>CM030360.1:133088375-134288375 GCA_017893485.1 Hemerocallis citrina | reverse complement strand
GGGTGCGTCGCCGGAATTAACCCCGGTGTTTCGCACTTCCTTGCAGGTCGCGGCAGGAGCAAGAAGGTTGAGTCAACTGTTCAGGTTTTTCTCGGACTCACAAATTCTATCTGTTTACCCCCACACCGAAATCAGCGGTAAAAAAGCATCCAACTCCATTGCAGACTTCTCTATAAACTTGCTGGGATCAAACGACAAGCTCAATGTTCAACTCCGTCATAGAGTTCTCTCTAAACTTGTTGGAACAAACAACAAGTTCAACGACCAGTTTCACTAGGAGTTGTCTCCATAAACTCGCTGGGATCAAACAACAAGTCTGGAACAGCTCTTTTGGGTCAGCTATATATATAAGATCCAACAATCAAAGCACTATATTCCTAGACTGATAGAACGCTCGTCCAACGACAAAACGCTTGATCGACAAAACAAGCGAACAACTCAACGCTTGGTCAGTGAAAAAGCGAACAGGCGACGAGATGTTTGATCGACAAAACAAGCTACCAACACAATTCTTGGTCAACAAAAGAGTGGTTCATCAAGATGAGCGATGAGATGTTTGATTGAAAAGCACAACGTCAACATCGACAAAAAACTCCTACTTCAAAGCCCGAAAAGCGATTCCATTTCACCCATAAATCGAGGGATATGAAGTAAAATCTTGGTACACACATATAAATAATTATATATATACACATATGTATAAAATTATATGCAAATCCAAGTCCAAAAAATCCCCAACAAATGCTCACGGGTTCAAAAGAAAAGGAAAAGAAAAGTATGAGTTCGGGTCGGGTTCAAGTTCGCGAACCAAACCCATAAAAATCTCAAGAGATTAAGGAAACGTGTTGCGGGTATGGATCCAAACCCAAAAACCGCAACCCTCCTCCACCTCTTCTTCTTCTTCACAGAAAAATAGAGCCCAAACTCGAAACTGTCGCTCGAGCCTCCGCCGAACTCAAGGCCTCCATCGGAGCGCCACCATAGCTCCTCGTCATCGCCAAGTTCGAACCCTTCGACAAGGGCACCACCATCGACAAAGCTCACTGCCACACTCATCGAGAACAGAGCTCAAAAGAGCTTAGAACCAAGCTTCTTCAATAAACCCAAAAACAGAGCTCGACTGAAAGCACTTTTCCTCCTCACTCCAGCTCCGAGCACCATGACTCCAGCTCCAAGCTCTTCTTCGTCTAGAGATCCACCTAATCCTTGGTCGACGAGAGACTTACGTAGCTCAACTGCTTTGTGGCTCGACAATAGGGAATCAGACCCATAGCTCGACCGAAGACCGATGCTCCACCATAGCCCGACCAAGGTCCAAAGCTCCATAGCTCGACGACGGAGTATATCCATAGCTCGACCAAACCACAACCTTCATAGCTCGGCGAGCGAAGATCATAGCTCGACAAGAAAATGAGGCTCCACAGCTCGGCGGCAGCGAGAGCTCCGTAGCTCGCCAATTCCATAGCTAGAATGAACTCGTGGCTAGATGGAGAGGCTCGACTCAGTAGCTCGACGGAGGAACATCAGCCTCATCATAGCTCGACCAAGAGCGGAGCTCATTGCTGGACCGAAGACCGAAGCTTCTCCATAGCTCAACCAAAGGAGAAGAGCTCATAGCTCGACACGTTCATAGCTCGACTGAACGGAGCTTCATAGCTCGACGAGGTTCAGAGCTTCATAGCTCGACCAAAACTCCATAAACAGAGCATCGCTGATAGCTCGATGAGTCCATGGCGATCCCATAGCTTGACAACTTGAAGAACATCATAGCTTAACAGAATCCTCATAGGACAACGGAGCTATAGGTCGACAAAGCCTTGAAAAATTGAAGAAATTGGCCATAGCGCGACAAAATGGTCGGTTGAGCTATGGGGTTGCTCAAAGCACTTGCCAGCCGTCCGATCGCTTAGAGATTCGAGCCCAAGCGTGATGGACGCACGCGATTAAGCCACGTCGTCCCATCTTCTTCCCCAATGCTCCGCACTTTTCTCTACCGTCTAATCTCCCTCAGTGCGCGAGCTCTCTCTAATCAACGAGCCTGATCGGGACAAAATTCGTGCCACATCGCCAAAAATTACTGTGGCCGAATCACAGCCACCCAATCTCATCAATGTGCGTGTTCGCCTTGATCGGCGATTCAGTTCACATCAAAAAGCGTGCACAGCTCTGATTATTTACAAAAAATCCCAAAAAATCATTTAAAATTTGAAAAATTAATTACAATCCAAAAATAATTATTTAAATTCGAAAAATTAATTAAAAATCTGAAAAATAATTTAAATTGGATTTATTAATTATAAAATTTGAAAAAGTGATTTTAAAATTAGGAAAAACTCCAGAAAAATTTGGAAAAATCCGAAAAAATATGGAAAAATCCAAGAAGATATTCACTATCTTCAGAAACCATAGGTCAGTTCCCGATATCTCCAAACACCCTGACGGCTAAGATTATACTCCAGAGTCCAAAAGTAAGACGTACTACTCCCCGAAAGGCAAGAAATTGCCTTTCGGGAGTGGGGGACATATGATAATGGTAAAAATCATAGCAAATCAGGGATGTACGATTTCAGCATAGATCTCAAAGCTTCTACAGTCAGATTAATTATAACAGGCCCCTTTAGCAGGTCTGGGTCTTCTCCAGGCTCCTCTACAAGACATGGGCTTCCTTCAAGCCCATAAAAAGTGACAGACTAGGTCCACTAGGAGAGACACCCAGTCCTTGTAGGCTAGGAGTCAAATCTCTTATCCCCTAACAAGAGAACTTATCTCTTGAGATGGAGAAACATAAAGGAGATAAGGAATTCATATCGATCCAACGGATCTATATCAATCTCTTAATATGTTTTTTAGGCCTATAAATACCCTCCTCCCTCCACAATCAGAAGGTAATCAACAATTCGGCAGTCTCTCTCTTAAACTCGCTTTCTCTTTCTGGTTCTGACCTGAGCGTGGAGGGTCTGTCGCCGGGGTCAATCCCAGGTGTTTCAGCCTTTTTGCTGGTTCATTGGCCGCATCAGCAACCATTGGATTCAGATCACGGTGGTCAATCAAAGGTCATAGTACTTAACAGCATTTTCCGGCTAAGGTCAAAGGTCAGATTTTTAGTAGTTTCCATCAATTAGTAACTCACTATCTGTTTGCTTCCACACCAAAATAAGCAGCAACAATATAAAACATAGTACTAATTTGACATCTGTAACTTGCTCAAGATCAAACAATAAGGATACTTTATTCCATATATTAAACACCATGATCACTATCAGCTTAACCCTACAGATAATTCTAAAACACACTACAAATTAATTACCCTACAGTGGCGTTTTTATCCCGGCGCTTTAATTAAACGCTGGGGACAAATTAATTAAAAAAAAAAATAATTTGATTCACCGACGCTTTATACTAAACGCCGGGGATAGCCTATATTCCCCGGCGTTGTATAAGAAGTGCCGGGGATCTTATATAATTACCCTTTAATCTCCCCATAACCACATAATTTTTATTTAATAATTTCCTCCTCCTTCTCCATTTCATCCAAAACCCTAGACGAGTGAAACCAAAACCCTCGCGCGCGACTCCTCCGAATATCCAAATCCCCTCGCACCTCCTCCAAATCTCCTCGCCTCCAAATCTCAAAATCCCTCGTCTCCTCTCCAAACCCGTCGTCTCCAAATCTCCTCTCCAAATCCCCTCGCGCGTCACCCTCTCCAAATCTGCGGCGCCGCTACCCAAATCCCTCGTCTCCAAATCCCCTCGCCGCAATCCCAATCCCCTAGCTCCTCTCTCAAACCCCATCGCTCTTCTCCTCCGCCATGCGCCCCCTGATCGTCTCCTCTACCGTGTTTGCCCGATCGTCTCTCTCTAGCTCTCAAACCCTCTCTTATCTCCGGTATGATTATTTTCGACTTTTAATAAATTTTTTATTTTTTAATGAAATTGTTTGGGATTTTGTGCTGAATAAACTGTGATTTAGGGGTATTTTGCGATTTAAGAATGGATTGGGATTTGATAATGTGGACTAATTAGGGTTTTTCCTAATGCACTACCAAAAAAAACTTCATACATTCAATTGAAGCATGAAGAGTTTTATAAACCCTAGTTTAGGAAATTAGATTAGATAAGATTAGATGATTAAATCTTCTCTAATTTGTTTGTTGGTATTTTTGTTTATTTTTAATAAAATATGTCGTTTCTATTTACAAAGAGACTATTATTGATACTTACATCAAACTATTATTTACAACATACTATTATACATAAAAACAAAATATATATATACAGACTTATAGCTCTATCAAGAGCATGCAGATGCATATCTGTTGGTAGTGCATTAGGAAGGGTGAAGACTGATATAAATTATACAGCTAGCGTCTAAATGATTCATGCTTCAGTTTCAAACGGTGAAACCGATCAATCATCAATGTTAGCTAGCTCTAGCCTAAAGTCATATCGAAGACTTACATTGTACCCCCATTGCCATTCACCAATAATAATTTCCATGCATACATTTTAATCCAAATTACTTGTAATTGAGTTCCCAAAGTTAGTGTATAATTTAACTATTTGAAGTGAGGTGACCATAGGCTAGCTCTTCTATATATATTTCTACACAAGAATATATATATATCGGTTAAGAGATATATAAAACAGTAGCTTCTCTTGAAAATTTCTGTGCATTAATTTAAGAATATGCTCCTTAATTTCTAGCCATAGATAGGACTGAGAGGAGTATTTTCGAGTTGGCAAATTGACTTTTTGAAGTTACTGGTTAGTTTTAGAAATCGATCGTCTTCAAAAAGAATCTCTGGGCAGTAGGAGCTCTTAAAACCATCATCAATCATGCGCGAACGATAGAATGATTTTTTTTAGCTTTAATACAAAACTAAAATGTAAAAAAAATAAAATAAAATAAATATCGAGACTGAAATCTAGAATGATTTCGGTTGACATCCTGTCCTGAAGCCTAAGAGAATAGATAGCATGCAAAAAAACATATATAGTAGATATATATTATCTACTTCTCACAAAAGATTATTCAAAATTCAGCTTCCAAAGCATTTCCTATTTCACAAGACCCCCTCCTTTGGGATTTGAGAAGCATTTCCTATTTCACATGACCCCCTCCTTTTTCAAGCATTTTCGAGGAGACCAGTCTGAGACTAAATTTCGATGAGATCAATCTTCGACTAATTATTTTTGACATAGAACAGCAATATGCTGTTTTCTGAAGTCAGTGCAGTTCATCTTTCATCTCAAGTTATTTATTCGTCAATGCTGGTTCAATTTTGGTAGTTTTAAACGAACTAAATCTGAAACTGTATATCCTTATTACTCAGCCAGCAGCTTTGGCTTGTAGCTAGTTTCCCTCAGCCTATAATATGCTTAACATCGTTGAGAATTGAGGATACAAATTTCTGTCAAAGACTTGGTTTTGCTTATCAGATTGCATTTGCACTTTTGAAATTCCAGGAAACTAATCAGAAACTATTCTAATTTTTACTATTAAAAAAAATAATAATAAAGGAATTAAAAAAGACACCGGTATATCAACACAAGCTTACAAGAAATAACATATACCAATTAATTCTTCAACTGCAATTTAAAATAGTTGATAAATTTACAAGCACTGTATTCATTTAGTTTCTTCAATTGGAAAAGCTATATCAGAACTGGAAAAAAACCTAAAAATCCTCCAGGAGAAAAAGGCATCCATGGATTTGGAAACGAGGAAGAGTGAGTCTGAAATTATTGACTTAAAAACAGGTGTTCAAGCTGCTGAAGAAGCTAGTATTTCTGGTGAATTCCATTTCAATGCTGCATTAGCTGAACCAGGTGATGGTCGTGACAGCACTATTAATACAGTTTCGTATGTAGTCTCCTTGATAGAAATGCTTATCCTTTCTTTTATTTTCTGAATAGTAGGACTTGTGCCTCATCTGTTTTAAGTTGTTTCTTTTGGTTTTAATGTATTACGGAGTTGAACTCATATATATATATATGAACTGAATGCATGTCTAATTACACTGCAACTTGACAGAAAAGTGCAGCTTTCTTTTTGTATATGGTGAATAGTAGTATGCTAGTATGATATTAGCTACCTAGTTGAACTCTACTGACAGAATAATTGGTTTATTTTCTTGATCATTAGCAGTTCATTCCAATGTTTATATTACAGGTTATTAAAATCTCAGGGAGCTGCGAATTATAATTTTCTTGATCTTATGTAGTGTTCTTTCTATACATACTCTTTATTTGCTAGTTGCTCTTTATCCCTGCAAATTATAACCTAATTTTTTTTTACAATGTGACTTACACAGTTTCAGAATAGAGTTCCAACGAATTCAAGTCGGGCAAATCCAGAGAACCAAAGCGAGCATGATGAAAGCAACGACTTAAGGAGGCGTACCAATTAAGAAAATCTACTAATTGCAAGTCATTTTTGGTCTTTTTTTGTGGTGCAATCAGTTTGTATGATCAAACTTGTTAGAACTTTATTGATGTAATAAACAGGGTATATGTATAACTTGATGCTTGTGTTATTGCTGTCGACGATTATGAATTTTATAGAACTTTAAACTTCTGAAGTTGTGTATGTTGATCAGTATAAAATATAATGAATTTTGTCAGCTAAATTTTTTATTGTTCATTTCCATGGGTGTGCGTGTAAAATTTTGAATATAAATTTGGGTTTATTAAAATAACAAATCAGTATAAAATATATACTGATTTTGATATGAATTTGGGTTTATTAGCAACATCTGCATATATTAAAAAATCTGCATATATATACAGATTTTGAATTGGAAAATTTATTTTTTTTATTTAAAACAACCCCTGCGTTTTACAAAACGCCGGTGGACATTTTTAAAAATTAATTTATTTCAAATTTTTAAAAAGAATTATATTATTTATATATGTATACCCCGGCGTTTCCGAACCGCCGGGTAGGTAAAAATGCAGTTTTTAAAAAAAAAAAAAAAAAAAAAATTGTACCGACGCTTTAATAAGCGCCGGCCATTAAATAACAGCCACCGGCGGTTATGGAAGCGCCGGGGAAGGCTGCCCAAGAAAGCCCGGCACGCGCACCACCGGCGGTTGGTGCGGCGCTGCTCAACGCGCTGGTAGGTTTTTCACCGGCGTTTATAAATGCTGGTGAATCCATAAGAAACCGCCGGTGAAGCCTTCGCCAGTTGTAGTGGCAATTTTGGTTGAATGATGACTTCTTCTGCAAAACTTGACAAGGTCTCTACCTTTGTAGACAGTTTCTTTAGTGAAAGATACTAATGCTTTATACTTTTATATGCTGAGTTGTACTAGTATGGAACTTAAATGTAGTCATAGCTCTACCCTACTATTTCAGTCCTGCAGCTACTGGAAGTTTTGTGCCCATTCTTGGGAATTTGTGGGTGCTGTTGTGCTGCTGTTTAGTGGTGTTGTTGTCTAGGTCTGTTTCTTTGTTTTAGCTGCCTGCATTGGTGCTGGTCTTGCTTGCTTGACAGGCCGGGTGTGTCGCTCATTAAGACTGGTTCTGTGTGGCCTCTGGTCTGTCGCTGTTAATTTCTACATGCTGTTGTGTTTTGTTCTTCATCAGGTTTCCACTAGCTACGTCTGGGAGGTATTAGAGCTGGCTTGTGCTATGGTAGTGAGTTTTAAACCTTGTACTCATTTGATATTCTTGTTCTTATGTTTTCCTTCTTTTTTGGGTGGCTGTATGTCTTCCATGGGGTTGTAATATTTTTATTCTAACACAGTAGTTCCGCTTTTATATATAGACTAGTATCATGCACGTGCGATGCACGTGGAGAGGAATGAAAAGGACAAAAAAAAACTATAATGCACGTGCGATGCACGCGGTGGGGAACGAAAAGGGGAAAAAAATACCAACACGTGCGATGCACGTGGAGGGGAATGAAAAGGACAAAAAAAAAACCATAATGCACGTGCGATGAACGTGGAGGGGAATGGAAAGGAAAAAAAAGGAAAAAAAAAAAGCCAACACGTGCGCTGCACGTGTTGACAAAATGACAAAATGACAAAAAAAAAAAAAATTGGTGACAAATGACACTAACCCCTTCTCCCATTATAATAGTAGAGATATATATCTCCACTTGCTACGTCTGGGAGGTTTTAGAGCTGGCTTGTGCTATCTTAGTGTTTAAACCTTGTAGTCATTTTGATGTTCTTGTTCTTACGTTTTCCTTCTTTTTTGGGTGGCTTGTATGTCTTCCTTGGGGTTGTAATGTTTGTTATTCTAACACAGTAGTTCCTCTTTTATATATACTAGTATCATGCACGTGCGATGCACGTGGAGAGAGAATGAAAAGGACAAAAAAAAATTACCAACACGTACGCTGCACGTGTTGACACACATACACCAAAGAATAAAATATTGTTTATTTGTTTCCAACCCCATCTCTCCCATTATAATAGTTATAGATATATACTAGTAATTTACACGTGCGATGCA
The DNA here is from genome assembly GCA_017893485.1 of Hemerocallis citrina. NCBI lineage: Eukaryota > Viridiplantae > Streptophyta > Magnoliopsida > Asparagales > Asphodelaceae > Hemerocallis > Hemerocallis citrina. The sequence continues at coordinate 134,279,911 of CM030360.1, read as the reverse complement.
CGTTTTAATAGTTTTAGTAGTTTACACGCGTTTTAATAAATATAGTTTTTTAAAATAAAAATTTAGACGTAGTCTTGATTTAAACCTAGAACCTCCTTTATAATAGTTATGCACGTGCGTTGCACTGGTTGATAGAATGACAAAACATTTACAAATGACACTAAGGCTTTCTCCCATTATAATATTGGAGATTAGAGATATACTAATATTTACACGTGCGATGCACGTTTTAATAATTTCAAAAAATAAAAATAAAAACTCTGACGTAAGGAGGATTTGAACATGAAACCTCCTTTATATTAGTTATGTACGTACGTTGCACATATTGATTTTTTGATGAAACGGATAGAGTCCGAAGACTCCAGCCATAATATATCATATAAATAATCAGAAGTCGGGTCTTACAAGTCGTAAAACGATAAGAATTAAAACAATCTACTACAGGACAGATTCTACAATACATATATCCTCAGAGGAGCAAAGACAGCGCTGATAAAAGCACGCCAACCTCCTCCTAGATGCAAGCTGAATGGGAAAACAGAACCATACTAGGACAATGAATCAGCTCGAACTGCAGATGGGAATGAAGTCAAGCGTGGAGACTACCGAATCCATCTCGCCAGCAAGCAGTCGCGCTTGCGAAAAATCGACCGCCTAAAGATCAGCATCTCACGAAACTGAGTGCCGAGATATAGCAGATCTCCTATGATGTTGCGCTGAAACAATCGGCCAAAGGAAGAAGATCACCATCACAGCGACCCAACAGCAGCAGGAGATCACTCCACCTAAATCACAAATCTCCGAAACAATAGACATAAACCTCAAGAATCTAATCCACCAGAACCAAGATCTCAAAGCTAATAAACCACGAGACCCACAAAACATATGAAATCAAGTAACAGCAATACACTGATAAACCATGGATCACAGCATAAACATTATAATAAAATAGAACAAAGAGAAGATTGATACCAATCCATACAGGAAACCGTCTACTGCTAGAACCGGATACATCCAAAGAGGAGGAACAGCAAAGTAACGAAACCAACAAAAAAGCTCTAAACAAATGAGCTCAGAAAGCATCAATAAAAACAGAACGAAACATTCCATCTATTAGCGAAATCCATGATCATCAGAACAAGCCAAACCTCAAAAGACCGATGATAGCAGTAGCAAACCCGGTACAAAAGAACTGGGCAAGACATCCCATCCAGGGAAGCCCCAGTACAGGTAACCAAAAGCCTTAACCCAGAACAAAATATGATAGGCCACACTACCCATCAAGCCTGCAAAAGAACATAATCAAAGAGTAAATAAAAGATCTCACTGGAATAATAGTGAGCTGAACTGCAAAGTATCGAAATAGTCTGGGAGCAAAACAGCAGAACTACTCGTAAGCTAAAGAGGAGAAAATAAACATCGATGATAAGATAGAGAAATAGACCATTAAATAGCATTGAGATTAATAAGACAATAGTAAGCCTTCTCCAACCTATCACCTTTCAAATTATCTCTTACTTCCAATTTTAACGAAGAAGACCAAAAATTGAATAAGTGAAGAAACTCTTTAGCTAAAGACCGCGATGGAGTGAGAATATGCCGGAAGATTCTGTGATTTCTTTCTTTCCAGATAATCCAAATGATAATCTGGAAAGAGAGGATCCAAGAGTTGTGGAGATTACGGTGCGGGAGTCGTTTAGACCAGCAATCGACAAGACTGATCGGAGTGTCAGACATTTCCCAGGCCAGAACGGTAATTTTCCACAGAGACCGAGTGTAGTCGTAGCTAACAAACAAGTGATTCACGTCCTCGGAAAACAACTCACAAAGAGGACACAATTGACCCATCGCAATATTTCTTTTGTTGAGAAGTTCGACGGTAAGAAGCTTATTGTTGAGCGCTAACCACACTAGAATCTTAACTTTCAACGGAGCGCAAGAACCCCAAACCAAGTCGAAAAAAGGCGACTTGATCCCTCTAAAATTGAGAAAAAGATAGAAAGAACGGACCGAGAAGTTTTTAGACGAGTTCCATCGCCAGAGGAACTCCTCTTTATCATGCCAATCCACATTGTTAATGATCTCGATTAATTTATCAAACTCGGGAGCCAAATGGGGTAACAGATTAGATGAGAGGGGAATCGTCCAGACCCTATGGTCGTCGATGATGTTATAGGAATCAGCTACTAAAGCCAGGGGGTCTGCAGCCATCCTAAAAATCGCGGGAAAAGCAGTAGCTAAAGAAGAGCTACCGATCCAGATGTCCGACCAAAATCTGGTCATGGTACCATCCTTACAAACGTGGTATAAACCACACTGGAACGCCGCTGCTGCTTTCCAAATACCTTTCTAAAATGGGGATGAATTCCTGTGAGGACGAAGCGGAAAACTCCACCATGGATTAGTTACAAAGTAATTAGCATTGATGCATCTAATCCAGGGGAGGTCCTCTTTTTTAAGGAAACTCCAGATCCATTTGCCAAGCAAGGGTAGGTTTTGGTGCCTAAGGTCTAATACACCTAAACCACCCGCTAATTTAGAAGAACAGACAAGTTTCCAATTACAAAGATGTGAACCGGGATTGTAAATAGGAGAACCCGACCAAAGGAAATTACTTCTAATACGATCAATTCTTTTGATGACCCAAGACGGAATAAAGTAGAATGACATCATGTACAGGGGAATAGATGAAAGAACCGAGTTGAGAAGGATAAGTCTACCTCCTTGAGACAGTTGTCTCCCCGACCACACCGACAGTCTGGATTCGACTTTGTCAATCATCGGAGACCAATCCGATCTATGGAGTTTCCCCCATCTCAGTGGGATCCCAAGGTACGTAATGGGAAAGCAAGCGACCGGGCAGTTAAAGAACGCGGATATTTCATCCTGTCTATTGGGAGTACCTCCCAACCAGACTACAGATGATTTATGAAAATTGATGGAAAGACCAGACGCTAATTCGAAGCAATAGAGGAGGAGTTTAAGGTTTCTGAGGGTATGTTGATTAGGTTTGGCCAGAATAATGGTTGCACATATTGATAGAATGACAAAATGACAAATGGCACCAAGGCCTTCTCCCATTATAATATTAGAGATTAGAGATGTAAGCCTTCAGCTCTATCCTATTAAGTCGAAAAAAAAAATGTAGTCAAAGATCCTGGGATCATTCATTCCAACCATTCAATGGATGAAATGAAAAATACCAATCAACAAAATTTGATAAACAACAATCACTGAATGACTTTAAGATTCGGATATATATTTAGTTGAGTTTTAGTAAGTCAACCAAAGTACTACACTTTGGCCTTCCCTTCATTGAAAAACAAAGACCAATATCATAACACAACTAGATGACTTAAGGACAACTTCGTTCATCTTCGCTGTCTCCTTTCTCTCCCGGCTTAGTTGACTTGACCCCTGAGGAATCGAGAAAGCAAGAAACAGAGCGTAAATTATACTAAAATCTTAATGGAAGCCAATTTCAAGAAATAGAGGTACGATGTTCTGATACACTGACGAAGTTAGTTATCTTGAAGTTTTCCACTTGAAACACCCATACGCTTCCACTTGAAACACCCATACGCTAGGGCTGTAAATCGGACGAACAGGACCGGATAGTCATATGTTCAAGTTTGGATCGAAATTCTACTCGAACGGTTTTATATTCAGCTCGGTTCAGATCGGACAAAATTTTTATAGTCCGGACTAGGTTCGTTATAAAAGCAGAAGGCTATGCTTGTTCGGACGGACCAGACTTGGTAAAGCATCGGACCAAATAATTTGTTCAAGTTCGGTTCGTATAACAGTTCGAACGGTCCACAGTCGGGCCATTTTTTAAATCGGACTCGGACAAACGACGTACCGTCTTGTTCATTTTAAAGCCTGCATACGTCCCATTGAAATATAATACATATGAACAACTAAAATGATATAAAACAAATTAGCACTGGTATCAGGTCCCATCCGTTTGGGTCCTGTACTATCTGGACCCGAACCCAATACATTACGGGGCAAAAAATTGGAACCGAATCTGACCCGTGAGTACCAGGTCCAGGTCTGGGTTCAGGTTCGGGTCCGGATCCGTGTCCAGATCGGTTCCTATTTAAAATAACCTTACCAATCGGGTTTAGTTCCTACTTAAGATATTCACAATTTTGTATATAAATATTATATTTACACATCTATCTTCAACAATTACTATTACATGTATATCCCTATAGGATTTTTTGGGTATTTTTTAACAGGTCCGGGTCCTGGTCCTGGTCGGGTCCAATTTGAGCGGATCTTGATCCGGACCCGAAACTAAAACGGGTCTTATTTTAGGATCCGAACTTAGATCCGTATATATGGGATACGTTCCAATCCAATAGTGGGTCTGAATCAGTCCGGATCAGATCCGAGTATGGGGTTAAAGTAACAACTCCAAAACAAATACACGTTCATGCCCAAAAAACGTATCGATGATTGGGTGAGAAACGTTCAACACAACATATGGCTAATAATGTCTTCCCTCTTGGCCACGTTAACTTATTTTGTGTATGGCTTGTACGCTCGAGGAATCAATTCAAAAGCCCACATAATAAATTAATAATGTTGGTATAACATCCCCACTCTACTATGAACGATCCCTTAAGAGCTAAAGCAGCTCCACCGTTGTAGAAGTTTTGTTCCTTTCTAAGCTATTATGACAAAGATTCAAACTCACAAATTCCACACCACTATAGTAGAACAACAAAATGCGTTGCCTTAGGAATGATCACGTGGGGAAGGAATTCTTTTGTGTTGGGAGAATCTGAAGCGTATGTAGTGGGAGAAATTAGAGAACAATCAAGATGAGTAAGGGATTGTTACTGCTTATTTCGGTGTGAGAGCAAAAAGATAGTGAGTTAATAAATGACGGAAACTACTAAAACTCAAACTTGTATCCTTGGCCGATAAAACTGGTTAGAGCTCATAAGAATGAATCTGGATCGTTGATTGACCACCGCGATCTGAATCTGACGGTTGCTAATGCGACCGCTGGACCTACAAAAATCCTGAAATACCGGGAAGTGGCCTTGGCGACAGACCCTCCGACGCTCAAGTCAGAACCAGAAAGAGAGAGAGAGAGTAAGAGAGTGAAAACTGGTGAATTGTTGATTACTTTCTGACTGAAGAGGGGGAGGGATATTTATAGGTCTGAGAGGCATTTCAAGAGAATGATTCGTGTCCGTTGGATCGATTTACCTACCTTATCTCTTTCATGTCTCTCCCCCTCAAGAGATAAGATATCCTTGTTAGGGGATAAGAGATTTGACTTCTAGCCTGCATGGGCTGGGTGTCTCTCCTAGTGGGTCTAATTTGTCACTTCTTATGGGCTTGGAAGAAGCCCATGTCTTGGAGTGGGCCCAGACCTGTAAAAGAGGCCTGTGATGGCTAATCTTCCTGTAGATGCTTTGAGATCCGGGCAAGGAATCGTACGGCTCTGATCTGCCATGATTTTTACCATCATCATAAGCCCCCCACTCCCGGAAGACAATTTTCTTGGCTTTCGGGGAGTAGTACGTCTTATTTTTAGTCTGGCGTGTAATCTTAGCAATCAAAGTTTTTGGAGATACTTGGAACTGATATGTGGCTTCTGAAAATAGTGAACATTTTCCTGGATTTTTCCATAGTTCTTCAGATTTTTCCGAATTTTCTGGAATTTTTCCAATTTTAAAATAACCTTTTCGAATTTTATAATTAATAAATTCAATTTTAATTAATTTTTTTGGATTTTTAAATTAATTTTCAAAATTAAAATAAATATTTTTCAATTTTTTATTGAATTTTCGATTTAAAAATGAAATTAGGGGGGGGGGGGGTGGGGGGTTGTAAAAAATCGACCCGTGCACGGATCTTGACGCGACATAGTGCGTTGATCAGAGCTAGCATGCGCGATGAAGGAGATCGAGCGGCTGTGATTCGCTTGCTCTGATTCTGCTGATCTGGCGCGCATTTTGAAGCGATCTGGAGCGCCCATCAGCGCTTGCCTTGTGCACTGAGTGAATAGAGAGGTCGAGGAGCCAGAGGAGCGATGGGGACGAAGGCGGACAACGTGGACTCATCTGAGCTGCCCATTGCGCTTGAACTCAAACTTCGGAGAGATCCAAGGGTCGACAACCACTATGAGTGACCCCTTAGCTCGGCCGACTGTTTGGCCAAGCTATGGCCAACTTTTCGATTTTTTGAGGACCTCGTCATGCTGTGGAGCCATAGAGCCGTCGTTAAGTAGTGGGGGAGGTCATCATTGAGCTATTTTGGTCGAACTATGGGATTGATCCCCGCTCGAGATTTCGACGCTATGTTTTTCGCTCGAGCGTTGACTCCGCTACTCCTCCGACCTATGGGAGTGTCGAACTACCTCCTCTTGGTCGAGCTGCGGAGCTTGGGGACCTCGCCGAGCCATGAAGATTTTGAATTTTGCCATGCTATGAACTCGAGCTTTCGCCGAGCTATGGGATATCGAGGCTTCACCGAGCTACAGAGCTCTGTTCTTGGCTGAGCTATGGGGATAGTTCGCTTTGGCCGAGCTATGGGCTGCTGAGCCATGGAAACTTGAAGCTTTGGCGAGCTACGAGTTATGGGTTGTCGAAGCTCCGTCGAACTCTTTTTTTGCCGAGCTGTGGTGGTCGAGCTCGAAGCTCTTCGTCAAGTTGCAATTTAGTCATGTCATCTTCTTTTGTCGAGCTACTGATGGTGCTCTGTTTTCGAAGCTTTTGTCTTGATTTCATGTTATCCTATGGCTCTCGTTGAGCTGTGAACTCTCCATTTAGGACATCGGTGGAGCACTTAGCGAGTCGTGAGCTTGAAGTCCAGAGTTGGTGTGAGTTGGAGCTACGAGTTAGAGCTTTGATCGAGGTTGAGAATTTTTGGCAGGATTTTGGCGCTCGAATTCTGATGAACAGGAAGAAGAGGAGGATAGCGGAGCGGGTTTTCAGGTCTGTGGGCTCAAACCCGACCCGTTAATACCCCTTCGCTGTTTTCATCTGATTTCTCTTGCGGGTTTTCGGTCGTGGATCCGACCCGATCCGAAACCCCTAACAAATTAGATCCTCTTACAAAACAGTGAGTTCATTTGCTTTGGAGATTTTTTTTTGCAACTCTTGGGTTTCTTGGAGATTTGTTGGGATTTTTGAAGCTTTTGATCTTGTTAGAGGCTCGCCTCGTTTGGATTAGAGTCGGTGGAGTTCTTTCTATCATCGAGGTAGGAGTACTAGCGTGCTTGGGGTTTTTGGAGTTGATCATCTCTTAGAAATCTTGGTTGATTTTGATGGAGAAAGTTTGAACGGATTTGGAGACTCCGCAAGGTTATTAGGCTTTGTCACAAGGAATCTTGATTAGCGATGGGTTCTCTTCTATTGGTGGTGAATATGGTGCCCACCAAGTGTTTGTGAAATTTCTCACCCCATCACGTTCATCAAGTGTTTTTGAAATTTCTCATCCCACGACATCCATCAAGTGTTTGTGAAATTTCTCACCCCATCACGTTCATCGAATGTTTGTGAAATTGCCCATCCCACGACACACTCCAAGTGTTTGAGAGAGTGTTCACTCCTTCGTGTTACTTCTTCTGTTGACCGAACGTTGTGGCAATCGCTCGTGTTATCGACTGACTGTCCTGTTGTCAAGTTACTACCACTATTGGATGTGATCTGACCACTGATTTTTTACGTGGGCTTAGATGCTGCCACGTGGTGATTTAAACCCTAGGGTTCTATAAATAGGGATTGATCCCATATCCCCTCCCTCATTTACCACCTTCACTTTCTCTCTCCTAAATTTTTTTTGAGAGCTTCTCTCTCTAGAAATTACGGTGTTTCACATGGTGGTGCTCGATGGCTTACCTTGTGTTTTGACAGGGGTGCTAGCTTCAGCTATTAGTTCGGAGTTTCTTCCACTTTGGCTAGGTAACACTCTTGCGATTGCTGTTTGTCATATCTAGTATTCTGTCGGTCTGTGTCTCTACTAGATCAGTTGGTCTAGATGGAGAAGAGGGTGTTATGCTTGATCACTTTCCTGGAGAGAAGAGTGTGCGTAGTGAGGTTGATTGTTCCACTGTTGTGGAAATGATCGTCGAGCCTGAGAGAGATAGGGGTGTATGTTCAAGACCCTGTTTTTCCTTGTTCCATAGTTGATTAGAGAGTATTTGGTAGTGGATCAGCAGTTCCTTAGGAGCGGCATGGAATACGATGAGCCGAAGGCTGTCCATACTACTGAGGCTAATCATACCGCCACCATTCTTACACACGATGAGTTGACCGGATAAGAACAGGTTTTGGCATTCTTTGTGAGTACAGCCTACTCCAGCCAGGGCCTAGGGTCAAGGCGTGTTATGCCATGTCAGAGGAGTACTGTTTATTTCCTTGCGATGCTTTTCTTCGCGGGGCTTCGTCTGCCCCTCCACCCCTTCGTTAAAGAAGTGCTTAACAGGTATCGACTGTGTTCGGTGCAGCTGATGCCGAACATGTGGAGGCACATTGCTGGCTTTATCTTGCAGTGCTGCCAACTCGGAGCTGCGCCGAGTCTCGTGGTGTTCAGACAACATTTCAATCTTATCTGACTCAGCCAAATGGAGGAGCATTGGTGTTTCAGCCTTCGCAAGAATAGGGCGCTGGTTGATGCTCCTCGATCGGTAAGATGTTGGAAGGAGAAGTTCTTCGTCATTCGCAGTACTGAGCCATGGGGGATTCCCACTACTTGGAGGTGAACGGTTCCCTCAGCGGTGCCAACGGAGGCGGTAATGAGCTTAGAGGAGAAGTGTCTTAGCGATGCGCTTCTGGACTGATGGTGTTGTCGTGGCATGATAATACCAACGAAGTGCTCTTTGATGGCGATCTTGGACCGACCGTTCTTAGTACGATTTTGTTGTTATTGTTTTCACGCCTTGCTATCCATGCTTTTGTTGATTTCTAGTTCTTTTATTCATGTCTTTGCTGCTTTCATTTGATCTTATTGTTTCTGACTACTCCGTGTTTCATCTTGCAGGTAGGACGGACATGGATTTCGAGGACCTTTTTGCAGACCTGGATGTGCTACGGAATAAGAGGGAGGAAGAGCCGAAGAAGCGAAAGAGGCCGACTTGCATTCCTCTTCTTCCCCGGGCTTATCGCCCCCGGCTCCCGTTACACAGACTAAGCCCCCTGCAGGGGTATTGCCTGCCATTGAGGCAGGTTATTCGGTCGTGGATAGTGCCGCGTCTTCCCCCCTGACTACTATGGCTACCACGGTGCTTGCTACTCAGGGGGACATGGTCCTACACCCCTAACTGGAACATGAAAGCTCAGGAAAACTTTTTGGGGAATTCCACTGCTTGCCTTGAGGCCTGTTGCCACATCCCTACTTCTTCTGACAGGAAGAGGTTGAAGATGGAGCCCCCTGAGAGATCGGTCTTGAAGATAGCGAGGGCACATGTGACGGTATGACCTAGTCTCCTAAGTTGTTTAGCTTGCGCTTTCCTTTTCTTGCATCAGTATGTTTTTAACTGTTTTCTCCTCGTTTTAGGTGATGAGCCACTTCGGGAACTTGGTAGATTTTTATGCAGCTAAGGAGAAGAACATGATGGCCCGCATATCTCATGCTGAGAAGGACAAGAAGAATGCTGTCAAAGAGTCTAAGCTGGAGTTGGAAGGGATGAAGAAAAAGGAAAAGGAGGCGTGCCTTGAGTTGGAGGCATTGGCAGCGAGGTTGGAGGGTGCCTCGAGCTAGAAGCGTCCAAGGAGAGAGAGAGGGAGTTAGAGAAGAAGAACGCCGATCTTCTGCTGGAGTTGGAGAAGGCTCGCATTGATGCAGCCTCGGAGGTGAAGGTCGAGGTGGCCAAGGTTCACGTGGAGTGCAAATCCAAGCTGCAAGGGTGATGTTGAAGTCTTATGCCTTGGCGATATCACATGTGGTGGAGCGTGTTCCTGGTTTCGACGGGAAGGGCTACCATGTGACCCTTCGACCTGGTGACCTCCTGGATCCAGACAGGAAGGACGATGATGAGGTCGGTATTCCTGTGGGTGGCGCGAGGAGTGGTTCTGGGAAGAAGGACAAGGGAAAGGGTGCAGTTGGAGATTCCTTATCCATGATGGTAACGAAACAGGTGGATGCTTGATTCACCTTGATATGTCCTTTGTCTTCTTGGCTATCATTGGTTGTTTTGTTTGGGACTCGTAGTTTACTTTCTGTGATGCCTAATTGCGGATTGGTCACTGCATTCATGTATCTTCCTTTTAGTGTTCGAAAACTATCTTCTAGATTGGTTATTACTTGTCGTGTTGTGTTGATTTGCATTGAAGCGATGTTTGTCCGTGGCACTTAGTACTTTAATCCTTTGTCTGACTATGCTTTTGGAATTATTGACACGATCGTGGGATCCGATAAAAAACCTTGTAGTGACGAGGTAGAGCACATTCGCAAGCGAATGTGCATAATAGAGTTGGCGGTTGACCATTTGCATGTTCAGTCAGATGAGGAAAGGTTGGAGTCTATTCGCCTTAAGTCAGCACTCATTGAGAGGGATTGCGAGTTAGCGCTCTTGTATTCCGATCATCTGATAAACATGCCACTGCCTTCGAAAGTGACGAAAGACGGTATTGGAGAGTGCGCCTTACTCAGAGAGATAGTCGTTGAGAAGGACTTGAAGCTATACCGCCTTCAAGCAAGGCTTGGTGGGTTGCGGACGGCAAGCACCTCGCACGTTGTTAGTGCAAAAAAGGAACAAATGGTTGGAGCAAAAGAAGGCACCATGACTATTGCAAAAGGAGAGTGCGACGGTAAGAGGAGTCGGGTCAATTGTTGGGTGAGCGGTGCTAAAGGCGTTGGTGCCCCCTCGACATCCTGGCGGCACCCAGAGCGGGGCATCGGCTTTGTTGAGTTTGACTTTGGTTGGTGGAGATTCACGTGCCTCGTGTGCCGGTCAGCAATCACAATCTATGAGATCGACGTTTTTTGTGAAAGATGCTAACAGCCAAGGAAAGGAGGTTTCTTTCAGGCGTTCCACAAGGAGGCTTGTGTCTCTTAGGAACAACGTTCATCGCCCACTAAGTCGCAAGGACGGCTTGTTGATCGAGTTGTATGTTTGATGATTCTGTCCTCGTAGATATTTGTAGTACCACTAAATATGAACATGTGGGTTTTTGATAATTATGTGATTTGGTGAATTCCCTTTACATGCTTGTTCCTTGCTATCGTTGTTGAGGTGTCATCGACTGGGTTCTTTGTCGCTAAATAACCGGGCCTCAAGTCAGTTGTGTATAGCTTAAAGAGTTGTCGAAGGTGTATGACGGAGTTGGGAATTTCTCCATCTTGAACCCAGCTAGTTGTAGGGACAACTGTGAAGGAGAGTTGTTTTCTAAACTTGCTGTATGGGACCTTTGACAGATTGTGAGAATCACATCGAATGGAGAGTTGAACTCCAAGTGTTGCTTTTTACAAGTGTTGCTAGAGTAACTATGATCCATGCTTTTGGACCTCTTAATATGTTGTTGAGGGAATTGTCATGCCCCGCTTCCCAAAATACCGGACTACGAGTCCGTGAAGAAGGTTCAGCAAATGATATTAACATCATCCATCAGCTGTACCAGTCTTACTTCAACTACATGACAAGGAATAATCATGACAAGGAATAATCACAACCACACAGAAAAACTTAATCACATAAACAAAATACTAAGATAAAACATGCAGTAGTCCAACATAATAACCAACAACTGGAAACAAGCAAACAATAAAGGGTCAACAAAGCCCGGGATACAAAGTTCAGCAAAAATAACAATGCGATATAAAAATAACATGGAAAAAACAATTTATTTCAAAGCATCTCCTGCTCCAATCCTAGAAGAACTGCTCACCAATGCTTTCTGGCAATTCTCCTTGTGCACCTGCAGTTGGAACACTAGAGTGGGGGAAAATGTCTGTGAGAGCAACTACAGACATCAAGTAGTGAAAATCAAAGAGTAAAGGAACATGGTACATCAAGGAATATGAAGCAAGAACAAAATCAAAAGTAATAACAATGTCAACAAACAATGGTCAAGTGTACAAGTGTCAACTTAGGTTTATTAGCATTTTATTTTTCCTATCTAGTGCACGTACTACTGTGTCCCATACCACAGGTTCGGTGCATGCAAAATAGTGTTCGTTTTAGAAATAGTGGTGGGATCTACCGAGCGTGTACTTGGTGTAACAAGATAACATGATAACAAGATAACGTGATAGCACGATAACAAGGTCACAAGTATTTTTCCACCTTCCATGTCAATAGTCCATGTAAACAAGAAGGGCCCTATTGAGTACAGTTCTGAGTTATCCACTACTAAGTCAACCCTCATTACCCCGGCTGGTTTAATATTTTATTTAAATCATTGATGATCATGAAAGTGTGTATAAGAGTGTCAAGGCTATGATAAAGATGCAGCAAAATGATGCAATGCATGATAATATACATGTAGTTGTGAATCTGGAAATAGCAGACACAGCAGTACTAAAATAGCAATACCTCACAAACTATGATTCGGAATTTGATTCCGTCAAAAGGGTTGTAAACTAGACATCTGGGGCTACAATTCATATTCAGTAAGTTTTAATTGATTCTGACTATAACAAGGTCGATTACCCTAATCTTTACAGCTTAAGGGTTCTGGCAGCAACTTATAGTTAAAACTCTATATGTGAAATGAAGGTGTAAAATCAATAAAAAAAAGTCGACAAAAATTAGGAATGGATCCTAAGCATGTCTACCATGTTTCAAGAGAGTTTCATGTCATTACACTCCTAATATCATGGTTTTTCAACTGAAAGTTGTGTCGGTGTTTTCCTAAACTGCAATTCTGGAAATACAGATCAGCAGTGACTAAAACTGTAATATCTCACAGCTCACAGATCGAAATCTAGATCCGTAAAATTTTCTGGAAACTAGATTCATTAGGCTACAACTCCTTTTATATAGTTTTGGTTGATTCTTACTATAACAGGGTCGAAACCTTAGTGTAAAACAAAACAGGCAATAAGAAATAATAAAAAGTCATCATAAATATTCATCAAAACGGATAATCTACATGTTCTTGAATCATGGAATGCATTAACATTAATGTACAACAATTAGGATGGATTTTTACAGTGTACAAAGCCAAGTTATCATGTCATGATTCAAGTTTCAATAACACAATCGATCACTATATTTTTCTATATACAAGTTTCTAATCAATTTATCATGTCATGATTCAAGTCTCAATAACACAATCGATCAGTATATTTTTCTATATACAAGTTTCTAACACAATCGATCACTATATTTTTCTATATACAAGTCTCAATAACATGCATTCAATCACTATATTTTTCAATGTACAAGTTTCTAATCAATTTATTCATGTCGTGTGTGCATGCAAGCTTGGGTTTGAATCAATGGATGTTGGCACGAAGTCAAGAATACTTCGGGTTTGCTCGTGTAAATCCTCGATATCCCCTACGGAAGGTAAACAATACAATATTACAATAATCAAAAGAGAACTACTTGCGGAGATCAATAATCTTGAACTAGAGTAATAAATGAGTTCAAGTAGACTTGCCTTTAGATGAAGATTAGATCCGAATGTGCGAAGAATAACGGGATCAGAATCCCGACGACACAGCGTCGAGCAAACAATCACGATGGCCACGGTCGACAAGGATCTTAATGGGGATCAAGATCGGATGATCGGACGACTGAGATCAAAGGTCAAGATCAAGATCAAGATGATGATCACGATCGCGATGATCAAGGGAAAATCCGACGGTCGAGATCAAGTATCTTGATGATGATGATGATGATGAGATCAACGGCCGAGATCACAGGATCAAGATGATGATCATCATGATCGTGATGATCACCGCATCGAACGACTGCGATTTGATAAGGAGATCTGATGCACTGTTGGCTTGAACCAAGAATAGAGGAGCTCGGCTGTAGCGATGGCCGGAGGCAGGGGCATCGACTGGACGGTGAGCGGTTGGCTAAGGTAGGGTGAGGCAGCAGCAGGCAAACGGTCGGTGATTGCGACGGGGGATCAGAGCGATGGCCTCGGTTGCTGGCGTGGGAACAGGGGAGGCACATAGGAGATGAGGATGGCAATGGAAGTTAGAGATTACGATGCAGAAGAGGTGAGGAGACGAGGCTCCGACGGTGGGGACTCGATGGTTCGGATGAAAGGACGACGAGGATGGGTCGTAGTCGAGGCAGTGGTCGCGAAAGGGAAGGTGAGCGGAAGCAGGGTGCTGGCGGTCGACTGTGAGGGAGGTGATGGCTCGAGCGGTTCTGGGGTGGCTCGAGCTACGGCAGTCGACGAAGTCAACGGGATGGCGGAGGACGGGTTACACAGTGTTGGGGGTTTGGAAGTTGAAGGGTTTGGCTGTTTTGGTTTTTGGGAGAAAGAAAGAGAAGAAGGAGGATATTTAATGATAAAATAATGGGAGTATATTGTGGGTAGTTAGAAGATACGGGAGATTGTCGGGGAAAAGATCTAGTTTAGTTGTTAGGGAGGATTTGGGTTATGGGTTTGGGTTAATGGGTAGTCTAGGATCCAATAAGGGAAAGAGTTTGGGTTGAGCTAGGATAATAGTATGGGTTGGAAAATTAATAAAATAACAAGGATAATAATAATAATAATAATAATAATAATAATAATAATAATACAAGAGAATAAATTGCAACCGAAGGCCCATAACAAGCCCAAAACCCAAAATACATTAAAATAGAAAAGAGAACACTACAAAATACAAGAAAAATCCATACAACCAGAAACAGGGGTTACAAATCCTACCCACCTTACAAGAAGAATTTCATCCACGAAATTCACATCGGTGGATCGTAGGGTACCCCGAGAAAAGAAAGCAAAACAAAACAACAAACAACTACTCAAAGAGATGAGGGAACTTCTTCTAGACCTCCTCCTCTAGTTCCCAAGTCGACTCACTAGGCGAGTGAGGATTCCATGAGACAGGAACAAGTTTGATAACTTTATTCTTCAGCACCTTCTCACGTTTGTCCAGAATAGCAACTAGCTAACTTCACAAGATAAGTCTGGTCTCATGGAAAACTATGAGTAGTGAATCACGTGACTGTCATCCTTGACATATTTCCTGAGCTGGGAGACATGGAATACGTCATGGACTCTAGACAAGGCCGGCGGTATCGCAAGTCTGCAGGCTACATTGCCTACACGTTCCACGATATCAAAAGGGCAAATAAATCGGGGACTCAACTTACCCCCACCACCAAATTGAATAACACCTTTCCATGGTGATACCTTTAGGAATACATGATCACCTGCCTCAAACTCTAAAGGTCGTCAATGACACTCAGCCCATTTCCTCTGCCTATCCTGAGCAGCTTGCAAGTGCTTCCTGATCTGAGCTACCGCATCAACCATCCTTGTGATCAACTCTGGTCCAAAGAGTTTCCTCTCGCCAATGTCATCCCAACAGACTGGGGACCTACATTTGCGACCATAGAGTTCCTCGAACGGAGCTGCAATGAGACTCACCTGATAACTGTTGTTGTACGAGGACTCAACCAGTTGCAGATGATCCTCCCAAGAACCATTAAATTGCAAAACACAGGATCTCAACATGTCCTCCAGTGTCTGATCATCCTTTCGGAATGTCCATCCGTCTGGGGGTGAAATGTCGTGCTATAGTTTAACTTTCTCCCCAAACTCTTCTGAAGGCTCTCCCAAAACTGGGACCTGAATCTCCTATCCATGTCGGATACGATGCTGATGGGAACACCATGCAGTCTCACTACTTCCTGAATATACCGTTCAGCCTGACTCTCAGTGGACTGACCCACCCTAAATGGGATGAAGTGGGCACTCTTCGTCAATCGGTCAACTATCACCTAGATAGCATTATGACCTTTGGGACTCCTTGGCAATGCTGTCATGAAATCCATAGTGATATTCTCCCATTTCTACTCCGGGATCGGAAGAGGTTGCAATAGTCCAACGGTTCTCTGATGCTCCGCCTTTACTTGTTGACATATCAGACATTGTGACACAAACCTTGCCACGGCCCTCTTCATACCATGCCACCAAAAATGCTGCTTCGAATCCCTGTACATCTTGGTACCGCTTGGGTGGATAGAGTATGGACACCAATGGGTTTCATCAAGTTGTTTCTGCCTGACTTCGCCTCTAGGTACACACAACCTGGAGCCAAAATGGAGTGACCCATCTGAATGAATGACCAAATCGGACCTTAAACCAGCTTCCACTTCACTACGGAATTTCTGTAATTGCCTTGGTCTGATCCACCAAAGAAGACTGCAAATGTAACATCATACATTATGACGCTGTACCTGGAAGAATCAGCTCCAATTCCAGCCTTCTTATATCCTGCAACATTTCCCTCTGCTTGGTCAGAAACATCGCAGCCATCAGAGCATCGGGTACCAAATTTACCTTGTCCAGGTGATACTGCAAATTGATGTCAAAATTCGCCATTAGTTCCAACCATCTTCTCTGCCTCATGTTCAACTCCTTCTGCGTGAACACATATTTGAGCCTCTTGTGGTCTGTAAAGATTTCCACTCTATCCCTAAGTAGATAGTGCCTCCATAATTTCAGAGCAAAGATCACGGCTGCATGTTCTAGGTCGTGGTCTCAACTGCCTGGATGCATAAGCCACAACTTTACCCTTCGGCATCAGAACTGCGCCCAAACCCCTTCATGCACGAATCCTCTAGAACTGTCTGGTATTGTCAGCACAGGTGCTGCTGTCAACCGATTCTTCAGTTCCACGAAAGCTTCCTCACATGAACCATCCCAAATAAATTTCTGCTCCTTCTTTGTCAAATTGGACAAGGGTCCTGCAATCTTCGAGAAGTCTTGGACAAATTTCCGATAATACCCTACCAATCTGAGGAAACTCCGCACCTCTAGGACTGACTTCGGTACCGATCAATCCTTGACAGTAGAAAACTTCGACGGATCCACTGATACACCTTCACCGGAGATAATGTGAACCAGAAAAGCGACACGGTTCAACCAAAATTTGCACTTGCTGAGCTTCCCATACAACTGATTCTTTCTCAGAGTCTGCAAGACAACTCTCAAGTGCTCGGCATGGTCTTCCCTTTTCCGCGAATACACTAAGATTTTGTTTATGAACACGTAGACAAACTGATCCAAGAACGGCAAAAACACTCTGTTCATCAGACTCATGAATACCGCCGGTGCATTGGTAACGCCGAAGGGCATCACCAAAAATTCGTAGTGCCGATATCTCATGCGGAACACCGTCTTCGGAATATCCTCAGTCTTTACCTTGACTTTATGATAACCAGAGCGAAGGTCCAGCTTCGAGAACACAGATGCACCACCCAGCTGATCGAACAGATCATCAATTATCGGCAGTGGCTCACCGTGACATTGTTCAGCTCTCGGTAGTCGATGTAGAGTCTGCAACTACCGTCCTTCTTGTTGACGAACAACACTAGAGCTCCCCAAGGTGAAACACTTGGTCTGATAAAGCCCTTGTCCAATAACTCCTGGACCTACACTTTTAGCTCGGCCAATTCAACTGGTGCCATGCGGTACGGGCTCTTCGAGATTGGTGTTGTACCCGGCTGAACCTCAATGTTGAACTCCACGTCTCGATCTGGCGGTAATCTGGGCAACTCATCAGGGAAGACATCAAGAAAATCATGCACGACTATGGGTGCAACTTCACCATCAGTGCACAATGACTCAAGTGCACCCGCCTTCGGGGATATCGGGCTCTCGACACGCCCACACGGTGTCTCACCCACATGAAATTCAAACTCTAGTTGGCATGGAAGCTTGAACACCACCTTTTTCTTCCGACAGTCGATCACCGCATGAGTAACTCCCAACTAATCCATTCCCAGAATAACGTCGAAGCCAGAGTTGTTAATCATAATCAGGTCAGCTTCGAATTCCTTGCCACATATTAGTAGAGGACTCTGCTTGCACACCTTAGAACAGATAATGGTTCTTCCACCGGTGGTGATATCCCAGGCTGCTGGCATGACATCGCTTGCCAACCGATGATGATCGACGAAGTGGGAAGACACAAATGAGTGGGTTACACTGGATACAAATAAAACATGGACAGGAACAGAATGCACTAGTACGATGCCTAACAAAAAGATCCAATGAATAAGAATGAAAGATGCGTGCAGGGTGCACAAAAGATTATGCGAGAAAGAAGGAAACCATGCAGAAATTGAAAACAAATAACAAAATTATAGTAACATACCTGCAACCACTCCAGTAGCTGTTTTAGCTTCCGCTGAAGTGAGGTTGAAGGCCTGACCACGGCCTCCCATCTGACCTCCTCTGGGGGCCGTCCTCCGCTGATCGAAGGCTTACCTTTGCAGTGGAAGAGGTGGTCTTCCCTGAGTTAGGCTGGTACTCCCATCTGAGTTGGGCCTCCAGCCAGTACAATGGACCTGTTCCTGGGACAGTCGCGGATAATATGGTCACAACTCCCGCACGCGAGGCACAAACGGTTGGCTAGGCAGCAGTCCTTGTGCAAGTGCCCAAACTTATGGCAGAAGGTACAGGTCGGAGCCGTCCTCGGAGCAACGAGCGGATACGGTAGTGCTCTTGCAGGGGGTCAGGACTGGCCTCCGAGTAGGCCCTTCAGCTGGTTGAACGACTGTGGGGTATTGCACTGCCAGCTGAGTGGCGTTGCTCCTCCTGTGAGCCTGCTCTTGAATCCTTGAGGCATCAAGGATGTCGGCATAGGTGCGATGGCGGTGGGCCACCAACTGGTTCTGAATATCCGAATGCAGTCCCAACAAGAATCTACGAGCCTGGTCTTCCTCATTTGCTATCATGGAAGTTGCAAAGCGATTGAGCCGTGCAAACTCTGCGGCATACTCGTCCACCGACCAATTTCCCTGGTCTAAGATAGTGTTTAATTAATACTGTCACATATGTAGTAGGCAACAATAAGCAACATTAAATAAAATTATTGAACCCGAGTCAATGAAACGAACTGCTACTCCATTTCGATCCTGGTGACACTGGGGAAGAATTTAACCATGAAGCTCCCACTAAAGGTGGTCCACGCGATGGGTCTCTCCAACCTCTCAGTTTCTGCCTGCCACCAGATATGGGCAAGGTCAATAAGCTGGATGGTCACCACATCCACACTGTCCACATCAGAGACCCATGCTACTTACAGTAAATGCTCTATGCGATCAGCCACTATTCGGCCTCCAGCGGCATCTCCGTACCTAAGAACTTGTGCGGGTGCAATCTCATGAAATCTACTACTGTACCGTGTCGAGGTGGCAGCTGCCCTGGAGTGGGTCCCACAGCAACCCGGTTCACGGCCTCCAAACTGGCCCTCATCAATTCATTGTGCTCCTCCTGCAGTGCCATCATTTGCTGCAGTGCTTGAAACATAGCCGAGTTCACGGACTGATCATCCCTCTGTCGAGAAGTAAAAGGGCCTCCACGAGCCATAGTCTGCAACATAGCAAAAATGATTAGTATCTAGTTTGCATGTTGGTTATTAACTATTCACGTGATTAACGTGGTGCACATACTGTTGAGTTAAACTGGCTAGAGCCAAACTTTACTAACATATCAGCCAATCATGACTAACACATTAGCCAAACCTGGCTCTGATACCACTAAAAACCTGGCATGTCCTGCTTCCCAAAATACGGGAATACAAGTCCGTGACGAAGACCCAGCGAATGATATTAACATTATCCATAAGCTGTACCTGTCTTAACTCAACAACATGACAAGGAATAATCACAACCACGCAGAAAAAAAATAATCACATAAACAAAATACTAAGATAAAACATGCAGTAGTCCAACATAATAACCAACAACAAGAAATAAGCAACAATTACGCATCAACAAAGCCCGGAATACAAAGTTCAACAAAAATAACAATGTGATATAAAAATAACATGGAAGAAACAATTTGTTTCAAAGCAGCTCCTGCTCCAATCCTACAAGAACTACTTACCACTGCCATCTTGCAATTCTCCTTGTGTACATGTAGTTGGATCAACCAGAGTGGGGAAAAATGTTCGTTAGAGCAAGTACGGATAACAAGTAGTGAAAAGCAAAGAGTAAAGGAACATGGTACATCAAGGAATATGAAGCAAGAATAAAATCAAAAGCAATAACAATGTCGATAAATAGTCAAGTGTACAAGTGTCAACTTAGGTTTATTAACATTTTATTTTTCCTATCTAGTGCACGTACTACTGTGTCCCATACCACATGTTCGTTTTAGACACAGTGGAGGGATCTACATATGGTGTACTCTATGTAACAAGATTACATGATAACAAGATAATGTGATAACATGATAACAAAGTCACAAGTATTTCTCCACCTTCTATGTGAATAGTCCAGGTAAACAAGAAGGGCCCTACCGAGTACAGTTTTTGAGATTATCCATTACTAAGTCAACCCTCATTACCCCGGCTTGTTTAATATTTTATTTAAATTATTCATGATCATGCAAGTGTGTATAAGAGTGTCAAGGCGATGATAAAGATGCAGCAAAATGATGCGATGCATGATCATATACATGTAATTGTGAATATGGATAGAGCAGATACAGCAGTACTAAAACAGCAATAACTCACAAACTATGATTCAGAATTCAATTCCATCAAAAGGGTTATAAACTAGACATATAGGGCTACAATTCAAATTCATTATGTTTCAATTGATTCTGAATATAACTAGATCGATTACCCTAATCTTTACAGCTTAAGGGTTCTGGTAGCAGCTTATAGTCAAAACTCTATATGTGAAATCTTGGTGTAAAATCAATAAAAAAATGTACAAAAATAAGGAATGTATCCTAAGCTTGTCTACTAAGTGTCTGGAGAGTTTCATGTCATTAAACTACTATTATCATGGTGTTTCAACTGAAAGTTGTGTCGGTGTTTCACTAAACTGCAATTTTAGAAATACTGACCAACAGTGACTAAAACTGTAATATCTCACAGCTCACAGATCGGAATCTAGATCCGTACGTTGTCTGGAAACTAGATTCATTAGGCTACAATTCCTTTTTATATAGTTTTGGTTGATTCTTAATGTAACAGCATCGAAACCTCAGTGTAAAACAGAACAGGCAGTAAGAAATAATAAAAAGTCATCATATATATTCATAAAAATGGATAATCTACATGTTCTTGAATCGTGGAATGCATTAAAAGTAATGTACAGCAATTAGGATGGATTTTTACAGTGTACAAAGCCAAGTTATCATGTCATGATTCAAGTCTCAATTACACAATCGATCAGCATGCATTCAATCACTATATTTTTCTATATACAAGTTTCAAATCAATTTATTCATGTCATGTGTGCATGCAAGCTTGGGTTTGAATCAATGGATGTTGGCACGAATTCAAGGATACTTTGGGTTAGCTCGTGTAAACCTTCGATATCCCCAACGGAAGGTACACAATGCAATATTACGATAATCGAAAGAGAACTACTTGTGGAGATGAATAATCTTGAACTAGAGTAATCAATGAGTTCATGTAAACTTACCTTTAGATGACGATTAAATCCGAATGTGCGAAGAATAACGGGATCAGAATCCCGGTGACATGGCGACGAGCAAATGATCACGATGATCACGATCAGCACAGATCTTGATGGGGATCAAGATTGGATGATCGGACGGCTGAGATCGATGGTCAAGATCAAGATCAAGATGATGATCATGATCGCGATGATCAAGAGAGATCCAACGGTCAGGATCAAGTATCTTGATGATGATGATGATGATGATGATGATGATGATGAGATAAATGGCCGAGATCATAGGATCAAGATGATGTTCATCATGGTTGTTATGATCACTACTTCGAATGGCTGCAATTTGATAAGGAGCTCTAATGCACTGTTGGCTTGAACCAAGAACAGAGGAGCTCGGGTGCAGCTGTGGCCGGAGGTAGGGTTGTCGTCGGGATGACGAGCGGTTGGCTGAGGCGGGGTGAGGCAGAAGCAGGTGAACTGTCGGCTACTTCAGTGGGGGATAAGAGCGATGGCCTTGGTTGCTAGCATGGGAACAGGGGAGGCGCACAGGGGATGAGGAAGGCAATGGCAGTCGGGGTTTGTGATGTTGACGAGGTGAGGCGACGAGGCTCCGATGGTGGGCACACAGTGGTTGGGATGAGAGGACGACGAGGATGGGTCGCAGTTGAGGAGGTGGTCGCGTGAGGGAAGGCGAGTGGGAGCAGGGTGCTAGCGGTCGATTGTGAGGGAGGTGATGGGTTGAGGGGTTCTGGGGTGGCTCGAGCTACGACAGTCAACGGAGTCAACGGGATGGCGAACGACGGGTTACACAATGTTGGGGGGTTGGAAGTTGAAGGGTTTGGCTGTTTTGGTTTTTGGGAGAAAGAGAGAGAAGGAGGATATTTAATGAAAAAATAAAGGGAGTGAATTGTGGGTAGTTAGAAGATACAGGGGATTGTTGGGGAAAAGATCTGGTTTAGTTGTTAAGGAGGATTTGGGTTGTGGGTTTGGGTTAATGGGTAGTCTAGGATCCAATAAGGGAAAGAGTTTGGGTTGGGTTAGGATAATAGTATGGGTTGGAAAGTTAATAAATAACAAGGACAATAATAATAATAATAATACAAGGGAATAAATTGTAACAGAAGGCCCATAACAAGCCAAGACCCAAAATATATTAAAATAGAAAAAAGAACACTACAAAATACAACAAAAATCCGTTCCATCGGAAACAGGGGTTACAGGAATTTAACTAGTTGCAAGAACAGATTGAATGGCGAGATGAACTCTAAATGTGTGTAATTACAGGTTGCGAGAGTAACTCTGAACCATGGGTATGGATTTCGAACTTGTTAGTTTAAGTATTAACAGGTTGCTGGTGCAAATCGAATGGTAAAGGGCACTCTGGACTTGATTCTTTGCAAATTGACAAAGTCTCTTTTGAGCCATGGGTATGGACTCTGAACCGGTCGTCGAGGTGCTAACGGATTGCAGGAGCAGATCGAATGACGAAGTGCACTGTGAACTTGCGTTATTGCAAATTGTTAGTTTCTTCGAGCC
Organism: Hemerocallis citrina; assembly: GCA_017893485.1. Lineage (NCBI taxonomy): Eukaryota > Viridiplantae > Streptophyta > Magnoliopsida > Asparagales > Asphodelaceae > Hemerocallis > Hemerocallis citrina. The sequence continues at coordinate 134,256,837 of CM030360.1, read as the reverse complement.
ATGGGTATGGACTCTGAATCCGTCTTACGGGAAGACTTGTAACGAGTGTTTGGTATCATTTATGCTTATAAGCTTGGCACTTAACCCATTGTTTAAATCTCCAAGGAACTATAACTAGTTTTGGGAACAGATCGCTTGGTGAGTTATGCTCTAAATGTGCAGGATTGCATGTTGCGTGAGTAATCCCGAGTCGTGGATCTGGATTCCAAACTTGTGTTGCAGAAAGCTTATAACGAGTGTTTAGCGCCACTTTGATTATAAGTTGGGCATTTTTAGCTCATTGTTTGCTTTAATAAATTGACTAAAATGCAATAGAATAAATTAGCTAACTTTATTAAAAATTAAGTTAAGGGGCTACTCGAATGGCTGGCCCTTATTACATGCACGACCATTGGTAAACGTGGTCTTTATTGAAAGAAAAAACAAAATGGCTGCTCTAGTGGCTGGCCTTTATTAAAAATTTTATAAAATAAAAATTCTGCGGAAATTAGGAGAACGCGTTTCACACACTCTCGTTGTACTTCATAGGGTGTCGCTCATTCGAAGTCCCTACTGACACATCCCTACCCCCCGGGTCTTCCAGTTGGTGAGCTGTCAAGCGAACAACTTGGTAGACCATGTCTGGATTTGCCTATTTCTAGGGTAGCCCCGCGATGTTCTGCCTAGAGACAGTGGAATTTTCTGATGGACCAACATGCTTAGGCAAGATTATTTGTTTCTCATGAATGAGTGGAGCGGCTTCGGGTGAGGGAGTTGAGTGAGTCGTTGGGTTCTGGTGAGGACGTGTTTGGAGCTGGGAAGAAGTTACTTGACAAGTTCAAAAATTCTCGATTTGGCTGCCCAGTGTAGCAGCTTCGACCTCTCCTGCTGGCCTTGCAGTACAACGATTATTTTCCTATAGTAGTTCTTCAGCATGGAGAGGGAGAACCGAACCCCCCATGGTAGCAGTGTAGCATGCCCGTGCTGCCGGTTGGCTTCCTACTACTTGGCCTACGCCTGCTGTCGGTGAAAATTTCATTTTCATATGAAACGCGGAGGCAACAACGTGGAAAGCGGCTAGTCCTGGGTGGCTGAATATGGCATTATACACGGATTTAACATCGACTACCAGGAAATCTAAAGACTCTGTCTGGGTTGTTGGTGATTTCCCTACTGTTACGTCGAGTGCGACAATTCCCTCGACTTGGACAGGTGCACCGGAGAAGCCATGAAGTGTATAGCTGACTGGATTGAGTCGTTCTCGGGAGAGCTTTAGCGCATCAAATGCGGCCATAAACATGATATTCACAGAACTGCCATTGTCTACGAGGATACGCGCACCTCATGATTTTCCATACCTAGACTGATAACCAGTGTATCACAATGAGGTGTTTTGATGCCCTCGAGATCTTTATCAAAGAAGGAGACTGAGAAGCCCAAACCCTTTGGGGGTGGAGTGTTATGAACCGAATTAACCTCTGTTAGAAAGGCTTTGTAAGAGGAGTTAGAATCTCCCCCCATAAGTCCGCCATGGATGGTGTGCATAATGGACATATGCTCAGAGTCTCTGGATTCAGAAGGCCTTTGAAGATGCTTATTAGCCCCCCGTGGTGGAGGGTTTTCGGCGTTGTTGTTTCGTTGGACAAACTGAGAGAGGTAGCCCCGCTGAATCAGGTTTTCAATTTCTTGTCTAAGGGCTTTGCAATTATCAGTAGTATGTCCGTGGCCTCTGTGAAAGGCGCACCATAGGCCCTTATCTCTTCTCTTGCCGGACGTCGTCATCCTAGGAGGAGGACGGACTATCCCATCTTTTTCAGATGCCATGAGAATGGCAGACACACTTGCATTTAGAGGGGGGAATTTGTCGAAACGAGACGTAGGAGGAGGACGGCGTTGACCTGTACCGTTTTTCTGAAACTTTTTGGGCACTTCCTCACTTGAGTTCTTCCGTTTGTTCCCAGAAAGTGACTCGCTCTTAACTTGAGGGTTGAGAGCTTCCTCGACTCTGATGTACTTCTCACTCCTTTCTAGGAGCTTAGTGAAATCTCGATGTGGCCTCTTGTCAAGGGATGCTTTCAGATCTTTATGCATGACGTTGTGGCGAAAGGCTGCAGCGGCCACCTTTAGCAGTTCTCCATCTTTTTTCTTCAGTTCTAGCAGGGAGACACTGGTCTTTGATGAAGGAAAATATGGATTCGGGTTTCAGACGTGAATGCCATTCCCTTCCTGATCCTTTCAGTGTTGGGGGAAATGTCCGACACATGAATGCATCAGTGGCGTTATAGACCGTCATGAGTGTTTTAAAGCTCTCGATATGGTCTGTCGATTCTGATTCCCCGTTGTTGGATTTGAATTGCAGATCCTTGAAGCTGCTTGGGATGGGTGTGTCAAGGATAGCTCTGTTGAAAGGAGGTCGGCTAGGGCGGTAGGCCCTGTTGGAGTGGCTTCTCTCACTCTTCATCTGTTCTAGACGTTTCTCTACTTCCTAGATTTGGTGAAGGACTTGATCGTCCTTCTTTTGAGATCCGGTTGAGTCGGCGGATCATTCATTTAGGGGGAGGCCCAGACCTTGACTCCCTTGGAGAGCATGGAGGATGTCAAATTTGAATATCCAATTCAGCCCTTGTGACTGGGGCATCTTGCCCTCTGTTCTGCACCTGGAAGCCTTTGACTCTCATGCGTCGGGTTTCCCATTGCCGGTCACACCCTGTGAGAGGAGGATTGCCTTGATCTTTGTCTAGAAGGCTGAGGTCTCAGGTTTGCTTGATGTCCTGAACGGGAGGCCTCAGATCGGGTGCACCTCTCGTTCAACCTCATTCGCAAGTCAGCTTCTGATTGCCTGTTATTGATGATCTTGCGGAGATCTCTAGACCCCCATGGGAATCGCGAAGCCATTGAACAAGTTAAGGCATAATGGACTGAGGTGTGGTCGTACAGAGGATGTTGTTCAGGACAGTTCTGTCGGGAACCCCCCAATGCCTGTCCGTTGACAGGAGCGTGATTAGGCTCTAGGGATGGCTATTGAGGAAGAATCTAATCTTCCATAGGAGGAGCCAGAGGTGGTTGACGAAGAGAGTTGGTGTGACGGCTTGAGGCTGCCCCTCTTAGTTTTGGTGGCATGGAGACATGCTCGACTTGTGTAGTATTTTTCACAGACGATGCCAATTTGTTGCTGCTTATTTCAGTGTAGGAGCAAATAGATAGTAAGTTAATAACTGATGGAAACTACTAAAATTCAAACCCGTGTCCTTGTCCGTTAAAACCGATGAGAGCTCCTAAGAATGAATATGGATCGTTGATTGACCACCGCAATCTGAATCTGACGGTTACTGATGCGGCCGCTAGACCTGCAAAAAGCCTAAAACACCGGGGAGTGGCCCCGGCAACAGACCCTCTGACGCTCAAATCAGAACCAGAAAGAGAGAGAGTAAGAGAGTGAAAACTCGAGAATTGTTGATTACCTTTTGACTGAAGAGGGGGAGGTGTATTTATAGGCCTGAGAGACATTTCAAGAGATGGATTCATGTCTGTTTGATCGATTTACCTACCTTATCTCTTTCATGTCTCTCCACCTCAAGAGATATGATATCCTTGTTAGGGGATAAGAGATTTTACTCCTAGCCTGTATGGGCTGGGTGTCTCTCCTAGTGGGCCTAGTCTGTCACTTCTTATGGGCTTGGGAGAAGCCCATGTCTTAGAGTGGGCCTAGACTTGTAAAAGAGGCATCTGATGGCTAATCTGCCTGTAGATGCTTTGAGATTTGTGCAGGAATCGTACGGCTCTGATCTGTTGTGATTTTTACCAACATCAGGAATTGTACTCGGGAAGGACTACATATGAGATGATTTAGAGTATAGGGATCACGCCATCTGTGTGTAATACTGGTATCTGATATAGTTTTGAAACCAGTTCTCAGTTTGTTCTTGATGTGGGTAAAAATTCGGCTTCATCTGAACCATCCGATCTCCTCAAGTTCCTGCAACCCATCAGAACAGGACTGCATACTCCATGGGCCTTTAACCAAGCCTCTGTGCCCATCTGGCCCACAGAGAAGGATCAACCCAGTCTCCAGGGATTCCCTCTCTCTGCCTATAAATAGCAGAATCCCTCCCCTGTGACAAAGTTCTAACATCCTAAAATTTTAAATAATATTTTAGAATTTATAAATGAATTAAAATTTTTTTTTGTGATTTAATAAATATTTTTCTGAAATTTACCTTTTTGCACGTGCAAAACGTGTGCAAATATTTTTCTTGGGAAACATAAAATCAGAAAACTTTTGAAAATCTAACATTTATTAGTAGATATTATTTATAAATTTTCTAGATTTTTATGAATGATTTATGACATATTCGCAAATACTCAAAAATGAAGGACTTTTGTGCAAAAATGTTACTTTGAGTAAAAACTCCAGATTTCGGTCTTCTGGGCTATGCACATTGGCCGGCCAATTCAAGAGAGTGAAGAGATTTAATTTAATTTTATTTTAAATCAATTTGATTAACTAATAATTGGAAGGATCCATATATGTAAGTAAATAATTTTCTTGAGGAATAAACTTGTAAACTTTGCGAAACCCTAAAACCTAGATCCCGGCATATATTAGAGGCAGTAGCAGCCACCCATCCACTGTTGTGAACTCAAAACATATTTTCTCATTATTTCTTGGAGTTTAAAGCTTGAATCTTGGACTTTTACAAAGAAGAAAGAAGGGGGTTTTCTTTACTATTTCTTTTGTACTTCGATTGAATCTTCTTGAAGTGAGTGATACTTCCTTATCTCTTGTTTGCTATATGATTAAAAGTTGTACAAGTGGAATGCATGATTAGAAGTTGTATGATTATAAAATATGATGGGTGAATATAAATTTTGATGTATGAGTAACCAATCAATAACTTTCATGAAGAAATATAAATTTATGAGAAATTTCCATGCTTAACTACACAAAGATCATCACTTTTTATGACATGCTTGAACAAACCATGTTTTGAATAGATCTTGAATGTGTATGAGATTTGTAGAGTTGTTATTTAATTTGGTATTGAACAAATTAGTGTTTGTATGAGAAATTATTGAATTTGTAGGTGTGAATAGATTGCAATTGAATTAGTAACATCATACATACACATGGATGAACAAAGAAACCTTCATTTGCTGTTTTTCTTTTGTATTCAGTGTTTCGAGATTAAAGATGAAGACTTATTATTGGTTTGGATTGGGATTGAATAAGAAGTGAAAGAATTTGATGTTGAGTTGGAGGAATGGAGATATTTTGACCAATGAATGTGTAAAATAAAATTACTTTCAGTTTTGAACAGGTTTGAATTGTGTTCTCTGTAGATGAAGATTATTTCGACTGCATTTGTAAGTGTTCAAATATTCATATGAGAAGTCCTTCAAAATCTTGATTTTTGCAATAACTTGGTTTTGGAAAAATCGATTCTTTTGTGAAGTTTATAAGAATTCTGATTGATGTATGAATTGAAGTGATTTGGCCAAGATACACTTGTTTTATTGTCAATTTTCATCTTTGGGAATCTCAAAATTGTATATAACCATGTATCCATTTCGATCGACCGCAGTTCTTTTGAACTTGCAGTCGCTGATGTGAATTATTTGCAAGTGTACAAGATCGCAACAAGTAGTATAGATAAGTGAAAAGAGTGTCGAACCCATAAGGACTAATTATTTTATCAAGTACCAAAATTACTAGATTAATTACTATTTGGAAACTCGAACATTTAATAAAGAAAGCAACTAAATTAAATTAATCTAAAGAACTAACTAAATTAATTAAAAAGATCGGAATCTGAAATTTTGTTGTTTATTAATTGCAAAACTAATTCTAGGGCTTTTCATTTCACCTAATTAATCCCACACAATTCATAATTCCATGCGAATAAAAATATTATTTTTCCAAGTTGTAGACCAAAATCCCCTAAGTATTCAATGCTTTCTCTCGAACAATACCAAAAATATTTTCAAATAACAGTTTGTCATATCTCTATAAAAATTTAATTTTGGAAGACTCATTAAGTTCTATGGATTTCTTTTTAGTCACATCAATCGCGGTAAATCATCTCTAATTTCGTTCAATCAAAGGTGTTTAATTCTATAATCCAAAATCACAAATTACCTCTCAGTCTCTCCATGCTCCAATAAATCATACAAAAGTTGGCCAAACAATTGTAAGCATTAAAAACAAAAATCAAACACACAAACATGGAAAAATAGAAAATAAAATGGAATTAAAATCGTATTCTCAAAATTAGGCTACATCAGAGCCCTAGAAAAATAAATTTAGTTTATAATAAAATTGCAACTAACAAATATTGTCTTGGACTGCATAATAAAATTAGACAAAGAGAAAAGAGATACAGAAAGAACTTTTTTGTAAAAAAATTGCAAATCGAATGCCTCGAAAAGCGAGCCAGCAAGCACAACGTCAGCCTCTCAGTTCTGTTCCTCAACTGATGTTTTGCTGACGTCGCTGACGTCAGCTGACGTCCACACAGAGCCGCACACAGGAGCTCCCACATGCCCCATCTTTCCTTTCCTCCTGTCATTTTTCGCTGACGTGCCCCCTGCTTCTTGCGCCTTGGATTCCTCGCCACTGCAGCACCAGAGACCTAGTCTCTAGCCTCGTTCTTTGTGCCAGCAACTGAGCCACACACGTCAACGAACTCCTCTGTTCTCTTCTGTTTACTTTTTAAATTTTTTTTTAGTAATAAAAGGTTAGCCGTCGCTTTCCCGCTCTCGTTCAGCGTGTCCTTCTTCTCTTCTTTTGCTATTGTATTTATAGGCGCAGGAACATGGGGATTAGGGTTTATTTTCGCAGAAAACCCCACATCCTTATTTATTTATTTCCTTATTTTATTTGATCTTTATTTCTTGCTTCTTTTTCTTCTGTTTCTTTTTCTTGAAGCACGTGCTGCACACACACACAATAAAACAAAATTTAGGATTTATAAATAAAAGTAATTAGTTTAAATTAATTAAACTAACTAATAATCACATTAGCTCAATTAAACCCTTTTAAATTTATTTATTTCATTTTCACCTCTATTGGCAATTAAAATTTCTATTTTGCTTTTCATATTGCCAAATTGTAAAATTTAAAATTCAACAAATCAATAAAAATTAATAAATCATTCTGCTTGTTTTGTTTGTTGATTTGTACCAAAAATCTTCACCTTTTGCATCAAAAAATCTTATTCCTTCAAAATTAATTAGTTAATTGAAATCTTTGGAAATGAGATGAATTATAAACAAGATAGACGAATACAAGCAATTTTTATCGGTAATTGAGTACAAATATTTATATAAAAGTTATACACATCAGTTGCAGTCGACTGTCATGGTCATCTGGCGCTACTTCTCTACTAGCGGTTGACTGCAGCAATTACAGCTATGTTTGCCAGTCGACTGCCAGGGCTTTCATTGTGTTATTTTGGATGATGACAGTCAAATGCAGCTTTCTATATTATGGTTGCCAGTCGACTGCCATGGATTTTGAGTTTGTGTTTTCTTTGAGTACTGTCGATCGACCGCAACCTTTTCAACTATATATGTCATGCTCTGTTTTGCTGAGTTTTGTTGTTCTTCGAACGATTGTTTATTTGAGTTGCAAAGTTAATTTCTCTGATTCTTAACAATAATTTAACTTAGATTTCACCACTTTTAGAGAGTATGTATTCTCAAATTTTATCAAGTATTTAAACTTCATAAAATTTGAGAATAATTTAACTTTCAGAGATTTCACCACTTTCAGAGAGTATGTATTCTCAAATTTTCTCAAGTATTTAAATTCTAATTCTCGTGGTTCTGAAAAGTGAACGTTTCGTGATGTCTGAAAGTATTATATTGAATCTATTCTTCGCAGTTTTAAGAGTGTAAATCTCAGTTTTGTTCATACTACGTTTCAGTTTTGATAAATTATATAGCTGTACTTTGGAAGTATTTGATTTTACTGAGTATTGGTTTGAGGGAAACCTCATTATGAGTTGGATTATTTGGATTTATGAGATACCAAGAAATGTTGAGTTGATGTTTTGCGTTTTGAGACTCTAGAGGTTGAGTGGGACCCAAACATGTCGGCTTTTGAGACTTTGTGGATATTTTGGCTAGTGGGGCCTTGTTGTTGAGTTAGTTGAATTAAGTTCGGCAGGGTACACCAACTCTAGGGGGAATTGTGACTTAATTAATAAAAATCAACCTAAGGACAGACACTAGTTGGAGTTGTGATGAAATGAAAGCAAACGTGAGTAAGGGGGCCTCATGTGATTTGCGGTCTAAGACAATCCCCATAATTATCGAGGTGTGAGTGAAATAGTCTCCGAAATTATCTTATCAGGATCAAGGCGACGCTCATGAGATGTTCGTGTGATGAGGCACCATAGCTTGCGGTGTGGGGTATTGTCACGCCCCGCTTCCCAAAAGGAAATACGGAATACAAATATATGACTAAGTCCAGCGAATGATTTTCATCATCCATAAGCTGTCAGGATCTTTACAACATTTCATAGGAATAACCAGAGTAGAAAGCAAGAGAAGTCAACCACGCATGCATATATGAGTCAATATACCAACATGAATTTACATGAAACAGAACTTAATAAATTTCAAATAAACCAGATTTGAACAAGTTAATAATTCTGGGTCACATTGCCCAATACAAATAATCCAAATAACAGATACATTTATTCAAATAAGCAACATGAATTAGTAATAATAGCAAAACTCCAGCATCTAGAATCTCATATCACCTACTCCATTGGGCAGCTGATCACCACAATCTGCAATTTAATAAATTGCAGGAAGAGGAAAAAGAAACAAAATTTCTGTCAATGCAAGTTATGGGCCGCTTGTGGTGCAGGCACAAGTACAGGGAAATAAACAAATATAAAATAACGGCGGAAACAAATATAGTATGGAATAGATATGACAGCAAAACAGAGTGTCTAACATAAATCAGGAAACAAGATCACGGAATATGGTGTGCTAATAGGTACGGTAATATGTAACAGATGTCAGGTTTCAGATGGTATGCAGACAGATATACAGATAACAGATGTCAAGTATCATGCAGACAGGTAGACAGATAACAGATGTCAAGTTATGTGAAGTCTTGTATTTATTTCTATCTAGGTAGCACTTCATGTGTCCCAGGTTTTTACCAAATGGTTGCTACATTCAGACAAATTACATTTAGATTTCGTAGTGGACTATATCCGGCCGTATACTCAGATATCAAACCGACAGATAGCAGATACAGACAGACAGATAGAACCTATCGGTTCTCTTCTTAGTACACCTTCCTATAGGGAAGTGTGCAGTCAGGTAATCAGATAACAGAATCATGTATCATGTAGTCATGACCACGTAACAGATAACAGATAATCCTGTGGAAAACACGGGCACCCTTCCAAGTACACATTTCTATATTATCGACCACTAGATCTTTCTCTTAACCCCGCCTTGGTTATTTTATTATTATTATCAGACAGATATGTATGTGTCACAAAACAGAGCAAGAATAATATGGCATAAACAGTTAACAGATTCAGACTGAAAGATAAACATGTACAGGTGATAGACAACACATAAAGAGGGAGAACAATGAAAATTCTTGTTCAGGACAACAAGACAGTACTGTACTAAATCTGGAATTCCCGTTGCCACATATATGCAAATCTGGATCTGTCAGAAAATATGAAAAATAGACTCTCGGCCGAATCCAGCAAATATATATAAGTCATATGGTATTTCACACAAAAACAAGTCTCAAAACACATTTGTATCCAGAAAATGTGTTCAGCCAGAAATCAGAAGTTTGCATTCATAAACGGAAAACAACATAAAAACTTACTGATTAAATCCACGAAAAAATCTTGAGTACTCCCGTAGTATGTTTAGTAACAGAAAATAATGTTTCATAATTTTCCAACATAGATAGAGTAGTCAATTAAAATCAGAAAGCAGCAAGATACAACAGTTTTGTAAATTTGGAATCATAAACACAGTAGTACTAAACCAGTAATATCTTACAAAATATAGATCGAAATCCAGATCCATCAAAAGGGTGATAAAATAGATACAGTAGGCTACAATTCATATTCACAAAGTTTTTATAGGAAGCAAATAGAATTAGGTTGAAATTACGGTTTCTTACTGAATAGTATGAAAATTCTACAAGTATAGTAGTTGTTTGCAAGCATAGAATACTGTTTAAACGTTATCAATTAAATCCACAAAAATTATTGGTTAATCCCAATCAGGTCTAGTTGTACTCAGCAAAATATTGGATCAAAATATTATCTTTAATATCAGTATAAAAATAAATTTCCATACAGAATTCATATAAAACTGGATCTGGAATTTTCTACACATCTGTAGTAAAACAGGAATAACATGCAACTTATAAATTGAAACTGAGATCTGTTAGAAAATCTGGAAAGTAGATAGAATTCTTTATAATTCATATTCACAAATAATTTTCATATACTGACCTTAATAGGGTCCAAAATACCGAACAAAAACGGGGTAACAACAAATATAGAAATATTCTTCATTTACAAAATCCGCTAGATCATATAAAACTCATCCAAACCATAACAAACGTGAAATATGGTGTACTAGATCTCTAAGCAATATGGTATAGGGTATCAAACAGATCGACACAGGATATACTAGTATTATCACACTAGCATGCAAGATCCACACCTCATATTGTGGTTCACAACCAACATACAAATATGCAATAGGAATAAATTAGATATAAGTTAAATTTCATGTCATGTGTGTAACCAGAGATGACTACGGACGGATCAACACAATAGAGACAAGATATAATAGGGGTTTTGCACAAGAATTATCTTTAGAACAAACCTACACTATAGACGGTATTTAGTATTTGTATTACACAACAAAAAGAACACAAGTTACTTTCCTTATAGTCGACAATGGAAACAATGCAAAGAACGAAAATAACGGGAATGGATTTCTGGGCTTGAACTCAACAAACGAATCATGAACCAACACACGATCACAATGAGATCCAACACACGCACACAAGAGAGCAAGAGGGAGAGAGAGACGAAAATGGCAGTGGGTTGGGAGATCGGGGTGCACTTCGTCGAGGGAGGGCGACGGCGCATGGGGGTACGGTGTTGCGGTTGTTGTTGGCTTCGGGAAAGGAGAAGGGGGCATCAACCTGGTGCTGGCTGCGGCAGGTTGTAGAGGCGTCGCGGCAACAGGGCAACACGGGGCACCGGGCGGCGAGTCGAGATAGAGGGTGCATCGGGCTGCAGGCACAACAGGCGGGGGCATCAGGGCTGAGGGTGAGGAGCAGGACAAGCACATGGTGAGGGGATGGAAGCGCGACAGGAGGGGAGCACCGGGAGGGGGGTTTGGAATAAGGTCGGGATAGGGTTTAGGAGGTGCAGGGGATGAATAGCGGCTATTAGGGTTTGATGAAGTTAGGGGGGGTAATACACAGTGGGATATATATATAGTTCGATTAGGGTTTTAGGTGAATGGCTAACGGGTAGGTGAATAGGAGTAGTGGATCCAATAAGAAATTAAAATGGGTTCGAATAGGATTAATTTAGAAGATCCACAAGGAATTATAGGGTGATCCAATAATGAGATGGGCACAAAAATGAATAAATAAAATAAGGCACGAACAATTTAAATAATGATGATAGAAGAAATACAAGCTCAATCAACATAGATGAAATAATAGGAGACAATTGAATCAAGAAGATCAAATAAAAGCGAAAATCAAATAGATGGATATATTAAAAAAAGATGATCCAATACATGGTCCAAAAAGAGATACAATGATAATAAATACACAAAAAGAAAAATACACCAAAAAATACATAAAATGAAAAACAGGAGTTACAGGTATTCTCGAAGATTCCCAGGTGTGAGTGAAATAGTATCCGGAATAATATGTGGATAGAGATTGACCTCCGAAATTATCGGGGCATGGGCTAGATACTCACAGAATAATCTAAATCTTAAAGTAATCACTGTAGTAGGATTAGCTGCACAACGTCGGATTGAACCCTATAAAATGGAGGGCGATAAGGGCTTGCACCGGACCTATGTATGGTGGTATGGATAGAATCCAACAAGTATGCATTAGAAATCATCATAAGCATTGTGTTTCTTGACTTGTTTTATGCATGCCCGTTTTTCTGTGTTTTCTTACACTTGACACTTAGCCTAGTTTCACTTGGTGATTTATGTTTCATTTATTCTTATCTCATGTTCCATCTTTTATTACTGTGTTAATATGTTTTACTTGTTGACTTATGATTTTATTCTTTAAGTCTTCATTTAAGTTTGTATTTTCTTTGAATATCACTCACACCGTTATGGCTGACCCCTATAGTTTTAGGGGTTAGGGATGTCTCTAGCCTCATATTTTATAGGTAGGTACCATTAGCATGGAGTTGGGAGCATGTGGTAGAATAATTAATGTTTATACATATTTGGTAAAAGGATTGATTGTAAAGAGAAAATTATATTTATGGTGCTTTAAATGCCATTGTGTTGTGAAAAGAATTGTAATTCAATGTGTTCAAATTCCGCTGTGCTTTGTAAAGGAGTTAATGTAATAAAAGTTGTTAAGTTTTCCTGTATTTGGATGCTATGTTTATGATTACAATTGAGGTTGATTCTGGAATTTGTGTGTAATACCCTGAATTTTTATTAAATGAGAAATTGTTGATTTTACGTGTTGTGCACGTACAAATTTTTGTATATATGTTTTCTTATAAAATTATTTTTATAATACGAATAAACAATTGTTTTTTCTCTTTCTCTTTATTTTCTAGAAGCTTATTTTAAAAACCCTAAGCTTGTTTTTCTAAATTAAGCCCAACCTAATTAATTAAATATTTTATTTTGACCTATGAGTCTAAAAGCCCATTATTTTGAAAGCCCACAAATTAATTATCCATTTAATTGTCATGACTTGTCATGTAGACACAATTAGTAGACAATTAATAAATTAATAATGTACAATTTTTAATAGGGGACACTAGTTCGACCCAACTAGAGGTGACGACTGGCACATAGTTGAGGAGGATTGCTACCCCGGGCAAGCTGATTCAGACGAAGAAGATCCTGAAGAATTTGAAGAGGAATGGCCTAAGTCCCAAGAGATCACTCCACCTCCGGATTCATCTGATAATTCCTCTGACTAGGAAGAACCAGTTCCGAGTAGTCTCATTGTGTCTCTTCAGAGTCAGGTAGAGACTCAGAGGGAGAGAGCGGAGCTGCTACAGGCATAGTGTGCAGAGTGCAAGGAGGGCATTGCAACTCTCAGTCATCGTGTTTGGGAACTCGAGAAAAGGAAAAACATGTACGATGTACTGAAGGAAGAAGTGCCGGAACTACGAGAAGAGCTTTGAGAAGCTAAGAGGAATGTAGGAGCTAGACTGTTGTATCTTCTTATTGCTTTAATTTGATGTCAGAAAATTTTTAAATTCGAATGTATAAAGTTTAAAATTTAATGAAATAAAAAGTTGATTTAAAATTCATATTTATACTTCAAATTTAGTGGATCTTTTGCATCAGAATATGGCTAGAAGAGGAGCTCGAAATGGAGAAGGTCTGGACTTGGAAACAAAGTTAGCGAGGGTCTATCACACTCAATGCCGTTGCCATGAATCAAAATCAGGGAAGAGTGCCTGCAAATCCAGTACCCGAAGCAATCAAACTCATGGAATCATTCAAGCGGATGAAACCACCGGTGTTTGAGGGGAAATCAGACCCTGACGCGGCTGACAATTGGATCCGACAGGTAGAGATTATCTTCGAAGTCTTGGAGACTTCGGACGACAGCATGGTGAAGCTGGCTGCGCTGCCGTTCGAGAAGGATGCGGCTATGTGCTGGCAGTCATGAAGCGAACAATGGGAGATATTATTTTTGGCTGGGAAGAATTCTTGGAGGAATTCCACAGTCATTATTTTCCTTCAGATGTCCAGGAGAATAAGGCCATGGAGTTTCTAGCACTGCAGCAGAGCGGCATGTCGGTTAGGGAGTATGAGACAAGATTCACTCAGCTCTCTAGGTATGCGCCCGAACTGGTGATGGACGAGACGAAGAAGGCTCAAAAGTTTGAGCATGGGTTGAGGCCAAGTCTGAGATCCTGGATGATACCCCTCGATATCAGGAGGTTTGACAAGCTAGTCAAACGAGCGACAGCCACTGAGGCTGACATGGAACGAATCGGAGGAACAACTGGAATGTGAGGAAGAGGCCCGCAGTTGCTGGGAATGTCAAGGGACAACCGTCGGCTCAAAGGTTCAAACCTACGGGTGCGAACGCTGTTCATGTGGCAGGAAGACCCAGGAATACTTGGGCGAGACCTCCTGTGACTAGTTTCAACTGTGGAGAGACGGCCACTACAAGTCTCATTGCCCCAAGATGCTGGATGTCTTCCGTAATGGACCAACTCAGTAGACTGGAAAGAAGCCGTACCAGCAGGGGCGAGTATTTTCCTTGATTGAAGCTGATACTGATGGAGTGGATCACGTCATCACTGGTACGAGTGAGGGTGTTTAGAAGTGTTTTTCTGTTGTCTCTTTTCCTGCTTATTTAGTAGATTGTTATGTAACGAGTGTGTGTTATGTAACAGGATAACTTTATTTGAATGGAAAGAAAGCTGTTGTTTTGTTCGATACTGGATCCTCTCATACTTTTGTATCACCTAAATTTGCTAATATTCTGGGAGTTAAATCGAAAGTATTTTCAGGCAAGGTTTTAGCAGTAGCTACTCCGTTAGGGGAGACTTTAACCACTGATCGGTACTATGTCGACTGCGAGATCGTGATTGGAGATAGAATTTTCAGGATTGATCTGATCGAGATGAATGTCTTGGGATTCGATGTTATCATTGGCATTGATTGGATGTCGGTGTACAGTGTGAGCATCGAGTGTAAGACCAAGGTAGTAACAGTGAAGGCTCCAAGTGGACCTGAAGTCACTTTCCAAGGGAAGAGGAGATGTTCAGAATTGGTGGCTATTATCAGCCAGAAGAAAGGGATTCCTGTAGAGGTGCAGCAAATTCTGGTGGTTCGGGATTATCCGACTGTATTCTTGGAAGATTTGCCTGGGTTACCCTCGCATCGTGATGTGGAGTTCAGCATCACTATTCAGTCAGGGAGTGCACCCATTTCTAAGACAACGTACAGGATGGCTCCAGTGGAGCAGGATGAGATCAAACGGCAGATTGAGAAACTGTTGGAGAAAGGCTTTATTCAATCGAGTGCATCACCTTAGGGAGCGCCGATACTTTTGGTAAAGAAGAAGGATGGATCGATGAGGATATGTATCTATTACCGAGAGCTGAATAAGGTCACTGTTCAGAACAAGTATCCCATTTCCCAAATTGATGACTTGTTCGATCGTCTATAAGGAGCTGCTGTTTTCTCCAAAATAGATCTTCGATCAGGATATCATCAAGTTCGAGTGAAAGCTAAAGATGTGCATAAGATTGCATTTCGAACTTGACACGGGCATTACGAATTCTTAGTTATGCCGTTCGGAGTGACGAATGCACCTGCAATCTTCATGGACATGATGAACAGAGTTCTGAGGCCGTTCATTAATTCTTTCATCGTGGTGTTTATCGACGATATTCTTGTATACTCCAAGTCGGAGGAGGAGCATGTAGAGCATCTGGCAGTAGTTTTGAAGAAGCTGGAAGAGCAGGAGTTGTATGCCAAGTTATCCAAGTGCAATTTCTAGAAATCTGAAGTGGCATTCCTAGGTCACATCCTTTCTAAGGAGGGAGTGGCAACTGATCCTCACAAGATAGAAGCAGTGAAAGATTGGGCAAGGCCTACTATAGTGAAGGAAATCAGGAGTTTCCTTGGATTGACAGGATATTATAGGAGATTCATTCAGGATGCTCAGTTAGCCATGCTGCTCACTGGTTTGACCAAGAAGAATATGAATTTCAAGTGGACCGAGCAGTATGAGGCAAGCTTTCAGGAGTTGAAAGAGAAGCTAACTACTGCACCTATTTTGGCGTTGCCTAAAGCAGGTGTTGAGTATGATGTTTACAGCGATGCTTCCCATCGTGGCTTGGTTGTGTCTTAATGCAAGAAGGGAAAGTGATCGCTTATGGGTCGAGGCAACTACGACCACATGAGAAGAATTATCCGACTCATGATCTAGAGATGGCTGCGATTATCTTCGCCTTAAAGCAATGGAGACACTATGTGTTTGGTGAGAAACTATACATGTACACGGACCACAAGAGCTTGAAATACATCTATCAGCAGAAGGATCTGAATCTAAGGCAGAGGAGATGTTTGGAAGTGCTTGAGGACATGCATCCTGAGATCAAGTATCATCCTAGGAAGGCTAATATTGTTGCTGATGTACTTAGCCGCAAGAGCTGTCTGGCTAGTTTGATTACAACTCAGAAGCATCTTGCAGAGGAGTTGGATCGGGCTGGTATTGAAGTTGTTTTGCAAGGACTGGGAGCATCCTTAACTCAGTTGAGGCTTCAGCCTACACTGAATGAAAGGATTATTGCAAGTCAGAAGGAAGATGCTGATATTCTGAAGATGAAGGAGCAGGTTGTTGCAGGCAAGTTGCCCGGATTTCAAATCAGGGATGAAGTGCTATGGTTTGGAGAGAAACTGTGTGTTCCGAATCAGTCGGACTTGAAAGAAAGTATTCTTCAGGAGGTGCATGCTACTCTTTTGTCAGTACATTCTGGGAGTACTAAGATGTACAAGGACATTAAACAGTATTTCTGGTGGTCAGGTTTGAAGCGGGATGTGGCTGAATTTGTGTCGAGGTATGAGATTTGTCAGCAAGACAAAGCCGAGAATTAGAAACCCGGTGGTCTATTGCAACCGTTACCTATTTCGGAAATGGAAGTGGGATAACATCAGTATGGATTTCATCACGGGCTTGCCCAAGAGTTCAAATGGCAAAGATGTGATTTGGGTTATAGTCGATCGACTAACCAAGTCTGCTCACTTCTTGGCGATGAAACTCACTACTTCGATGGACAAGTTAGCTAAGATGTATGTTGGTGAGATCGTCAGGTTTCATGGTGTTCCGTTAACTATTGTGTCTGATCGAGATGCGCGGTTTACTTCGCATTTCCGGAGCAGTCTTCAGATAGCTTAGGATACCAAGACGGATTTCAGCACTGCTTTTCATCCTCAGACCGATGGGCAGACCGAGAGAGTCAATCGTATTCTTAAGGATATGCTTCGGTGTTGTGTGCTAGATTTTGGAGGCAGTTGGGAAAGGCATCTAACTTTGGTGAAGTTTTCCTACAACAACTTTCAGTCTAGTACTGGGATGGTGCCGTACGAAGCTTTGCATGGCAGGAAGTGCCGAACGCCAGTTTGTTGGTTCGAAGTTGGGGAGCTCAGATGTTTGGGCCTGAGATTGTGCAGCAAACCTCTGAAAAGATTGATCTGATCAGGAAGAGGTTGGTGGATGCTCAGAGCAGGCAGAAGAGCTATGCAGACAACCGGAGAAGGGACCTTGAGTTTGAGGAAGGTAACTTTGTCTTTCTGAAGGTATCGCCCAGTAATGGCGTGATCCGATTTGGCAAGGGTGGAAAGTTAGCCCCGAGGTTCATAGGCCCGTATAAGATATTGAAAAGGATCGGAAAAACTTCTTACCGGCTTGAGTTACCAGAAGAGTTGTCTTAGGTGCACAATGTCTTTCATGTGTCTATGATGAGAGGTTACATTCCAGATCCCAGTCACCATTTGCTTGAAGTGCTAGAAGGTTTGCAATTAGATCTAAGTTACATCGAGCTTCCAGTCGAGATTGTGGATCGTCAAAAGACAGTCTTGAGGAATAAGACGATACCGATGGTCAAGGTAGTCTGGAGAAACCATTTGGTTGAAGAGGCTACTTAGAAATCCGAGGAGAGGATGTTGAAGGATCATCCTGAGATCTTTGTTTGATTTGTATTTTTCTTTCTTTCTTCTTATTGTGTTTTGTTTTCCCACCCTTTAATTTTAGTTCCGGGGACGGAACTATTCTAAGGAGGGAGTATTGTAATACCCTGAATTTTTATTAAATGAGAAGTTATTGATTTTACGTGTTGTGCACGTACAAATTTTTGTATATATGTTTTCTTATAAAATTATTTTTATAATACAAACAAACAATTGTTTTCTTTCTTTCTCTTTATTTTCTAGAAGCTTATTTTAAAAATCCTAAGCTTGTTTTTCTAAATTAAGCCCAACCTAATTAATTAAATATTTTATTTTGACCTATGAGTCTACAAGCCCACTATTTTGAAAGCCCACAAATTAATTATCATTTTAATTGTCATGACTTGTCATGTAGACACAATTAGTAGACAATTAATAAATTAATAATGTACAACTTTTATAGGGGACACTAGTTGGGGCACGTGCATGCACTAGTGTGTGCATTGCACACCCTAGGGGGAGGTTGGATTGTGGCTAGAGAAGAGTAGAGGAGTGGAGTTGAGTTGAGGGGTGGTTATGAGATCATGGAAGTTACTACAACTTCCCTTTTCATCTTGATCCTTGATCTCTAACTCCTTGATTAAATTCTATCCATCTATTCTCATCCTAAAAGTGTATAAATACCCCTAGTTTCTTCTCATTTGTACACTACAAATTATTAAGAGAGAAAGAAGACTGAGTGAGAAATGATTGAGAAGTGTTAGTGAGTAAAAAATTAGAGTGTGCTTGTGTGTGTGTTCCCTCAAGTGAAGGTCGGCCAACATCCAAGGAGCAAGGGTGGTCTCGGGTTCCGACCTAGCACCAAGAAGGAGACGTTTGACAACACAATCTAGGAGGAGAAGGTCACTTTCTTGCATTTTAGGAGATTCTAGAAGCTTTCATTACATTTTTCTCCAAATAGGTGGGTGTTTCTCATGCTTCTAAATCTAAATACCATGCTAGGAATGATTTGAAAAAATTTACTAAGAAACAATTAAGTGAAATTGGACCCAAGTGTGTTTAATTAGAAATGAAATGGTAATTTAGAGAATGATTGGTAAAATGATAGCTAGTTGATAAATGGTGAATTAAAGTGCTAGAAATTATCATGTTGTCATGCTATATTTTTTGAATTGAGTTCTATGTTGAAATTTGTGCTTATGAGACAAATAGTTGATTAAATGCATCATGTGTAGTTGATTGTCTAAAATAAAGTTTCATTATTGTAGAAAGATGAGATTTGTGTTCTAAAAATATTGTAGGATGTTAATAAGTAAAAGAACAAAGGAATATAGTAGTTTTGTGAACATATAACTCTAAATTACGAAGAAGTATGATATTTTTCTCAATGTCAAAATTATGGACATAGAACATAAAATATGACCAAAATGCATGTTTTATAAAGCAAATAATAATTATAAAAATACTGGTTTACTGTAAATTTATGTATGTTATAATCTAGAAAACTTTGCTTTCAAAAGAGAAGAAAAAGAAATAAAATCGTTTTGAGAATTATGAAATTTAGAAATGAACAGAGAACTGGGTTATAAACAACCAAACTCATTTTGAAACGATTTGGTCACTTAGACCAACTGGTTAATGGGTGCGGTTGGCGCTACTGTAGCAGGGGGGGTTGGCTCTGGTCTCGGGTTCGATACTGAGTATGAGTCTTTCATTTTTTTTTTTTTGTTAAAATCCCGAATGCTGAGAGTTTATACACATGGATAATAATCCACACTATATCGCTCTATAGCTTTGGCACTGTGGTCTTAGGGGGTGCCCACGTGGCCGCTGTTTGTGGGTTCGAATCCGGACGGGGTTGTTGGTTTAAAAAATGTTGTTTTTTTGGGAAAATTAATATTATTTGAGTTTTAAAAATAAATTAAAATTGAGGAAAATATGAAAAAAATTACTAAAATTATTTAGACTTCATGAGATAATTTTTATGACTTTTGGTGTAGTATAATTGAGAATTTTGAGGTTATTTGCATGAAAGGACTTGTTTTAATTAAATTGTCTTTTGGGTAAAGAAAAAATAAATGGGTTGTTTTAAGGAGTTTAAAAATGAGAATTAGTAGTGGAAAATTTGAAAGTTTGAATTGTGAAATTAATTGAAAATGTAAATTGTGAAATTAGTATTGTTAAAACTAGAATAAGAGAATTTTTGTGGAAAGAATAAATTAGGAATGTGATAAGTTAGAAAAATGAAATTATATTGTTTATGAATGAGATTGTGTGAAATTGAAAATTGAATGACTTGATGAATTATGAAAGAATATGAATATACAAATGCTATGAACATGAAATGAAAATTATTGTTAATCATGAAAAAGAGAACTTATGAGTATGAAAAACTCGATGCTGTAATTATGAGTTGAAATTAAGAACTAGGGTGTAGCTAAGACTCATACCGGCAATAAAAAAAATGTTGAGATGATATTTGAATTGAAAAGACCAAGATTTTGGTCATGAATGAATAAGACCGGTATAGTGAAAGTGCTAACCCTAAGGGATTGATTATGTTCATGATTCAATTAAATTAAGGACTAGATACATAGTGAAGATGTGATGAAAGTAAGAAAAAAATATGAGTATGAGGGCCATTGGATTGGCGGCGTGAGAGTATTCACAGAATGTCCCATGATGCATCATGAGTAGGACGTGGATACTGCTCCAGAGTACCGTCCCGGTGGCGACGCTCGTAGGGTGTTTGGTGACTACGGATGGTGTCATGTCTATGGTGGGAGGTGAATTACCACAGGATGCCTGCATGATGAGTCATGTGTTAGTGCGTTGGGATTCTCTCCAGGACGCCTGGACGTGAGTTCGTAGGTCATAGAACATCTAGGATACTTACCGTAGTTACAGTAGTAGATTAAGTCATGGCGAGAGATTGAACCCTACAAGATGAAGAACGGTTAAGGGCTTGCCCTCGGACCTATGTAGTATGGGCTGCATAGACTCTGAACAAGTGCGCATTAGTGTCATATAACATAAATAATTGCATTAAGGATTAAGTGCACATTCACAACACGTCATCAATAGGATAGTCCTGTTAGCTTTGTTTGTGAACAAGTTTGTGGTTTGTTAAGTATTGAGAATCGTTATACTGTTTCGGCATAGAGAGGATGGTCGTGTATAATATTTCGTCAGTTGAATGAACTGACGTGCCCACAGTTTCCATGCAGAGTAAAGCACATGAAAAAGACTAAGGAGGAATGGATGCTTAAAGATTATTGTTGTATTTCATTCATTGTTGTAAAATTGCTTTTACTATATAAGTGTTAATGTAAATGTAACTCTGATGTAAAGTAAAGTTTAATTTCCTTGTAAAATTGTACGAAGTGAAGTGAAAAGATCCTGTGGAACTCGAATTTAGTCTTATTTGGAATTTGGGGTGTTACACTGTCACGTATTTCTAATTTATTTATTGAAAATTCAGGGCGCTACAGAGTTGATATCAGAGCCAGTTTAGACAAGAAGGCAATGTCGAAAGCATGATCAGGGGTTCTCACATTGTGATTAGTGCTGAAGCATCGACTCTTACCCTGACATGCCCAGGTCGGCTAGCCACCGATGTGGTTGCAATAGTCGAGAGGCTGTTGGCATAAAACAAGCTCTGAGGTTACCCTTTCTGGCCATTACCGTTCTAAGTGGCAGGCGGCAGTCTACAAAGTTGGTATCAGAGCAAGCTTCAAAAGTAATGTTAATCATGGTATAGGGAATGAACCTAGGTGTGGACACTAGAACGTGAGTACCTAGGTGTGGACATTAGAGTGTGAGTATGAAAACATGAAACAAACAAAAAAAAAACAAATAAAATGGTTGGGTATGAATGACCTTCTGCATTGGGCAGTTAGTATGAGTGTAATTTTTGTTGTGGTGCTCTAACATTTTCATATGTTTTGCAGTATTCAGTGAAATGGCAGGACCCAGGACTAGGAATGGTGGAAATGGTGATGGGGATGAAGGTTCCCACGGGGCCAGACTTGATCTGGAAAATGAGACTACCACGGTGTATTAGACTCTCATTGCATTTGTGGCAGCAAGTGCGACTCAGATTCAAGGAGCAGGCCATGTATATAATAATGCTGATCCGATCAAGCAAGTGGATTCTTTCAAGCGGATGAAGCCTCTAGTCTTTGAAGGGCAAGAAAATCCCAATAAAGCTGATAACTGGATCAGGCAGATGGAGATGGACTTTAAGGTTTTGGAAATCCCCGATGCCAACAAGGTGAAATTGGCTACGATGCAGATGGAAAAGGACGCCGAGTTTGGTGGCAGTCAGTGAAGAGGACTTTTGGTAATGAACAGGTAGCTTGGGAAGCTTTTCTTGGAGAGTTTAGGGATCACTACTTCCCCTCGTACATCCAGGAGAAGAAATCAATGTAGTTTCTAAACCTGCAGCAGGGCAATATGACTGTGCGTGAGTATGAGACTAAGTTAACGCAGCTATCAAGGTATGCACTAAAGCTAGTTGTTGATGTAGCAAAGAAGGCCAGGAAATTTGAGCAGGGCTTCAGGCTGAATCTAAGGTCCCGAATGATACCTTTGGGAATCAGAAGGTTCGACAAACTTGTCAGAAAGGCAGCAGTGACCGAGGAGGACATGGATCAGTTCCAG
The DNA here is from genome assembly GCA_017893485.1 of Hemerocallis citrina. Lineage (NCBI taxonomy): Eukaryota > Viridiplantae > Streptophyta > Magnoliopsida > Asparagales > Asphodelaceae > Hemerocallis > Hemerocallis citrina. The sequence goes on along the minus strand of CM030360.1, from coordinate 134,234,259 downwards.
AAGAAGTAGAAAACCTGGAACAAGAATAAAAGGCCAGCAATGGCAAATCAGAGTGGGAGGAGGTTCTCGGAGAAAAAGGGTAGATTTGGTGGGCTCGAGCAGAAAGCAGTGGCAATCAAGGTGTGACTTTCTATAATTGTGGAGAAGCAGGCCACTGCAGGTCAGCATGTCCCAAACCAATAAAGGGGCAGGCTTTTTATCAATGTGGGCAAGAAGGTCATACCAAGCCATTTTGCCCGCAGCTTAAGAAGGGTGGTGCGAATGGGGGCAAATTTCAGAGGTAAGGGCGAGTGTTCGCATTGACTGAGGAGGATGCGGGTAACTCAGAAGATGTGATCCAGGGTATGCAAGAATTTTAATTTATTTATTCATTGTATTAAATAAGACTTTTTTCAAGAATAAAATGAAGTTTTGATTATCATTCGTCATGTAACAGGATATGTTTTGATTAATGGAATAAATGCAAATGTTTTATTTGATACTGGTTATTCGCATACATTTGTATCGCCCAATTTTGCTAAAATTTTTATGTGGAACCAAAGAATTTTCCAAGCCGAGTCTTTTCAATGAAAACACCATCAGGAGAGGAATTGGTTGCTGATTGCCATTACGAGGATTGCGATATCGAGATTGGAGGGAGGCTTTTCGAAATTGATCTTGTTGAACTACAAGTTTTGAGTGTAGATGTGATCTTGGGCATTGATTGGATGGAAATTTATGATGCTATAATTGAATGCAAGAATAAAGAAGTTATAGTGAAAGTACCGGGAGGACCCATAGTGACTTTTCAAGGGAAGAAGGGGAACTCGAAGATGGTTGCAACTATTTCAAAGTTGATGATTCCAGAAGGGGTCAGGGAGATTCCAGTTGTCAGAGATTTTCCTATTGTGTTCTTGTAAGATCTATCGGGGTCACCGCCGCAGCGAGATGTTGAGTTTTGCATCAGTGTTCAGCCAGGAAGTGCTCCAATATCTAAGGCTGTGTATAGGATGGTACCTATAGAGCAGGATGAAGTTAAGAAACAAGTTGAGGAATTACTGATTAAGGGGTTTATCAGGCCAAGTGCTTCACCATGGGGTGCACTAGTGTTGCTAGTAAAGAAGAAGGATGGGTCAATGAGGATGTGCATTGACTATCGAAAATTGAACAAGGTGACCATTCAGAAGAAGTATCCGCTTCCACGGATTGATGATCTGTTTGACTATCGAAAATATTGCTTCAAGGAGCAGCAATATTTTCGAAGATTGATCTGCGGTCAGGGTATCATCAGGTCCGAGTTAAGGAGGAAGATGTGAGTAAAATAGTTTTTAGAACTCGGCATAGGCTTTATGAGTTTTTGGTGATGCCGTTTTGGGGTCACGAATGCGATAGCAGTGTTTATGGATATTATGAATCAGATCTTGCGGCCGTTTATTGATTCCTTTGTGGTGGTGTTCATTGATGATTTTTTTTTTTATTCGAAGTTAGAGGAAGAGCATGTCGAGCACTTAACAGAGGTGTTGAAGCAGTTGCAGAGACATGACTTGTATGCCAAGCTGTCTAAATGTGAATTTTGGAAGTCGGAGGTGGCTTTCCTTGGTCATATCCTTTCTAAGGAGGAAGTGGCCACTGATCCTCAGAAGGTTGAGGCAATAAAGAGTTGGCCTAGATCGACGAATGTGAAGGAGGTTAGGAGTTTCTTAGGTTTGGCTGGTTACTACAGGCGATTCATTTAGGGCTATACACAGATTGTAGTTCCAATGACAATTTTTACTCGGAAGGATGTGAGTTTCACTTGGACTGATAAATGTGAGGCGAGTTTTCTGGAAATGAAGGAGAAGTTGACGACAGCACCTATTCCAGCTTTGCCACAAGCTGGGAAGGAGTATGATGTCTACAGTGATGCGTCGCTCAGATATTTGGGTTGCGTCTTGATGCAAGAGGGGAAGGTTATTGCTTATAGTTCTAGGCAGTTGCATCCTCATGAGAAGAATTATCCAATGCACGATTTGGAACTTGCAACTATCATCTTTGCCTTAAAGCAGTTGAGGCACTATGTATATGGAGAAAAGGTCAATATGTATACTGATCACAAAAGCTTGAAGTATATTTATCAACAGAAGGATCTGAATCTTTGGCAGAGAAGATGGTTAGAGGTGTTGGAAGACATTCGTCCTGAGATCAAGTATCATCCGGGGAAGGCGAATGTAGTGACTGATGGGCTTAGTCGAAAGAGTATCTTGTCATGTTTGATCACGGATCAGAAGGAGTTGGCAGTAGAGTTAGATCAAGTAGGTATCGAGGTTGTTCTTCGAGGATTGGGAGCCTTGTTGGCACAGTTGAGGCTTCAGCCAACATTGAAGGAGAAGATTATAGGGAGCCGAAGTCAAATTCAGCAATTCAGAGGATGTTGCAGCAGATTTCCGATGGCAAGTTATCAGAGTTTCATGTCCAAGATGGGATTCTATGGATCGGTGAGAGGTTGTGTGTGCCGGAGAATGCAGATTTGAGGGAGAGCATCTTGCAGGAAGCACACAGTATATTGTTGTCAGTACATTTTGGAGGTACAAAGATGTACAAGGATATCAAGCAGCACTTTTGTTGGCCAGGACTGAAGAAAGATGTGGCGGACTTTGTGGCGAGGTGTTTGACTTGTTAGCAAGTCAAGGCGGAAAACCAGAAGCCTGGAGACTTGTTTCAGCCGTTGCCTATACCGGAATGGAAGTGGGAAAAATATCAGTATGGATTTCATCACTGCTTGCCTAGAGACCGAAGGGCAACGACTCGATTTTGGTCATTGTGGACCATTTGACCAAATCAGCTCATTTCTTATCCATGAAGATCAAGTGGTCCTTGGAGAAGTTAGCAGAGTTGTACATTGATGAGATTGTAAAACTTCATGGGGTTCCCATGTCTATTATCTCCGACAGGGATGTAAGGTTCACATCGGGGTTCTCGAAGAGTTTGCAAGCAGGTTTGGGTACCAGAACCACCTTCAGTACTGCTTTTCATCCGTAATTAGATGGTCAAACCAAGAGGGTGAATCGAGTATTAGAGGACATGCTGAGGTAATGTGTCATGGATTATGGTGGCAGTTGGGAGAGGTACTTGGCATTGGTTGAGTTTGCTTACAACAACAGTTACCATGCAAGTATCGGTTTGGCACCTTATAAAGCATTGTGCGGGAGGAAGTGCAGAACACCTGTTTTTTGGTTTGAAGTTGGGGAGAGGTCGATGTTTGGGCCGGAGATGGTGTAGCAAACATCGGAGAAGATTAAACTATTTCAGAAGAGCCTGGTCGAAGCTCAGATTCGGCAGAAGAGTTATGCAGATATGTAACCCCTGTTTTTGATTGTACGAATTATTTTTTTTTTTTGTATGTCTTTGATGTATTTTTTCCCCCTAATTATTATATCTGGGCCTGTCATGTTGTGGGCTTACTAGTTTCCATTTATTTATTATATTATTGTATTTTGTGGCCCATCTACACTTAAGCCCAACCCATATCTTATTGAATATTGGATCCTAGTCTAAGCTACCACAACCCAATTCCCCTAACTAACCAGACTAATTCCCCCTCAATCCCACAATTCCCTAACATCCCACGATCTCCACTTTATTTGTTATATTAAATAATCCCACTTCTCCCACAATCAGAACCACCCCCTTAACAGACTCTCTCCCTCTCTCCCGTTCTCTCTCCCTCTCCTTTTTCAAAACAAACCCAACGAAAAAAAACCCCCGCTCAATCTCCTTCGTCTTCTAACCTTCGCCATAATCGAACAAACCAAACACACCCGACTCCGCAACGACCCCCCTTCGCCGTTCACCACCACCACAGAACCCATCGCACAAACTTCGAACCCATCGCCTTTACTACTCCTAAACCCATCCAACTCGCCTGCACCCAACTCAGCGCCTCCTTCACCCTCGCTCTCGACCTCCGACTCTATCCCCATCGCCTCGCCGCCTCCAACACCATCCCCTCCGTTCGCCAGCAACCGCCTAGCTCCACCCTCTGTTCGAACCCAACGACAGAGTCGTCACCGCACGCCGTCGCTTCTCGACGTCGCACCATCGCCTCCGCTGTGCCTCAGTCATCGCGTCGCTCCCCGATGTAGTGTCACCGTCGAAGCACCGCCGTTCGTCGCTATCCCATCTCTCCCTCTCGCACTCTGTTTCGATCGAAAGAACGAAGAAGAAGAAGAAAGGGAAAAGGGCGGGGACGATTTTGGACCGTCGGATCGCGTCAAGATCCGTGCGATCGAGATCGCTGTTCGGTGTTCTCTCACAGCGGATCCCAGACCGCTGTCCCGTGTTTGGCGCAGATCCACTGCGTGGACGAAATCCCATTCGCTGCTGTTGCTGTTTGCTGTTCTACCCGCACTGAATCCCTCTTGCTGCCTTGCTGTTTTGGTCGATCTTTTGTGGAGAAAAGTCACTGTTGCTGTTGTTGCTATTGGAGTTTCTTCACACGCACATTTCGTCCGTACTCTTGGGATTGTTCCCCGGGATTCTGATCCCGTTATTCTTATTTTATTGAGTCGACTACTACGAAAAAGGCAAGTTCACTTGGACTATTTTATTCATTCTAGTTCAAGATTAGTTGACCTCTTATGCAAGTAGTTCCAATTTATTTATCGATAATTTTGCCTTGTGTCCCATCTCGTTAAGAGTATCGAAGGTTTACACGAGCTAACCCGATGTACTCTTGACTTCTTTTATTATCCATTGACTCAAACCCAAGTCTAGACATACATTTGACATGAATAAATAAATTTGTACATGAGGAAAACACGCCGTGATTAAACACACATTATTTATATGAAATCTTGTGACTTGAACTTGATAAATTCACTTGACCTGTTATTTAGAAAATTCACAATGCTTGCTTTACATTAATCTTGATATATTTGTGTGACTCAATAGTTCGATGACTACCCACTAGATGAATATGAACATGATTGTTTTTATAAAATTCTTGTTGCATGTATTGTTTAGCACAGAGATTTTGACCCTGTAATTATGAGATTTAGCACACAAGATATAAAGGAGAGTTTTTACCCATTAGACCTAGTTTCCAACCCAAGTGGCAAATCCTAAATTGGAGTCACGAGCTGTAAGATACAACATTTTTAGTCCCCGCTAGTCTACATTTTCAAATTGCAGAAATTACTACAATCTCGACATATTTGATGGTGTAATGCTATGTAGAAGTGTTATAATGCTATGAAATTTTCCAGAAACCTTATAGACATGCTTAGGGTTCACCTCAAATTTCTGTAGATTTTTATAACATATTTATACCATGTTTTCACCCCTTAGAAGTTGACACCTAGCTGCTGCCAGAACAGCTGATCTGCAAAGAATGGAGTTTTTAGCCTAGATACATTTAAAACTAGCAGAAAGTCCCTGAATATAACTTGTAGCCCTGTCTGTCTAGATGCTCACAGCATACTAGAAGTTCGAATTTGGAGCTTCAGTCTATGAGTTATACCTGTTTTAGTGTGACTGTGTCAGCCATTTCAGATTTACTATTTCTTGCTTATTATTGTGTAATATACCATGTTGCTGTATTATCATCATTCACTTGACATTCTTATGAATACCCGCATGTGCATATATGACTTAACAAAATACTAAATAAGCCGGGGTTTCTAAGGGTTGACCTAGTAGTGGACCGTCTCAGAAAATGTACTCGGTAGGGCCCTCCTGTTACATGGACTGGTTACATAGAAGGTGGAGAATACTTGTGGAGACGTGAACTTGTTATCTTGTTATCGTGATATACCCGAGTACACGCTCTGTAGACCCCACCACGAAGTCTAAAACGAACACTGTTGTGCGTGCACCGAACCTGTAGTACGGGATGCAGTAGTACGTGCACTAGTTAGGAGAAACAACTTGATAATAGACCTAGTTGACATATATACATACTTGATAAAGACCATTGCTATTAGTACCATTGTTGCCCTTGCAAATTTGATCTTGATTCATATTTCCTACACGTACCTTACTCCTTTACTCTCTGTTTTCACTACTTACTGTCCGTACTTGCTCTAAGGACATTTATTTTTCTTCTTTAGTTAGCCCAGCCACAGATGAATCTGAGGATCTACCAGAAGGAGTTGGCGAGCAGTACTTTTAGATTGGAGCAACTGCATGATAATAAATTATTCCCTTCTTGTTCTTTTCATTCATTGTAATTCATTGTTTATTTAGACTTGTACCCCGGGCTTTCGACCCGTAACTGCTACTTATTTCTCAGTATCATTATCATGTTGGAATATTTAATTTCTTGAATTCAATTATTGTTCTGTGATGTTATTAATTGCGTGGCTGTGATTTAATTTCCTGAGTATTGTTGAGTTGAGACTGGTACAGCTGATGAATGATATTAAAATCATTCGCTGGGCCTACGTCATGGGCTCGTATTTCCGTATTTTGGGAAGCGGGGCGTGACAGGTTTTTAGTGGTATCAGAGCTTGGGTTTTGAGTAATGTGTTGATCAAATATGAATATCTTCTGGATGTCTGACTTTGATTGGTGTATTACTCGATCTTGGTTCTAACCAGATTTACTCAACAATATGTACACCACGCGAATCACATGAACATGTAATAACCAACATACTTCCTTCGCTTGATCCCTGATTGATTCCTTCGTATTCAATTCCTTCATTTTCATGTCTTATTCACTGAATCTTCTATTAGGCATTATTCTTGTTTGTGTCCTCCTATTTTGTCGACCGTCATCGATTAGCAAGCGATGACATGCCAGCAGCTTGGGACATTACCACTGGTGGAGGTACTATTGTTTGCTCTAAAGTGTGCAAACAGAGTCTCCTATTGATTGGTGGCAGAGAGTTCGAAGCTGATTTAATTGTGATTAACAATTCGGGCTTTGACGTCATACTGGGAATGGGCTGGCTAGGCGTCACCCACGCAGTGATTGACTGTCGGACGAAGAAGGTGACCTTCAAGCTCCTTGGGCAACTTGAGTTCAAGTTTCATGCGGGTGAGACACCGTCTGCACGTGTTGAGAGCCCGATGTCCCCGAAGGCCGGTGCACTTGCGTTAATGTTCACTGATGGCGAAGTTGCGCCCGTGATTGTGCGGGACTTCCTTGACGTATTCCCTGATGAGCTTCCTGGGCTTCCACCAGACCAAGACGTAGTGTTCAGCATTGAAGTTCAGCCAGGCACTACACCAATCTCAAAGAACCCATACCGCATGGCGCCAGCTGAATTGGCCGACCTAAAGGTACAAATCCAAGAGTTATTGGACAGAGGCTTTATCAGGCCAAGTGTTTCGCCGTGGGGAGCTCCAGTGTTGTTCTCCACCAAGAAAGACGGTAGTCGCAAACTCTGCATCGACTATCGGGAGCTGAACCAGGTTACGGTGAAGAACAGGTACCCACTACCAAGGATTGATGATCTGTTCGATCAGCTGAGAGGTGCATCCGTGTTCTCAAAGTTGGATCTTCGCTCTGGTTATCATCAAGTTAGAGTAAAGACTGAAGATATTCTGAAGACAGCATTCCGCACAAGATATGGACACTATGAATTTTTAGTGATGCCCATCGGCGTTACTAATGCATCGGCAGTATTTATGATCTTGATGAACAGGGTATTCTCGCCATTCTTGGATCAGTTTTTCGTTGTATTCATAGACGACATCCTGGTGTACTCACGGAACATGGAGGATCATGCCAAGCACTTGAGGATTGTCTTGCAGATGCTGAGAGAAAATCAGTTGTATGGGAAGCGCAGCAAGTGTGAGTTCTGGTTGAATCGTATTGCTTTCTTGGGTCATGTCATCTCTGGTGAGGGTGTATCAGTTGATCCGTCGAAGATTTCTGCTGTCAAGGATTGGCCAATGCCGAAGTCAGTACCAGAAGTGCGGAGTTTCCTGGGATTGGCAGGATATTACAGGAAGTTCGTTCAAGACTTCTCAAAGATTGCAGGACCTTTGACCAACTTGACGAAGAAGGAGCAGAGATTTGTCTGGGATGGTGCCTACGAGGAAGCTTTTGTGGAATTGAAGAATTGGTTGACATCAGCACCTGTGCTGACGATACCAGACAGTTCTGGAGGATTTGTGATTCACTGCGATGCTTCAGGTAGAGGTTTGGGCGCAGTTCTGATGCAGAAGGGTAGGGTTGTAGCTTATGCTTCAAGGCAGCTGAGGCCGCATGAAAAGAACTACCCTACCCATGACCTAGAACTTACAGCGGTGATATTTGCTCTAAAGTTATGGAGACACTATTTGCTCGGGGATAGAGTCGATATTTTCACAGATCACAAGAGTCTCAAATATGTGTTCACGCAAAAGGAGCTGAACATGAGACAGAGGAGATGGTTAGAACTGATGGCCGATTTCGACATCGATTTACAGTACCATCCGGGCAAGGTAAATCTGGTACCCGATGCTTTGAGTAGGAGGCCTACTGCAATGTTTCTGACCAAGCAGAGGGAGATATTAGAAGATATGAGGAGGATGGAACTGGAAGTGATCCTCCCAGGTGCAGCGTCGCAGTTTATGATGTTGTAGTTACAGTCTTCGTTAGTGGAGCAGATCAAGGCAGCTCAGGCAGATGATCAGCAACTGCAGGAATTCCGTAGTGAAGTGGAGGCAGGTCTGAGGTCTGATCTAGTCATCCATTCAGACGGGTCACTCTGTTTTGGATCCAGGTTATGTGTTCCTAGAGGTGAGGTCAGGCAGAGATTACTCGAGGAAGCACATCAGTCTCAATACTCTATCCATCCAGGAGGTACCAAAATGTACAGAGATTTGAAGCAACACCTTTTGGTGGCATGGAATGAAAAGGGCTGTGGCAAGGTTTGTGTTACAATGTCTGATTTGTCAACAAGTGAAGACAGAGCATCAGAGGACCGCTGGATTATTGCAACCTCTTCCGATTCCAGAATGGAAATGGGAGAATATTACTATGGACTTCGTGACAGCATTGCCCAGGAGTCCCAAGGGTCATAACGCTATCTGGGTGATAGTGGACCGGTTGACGAAGAGCACCCACTTCATCCCTTTCAAGGTGGGTCAGTCTACTGAGAGTCTGGCGGAACGGTATATTCAAGAGATAATGAGACTGCACGGTGTTCCCGTCAGCATCGTATCTGACAGGGATACGAGGTTCAGGTCACATTTCTGGGAGAGTCTTCAGCAGAGTCTAGGGAGCAGGTTGAACTATAGCACAGCATTCCACCCCCAGACGGACGGACAGTCGAAAGGACGATTCAGACACTGGAGGATATGTTGCGATCCTGTGTTCTCCAATTTGGTGGTTCTTGGGAGGATCACTTGCACCTGGTCAAGTTTTCATACAACAACAGGTTATCAGGCAAGTATCAATGCAGCTCCGTTTGAAGCACTCTATGGTGGTAAATGTAGATCCCCAGTCTGTTGGGACGACATTGGAGAGAGGAAACTTTTGGGACCAGAGTTGATTACGATGACAGTTGATGCGAAAGCTCAGATCCGGAAGCATCTGCAAGCCACTCAGGACCGGCAGAAGAAATGGGCTGACTGTCGTCGTAGACCTCTAGAGTTTGAGGCAGGTGATCATGTGTTTATAAAGGTATCACCTTGGAAAGGCGTCATCCGATTTGGTGGCGGGGGTAAAGTGAGTCCCCGATTCATTGGCCCTTTTGATATTGTGGAGCGCGTAGGCAAGGTAGCCTACCGACTCGCATTACCACCAACTTTGTCCGGAGTTCATGACGTACTCCATGTCTCTCAGCTCAGGAAATATGTTAGAGACGACAGCCATGTGGTTGACTACTCGGAGTTGTCCATGAGACCAGACTTGTCTTGCGAAGTTCAGCCAGTTGCTATTGTGGACAGACGCGAGAAAGTGTTGAAGAACAAAGTGATCAAACTCGTTCGTGTCTCCTGGAATCCTCACTCGCCCGATGAGTCGACTTGGGAATTGGAGGAAGAAATTCAGAAGAAATTTCCTCATCTCTTTGAGTAATTGTATTTGTCTTGTTTATTTGTTATTCTTTCCTTCTCTCGGGGTACCTATGATCCACCGATTTGAATTTCGAGGACGAAATTCTTCTTGTTAGGTGGGTAGGATTTGTAACCCCTATTTTTGATTGTACGATTTTTTTTTTTTTTGTATGTCTTTGATGTATTTTTTCCCCCTAATTATTATATCTGGGCCTTTGTCATGTTGTGGGCTTACTAGTTTCCATTTATTTATTATATTATTGTATTTTGTGGCCCATCTACACTCCAGCCCAACTCATATCTTAATGGATATTGGATCCTAGTCTAAGCTACCACAACCCAATTCGCCTAACTAACCAGACTAATTCCCCCTCAATCCCACAATTCCCTAACATCCCACGATCTCCCCTTTATTTGTTATATTAAATAATCCCACTTCTCCCACAATCAGAACCACCCCCTTAACAGACTCTCTCCCACTCTCCCGTTCTCTCTCCCTCTCCTTTTTCAAAACAAACCCAACGAAAAAAAACCCCCGCTCAATCTCCTTCGTCTTCTAACCTTCGCCATAATCGAACAAACCAAACACACCCGACTCCGCAACGACCCTCCTCGCCGTTCACCACCACCACAGAACCCATCGCACAAACTTCGAACCCATCGCCTTTACTACTCCTAAACCCATCCAACTCGCCTGCACCCAACTCAGAGCCTCCTTCACCTTCGCTCTCGACCTCTGACCCTATCCCCATCGCCTCGCCGCCTCTAACACCATCCCCTCCGTTCGCCAGCAACCGCCCAGCTCCACCCTCTGTTCGAACCCAACGACAGAGTCATTACCTGCACGCTGTCGCTTCTCTACGTCGCACCATCGCCTCCGCCGTGCCTCAGTCACCGCGTCGCTCCCCGACGTAGTGTCACCGTCGAAGCACCGCCGTTCGTCGCCGTCCCATCTCTCCCTCTCGCACTCTGTTTCGATCGAAAGAACGAAGAAGAAGAAGAAAGGGAAAAGGGCGGGGACGATTTTGGACCGTCGGATCGCGTCAAGATCCGTGCGATCGAGATCGCTGTTCGGTGTTCTCTCACAGCGGATCCCAGATCGCTGTCCCTGTGTTCGGCGCAGATCCGCTGTGTGGACGAAATCCCATTCGCTGCCGTTGCTGTTTGCTGTTCTACCCGCACTGAATCCCTCTCGCTGCCTTGCTGTTTTGGTCGATCTTTTGTGGAGAAAAGTCACTATTGCTGTTGTTGCTATTGGAGTTTCTTCACGCGCACATTTCGCCCGTACTCTTGGGATTGTTCCCCGGGATTCTGATCCCGTTATTCTTATTTTATTGAGTCGACTACTACGAAAAAGGCAAGTTCACTTGGACTATTTTATTTATTGTTGTGCTAATCTAGCTACCTAAATAAATAAACTAGACACAAATTATAAAACCTCGCAAGTGCACGAATCGAATCGTAGTAATAGCAAGGGTCGATCCCACAGAGATTGTAGATTTCAACTTACTAATCAATAAAACTAATAATAAGAATGAATAAGGGTTGTTGTAAAGATCTAAAAGAACTAAAAGATTAAAACTAAGATGAGAGGTGTTGAATCACAAATATCTCTTGAATAGTTGGGTTGTTGATCTCCACCAATAGTTAGTAATGCTAAGTTGCCTTCTGAATTTACTTCTAATTACTCATGTTTGTTCACTTCAAGGGCATGGTATCTACTCCTTAAAGTAATGATTCCCTAAGCCAAGAATTAGGCATGGTATCTACTCTAATTCGTTTCTTTCCGTAAGTATCTAGCATGTATCTACTAAGTTATACTTAGAGAAAACATAAGAACAGTGGAAACGAACAAACACTTAAAGTTCTAGAAATTGGTATCAGATCTAGATCCTCTAAGTTGATTGAACCAAGAACCCCTAAAGATTCCCTTGTTACAAATTTTGAGCACGAGATTCGGTCGTCTCAATATGCTCATATAACAGATTCAGATAAATGACATCCAAACTTGAGCTTCCCAAGTTCTATACGTCAGTCGACTGGCTCTCACCTCAGTCGACTGCTCTCAGTCTTGAGAACTAGTTTGACTATCATAGACCTATACCAATTCAATTAGATTCAATCAATAAGTAACATAGAAGAGTTCAGAAGAAAATAGCATTACATAACTACGGTTTCGATCTACCCAACCATGAAATTAGTTCCACATAATAATAACTTTATTGCTTAACAAGTTTGAATACATGATCAACATAAAAGAATAAAGAGAGAAGAAGAAATAAACTAATGGATTCCGGCAATATGGTCGACTGGCTGTCACACAGTCGACTGCCTTCTGGTTGCTGGATCTTCTCTCTCCTTCTTCGATGTTGATGGAGTGATGCTCTCAATGTTTGTTCAGGAACTTGGTGATTGAGTCGCTTCCCAGAGATATATCTGATGATCCCGGATCCCCCCTCTAAGTCGATCTCTTCTGATATTTATAGAGTACGGCTGAGAATTAGGGTTTCCACTTTTTCAGGAAGATCCTTCTTTATTTGATTTGATGATTAATATCTTTCTCTTTTCTCCTTTCCTTCCTTATCTGTTCACCACGTCCACTTGGAAATACCCTGTCTTTAGATTTGATTCGCTGCATAAAATCTTGATTCAAATAGATTTGAAATTAGATGCAGGTGTATCTTTGAAGATTTAATTTGTTTACTCCGCCGCAGACCAGTCGACTTATCTCTGGACCAGTCGACTGAGTCGAGACTTCTGTGGATTTCATCTTTGATCAGGCCAGTCGACTGCTCATGAGAATAAGTCGACTGTTCCTCTGTGTATCATCTTTGAAGTCCTGAATCTGCTTCGTTTTGCTGTTATAAGCTGTTTCCTGTGGAAAAGAGAAAATAAGAGTTAAATACCATATATAGAGCTTTTAAATGTCTAATTATATTAAGATTATTGCTCTAAAAAAGTGAATAATAATGTGTTCATCATTTATTCTAGTTCAAGATTAGTTGACCTCTTAGGCAAGTAGTTCCAATTTATTTATCGATAATTTTGCCTTGTGTCCCATCTCGTTAAGAGTATCGAGGGTTTACACGAGCTAACCCGACGTACTCTTGACTTCTTTTATTACCCATTGACTCAAACCCAAGCCTAAACATACATTTGACATGAATAAATAAATTTGTACATGAGGAAAACACGCCGTGATTAAACACACGTTATTTATATGAAATCTTGTGACTTGAACTTGATAAATTCACTTGACCTGTTATTTAGAAAATTCACAATGCTTGCTTTACATCAATCTTGATATATTTGTGTGACTCAATAGTTCGATGACTACCCACTAGATGGATATGAACATGCTAGTTTTTATAAAATTCTTGTTGCATGTATTGTTTAGCACAGAGGTTTCGACCCTGTAAATATGAGATTTAGCACACAAGATGTAAAGGAGAGTTTTTACCCATTGGACCTAGTTTCCAACCCAAGTGGCAAATCCTAAATTGGAGTCACAAGCTGTAAGATACAACATTTTTAGTCCCCGCTAGTCTACATTTTCAGACTGCAGAAATTACTATAACCTCGACATATTTGATGGTGTAATGCTATGTAGAAGTGTTAGAATGCTATGAAATTTTCCAGGAACCTTATAGACATGCTTAGGGTTCACCTCAAATTTCTGTAGATTTTTATAACATATTTATACCATGTTTTCACCCCTTAGAAGTTGACACCTAGCTGCTGCCAGAACAGCTGATCTGCAAAGAATGGAGTTTTTAGCCTAGATACATTTAAAACTAGCAGAAAGTCCCTGAATATAACTTGTAGCCCTGTCTGTCTAGATGCTCACAGCATACTAGAAGTTCGAATTTGGAGCTTCAGTCTAGGAGTTATACCTATTTTAGTGTGACTGTGTCAGCCATTTCAGATTTACTGTTTCTTGCTTATTATTGTGTAATATACCATGTTGCTGTATTATCATCATTCACTTGACATTCTTATGAATACCCGCATGTGCATATATGACTTAACAAAATACTAAATAAGCCGGGGTTTCTAAGGGTTGACCTAGTAGTGGACTGTCTCAGAAAATGTACTCGGTAGGGCCCTCCTGTTACATGGACTGGTTACATGGAAGGTGGAGAATACTTGTGGAGACGTGAACTTGTTATCTTGTTATCGTGATATACCCGAGTACACGCTCTGTAGACCCCACCACGAAGTCTAAAACGAACACTGTTGTGCGTGCACCGAACCTGTAGTATGGGATGCAGTAGTACGTGCACTAGTTAGGAGAAACAACTTGATAATAGACCTAGTTGACATATATACATACTTGATAAAGACCATTGCTATTAGTACCATTGTTGCCCTTGCAAATTTGATCTTGATTCATATTTCCTACACGTACCTTACTCCTTTACTCTCTGTTTTCACTACTTACTGTCCGTACTTGCTCTAAGGACATTTATTTTTCTTCTTTAGTTAGCCCAGCCACAGATGAATCTGAGGATCTACCAGAAGGAGTTGGCGAGCAGTATTTTTAGATTGGAGCAACTGCATGATAATAAATTATTCCCTTCTTGTTCTTTTCATTCATTGTAATTCATTGTTTATTTAGACTTGTACCCCGGGCTTTCGACCCGTAACTGCTACTTATTTCTCAGTATCATTATCATGTTGGAATATTTAATTTCTTGAATTCAATTATTGTTCTGTGATGTTATTAATTGCGTGGCTGTGATTTAATTTCCTGAGTATTGTTGAGTTGAGATTGGTACAGCTGATGAATGATATTAAAATCATTCGCTGGGCCTACGTCACGGGCTCGTATTTTCGTATATTGGGAAGCGGGGCGTGACAAGATACTCGGCGTAGAAACATGGAGTTTGAGGTTGGAGATGTAGGGTTTCTCAAAGTGTCTCCGACAAAAGGGGTGATCAGATTTGGGAAAGGTGGTAAGTTGGCGCCAAGGTACATTGGGTCATACAGAATTATGAGGCGGATTGGGAAGATGGCATATAAGTTGGAGTTGCCCAAAGAATTGGCACAATTACTTGATGTGTTCCATGTATCAATGCTGAGAAAGTATTTGCCGGATTAGAGTCACCAGTTGTCGGAAGTGCCCGAGGGGTTGCAGTTGAACTTGAGTTACAAAGCACAACCTGTGGAGATTGTTGACCGTGGAGAGAATGTGTTGAGGAATAAAGTTATACCTATGATCAAGGTATTGTGGAGGAACCAGTTGTTCGAGGAAGCCACTTGGGAGCCAGAGGATTGCATGAAGAATGATTTTCTAAAACTTTTATGTAATTTTCTTGTTTTGCTTGTAATTGTTTTTGTCCGTACTAGCAGTAGTTCTGAGGACAGAACTATCCTAAAGAGGGAGTAATGTAACATCCTGGAATTTTAAATAATATTTTAGAATTTATAAATGAATTAAAATGATTTTTTTTGATTTAATAAACAATTTTCTAAAATTTACCTTTTTGCACGTGCAAATTGCATGCAAATATTTTTCTTGGGAAACATAAAGTTAGAAAAACTATTTGGAAAATCTAACATTTATTAGTAGATATTATTTATAAATTTTCTAGATTTTTATGAATTATTTATGACATATTCACAAATACTCAAAAATGAATGACTTTTTTGCAAAAATGCCACTTGGAGTAAAAACTCCAGATTTCGGTTTTCTGGGCTATGCATATTGGCCAGCCAATTCAAGAGAGTGAAGGGATTTAATTTAGTTTTATTTTAAATCAATTTGATTAACTAATAATTGGAAGGATCCATATATGTAAATAAATAATTTTCTTGTGGAGTAAATTTGTAAACTTTGTGAAACCCTAAAACATAGATCCTGACCTATATTAGAGGCAGTAGATGTCTCCCATCCCCTATTGTGAACTCAAAACATATTTTCTCATTATTTCTTGGAGTTTAAAGCTTGGATCTTGGACTTTTACAAAGGAGAAAGAAGGGATTTTTCTTTACTATTTCTTTTGTGCTTCGATTGAATCTTCTTGAGGTGAGTGACACTTCTTTATCTCTTGTTTGCTATATGATTACAAGTTGTACAAGTAGAATGCATGATTAAAAGTAGTATGTTTATAAAATATGATGGGTGAATATAAATTTTGATGTATAAGTAACCAATCAATAACTTTCATGAAGGAATATATATTTATGAGAAATTTCCATGCTTAACTACACAAAGATCATCACTTTTTATGTCATGCTTGAACAAATCATATTTTGAATGGATCTTGAATGTATATGAGAATTGAAGAGTTGTTATTTAATTTGGTATTGAACAAATTAGTGCTTGTATGAGAAATTATTGAATTTGTGTGTGTGAATAGATTACAATTGGATTAGTAACATCATACATACACATGGATGAACAAAGAACCCTTAAGTTGCTATTTTGCTTTTGTATTCGCTGTTTCGAGATTAAAGATGACGAATTATTATTGGTTTGGATTGGGATTGAATAAAAAGTGAAAGAATTTGACATTGAGTTGGATGGATGGAGATGTTTTGACCAATGAATGTATAAAATAAGATTACTTTCAGTTTAGAAAAGGTTTGAATTGTGTTCTCTGTAGACGAAGAATATTTCGACTGCATTTGTAAGTGTTCAAATATTCATATGAGTAGTTGTTCAAAATCTTGATTTTTGCAATAAGTTGGTTTCGGAAAAATCGATTCTTTTGTGAAGTTTATAAGAATTCTGAGATGTATGAACTGATGTGATTTGGCCAAGATACACTTGTTTTATTGTCTATTTTCATCTTTGGGAATCTCAAAATTGTATATAACCATGTATCAGTTTTTTTTAGAAGTTCGAAATCTGGCTGTTGTAGACTACATGTGTAATAACTCGGATAAAATAATGCTTTTATGTGTATATATAATATATATATATATATATATATATATATATATATATATATATATATATATATATATATATATATATATTGTAGTGTTAATTAATTTGCTTGACTATATATGTGAATGGTTGCGTTCACGATGGTGCATGAGAATGAGAAAATTGACACTAGTACATATACTAGTATATACATGTGGACATATGCAATTATCAAATTGTATGATACTACACCATATATACTTGTCGCTCTTTGCCATGCACTCACATCTAGCCATTCATCACATCTCATCAAGATCAAATGGCTAGAAATGAGCTATGGTTAATGTAATATTCCTGTCGGATATTATATTTGGATTATTATTATTTTTTTAAAATTTAAATATTCTTATGGAAATTACTTATTTTTAATAAATAATCATTATCTGTATATATATACTAGTAAGTATATATATGTATTGTACCGATTTTGTGCACTTGTACAAAATCATGTAATATGCATTTTTTAAAAAAAGTAATATCCCGGTCTGATATTAAAAATTATTATTTTATTTTTATTTTTAGAACTAAAATATTTTTGGGGGATATTACTCATTTTAATTAATAAACATTATCTGTATGTATATACTAGTCTGTATATTTCCGTATTGTGCCGATATCGTAATGTAATCTCCCAAACTGATATATATATTATTTTTATTATTATTCTCAGAATTAAAATATTATTTATGCAGATTGTTCGGTTTAATTAATAAAAGTAATCTGTATATATAAATTTATGTACGTATATGTATTGTACCGATTTTGTACGTTTGTACGAAATCATGTAGTATGTGATTTTGGGAAAAAATATCTATTATTTTGATCAATCATGATCAAAATGGATGGCTAGATTTGATTTTAAAGAGATATTTTGGATGAAGGGATAAAACTCATTTTTAACCATTGATTAATTAGATGGAATGAGAGCTTTTGGATCAACTCACTCTCTCTCCCTCTCCTCTATAAGTGGCTGCCCATTTCGAAGGGGCAAACCCCATTTTCTTTTTTTGTTTCCTCCATTCTCATCTCACTCTCATCTCATTCTCCCTTCTTCTCATATTTATTCTTCATCTCTTTTGCCTTGTTTTGAATAGAAAAGAAAGAGAGATCAAATCATGGGTTAGTTTTCATGGATCTTTTCATGGCTTAGTTTGAAGAGGAGCAAGAACAAGGAGAATGAAGGAAGAGCTAGCAAGTCTTTCCACTAGTAATTAAAGGTGGGGGTTTCAACTCTGTATGCTTGTTGTTGATTATTGTTGTTTAAATTGTTGTATGTGTAGGAAAAAAAACATCTTTAATAGCTTTGTAGTAAAGAAACCATCTTTTGTTGGTTAAAATTATTGTATGTGGTTTCTAGTTGAAGAAAGAACCCATCTTTAGGGTTAGCTATTTGTGTATGTGAAGAAAGAATCCATTCCTAGGGTTAAGTTATTTGTTAATGTGTAAAAGAAACCATTCTATGGTTAGATTATTGTGGTATATATTTCTAGTTAGCAAAAGTACCCATCTATGGTTGTTAATTGTTATAGGTTGCAAAAGAACCCATTTTTAGTAGTTTTTAGTTACGAAGAACCTAACTTTATGGGTTCTATGCTTTTAGTTAACATGTCTTTATTTGATTCTAGTGGAAAATCATGCATTTATTTTGCTTCTAGGTTGTTAGAAGATTTCTGTGTTACTTTCTGATTTGGTAAAGATCTTTTTACTAATTCTAGTTCATAAAAGATAAGTCTTTTAGTAATTTGTTGTATGTTTACTTCCATGCTTGTTAAAAATCAAGTTGTTGGTAATTCTAGTTCATGAAAGATTAATAAGCTTTTATTCTAGGTTGTGAAAGATTAAGTTTTATTTTGCTTCTAAGTGTGAAAAGATCAATTCGTTAGTAATGGGTTTCATGTTACTTCCATGTTAATTAAAAGTCCTAGTTTTTCTTCTATATGTAGAAAGATCAAATCATTAGTAGTAAGCTTTATGTTACTTCCATGTTAACTAAAAGACTTCTATTTTCCTTCTATAACTGTAAAAGATTAGTTCTTTTTGTAGCATGTCTATTTTTCTTTTATGTTAGAAAAGATTAGTTCTTTTAGTAGCATGCTTATTTAGCTTCTATGTTTAAAAGATTAGTTCTATCATGCTTATTTAACTTCTATGTTATAAAAGATTAGTTCTTTTTGTAGCATGTCTATTTTGCTTTTATGTTAGAAAATATTAGTTCTTTTAGTAGCATGTTTATTTAGCTTCTATGTTGAAAAGATTAGTTTTTTCATGCTTATTTAAACTTCTATGTTAGAAAAAATTAGTTCTTTCTGTAGCATGTCTATTTTGCATTTATGTTGAAAAGACCCGTTCTTTTAGTAGCATGCTTATTTAGCTTCTAAGTTAAAAAGATTAGTTCTTTGAGTAGTTGGCTTCTTTTGCTTCTATGTTGAAAAGATATGTTTTTATTAGTAGCATGTTTTTTTTTGCTTCTATATTGATTTGAAAACTTCTATAATTGCTTCTAGGTGTAAAAGATTAGTTTTATTAGTAGCATGTTTATTTTGCTTCTAGGTTGATGACTTCTATGTTACTTGTATGTATTAGTAGCACGTTCATTTTGCTTCATTTTATTAGTAGCACGTTCATTTTGCTTCTAAGTTGTTAGAAGACTTCTATGTTTCTTCTATGTGTAAAAGATCAAGTTAATAAGTAGGTGGTTCTAGTTGATGCATACAAAAGAACCCATTTAGTATTGTTGTTTTATGGTTTCTATTTTGATAAGGAACTCATCTTATAGTGTTGTTGTTTATAAAACAACTTCAACTAATCATGTGAGTATTCTTCACCTTTAGTTTATAAATGGATAAAAGATTATGTATTGATCATGTTAGTAAGCATAACATGTGTTTTAAATTGTTAGTAGCTTTGGATGTGGAAAATGATCGTGATAACAAAATGTTAGTAAGCTTTAAGTGTAAATTGATCGAGTTAGTAAGTTTATGGGTACCTTGATCAAGTTGGTAAGCTTATGGTATCTTGAATGTATTAGAAGCTTTCATAATTAATTGTGCATTATTAGTAAGTTGGAATGATGAATTTATTATCATGTTAGAACGTTCATCTTGTCTGTTAATTATATTAATAAGCTTAACATGCATTTTTGTTAATGTTAGTAAGCTTAAACAGGAAATTCTAGTTCATGTTAGCTAGAATTGTCGTGAATTGTTAGTAGTTTGAATCATGCACTTGATTATGAGTAATAAGTATTCTTTGTGCTCATAAGTCATGTAATAGCATGTTTTATGATTGAGAAATAGTTCGTACCAATTATTAGTATTGGTCTGTCTCATACGTAGCTCATCTGGCTCGTATGTAGTTTGTTTGCTCAAGCATAGCTCATTTGGCTCGTATGTGATTTGTTAGCTCCTACATAGCTTATTTGCTAGTGCGCAACTTGTTGTGCTCGTCTAGGGTGATATCATTACCCTAGGGGTCATCAACCATCAAGGCGTATATTTATTTTACCCTTCAGGGACTGTGGACGAGTCACCCTTCGTGCACCGTCAGATCTTAACAGGTGTAGATTGATTGCGGGCCGGGAGCATAGACGGAATCCACGTTTAGGGTAGTAGCATGCGAATAAATTTGTATTGCCGGAGTCTTGAATCGATAGGCTGTAATAGGATCCTTGGTGATCCTGGTAAGTCTAGGTTGAGCACCTAGCAAAGTTATCTTGCGAAATCCAACTTAAGGCCTAGCATGTTGTGTTAGTACTGTTGTCATTCCTCAGATTGTTTAAGGTTTGTGACATCGTTAGGGTAGTAACTGGTCACTATTGTTACATAACCTTTTTACCTATTACTTCGCCGAAGGGAAAGAGTTGGTATTAGGGGTGATACCCTATGATTCTGAAGTGCCATGATAAGAACGGGAAGTTTTTCTGTCGGAACTAGGGGATGGACCCCCAGAATTCCGTCATGTTCTATGTCAAGGAAAGCGAACAGGCTTTAGTCTACGGTCTATGAGCTAAGGGGCCACAGGGGATGCTTCGAGCTAACCTGTGTTGTAGTAAACTCTGGGTGTTCGTCTGATTTTTGAGTGAGGTCCGGTATGATGGGCAATAGTGGCAAATAGGACTGCGAATGGTGAGATTAGACCATTTCAGAGCAACCTCATCAGTCACGCTGTATCTTCAGGAACGGTTGAGTACAAGAGTAGAATTCATGGTGTGGGTTCAAATCCTTAAATATGAAGAAAGGGCTTGATATGGGTGTATGTATTTATGAGCTGCATACTGTCTATAGTCTTACTTGCATTAGAATAAGTGCATCTTTGTATTAGTTAATCTTGCATTAAAGTCTAAGTCATAGCATACACTGACACATCAAAATTATGTATACACGTTTCTCTTTTCATCAATTTGTTTGTTTAAGATGAGAATCTGTTGTTTATAATTAGCAATTGCGTCAGTATAGTACTGACGTCCCCACTCAATTAGGTGCTGGATTACAGGACTATAGGTTCAGGGTTCAGGAGGACTCCAGACAAGTGGAGCGTTCAAGTGAAGCACTGTGTTAATTATTGTTCCTATTGTTATATGTTTATTGTTGAGAAGCATCCAAATGAAGTACCAAGTGTTATTAATTATTTTTTGTACTCTGATGTAAATTTATTGAAAGTTGTAACACTTGGGCTTGTAAGGCATTATTGTAACATTGATGTAATGTATTGCAGTTTTATATCATTCAGACTTGTAATACATTTGTGTTGAATAAAAAGTTTTAAAATTTCCCATTTTCTGTGTATTGTTGCTAATTGGAGGTAAAGATTCTGGCTCGTGTCAGGGTTTCTCGGTATAGGAAATCGGGGCGTTACAGAGTTGTATCAGAGCCTACTTCAATTTACAGTCCAACACAGTAGGAAAATTAAACTTGGATGTCTTATAGGAGTCGGATTTTAGCTAGTTGTAGACAGTTGTAATTCATATTGTTGTTTCTTTCAACTTATGTTTTATGATTTTTCTATATCTGGACTAATTCCGGTATGTGTGTTTAAAGGATGGTATTCGAAGATATCCTAACCGAGGATGTGTTGATGGAAGAGAGTGAACTGATTTCGATTGATTATCCGATGATCTTGAGCGAGGAGCCGAAGGAGATTTTACTACAAGCTAACCTCAAGACAGACTCGACTTCACCACCACAGGGGCTAAGTGTGGATCAATGCACAGTGACGGCGGTCAGCATACAATTGGGAATTAGGAAGCTGAGGAAGTACGGGACCAGGAAAGGTCGTCGAGCTAAGCAATTGGGTGATGCTTGCAAAGCTATATTAGCAGGCCTAGCAGCAGAGCAGGAACACTTTAATTCCATATTGGCACGACAGCAGCATGAATGGGAGCAAATCTAGGGGACCACCAGGGTTGTAGTATGCTATTTCTATGAGGAGGCTGGGCACAAGAAATTAGTCTGTCCACGACTACAAGGAAAAAGATCTGCACCAGCATCAGGGTTCGAGAACCGAGGTCAAAAGCAGAAGATTCAGAAAATGGAGGGAAAACTTGGAGGCACCAAGCCCGGAAGTTGTTATCTATGTGGTGAGCAAGGACACTACAAATCCCAATGTTCAGAGAAGAACCCTCATGTAGAGAACCGTGCATGTTACAATTGTGGGGAGATTGGTCATATTAAGCCAAATTTTTCCAGCTTCATAAGAATGACGGTGGATTAACCTCGAAGATGAACAATAAAGGAAAGGAGCCTGTTCACCAAGGGTAAGAGTTCACACATACTAAAGGCAAGTGGAAGAAGGCAGGAGAGCCATTATCAGTGTGTACATATGGAACTGCAACTAAGTTTAAAAGTTGTACTTTGAATTTTGTTCAGACTAAAAATTAATATATGATGTAACACTTTTGTAACCGAATGGATTTATATATATATATATGAAATCCAGGCAACCATTTTGTTCAATTTTTGTTCATCATATTCTTTTGTCTGAATTATATTTCAAGAAGTTGAGATATGTGGGGGAGGCAACTCTAGATTTGGTTTTGTTGATTACAACATCTGGATCAATCCTCATTACAAATTTGTGCTATAAGAGCTGTAAACTCCACATCGGAGGAAAGACCCGAAGTATGGATTTGTTAGAGTTGGACCTTACAGGAACAAAAGAAGGGCATGTTGAGCATTTGACTGCAGTTCTGCACAACTATAGGAGCATCAGCTTTGAGCAAATTATAGGTGAGAGTCCTGGAAGTCATAAGTAGTGTTCGTCGGCCATGTCCTATTCTAAGGAGGGAGTGGCTACCGAACTGCAAAAAGATTGAGGCAGCGAAGGATTGGCCTCAGCTGAAGACCATGAAGGAAGTAAGAAGCTAAATGATGAGATCAGGCAAGCCAGTATTGAAGTGACTGTTCAAGATTAGAGCACAGTTTTGTCACGATTGAAGCTGCAACCGAGCCTAAGTGAGCAAGTCAGAAGGCTTCGGTAGGAGATGCAGGGATTGAAGCACTGAAGCGGCAAGTTGATGAAGGAAAATCTCAGAATATAAGTACAGACGGACTTCATACTAGGAGTACCCAGAAATTCGAAAATGTATGACTCAATTTGGGTTATTGGGGACCCGTTGACGAAGTCTTCACATTTTTCGTCCAATGAAGATGACATAGTCGCTAGAGAAATTAGCAGAAGACCACATTGAAGGCGTAAGGAAGTAGCATGGAGTGCCAGTGTCAGTAGTTCTAACCAACATTCAAGAGTTACATCTCGATTTTGGCAGTCTGCAGACAGCTTTGGGAACAGGGTCGGGTTCTTTGGAGAACCAGTTCGTGGAGGGAGTCATTTGGGAGGCAGAAAGCCGTATAAGCTTTCTTTCCCCGAGTTATTTAGTGTGTGGATATTTTTCTATTCTCCTGACTAAACATAGTTCTGAGGACAGAACTATTCTAAGGAGGGAGTATTGTAATATCCCGGTCGGATATTATATTTGTATTATTATTATTATTATTTAAAACTAAAATATTCTAATGGAAATTACTTAGTTTTATTAAATAATCATTATCTGTATATATATACTAGTAAGTATATGTATGTATTGTACTGATTTTGTGCACTTAGACAAAATCATGTAATATGCACTTTTGAGAAAATATCTGTAATATCCCGGTCTGATATTAAAAATTATTATTTTATTTTTATTTTAAAAATTGAAATATTTCTGGGCGATATTCTTCAGTTTAATAAACAAAAATTTTCTGTATATATATATTAGTTTGTAAATATCTGTATTGTGCCGATTTCGTACTGTAATCTCCCAAACTTGTTGATTCTTGGTTTTGATGACTACAACACAATGCATAGTTGTGCTACTTCTTATATAATGCAGGATGTATCAATGTCCATACTATGTATGATACACAAGTGCAAAGTGGTCCAATGAAGCTCTCAAAGAAAATTGATCAAGCTACAAAGGCTCAAGCTCTTATTCAAGACTCAAGACTCAAGACTCAAGAATCAAGACAAGACCCATGCTTCAATGTGTTATTAAATATCTTGTAAAAAAAATTGTAATCTTACTTTTTTTGAGTCTTAGATTGATGTAATAGCCTTTTCACACACACACACTCACACATCTTTATAATTGAGTGTTTTTCGAAAGATTAAAGGTCAAAACGGTTTGAATTAGATCAGTTGTTAAGTACCAGTGGACTGCCTTATGGCACTAGTCGACTATACCAGTACGAAACTGTCTGAACTCTTTCAAACTCTGGCCAGTGGAATCATCCTGGCAACCCAGTTGACTGTTCAAGTCGTCTCGACACTTTTCAGAATTTAAAACTTGTTTTTCGAATTCAAAAGCTTTATATCCGTTTTAAATCAGTTTTATAAACTGTTTTACAACATTCTAGTGATTCCTCTCTATAAATAGAGCCTAACAATCACCATTGAATGGTTCCAAGCATTTTGATAAAAAGCTTAAGTTTTTTTTCTTTTGAAAGAGAACTAGTATTCAAACAAGCACTCTAAATCTTCTAAGTCTTGGTTCTCTGAATCTCAGTCCAATATAACATTGATTTTGTTTTGGACTGATTTCAGAAGTGACCTATTAGCCACTATACAAAAATCACAACAAAAAAACAAGGCTATAGGTTGATTGTATCTCTTTTATTGTTTTCTTTCACTCTCGGGTTGTGAGAGTTGTCCTCTCGGTTTGAGAGTATGGCTCCAGGTTGTAGAGTCAGGTTTTCACTCTTTGTTGATGAGTGGGTTTGCTCTCTCTAGTGGTGAGAGAGGTCTACGGGTTGGACAATGTTTTTGTCTAACGTCGTAGGGTATTCTTGTATTTTTTCAAGAATAGTAAAAAATCTCAAGTGGGTTGCTTGGGGACTCGATGTAGGTCGGGAGGACCGAACCAGGATACATCGTGTGTACTCTGTGGTTGTATTTCTCTAAACTTGTATTTTCTTTACTTGCATTTAATTCTTATTCGAAAACTTGTCTGGATAGTCGATTGCGTCTCATCTTTAAGTCGACTTGTCAAACTGGTATAACATAATTTTCAAAAACTTGTCTTGCAAGTTGACTGTTTTTGGCTATAACTCGACTTATCAGACTTGTCTAAAATACTCTTCTAATCTGACGCCTCGGTCGACTTATTTCTCTTTTCAAGTCGACTGGACAGAAGAAAAAGTTCTATTTCGTTATTAATTTTTATACAACACTATTCACCCCCCCCTCTCTCTAGTGTTTCTTGCCTTGCCTATAGGATCCAACACTTGGTATCGGAGCCTGGTTGAGTGCTATGGCAACTACTTCTAATGCAAACCAATACCATGAAGGCCACCCCTTCGATGGAACCAATTACAACTATTGGAAGTGTAGAATCAAGATCTACCTTCAGTCCATCAACTATGAGATATGGAACATGATGGAGACTGAGTACACCGCTCCTACCATTCCATATGCACAATGGAACGACGACATGAAGAGCCAAACAATGAACAATGCAAAGGCGATGAATGCGCTATTTTTTGCTCTTACCAAGGAAAAATTCAATCGTGTGTCCAATGCAACAATCGCACATCAAATTTGGCACACACTCGAGGTAATTCATGAAGGAACTAATAAAGTAAAAGAATCTAAAATATCTGTTCTTGTTCACAGGTTCGAGATGTTCCGCATGAAGGAAAATGAGAATTTGTCTGAAATGATCACAAGGTTCACGGATATTACAAACTCTCTTGTGGCGCTTGGAAAGACGTACACTCAATCTGAAATGGTGAGGAAGGTTTTCCGTGCACTAACCCCCGAATGGGAGAAGAAGACCACTGCCATAGAAGAGGCCAACGATTTAACACAACTTCCTCTTGAGAATCTTATGGGAAATCTCATGGCGTATGAGGTACAACTTGAAGAACGCAAAAAGGATCTTGAACCTCAACAATCAAAGAAGAAGACACTAGCATTCAAGGCCATGTCGGACTCCGAGGATGAAGAAGATGAGGAAGAGATAGCCATGTTCATACGAAAGTTCAAAAAGTTCCTAAGGAAAGGTAAATTTAATTCAAAATCTAAGGATACTAATGAATTTTTAACTTGTTTCAAGTGTAACAAGACAGGACACATGAAGAAGGATTGCCCACTAGAGAATGCAAAATCTAAAGGGAAGGCGTCCAACTTCAAAAGGATAAGTACATAAAGAACAAGTTCATGAAGAACAAAAAGGCGTACCATGCAACTTGGGATGATAGCAACTATTCATCGGAAGAAGAAAATGAAGAGACAAACGAGATTGCTAACGTTTGCTTTATGGCGTCTCAAAATCAAGTAAGTGATGATTATGATTCTAATGATTTACTAGATGCTTTCAACGAGATTTTTCAAGAGTTTAAGAAAGAAAAAATTCGAGTTAAGAACTTGGAGAAAGTAAATCAAACACTTTTCCAAGAGAATCTTGACTTAGATAAAGAAGTGAAATCTTTAAATTCTCGACTTTCTAGTTTAGATATAGATCTTGTGTCTCTAAAGAAAAATTACGAAGAGATATCGAAGAATGTATCTAAATTTAATAAAGGAAAGGATAATTTAAATGATGTTCTCCAAAATCAAGTACAAACTAATAAAAGATTTGGACTTGATTTTCAAAAGTCTCTTAAAAAACCTCATGCTTCTAAGAACACTAGTGTAAATAAACCTGTATCTATTTCTAGTGTTAAGAATAAACTGTATGAGTTTTTTGAAAAGCCAAAAACTGTAAGTTTTAATGAAGAGAATAGATCTATAGTTCAGACCATTCGACTGAACACAAATATCAGTCGCCTGTCTAGAGGTTCTGAGTCTCATTCAAAGAGACGAAAACCTCAGATAAGTCGACCTATTCTACCTCTCAGTCGACTGGATTTTAGTAACAGTCAACTAAAAGGTTCGGTAAAGTCGACTGGACAGAGCAAAAATATATGGGTTCCAGTCAACCTGAGTCTGAAAGAAAGAATTACTTACATAAATTCATATATTCTTACTGTATGTAACTCTGTAAATTATATTTCTGTATTTGGTGGAAAATCAAACTCTCTTTGGGTTTGGTTTCCCAAGAACTAATCTCTTTTGGACCCAATGAAAAGGGTACCAATTCACATTGAAAATTTTATAGGTACCTAAAAGAGATCGCTGGATACTTAACAGCGGATGCTCAAAGCACATGACTGGTCATGCCATCCTCCTCTTCCATACAAGAAATTGATGGAGGAACAGTCACATTCGGTGACAACAACAAAGGGAAGGTCATTGGAATAGGCATGATCGGTAAGCACACTAACTCTTCAATAGAAGATGTTTTTCTAGTTAGTGGACTTAAGCATAATTTGTTGAGTATTAGCCAATTGTGTGATAAGGGATATAAAATAGTTTTTGAAAAAGATGCATGTTTAATTTACGACTCTACCATACAAAATATAATTTTTCAAGAATTTACGAAGAATAATATTTATGAATTGTGTTTAAAGTTATATGATTTTCGAATGATTTTTTCTTAGTAGCGTCTAATAATGATTCTTGGCGACGGCATAAGCGATTTGGCCATGTAAATATGAAAACTCTTGCTAAATTGTCTAAGAACAACCTAGTTAAAGGGCTGCCAAGACTATCCTATAAAAAGGATAAGTTATGTGATGCATGTCAACTAGGTAAACAAATTAAATCTACTTTTAAAACAAAAGAAGTAATTTCAACTAGTAGGCCACTCGAATTTATCCACATGGATTTATTTGGTCCTACTAGAGTTGCTTCTTTAAATAAAAATAGGTATGTATTTGTTTTAGTAGATGATTTTTCACGATTCACTTGGACTTTCTTTTTTAAACATAAGAATGATGCTTTTGATGAATTTGCAAATTTTTGTAAACGGATTCAAAATCGAAAATCTCTAACCATAGTAACTATTAGAAATGATCATGGTGGAGAATTTGAGAATGAAACGTTTGTAGAATATTGCAACAATAATGGTATAACTCATTCATTTGCATTTTATAGAGCTTCACCACAAAATAAAGTGGTTGAAAGAAAGAATAGGACTTTGCAAGAGTGTGCATGTACCATGCTTGTTGAAAGCAATTTACCTAAGTACTTTTGGGCTGAAACTGTTGCTACAGCTTGTTATGTTTTAAATCGAATATTGATTAGGCCTAAGCTTAAGAAAACATGTTATGAGCTATTTTTTGATAGAATTCCTAAAGTATCTTACTACAAAATATTTGGATGTAAGTGTTTCGTTTTAAACACTAAAGATAATTTAGATAAGTTTGATCCTATATCTAATGATGGTATCTTTATAGGATACTCAAATAGGAGTAAGGCATATACGATCTTCAACAAGTCAATATTGACTATTGAAGAATTCATGCAAGTTGCATTTGATGAATTTCTGTTTTCATAAACTTTAATTGAAGATGATGAAACTGATTCATCACCTTTAAATAAGGTTATTACATCTTTAGAGCAAACTACCCTTGCGGATAGGTCGGCTGATAAGAAAGTCAAGTCGACTGATCTTGTTGTGATGTCTCTAACTCTATCAAAATCTTTTGTTGAAGTTAGAGATCATCCTCATGACTTAATAATTGGTGACATTTCACGTGGTATTCAGACAAGATCTTATGTTAACATGATTTCTCACACGGCTTTCTTGTCGGATTTTGAACCAAAGAATATACATGAAGCTTGTGAGAATGAGTTTTGGATGAATGCCATGCAAGATGAGTTAAACCAATTTATAAGGAATGATGTATGGGATTTAGTTCCACGACCTCCTGATCATACTATAATTGGTACCAAATGGGTATTGTCATGCCCTGCTTCCCAAAAGAGAATACGGAATACGGATACACGACAAAAGCCCATCGAATGATTTTCATCATCCAAAAGCTGTTCAAGAATCTTTACAATATTCACAAGCTAATCAAGTCGAAAGCCAGAAAAGTTAACCACATGCACATATGAACTAAATACCAACAAGAATACTTGAAATAAAATATATTAATCTCAAATAGTCATGATCTGAATAACACAAATAATCCTGGGTCACATTGCCTAAATACAAGAATAAATCCAAATACATGAATACAATTATTGTTCAAACAACTACAAAAAATAATAATAACAAGATCCAGCACTAATACTTCATGTTACCAATACTATCTGGAACCTGTTCTCCAAAATCTGCAATTCAATGAATGCAGGAAAGAGGAAAAGAGAAAAAAAACAAGTACCCATCAATTGCAAGTTACAGACCACTAATAATGTAGGATACAAGTACATGGGGAAACTAACTAATAACATGGCATAAGCATGATAACAAAACATAACAACTAGCATGGTAAGGTGAACAAGTACAAGTAGCATTTATCAAGTGTCAAGTGAACAAGTATCATGTAACCAAGTATCAAGTGTCATGTAGCAAGAATCAAGTAATCATGTTCAAGTGATCAAGTATCCAGTGTCAAGTAATCATGTTCAAGTCTTGTATTATTACTATTTAGGTAGCAACTTCATGCATCTATCCTTTTACTACATGGTTGCTACAGTCAATGCAATTTTATTTCAGATTTCGTAGTGGACTATAGAGGGCAGTGTACTCAGGGATAAGTAATATAAATCATATACCAAATTCCAAATTAACCAAATCATATACCAAATTCCAAATAATTCAAATCATATACCAAATTCCGAATAATCCAAATCATATACCAAATTCCAAATATGGAAAACACGGGCCCCTTTCCGAGTACACATTTCTGAATTATCCACTAGATCTTTCCCATTAAACCCCGACTTGATCATTTATTATTATAATCAGACATGCATGTATGTGTCGCAAAAAAAAGCAAGGATAACAGGGTATAAACATGTATCAGGTTCAGGGTGCAAGATAAACAAGTACAGGTATAAGATAACACATAACAGGGTAAAACAACTAGTTTTCTAATTCAGGAAAACAAGACAGTGTTGTACTAAAACAGTGATTCCTGCTACTAAAAACATCCAAATCTAGATCCGTCGAAGGATCTGAAAAATAGACTCCCACACGAATCCAGAGAATATAAATAAGTCATATAGTAATTCACAACATCATAACTCAAAACAGGTTTGAATTAAGAAAAACATGTTCAGTCAGAAATCAGTAGAACGAATTCTCAGTCAGGAAAACCGCATCAAAACCTCTCAAATAAATTCAGAAAAAATATGGGGTATTCCCTATATGTCTATAATCGGAATATAAAGTTTCATAATATTCCAGTAAAATTATTTTAGTCATCAAAAATAAGAAAACATCAAGAAACGATAGTTTGGCGAATCTGGAATTTCCAACACTGCTGTACGAAAACCATAATATCTCGCAACCAGTGAAACAGAATCCAAATCCGCCAAAGGGAGATGAAAATAGAGAGAATAAGATAACTTTTATGTTTTACAAATATTTTCCATACAGTAAAAGGAAATAGGATGAAAATACGATTCTTTACAGAACAGCAAGCAAAATACAGCAAGTATAGTTTTTATAAACGAGCATGAAACGGCATATAAAATTTATCAATAAAATCCACAAAAAATTATGGGTAAACCCTAAGTAGATAAACAAATACTGACCAAAGTTTTGGATCAAAATAATATATGTAGCATAGTTATTAAAATGATCTAGTCATCAAGAACACCAAGAACGAAATCTGGAAAAGATCGACACCTTTGTAGTAAATCATTCATATCTCACACATAAGAAAATGAAATTAATCAAGGTCAGAGGGGTTGGAAAATAGACGAAATTCTCTAAAATTCATGTTTTATACTGGAACCAAGATACTGACTTCAAGACAGTCCAAAACAGCAACCAAAACAGATCAGCGACAAAATACAGATTTTTTCGTTGAACAACCACTCAACATTTATCATACAAAACTAGTTCAAAGCACAACCAAGCATGAAATCGAGTCTACCAAGTATCCAAACATCATGAATTAGGGTTATTAACATATCTAAAGCAAGGCTATCACATGGATCCCAACAAATACCCGAATTCTCACAAAAATCCCACATACATGATAAAATCAAGAACGGGTAAAATTTAAGTTAATTCATGTCAAGATTGTGTCATGAGACAACTATAGTCAAGTTTTCACAATAGAGACAAAACTCATCAAGAATAACACAAACAAGAGTCGTCTCTAGACCCAACTACACTATAAGTGGCATTTTTGACTTGTATCAAACAAAGGAATTGAAGTACAAGTTACTTGCCTTAACCGAAGATGAAGAACGAAGAAAATCAAGAGTAACGGGAATGTATTCCCGACAACGAGCAAAACCCACGAACGAAAATCCACAAACTAATGAATCCAAGCAAACTTGAGCGAAAATCTCCACACGAACAAACTCTCCAAAAGAGAGATGATCCAAGAGGGTTGATGACAACAGTGGCTTGCGACCACAAGAGAACACCAAAGGAGAGAGACTAGAGTGGTATATGGTGTAGGAGGTCGGATGGATGAGTGGATGGAGTGCGGCCAAAGGGAGGGGGGTCTCGGCCTGGGGGGTGGGCGTTAGGTGTGTACGGTGCCGCCAAGGGGGAGAGAGAGAGAGAGGGTAGGCCGAGTGCTAGGGTGTAGGGTTTAGATGTTAGGGTTAGGGTTAGGGTTTGAGGTTAGGGAGGGGATTTGGGTTAATGAGTAATTGGGTTGTGGGTAATTAGGAGTAGTAGTAGGATTGTTTAATGGGTATTGATATGGATTAATGGCATAGGATTTAAAATCGGATTGGGTTTAATTTAGCTTTGGTAAATCTATTAGAGATCAACAATAGGATTGGGAATAGGATTAGGGTTTTAAAATAGGATTTAAATAGAAGATCAAATCGAATAGATAAAGTAATAAATAAAAGTAGGATTATATATCAAAATATATATTGATCTACAAGATAGAAATTATTTGAAATACTAAAAATAAAAATAACAATAGAAATAGATTTTTAAATCAACAATCAAGAGTAAAAGTTAAAATAACATGAATAACAAAAATAACAATAATCATAATGAGCATTAACAAAAATAATATTAATAATACAAAAATCAACAAATAATAATAATAAACATAATGATCCAAAGCATAATAAAAATATTTGTATTATAAAAAAAATATCATTGGGAACTACTTATAAATAAACTACTGATTAAAAATAGGTTTTAACAGAAGATCTAATAATACATTTTAACAAAGAATTTGAAAGAAGAAAAATTAATGTACAAAAATTTTAAATACAAAAAAATACATATAAAATACGGGTTTAGGGAAACAGGGGCTACAAGTATTTAAGAATAAGTTAGAAGAATCAAGACAAGTCGTTAGGAACAAAGCTAGACTAGTTGCTCAAGGGTATAATCAAGAAGAATGCATAGATTTTGATGAAACATATGCTCCTGTTGCTAGACTAGAATCAATTTGTATTTTATTATCTTTTGCGTGTTTGATGAATTTTACACTTTTCCAAATATATGTTAAAAGTTCTTTCCTTAATAGGTTTATAATGGAAGATATTTATGTTAAGCAACCACTTGGTTTCGAACATGAACAATTCCCAAACCATGTTTATAAAATGAAAAAGGCTTTATATAGTCTTAAACAAGCACCTCGTGCTTGGTATGATCGATTGAAGACCTTTCTTTTTGAAACGGGTTTTGAAATAGGTAAAGTAGATATTACTTTGTTTATTAGGAGAATTGAGACCGATATTTTGATCATACAAATATATGTAGATGACATAATTTGTTGTTCTACTAATAGTAATCTATGTCAAGAGTTTGCTAATGCCATGAAAAATGAGTTTGAGATGAGTCACATCGGTGAACTCAATTATTTCCTTGGACTTCAAATTAAACAGTCATCAAATGGCATATTTATTAATCAAGAAAAATATGCTAAGGAATTACTCAAATAATTTAGCATGGATAGCACGAGTAGTAAGACCACACCTATGGCTACTACCACTACCCTTGACAAAGATGAATTAGATAAGAGTGTCGATCAAAAACTCTATCAAGGTATGATTGACTCACTCTTATATATAACTATTAGTAGACCAGATATTATGTTTAGTGTACGTTTGTGTGCTAGATATCAGTCAAGTACTAAAGACTCTCACTTAAAAGCTGTGAAACATATTTTAAGATACATTAAAGGCACGTTTAAGTATGGTTTATTTTATCCACGCACCGATAATTTTCAACTTTTGTCATATAGTGATGCGGATTTCACCGGTAGTAAAACTGACCGAAAAAGTACTAGTGGAACGTGTCACTTTTTGGGACACTCCCTAATATCTTGGTGCAGTAAGAAGCAAAATTTGGTATCCCTATCTACTACAGAAGCTGAATATATCCCTGCAAGTTTGGCTTGTGCCAAAATTTTGTGGATGAAACAAACCCTATTAGACTATGGTATTTCATTTTCAAATCCTGTTATAACGTGTGATAATACCAGTGCCATTAACTTATCTAAAAATCTGGTTCAACATTCACGTACGAAACACATTGATATTAGACATCTTTTTCTACGTGATTATGTTCAAAGGGAGATATTTCTTTAGACTTTATTTCTACTGATAAACAAGTAGCAGATATCTTTACTAAACCACTTAAGGAAGACACTTTTATCACTTTTAGAAGAGAACTAGGAATTTGTAGTTTTCATGATGTTTCTTGAAATTTCAACTTTGGTAAGTCGACTTAAAACTTCTTTTCGGTCGACTGACCAAGTTTTTTTTTTCTCGATACCTATATTTATATGAAATTCATGCTCTGGAAAGTCGACTGTGAACAGTACTAAGTCGACTGCCAGTTGTATTATTGCTATTTTCGTTTATCAATTTTGCTCTCGACTAAGTCGACTGATCCTACTCTCCAGTCCACAGTCGCGAATCAGCTCTTCTTTCATATTCGAAATTGGCACTTCTTTTGAGTTGAATCTTTTACCTTTTGTTACCCTTTGACCGTTCTGCACCTTTTATTTCCCCTAGCCTCAATCTCAGTCATTGATTCTTAGTAAAAACCCTAATTTTTACTTCCCCTCTTTTTCACTTTCTCTTTCACTGTCTCTCTCCAAACCGAGCTCTAGAAGTCGGCTGCTCTCAAACCCATTGGTGATTCCAGCTTTTGAAGCCCAAATCGAAGTTTTCTTTCCAATTTCAAGTGGTTTTCCAAGGTCTCTTGAAGCTATTGTGCTTCTCTTTACTCACTCACATCTTCTCTGCTTATGAAGTTGATCTTGATTCTGAGACGAGTGTTGTAAAATACTATGAGTCCTTTGATCGTGCAAGTCTAGCACGTATGAAGCTTCTCACCTCTCCACCTAGGTCACCTCCTAGGAATACACCTCCTATCCCCTTAGCTTCTACCGCTTGTCGGTCTTCTGCTTCTAGTTCGTCTCATCCTAGAGCTGATTATGATGATCCTAAGAGTCTTTACACTTCTGTCAATTATATCATGGATCGTCAAGACACTCTTAAGGCCAGTCTTTCCCATCTTACTCACTTGTTCACTTCTCAGTTTTCACCTCCACTTCCTCTCTCTCAAGGTGCCCAAGACGAAGATGACGAAGACTGATTAGCTCTTTGTTCTATGTATTTTTTTACTTCTTATATATTTTCTAGTTTATGTCATCATTTGAACAATGTATTTCAAATTTCTATGTATAAACTTGCTTTGGTTTTGATATGTGTTTGTTCTATTGTAATATTTTTTTATGTCTACTATTTATTTTCCTCTTATTTTTTGTTGATGCCAAAAAGGGAGAAAAAGCTATGTGTGTGTAATTTTTATGCATGTCTTTGTGCATGTTTTTTACATATGCATTTTGTACATTCATTAGGGAGAGCATTGAGCATGTGTAATATTTCTATTATTGTAAGCTATTGTGTTGTCATCATCAAAAGGGAGAGAATGTTGATTCTTGGTTTTGATGACTACAACACAATGCACAGTTGTGCTACTTCTTATATAATGCAGGATGTATCAATGTCCATACTATGTATGATACACAAGTGCAAAGTGCTCCAATGAAGCTCTCAAAGAAAATTGATCAAGCTACAAAGGCTCAAG
This sequence comes from Hemerocallis citrina, assembly GCA_017893485.1. NCBI lineage: Eukaryota > Viridiplantae > Streptophyta > Magnoliopsida > Asparagales > Asphodelaceae > Hemerocallis > Hemerocallis citrina. Next base: position 134,198,759 of record CM030360.1, on the reverse strand, counting down.
CTCTTATTCAAGACTCAAGACTCAAGACTCAAGATTCAAGACTCAAGACAAGACCCGTGCTTCAATGTGTTATTAAATGTCTTGTAAAACAAATTGTAACCTTACATTTTTTTAGTCTTAGATTGATGTAACAGCCTTGTCACACACACACTCACACATCTTTATAATTGAGTGTTTTTCAAAAGATTAAAGGTCAAAATAGTTTGAATTAGATCAGATGTTAAGTACCAGTCGACTGCCTTATGGCACCAGTCAACTGTACCAGTACGAAACTGTTTCAACTCTTTCAAACTCTGGCCAATCGACTCATCATGGCAACCCAGTCGACAGTTCAAGTCGTCTAGACACTTTTCAGAATTTAAAACTTGTTTTTCGAATTCAAAAGCTTTATATCCGTTTTAAATCAGTTTTATAAACTATTTTACAACGTTCCAGTGATTCCTCTCTATAAATAGAGCCTAGGAATCACCATTGAAAGGTTCCAAGCATTTTGATAAAAGTCTTAAGTTTTCGCTTTTGAAAGAGAACTAGTATTCAAACAAGCACTCTAAATCTTCTAAGTCTTGGTTCTCTGAATCTCAGTCCAATATAACATTGATTTTCTTTTGGACCGATTTAAGAAGTGACCTATTAGCCACTATAAAAAAATCACAATCACAAAACAAGGCTATAGGTTGATTGTATCTCTTTTATTGTTTTCTTTCACTCTCGGGTTGTGAGAGTGGTCCTCTCGGTTGGAGTGTAGGGCTCTAGGTTGTAGAGTCAGGTTTTCACTCTTGGTTGAAGAGTGTGTTTGCTCTCTCTAGTGGTGAGAAAGGTCTACGGATTGGATAAGGTTGTTGTCTAACACCGTAGGGTATTCTTGTATTTTTTCAAGAATAGTGAAAAATCTCAAGTGGGTTGGTTGGGGATTGGATGTAGGTTGGAAGGACCGAACTAGGATACATCGCGTGTTCTCTGTGGTTGTATTTCTCTGAACTTGTATTTTCTTTACGTGCATTTAATTCTTATTCGAAAACTTGTCTGGACATCGACCGCGTCTCCTCTTTAAGTCGACTGGTCAGATTGGTATAATATACTCTCCGAAAACTTGTCTGGCAAGTCGACTGTTTTTCGCTATAAGTTGACTGATAAGACTTGTCTAAAATACTCTTCTAATCTAACGCCTCAGTCGACTTATTTCTCTTTTCAAGTCAACTGGACAGAAGAAAAAGCTCTATTCGTTATTAATTTTTATACAACACTATTCATCCTCCCCCCTCTAGTGTTTCTTGCCTTGCCTACAGGACCCAACAAATCTGATTTAAATATTATTTTTATTATTACTTTATTTTTATTCTTGGAATTAAAATATTATTTGTGCAGATTGTTCGGTTTAATTAATAAACGTAATCTGTATATATAGATTTATGTACGTACTAGATTTGCCCATGGCTACGTGCCTACGACACGTCTTCAGAATGATACAGCATATGAAAAGTCTTGTAAACAGTAAATCAACAATTATGTAGCTGAAGTTTGAATAGTATGACAATAATTAGTTATAAATAATTATAAATTGGGGTATAAAAGTCAATGTTTCCATATATATATATATATATATATATATATATATATATATATATATATATATATATATAGGGGGGGGGGGGGGAGAAAGAGAGAGAGAAATAATTAAATATATAAATGAGTTGTTTTGGGGGGAGGGAAATTTGAATTTGAGTTTTGGGGGAAAACTTTTGGGCGAAAATGTGTTTTGTGAAATTAAATCTGGGCCTTTGATTGTGGGGGAATTGAAGGAGAGCCACTTGATAGCTTTCTTTGTGTTTTATTATATAGATAGGTATTGTATCGATTTCGTACGTTAAAATCATGTAGTATGTGATTTTGAGAAAAAATATCTATTATTTTGATCAATCATGATCAAAATGGATGGCTAGATTTAATTTTAAAGAGATATTTTGGATGAAGGGATAAGACTCATTTTTAACCATTGATTAATTAGATGGAATGAGAGCCTTTGGATCAACTCACTCTCTCTCCCTCTCCTCTATAAGTGGCAGCCCATTTCCAAGGGGCAAACCCCATTTTCTTTTTTTTTCCCCTCCATTCTCATCTCACTCTCATCTCATTATCCCTTCTTCTAATATTTATTCTCCATCTCTTTTGCCTTGTTTTGAATAGAAAAGAAAGAGAGATCAAATCATGGGTGTGTTTTCATGGGTCTTTTCATGGGTTAGTTTGAAGAGGAGCAAGAACAAGGAGCAAGAAGGAAGAGCTAGCAAGTCCTTCCACTAGTAATTAAAGGTGGGGGTTTCAACTCTTTATGCTTGTTGTTGATTATGGTTGTTTAAATTGTTGTATGTGTAGAAAAAAAAACCCATCTTTAATAGCTTTGTAGAAAAGAAACCATCTTTTGTTGGTTAAAATTATTGTATGTGGTTTCTAGATGAAGAAAGAACCCATCTTTAGGGTTAGCTATTTGTGTATGTGAAGAAAGAACCCATTCCTAGGGTTAAGTTATTTGTTGTATGTGTAAAAGAAACTATTTTATGGTTAGATTATTGTGGTATATATTTCTAGTTAGCAAAATAACCCATCTATGGTTGTTAATTGTTATAGGTTGCAAAAGAACCCATTTTAGTAGTTTTTATTAACGAAGAACCTAACTTTATGGGTTGTGTATGCTTTTAGTTAACATATCTTTATTTGACTCTAGTTGAAAATCATGCCATTATTTTGCTTCTAGGTTGTTAGAAGATTCTATGTTGCTTTCTAATTTGGTAAAGATCTTGTTTTTACTAATTCTATTTCATAAAAAATAAGTCTTTTAGTAATTTGTTGTAAGTTGCTTTCTACTTTGGTAAAGATCTTGTATTTACTAACTCTAATTCATAAAAGATAAGTCTTTTAGTAATTTGTTGTATGTTGCTTTCTAATTTGTTAAAAATCTTGTCTTTACCAATTCTAGTTCATAAAAGATAAGTCTTTTAGTAATTTGTTGTATGTTTACTTTCATGCTTATTAAAAATAAAGTTGTTGGTAATTCTAGTTTATGAAAGATTAAGCTTCTGTTCTAGGTTGTGAAAGTTTTATTCTGCTTCTAAGTGTAAAAAGATCAATTCTTTAGTAATGGGTTTCATTTTACTTTCATGTTGATTAAAAGTCCTAGTTTTTCTTCTATATGTAGAAAGATCAAATCTTTAGTAGTAAGCTTTATGTCACTTCCATGTTAACTAAAAGACTTCTATTTTTCTTCTATAATTGTAAAAGATTAGTTCTTTTTGTAGCATGTCTATTTTGCTTTTATGTTAGAAAAGATTAATTCTTTTAGTAGCATGCTTATTTAGCTTCTATGTTTAAAAGATTAGTTCTTTCATGCTTATTTAACTTCTATGTTAGAAAACATTAGTTCTTTTTGTAGCATGTCATTTTGCTTTTATGTTAGAAAAGATTAGTTCTTGTAGTAGCATGCTTATTTAGCTTCTATGTTGAAAAGATTAGTTTTTTCATGCTTATTTAAACTTCTCTGTTAGAAAAGATTAGTTCTTTTTGTAGCATGTCTATTTTGCTTTTATGGTGAAAAGATCCGTTCTTTTAGTAGCATGCTTATTTAGCTTCTAAGTTAAAAAGATAAGTTCTTTTAGTAGTAGGCTTCTTTAGCTTCTATGTTGAAAAGATATGTTTTTATTAGTAGCATGTTTATTTTGCTTCTAGGTTGATTAGAAGACTTCTATAATTGCTTCTAGGTGTAAAAGATTAGTTTTATTAGTAGCATATTTATTTTGCTTCTAGGTTGAGGACTTCTATGTTACTTGTATGTATAAAAGATCAAGTTTTATTAGTAGCACGTTCATTTTGCTTCTAAGTTGTTAGAAGACTTCTATGTTTCTTCTATGTGTAAAAGATCAAGTTAATAAGTAGGTGGTTCTAGTTGATGCATACAAAAGAACCCATTTAGTATTGTTGTTTTATGGTTTCTATTTTGATAAGGAACTCATCTTTATAGTGTTGTTGTTTTATAAAATAACTTCGACTAATCATGTGAGTATTCTTTACCTTTAGTTTATAAATGGATAAAAGATTACGTTTTGATCATGTTAGTATGCATAACATGTGTTTTAAATTGTTAGTAGCTTTGGATGTGGAAAATGATCGTGATAACAAAATGTTAGTAAGCTTTAAGTGTAAATTGATCGAGGTAGTAAGTTTATGGGTACCTTGATCAAGTTGGTAAGCTTATGGTATCTTGAATGTATTAGAAGCTTTCATAATAAATTGTGCATTATTAGTATGCTGGAATGATGAATTTATTATGTTAGAATGTTCATCTTGTATGTTAATTATATTAATAAGCTTAACATGCATTTTCGTTCATGTTAGTAAGCTTAAACACGAAATTCTAGTTCATGTTAGCTAGAGTTGTCGTGAATTGTTAGTAGTTTGAATTATGCACTTGATTATGAGTAATAAGTTTTCTTTGCGCTCATAAGTCATGTAATAGCATGTTTTATGATTGAGAAATAGTTCGTACCAACTGCTGGTATTGGTCTGTCTCATACGTAGTTGTAACCCCTGTTTTCGCAAATACGTATTTTCTGTATTTAAAATTTTTGTAAATTATTTTTCTGCTTTCAAATTCTTTTTGTTAAATTGTATTCTTGGATCTTCTATTAAACTCTATTTTTAATCAATGATTTTATTTTTAACTAGTTTCCAATAATTTTTATATTGTAATATGAATCTTATTATTTTTATGACTTTGATACATATTAAGATTACTATTATTATTATTATTATTATTATTTTTGCCTGTTTATTAAAAATACATTTCTATGTGCTAACTGTACTTGTTGTTATTTCAAATAAAATTCTAAATTGTAATGCGAATTATATTTTATTAGTTATTTTATTTCTCTATTGGATTTTAAACACAAAACCCAAACCCTTTTGCTTATTGGATCATACCCTATTCAAACCCATTAACCCAAAACCCATAAGACTATAAATACCCTAATTAACCCCACACCCTAACCCTAACCCTACCCCCTACTGTACAACCGCCGCCAACCCTACCCTCTCCTGTTTATCTCTCCCGCTCATCTCTCTCCCTCACCCCGTTCACCCCCACCTCGGCAGCCTTTGCCCTGCCTCGCATCGACCGCCGTCACCCCTGGCCTCTACCCTATCAAGCCTCCCGCCATCTGCATCGTCCCTGCCTTCAACACCCACCACCGCCCACCATTGCCGCTTATCCTCTTCCCCGCTCCTCTTCGCCATTAACCCATCGCCTGCACCTTCCTGTCCTCGTCGCAATCGTCTTCGCCTCACCGTGAACCCCCGCAACCATCACAGATCCACTAGCCGCTCGTCGTCTTCGCCTCTCCGTGAACCCCCGCAACCATCGTAGATCCCCTAGCTGCTCGTCATCTTCGTCCAAGCCCCAAATGCCTGCCGCTTCGTCTCCCATGTTTTCGAAGCAGAAATAGAGTCACTCTTGCCATCGCCCTCGTCGTTGCCGTCGCTTCCCGACCGCAGTGACATCGTCGCCGCCGGTCATCGTCACCTCGCCGCTGCCTCGCACCCTCGCTGCAGTCGCCGAAGACTCTCCCGTGCTCTGTCTCTCTATCGAAGTGAGGAAGGAGAAGAACATTGGGTGGTTTTTGGCTATTTGGTGTTTGGGTGTAAGAGATCCGATCTTGGCTGTTTGGTGTTGTGTGGGGATCCACTGTGGTGTGTTGCAGTTTTGCTATTTGTGTGCTACGTTGCTGTTCGCTATTTTACCGTTGCACTTGTCTCTCCGTGCTTTGGTTCGTCGCCTGAGATTCTTATCCCATTATTCTATTTGTTTGAATCTACTAAATAACAGGCAAGTATCTTCTTGTACAATTTGTTGTTCTAGTACAAGCTTTTAAATCAAAATACTCCAAGTAGATCGTAAATGTGACTCCCCTTTGGCTCATCGTTTGTTAATCTTATTTTATTCCTTACCAATTCCATGATCTTAAGAGTCACAACCCTTCGTTGATATATATTTGTTTCAAAACTTGTTGGACCCCTTTTATCTCCTAATTATTCGAACACATAAAACTAAGAACCATCTAGACTTGTAGATGTGTCATGCCCCGCTTCCCAAAAAGAATACGGAATACGGATACGCGAAAAATGCCCAGCGAATGATTTTCATCATCCATAAGCTGTTCAAGAATCTTTACAATATCTCACGAAATAATCAGAGTCGGAAGCCAGAAAAGTCAACCACATGCACATATGAACCAAATACCAACAAGAATACTTGAAATAAAATATATTAATCTCAAATAGTCATGATCTGAGTAACACAAATAATCCTGGGTTACATTGCCCAAATACAGGAATAAATCCAAATACATGAATACAATTATTGTTCAAGCAAACTACAAGGAACAATAATAACAAGATCCAGTACTAATACTTCATGTCACCAATACCGTCTGGAACCTGTTCTCCAAAATCAACAATTCAACAATTGCAGGGAAGAGGAAAAGAGAAAACAAGTACCCATCAATTGCAAGTTACGGACCACCTATAATGTAGGATACAAGTACATGGGGAAACTAACTAGCAACATGGTGTAAGCATGATGTCAAAATAAACAACTAGCATGGTAAAGTGAACAAGTGTAAATGGCATGAATCAAGTGTCAAGTAATCAAGTATCATGTAAACATGCATCAAGTGTCAAGTATCATGTAATCATGTATCAAGTGTCATGTATCAAGTCTCATGTATCATGTAGTCAAGTATCAAGCAAGCATGTATCATGTTCAAGTATCATGTTCGAGTATCATGTATCAAGTCTTATAGTGATTCATGCATCCCACCTTACATGGTTGGTAAAACAAACAGTTTCGCTTTAGATTTCATAGTGGACCATAGAGGGCAATGTACTCAGGGACAAGTCAAGTAACAAGTATCAAGCACGAGTCACGTAATCGGTAACAAGTGGCAGCAAGTATCAAGCACGAGTCATGTAGTCATGATCACGTGGCAACAAGTAGTATCAAGTACGAGTTATGTAGTCATGATCACGTGGCAACAAGTAGAATCAAGCATGAATCGTCACGAATCATGGCAACATATAATCATATAGTAATAACAAGCATGAATCATGTAATCATGAAACATGGCAACAAGTAATATCAAGCAAACTCCGGTATCCTTCTCCAGCAGAATTATGGCCAAACGAACCTTGCTGTCCTCTGGAGTCACCAGTACCTCAAACACCGTCTCCACCTGACGTATCCAGTCATCAGCAGCCGTGGGGTCAGCCTGTCCTTCAAAAACTAGCGATTTCATCCTCTTGAACGATTCCACCATCTTTATTGGGTCTGCTGGTGCAGCGACTCCTTGTGTTCCCTGTGGCGGAACTGGGTTTCTGCTAGCTTCCACAAATGCTCCCATCATCTGGTATATGCGGGTAAACTCTGCTTCAACATTGAAGTTTGTGCCATTGGTCCTACTGCCTTTGCCCTCAGCCATTCTGCGGTAGTTGTTTCTAATTCTTCTGGACACCCTTCAAAGTAAGAAAACACACATGGTTAGTTCAGGATGTAGGGAAGATCACAACATAAGTAGGGAAGTGAAACAATCATGATTTTGACCTTCCTGCAATCCAAACTGAACCCAACTATTTGGCATTTTAAGTCAAATTTTCTACTGTGTTAGCCTGCAATTTGAAGTCCGCTCTGATACCAATTTTGTAACGCCCCAGATTCCCGTTACCGGATATCCGTGACGTAACCAGAATCTTTGCCTTCAAATGCATCTCAACACAGTAATAATACAGAAATTTAAAAACTTTTTATTGCCAAATAAAGTCATTACATTATTGATTACAACCAAAGTCTTGTTCTTGAACAAGAATACAAATTACATTAATTCATTACATCTTATTACAAATGTACATCAACTCCTCTTATAAAGTTAACAACTGTCTCTCAGAATGGCAGTCGATGGCTCATTGCCGAAGCTCTGCTGAACAGTCAATCTGCTTCCCTGGGACTTGCTCCTCGGCTTGAGTCTTCTGCTGCGCGACTATGATATCTCTACACCTGCTCGAAAGGTAGAACCGGTACCTAAAAGGTGGGCAACGTCAGTACTTCAACTGATGCAATACTGATAATAACAGCGATCCTCCAAACTGGCAACCACAAATCATCTTGAATGGAAAGAGAAACGTGCATCCTAAATTATGTAGTGCTCGTGTATGCCATGATCTAACAACTAAATGCACCAATCACAAGCCTATTTTAAAGCAAGCAAGACTTGGGAATCTGGATCTGCATGCATCCCATACTACATGCGTTCCAGACCCAAGCATGGCCTAATATAATGCGCAAAACAAGAATGCACACGATCCACCTACACTAATGCAATTCATTCGGGAACGTATGTATCCCATACTACATACTTTCCCAAAATCAACTTCGATGAAAACGTATGCATCCCATATTACATACTTTCCAAAGAGTTCGCCTCTCCTGATTATAGGGTTCAACCCCTCGCCATGCATCCTACACTTATACTCATCCTGTTCCCAATAGACTTGTCCGTTGCCCAAGGAGGTTGCAGTTGGTCGGTCTAGTTCTGCCACTGCAGTGCTTAAGTGGTGGTCGTGTTTGCCACTCGGTACCCACGTACGGACCTCTTCAGAAAGCCGGGTTGAATTCGGTCGCAAGACCGTGTAATTCATATGTCCACCCCTAACCCGGCTGTGGATTGTCCACCCCTAACCCGGCTGTGGACTGACACATGCGTGTTCACCCCTAACTCGACTGTGAACTGATATATATATATATATATATATATATATATATATATATATATATATATATATATAAACAAAACCCACATGTATAGGAACGTGATGGTCTCGAGGATAAAATCCCTCTAGCCTCCCGTTCCTTACTTCGGCAAAACTTTGGGAATTAACAGATCGAGATACGAGCTGAGGACTCACTCATGAGTGCCGAAAACGTATTCCTACGACAGGAAGGTACAACACCAACTATGGTCTGCTAGTACTAATGCAATTACCAAACCCTTAATGCATCACTCAAATTCCAGCCTCATTCTAATCACTTTGGGTAAAAAATAAGATTTCTTCCGAAAACTTGCCTATCGATCTCTGGCCCTGGCGATACCAGTCTCGTTCGCCACTTCCCCGGGCTTGGATTTGTCCAGCACCATGGCCAACATTCACCCCTAACCCGACTGTGAATGTAAGTGTTCACCCCTAACCCGGCTGTGAACTGGTGTGTTAAGCCCCAATGAGCTTAATTTGATGGCATGGCTTGGACGTCCTACACTTCGGTGGAAGTTCATAACTTAGGGTCGACAGATGCAGGGGTGTCACCTTACCCTAGTGACTAACTCGAGTCACACATCCCACTATGGGAGTCAACAAAACCAACAACATGGGAGTCCCCATGCAAGAGTTATCAATTCCAACAGTACACAGGGGAAAAGGCATCACAATACCTAGTAAAACCCAAGACTAAGCAACCTACGGGATTTCTGCCTGAAACTTAAAAATTTCATAACTCCTTCGATACAACTCCGACCGGGGTGTACAAGTCCAGTCCGGAAAGGTAAGAACCTAGGCTACAACTTTCTAGTTGATCATAACCTTAAATTCTACCATTTAAGTCCTCAAAATAGTCTCTCAAGGCTCAGCATGTGTATTTCCTGTACACGGGATGCACCTTACCGGTAGCATAAAATACTGCTCAAACATCAGAATGCTACAAACCCAAGTTCTATGGAAAGGTGTGGATGTCCTCAATAGTCCTATAGTTGGTCATAAGTCCAAATTATGCCAATAGATCACCCTAACACACACATTACTCACAAGTGTACCAAGTCACACACTAAGACTATCTCAATCAGAGCACTCAGCTCAATTCCTGGTCTCTGCCCATTATTGCAAAAATCATAATAAATCAACCACTTACTGGAAACACCTCAAATAGGCCTTGTTGGAAAGGTCGTGATGTCTACTACAATTCTATAATGAAATACTTCCTCAAAATTTGCTCTTAAGGAGCCTCAAATGTGCCATCTCTACAGGGTGTCAAATTTGACTGAAACCAGCACAGTACATGCTAATAAAATCATCATAAATTCTATACTCAAACAATTGAAACAAAATTTACATTAGAGAATTTAGACTACATAGTCTACAACATGCAAAAGGTTTCATGTCCAAACTCCTAGTCTACACTGAGTTCTTCATGTTTCAATTAAGCACAAAAACCATCCTGTTCTTCAATTACAGTTCTACCTACTTATGAAAGATCAATTTTTAACATGCCTGCAGCTTCACCAAAATATTTTCCTGATTTTTCTTTAGAATCTAGATAAAAGTGGTAAAACAAGGTAAAAATTTCAACCTAAGATATTACAGCAATTAATTATGAAAAATCCAACAATCTCAGGCATCATGTTAACCAATTTCTGCTGCTGCCATACGACACAGTTCCACAAATAGATTTTATTATAATATCAAGTGATATCAGAAAAATCCGAAATAATTCATGAACCATCTTGACACATCTAAGAACAATCTGTAAAAATTTCATGATCAGATTCCATGTGGTTTGCTCTCGGAAAAATCTAGAAAATAGCTTATAGATCAAGATTTCAGTTCTAATTTCTGATTTCAACTTCCAATCTTCTTAAACATTCATTCTAACACTTACTTCTACACATGCATGCAAGAAATCAATCAATAAACAAAAGAAGGTTTAGAGAAACTCTCCACCCTGAGTTGATTGTAGAGTAGATGATAGCTTTAGGCTTCACTTCTCCAAAAGTTCATTCCAAGAGCTCCTTCTTCAAACTTCCTTCCTTTCTCTCCTTCCCTTTCTTTCCTTGGGTTTGAGTTCTGAAATTTTCAGAACATGGGAGAAGAAATGAGGGGTTTTTTAATGGAAAATGAGTGAGGAAAGATGGAGGAAGGTGGGGGCCGGATTCAACGGTAGTAGGGATAGGGTTTAGGGTGGTTTAGGGTGGTTTTGGGTGAGAAACCATTGTCTTAAGCCATTGGTTTTGGGGTATAATAGGTTGGCTGCCTATTTTAGCTCTTAAATGGGTTCTTAGATGAGAGACGAGAGGTTAATCAAGTGTGCGCAAGATATATCCATCGCAGTATCATACAATAATTTATTTGCATGTGTACCATACCATAAACTAGTATTTATACCAGTATCGGTCCTCCTCATTCTCATGCATCTTCTAGAACGCAACCACTCTCATGGACCGCCCCGCAAACCTAACCGCACCGCATCAACAGTATAATCAACCAAAATACTACAATCATTTGCATGCATACAGACAATATATATATATATATATATATATATATATATATATATATATATATATATATATATATATATATATATAGAAGTGTCGTACAATCTGGGGTATTACATTATTCCCTCCTTAGAATCGTTCTGTCCCCAGAACGACGCTAGGGGCACAAATAGCAGATAATCATCAATGATCAGAAGATACTTTTCTGGACCGTCTCCAATTCCTCGAGGAACACCCTCAAAAATGACTCTTAAAGTGCTCAATACCGGCTCCCAAGCCTCAAGTGCTCAACGCACTCTTCCATCCTGGAGATTAATCTCATCATGTGGATCATTTTGGGGCATACCGCATCCCGTATCCACCGTACTGGGGATGAATCACCTTAGGGTGTGTTGCTCTCATCCTGTACTACTGGAGATCAATCCCTCTCCATCGAACTTTCTGGGGTCTATTGCGTCCCATGTTCTGGAAATACTGGGGAATATCTTGCTCTAGGGATTATTCTGGAGCTTTCACCACACGAACTCCTTATGAGTTCTGCTCTCGTCCCGAACTACCGGAGATCATTCCCACTCCACAGAACGCTCTGGGTTCTATTTCATCCCTCGTCTGGAATGTTGGGGAATATCTCTGTTCGCGGATCGTTCTGGAGCCCCTATTCATCCTTAAATTTCTTCATGGGTACTACTCTCGTCCTTGGAATACTGGAGATCAATTCCTACTCCACAGATCATTCTGGGGCATATTTCATCCCTCATCCGGAATACTGAGGAATGTCTCGCTCCTTGGATCGTTCTGGAGTCCACGTCCCACTAACCTATTTGTGTATGTTGCTCTCGTCTCTGGAATACTGGAGACCAATTCCTACTCCACAAACCATTCTGGGGCATATTTCATTCCTCTTCTGGAATACTAAGGAATTTCTGACTCCATGAATAATTCTGGAGTCAACGTCATACACGACTTTCCCGTGTGCATCGCTCTCGTCCTCGGAATACTAGAGACCAATTCCTACTCCACAGATCATTCTGGGGCATATTTCATCCCTTGTTTGGAATACTGAGGAATTTCTCACTCCGTGGACCGTTCTGGAGCCAACGTCACACCATCCTTCCCATGAGTGTCACTCTCATCCTCAGAATACTGGAGACCAATTCCTACTCCAAAGAACATTCTGGGGCATATTTCATCCCTCGTCTGGAATACAGAGGAACTTCTCACTTCGTGGATTATTCTGGAGCAAACGTCATTATTCGAATTTCCCGTGAGTATTGCTCTCGTCCCGAAATACTGGAGATCATTCCCACTACACAGAATGCTCTGGGACCTATTTCATCCCTCGTCTGGAATGCTGGGGAACATCTCACTCCGTGGATCGTTCTGGAGCCTTTTTATTCACGATCGTTCTTGCTTCATCGTATCTCCTTTCTAGTGCCTAAGTCAAGTTCTTAGTATATAATCTAGCTCTCAGTTGCACTACTTGAGGGTCGGTGACCACTCCCTCCTTAGAAGAAAACGAGGCTTTCCAAGGAGAAGATAAAAATTTCAGCTTTATGCCTTATCCCAACACTTAATAAAATAAGCACAAGACAAGAGATGACCAAATGCACAAGAAAAACTTTCATGTTTTATAAAAAGTCATAATATCTTGCTACAGATCATAGTACAAGTTTGCCATTCATGGCTAGCAAGAAATACAGCTAACAAAATGTATTACTATTCTAGACCATGCACCACTTCACACTTCCTTTTAGTTAAGCTGAAGTTCATCCCTGACGAGCCGACTTCTTCCCTTTATCGACCACATTCAGTAACTGGTCATTGGGGTTCCCTTGCAGTTGTGGACAATTCGATTTCTTGTGCCCAGCTTCTCCGCAGTTATAGCAGTTGTTTGTTTGGGTTCTTTTTGGGCATTGACTTTTGAAATGACCTTGTTCCTTACAAAAGTAACACACCACCATCCGACTAGGCTCTTTAAGCTTTCTAGACTCGGAAGTTGAATTCCACTTGTCATGGTCATGGGTGAGAATAACCTTCTTCCTCTTTTTCTTCGTCTCGGCCTCGCCTTAACTCTGTCTCATGTCTATTTCTGTTACCGCAGCTCGCCTTACTAGCTTGTCGAATCGGCGAATGCCTAACGGAACCATCCTCGACCTCAGTCTTGGCCTAAGCCCTTGCTCAAACCTCTGGGCTTTCTTTGCTTCCTCCTGGACCATCTCTGGTGCGTACCGTGACAGCTGAGAAAATTTTGTCTCATATTCCCTGACAGACATATTTCCCTGCTTCAAACTGTGGAACTTCATTGCCCTTTCATCTTGCACATCCGTGGGAAAATAGTGCTGTTGGAATTCCTTAAGGAAATCTTCCCAAGTGATATAGCCTCCTCCAAGACCATGCTTCACGGACTGCCACCAAACTCCGGCATCCTTCTCCAGCAGAATTATGTCCAAACGAACCTTGCTGTCCTCTGGAGTCACCAGTACCTCAAACACCGTCTCCACCTGACGTATCCTTCATCAGAAGCCGTGGGGTCGGCCTGTCCATCAAAAACTGGCGGTTTCATCCTCTTGAACGATTCCACCATCTTTATTGGGTCTACTGGTGCAGCAACTCCTGGTGTTCCCTGTGGCGGAACTGGGTTTCTGCTAGCTTCCACTAATGCTCCCATCATCTGGTATATGCGGGTAAACTCTGCTTCAACATTAAAGTTTGTGTCGTTGGTCCTACTGCCTTCGCCCTCAGCCATTCTGCGGTGGTTGTTTCTGATTCTTATGGACACCCTTCAAAGTAAGAAAACACACAGGGTTATTTCGGGATGTAGGGAAGATCACAACATAAGTAGGGAAGTGAAACAATCATGATTTTGACCTTCCTGCAATCCAAACTGAACCCAGCTATTTGGCATTTTAAATCAAATTTCCTACTGTGTTAGCCTGCAATTTGAAGTCCGCTCTGATACCACTTTTGTAATGCCCCGGATCCCCGTTACCGGATATTCGTGACGTAACCAGAATCTTTGCCTTCAAATGCATCTCAACACAGTAATAACACGGAAATTTAAAAACTTTTTATTGCCAAATAAAGTCATTACATCATTGATTACAACCAAATTCTTGTTCTTGAACAAGAATACAAATTACATTAATTCATTACATCTTATTACAAATGTACATCAACTCCTCTTGTAAAGTTAACAACTGTCTCTCAGAATGGCAGTCGATGGCTCACTGCCGAAGCTCTGCTGAACAGTGAATCTGCTTCCCTGGGACATGCTTCTCGGCTTGAGTCTTCTGCTGCGCGACTCTGTTATCTCTGCACCTGCTCGAAAGGTAGAACCGGTACCTAAAAGGTGGAGAACGTCAGTACTTCAACTGACGCAATACTGATAATAATAGCGATCCTCCAAACTGGCAACCACAAACAATCTTGAATGGAAAGAGAAATGTGCATCCTAAATTATGTAGTGCTCGTGTATGCCATGATCTAACAACTAAATGCACCAATCACAAGCCTATTCTAAAGCAAGCAAGACTTGGGAATCTCGATCCGCATGCATCCCATAATGCGTCCGTTCCAGACCCAAGCATGGCCTAATCTAATGCGCAAAACAACAATGCACACGATGCACCCACTCTAATGCAATTCATTCGGGAACGTATGCATCCCATACTACATACTTCCCCAAAATCAACTTCGATAAAAACATATGCATTCCATACTACAAACTTTCCAAAGAGTTTACCTCTCCTGATTGTAAGGTTCAACCCCTCGCCATGAATCCTACCCTTGTACTCATCCTGTTCCCAATAGACTTGTCCGTTGCCCAAGGAGGTTGCAGTTAGTCGGTCTAGTTCCGCTACTGCAGTGCCTAAGTGGTGGTCGTGTTTGCCACTCGGTACCCGCATGTGGACCTCTTCAGAAAGCTACGTTGAATTCGGTCGCAAGACTGTATAATTCATGTGTCCACCCTTAACCTGGCTGTGGGCTGTCCACCCCTGATCCGGCTGTGGATTGACGCATGCGTGTTCACCCCTAACCTGGCTGTGAACTGATATATATATAAACAAAACCCACGTGCATAGGAACGTGATGGCCTCGAGGGTCAAATTCCTCCAGCATCCCGTTCCTTACTCCGGCAAAACTTTGGTAATTAACTGATCGAGATACGAGCCGAGGACTCACTCATGAGTATCGAAAATGTATCCTTACGACAGAAAGGTACAACACCGACTATGGTCTGCTAATACTAATGCAATTACCAAACCCTTAATGCATCACTCTAATCCCAGCCTCATTCCAATCACTTTGGGTAAAAGATAAGATTACTTCCGAAAACTTGCCTATCGACCTCTGGCCCTGGCGATACCAGTCCGGTTCGCCACTTTCCCGGGCTTGGATTTGTCCAGCACCATGGCCTACATTCACCCCTAACCCGGTTGTGAATGTAAGTGTTCACCCTTAACCCGGCTGTGAACTGGTGTGTTTAGCCCCAATGAGCTTAATTTGACGGCATGGCTTGGACGTCTTATGCTTCGGTGGAAGTTCATAACTTAGGGTCGACAGATGCATGGTGTCACCTTACCCTAGTGACTAACTCGGGTCACACATCCAACTATAGGAGTCAAGAAAACCAATAACAGATACCAAACGTCCCCATACAAGAGTTATCAACTCCAACAGTACACAGGGGAAAGGTGTCACAATACCTAGTCAAATCCAAGACTAAGCAACCTACGGGATTTCTATCCAAAACTTAAAAAGGTCATAACTCCCTCGATACAACTCCGATTGGGTGTACAAGCCCAATCCGGACAGGTAAGAACCTAGGCTACAACTTCCTAGTTGATCATAACCTCAAATTCTACCACTTAAGTCCTCAAAATAGTCACTCAAGCCACAACCTATGTATTTCTGGTACACGGGCTGTACCTTACTGGTAGCATAAAACACTGCTCAAACATCAGAATGCTATAAACCCAAGTTCTATGGAATGGTGTGGATGTCCTCAACAGTCCTCTAGTTGGTCATAATTCCAAATTATGCCAATAGATCACCCTAACACACACATTACTCACAAGTGTACCAAGTCACACACAAAGACTATCTCAATCAGAGCACTCAGCTCAATTCCTAGTCTCTGCCCAGTATTGTAAAAATCATAATAAATCAACCGGTTAGTGGAAACACCTCAAATAGGTCTTGTTGGAAAGGTCTAGATGTTTAATACAAACCTCTAATGAAATACTTACTCAAAATTTGCTCTTAAGGAGCCTCAAATGTGCCATCTCTACAAGGTGTCAAATTTGACTGAAACCAGCATAGTACATGCTAATAAAATCATCATAAATTCTATACTCATCCAATTGACACAAAATTTACAGTGAAGAATTTAGACTACATAATGAACAACATGCAAATAGTTTCATGTCCAAACTCCCAGTCTACACTGAGTTCATTATGTTTCAATTAAGCACAAAAATCATCCTGTTCTTCAATTACAGTTCTAGCAACTGATGAAAGATCAATTTTGAACATGCCTGTAACTTCATCCAAATATTTTTCTGATTTTTCTATAGAATCTAGATACAAGTAGGTAAACAAGGTAAAAATTTTAGATTAAGATATTACTCTAATTAATTATGAAAAATCCAACAATCTCAGGCATCATGTTAACCAATTTCTGCTGCTGCCTTACGACACAGTTCCACAAATAGATTTTATTATAATATCAAGTGATATCAGAAAAATACGAAATAATTCATGAACCATCTTGACACATATAAGAACAATCTGTAAAAATTTCATGATCAGATTCCATGTGGTTTGCTTTCGGAAAAATCTAGAAAATAGCTTATAGATCAAGATTTCAGTTCTAATTTCTGATTTCAACTTCCAATCTTCTTAAACATTCATTCTAACGCTTACTACTACACATGCATGCAAGAAATCAATCAATAAACAAAAGAAGGTTTAGAAAAACTCCCCACTCTGAGTTGATTTTAGAGTAGATGATAGCTTTGGGCTTCACTTCTCCAAGAGTTCACTCCAAGAGCTCCTTCTTCAAACTTCCTAACTTTCTCTCCTTCTCTTTCTTTTCTTGAGTTTCAGTTCTGAAATTTTCAGAACATGGGAGAATAAATGAGGGGGTTTTTATTGGAAAATAAGTGAGGAAAGAGGGAGGAAGGTGGGGGCTAGATTCTAGGGTAGTAGGGATAGGGTTTAGGGTGGTTTTGGGTGAGAAACCATGGTCTTAAGCCATTGGTTTTGGGGTACAATAGGTTGGTTGCCCATTTTAGCTCTTAAATGGGTTCTTAGATGAGAGACGAGAGGTTAATCAAATGTGCACAAGATATATCCATCGTAGTGTCTTACAATGACATATTTGCATGTGTATCGTACCATAAACCAGTGTTTATATCAGTATCGGTCCTCCTCATTCTCATGCATCTTCCAGAACACAACCACTCTCATGGACCGCCCCGCAAACCTAAACGCACCCCATCAACAGTATAATCAACCAAAATACTACAATTATTTGCATGCATACAGACAATATATATATATATATATATATATATATATATATATATATATATATATATATATATATATATATATATAGAAGTGTCGTACAATCCGGGGCATTATAGGTCGGGAGGCGGCGTGCACAGGTGGGACAACGACGTCGAGGATAGGGCGAGGAAAAGGGAGAGGGCACAGGTGTCAACAAGGTGGCTGACTGCGGCGCAGCAGCGACTCTGGTTGGCGTCCGCACTGGCCTCGCAGGGCTGACGACGGAACGGTGGTGCAGCACAGGAGCGGCGGCGAGGCTGTGCAGATGTTGTTGTTGACTCGAGGATGGGAGCATCGAACACGGGGCTGCCGGTGGCAGGTGAGAGCGAGAGGAGGAGGCAGGGGCTGCAAGGCGACGCTCTGGCATTTCCGCAGGAGGAGGAGCACGGGGGGATGAGTCGGGGATCGGGGGAAAGAGCGGGAGGAGAAGAGGCGCATGGTTGAAGAAGAGGAAACGGCAGAGAAAATGGGAATAGGAAGCAGCACTGCATGGGTTTATATATGGGTATAGGATTAGGATTTGGGCTGAAGGATGTTAACGGGTTTGGGAAGGTGCAGACGGGTTTGGTTAGGAAATGGGTAGGGGTTAGGTATTATAGGGTTCTGGATATTTTAAGGAAATGGGTACTGGGTTGTAATAGATGGTTATATGGGTTATTGATTTATATATTGGGTTTACATCGGGTGCCAATGGGTTTTAAATGAGTTTAATAAAATCCAATAGGGGAAATAGGGTAAAATAAAATAACCAAATAATAAAAACATACAATTAGGATTTTATAAAAATATTAAAAATAACAATAATAATAATAATATTATAAAAATAACAGTAAGAAATAATAATACTGACCATAATAATAATAAGAAAAGTGATGAAACAATAATAGTAATAATAATAACAGAAATAATAATAATAAAATAAATACGAATTGTTTTACAATATAAAGTCGTAGAAAATATTTACGAATAAAGTTATTGATCAAAAACAGATTTTTATAGGAGATCCAATAATACAATTTGACAAAAGAAATTGAAAACCAAAAAAAAAATAATGTGCGAAAATTTTAAATACAGAAAATACACAAAAATACGGATTGGGGAAAACAGGGATTACAAGATGTGTGTTGTATGATGTACGCGTTGATCTTACCTTCTTGAGTTGAGGAATAAATGTGACTTTCTGATTTAATACTCATTACATTTTATTTGTATCACACACTAAATTAGACACATATTATTCATTAATCATGCCACTTTGATGTAAAAGAAATTCACATATGCTGCTATTTCTGTCTTTGCTTACTATTTTGACCTAGATAACATCAGAAGCTGGACTTGAGTCCAGAATATGAAATGTAGCTCCAGATATCTAGTTTACTACCCTTTTGACGAAATTGAATTCCGAGTTATGATTTGTGAGATATCGCAGTTTTACTGCTGCTGTGTCGTAGAATTTCATATTCACAATTTTGCTGCGACACTTTGATTTACAATTAAATTAACCATGCTACCTGTATGATAATGACTTGAAACTTTTCATACTGATAGTAGACAGACTATAGAATATTCCCAAATTTTCCTGGAATTAATTAATGAAGTTTCAGACCTGTTCCATACTTATAAACACAGTTTTACAAATTCTGGCTGAACACAAAGACTGTGCAGTTTGCTGTTTTGACACCTGATGCTACAACTTTTATATGTCTTGTTTATATGCGTTGGATTCGGTAGGGAGTCTAGTTTCTAGAAATTCTGACGGATCTAGATTTTCATTCCTGTAGTGGCAGGAATCTCAGTTTTGGTGCAGCAACGTCATGCTGTCCAGATTTGAAATTCACGTCGTTCTTAATAATTTTATTTGTTTTAACTCTTGAATATGTATCCTAACTAATCTACACTAGTTCCGTATTCTTGGACATGTATACTTGTCCTATTTCGTAAACTTTCATGCTTGTTTTATAATAATAATAAATAACAAGCCGGGGTTTAAGGGAAAGACCATAGTAGTGGACAATATAGGTAAGTGTACTCGGAAGGAGGCCCGTGTTTTCCATTACTTGGTTCATGAACTTGTTGTATCTTGAGTGTATTCATGAACCCATTACTTGGTTCATGAACTTGTTGTATCTTTAGTGCATTCATGAACCCACAGTTGGTTCTTGAACTTGTTAGTGCATTCACGAACTGGTTCGTGAACTTGTTACATTATTTTTGTATTCATGAACTTTCCTTGCTTGATACTTGATGCCTAAGTACACCATCCTATAAAATCCACCACTAGACCTAAATGTCATTGTTTGTAAGTAGCAACCATGTGGTAAAAGGATGGACGCATGAAGTGCTACCTAGATAGAATTAAACATTAGACTTAAGAATAATTTGTTACTTGTTCACACTTGACACCTACCTTGCTTGATACTTGTTACTTGATACTTGTTACTCGATACTTGTTACATGATACTTGATACAACTACATGCTCACTTGTTCTTATTCCTGTCACTAGTACTTGTTACCCATCTTGTTACTTGAGTTACCTTACTGGCTAGCTAGTCTCTTGAACTTCACTACTTGTTGCACTCTTGTCAAATCATGTTGCATATTCTTGATTTCATATCTTGTTTCATGCTTTCTTGCACTTATTTTCATACCCTTGCTTGTGCTACTTGCGCTCTAACTTGCACTAAGGGCATTTGTCTTTGTTTTCTCTATTTTCCTTTTATATTTATATATACAGACTTTAGAGATGAGTTGCCTGCTGGAATTGGTGAGCAAACGTTCTAGGCTTTGCTTGGGGAAAAACTTGATTTAATTATTTGTATTAGAGTTTATTCGTTTCTATTGCTACTTAAAATTTGTAACAGGCTTATAGTCCCGAAGTTTTTACTTTTAATCCAGATGGTAAATTTATTTGGGATATTTATATTTGTTTCAAATGTTTCCTGTTGATTAATAAATTATTCATGCATGCATGGTTGTGTATATTTTGCTATATTTCTTGTTATGATGCTGAGTCAATCCTCCAGCTTATGAATGATGAAAATCATTCGCTTAGCTTTGTCATGCACTCATATTCCGTATTCCTTTTGGGAAGTAGGGTGCGACAAGGTTTTTAGTGATATCAAAGCCAGGTTGGCTAATGTGTTAGTTTGACTAATACATTAGACAGGCTTGACTCAGTCAGGATTAACTCAACATTAAACAGGCCATGCAATCACATGAACAATTTGATAATCAACTTGATCTGGATACTAGTATTATTCCATTCATTTTGATCCCTTCTTATTCAATCCCTTGATTCCTTGATTCTTCCGTCTTTCTCAGTCGTCCTCTTTGATTGATTTCTTCTTGGGTATGAATTCTTTCTTTCCGTACACATGTTCTTTTGATTCCGATGCACGCAATCTCTTATCTTCTGCTTGCCTCGTTGATTCCTTCTTTTTCAGCTCGTTCATTGCTTTCTGTGCCTTGCATTCATCTTCGTTGTTGATTCATATTGTATATCATACTAGTTGTTTCTTCCCTATCTTGTCCTCCTCAAATTCCGGTGTCACCATCCTGTTATTCTTGCTCGGTTCGTCGATTGGCTACACGTGATTTACATCGACATGTCTGCGGCACGGATCAACACCAGGAGATGGAGTGTCGTCTTTTGCTCCAAGATGTACATGCAGAGTCCCAGAATTCCAGGAAGTGTTCAGAATCTGAAATTGCAAGGAGTTCGAACTTCATGCTAGTTTGATGTCGTCTGGACGTGTCAAGAAATGGTGAGCCACGAGACAGATTGCTGGAGTTATAGGATGCTGATAATGGAGTCTTTCCGATCAGAGTTGCACAGCGGAAGCGTGGTGGGCCCATAACCAACATGTCCTATGATTCTCTTGTTGTTTCTCCTTTCTTGCGTTGTTTGTTTCTTTCCATCCCTTGTTCTTGTCTTCATCCGTTGACTCATTGGCTGGTCTAACTCTTTCTTGTTCATTCTTTCTTCGATTCCAGCTCTATCTATTTCTTCATCTCTTTGCTTTGTTATCTTGCCAGTTTTGTGTTGTTTTCTTTTTTTTTCATTTTTGATACCGGTTACTTCTTTCTTGCATTCTATTTTGCCATCATGCACCCATTTATTATTAGATTCAATTCTTCCCTATTCATTCTCTCTTTGATTCCAGTTCTACCTCTATTCCCTTATTCTTGCTTTGTTATCTTGTGTTATTTCTTTCCTTTTGATTCTGTTTATTTTCTTTCTTGCATCCTATTTGACATTGTTGTTATCCATTTCCCTTCTTAATCTGGTGTTGCCACCGTTTTGACTTTTCCCTTGGATCCTTTATTTTATTGACCCCACAAGTTTGCTTTTGCCTTGTCCTATGTACCGCCTATCCAAATTTCGAGGACAAAATTTTGTTATAAGGTTGGTTGGATTTGTAACCCCTATTTTCGCAAATACATATTTTCTGTATTTAAAATTTTTGTAAATTATTTTCCTACTTTCAAATTCCTTTTGTTAAAATGTATTCATAGATCTTCTGTTAAACTCTATTTTTAATCAATGATTTTATTTGTAACTAGTTTCCAATAATTTTTATACTGTAATACGAATCTTATTATTTTTATGACTTTGATACATATTATGATTACTGTTATTATTATTATTATTAATTTTGACTGTTTATTAAAAATACATTTCTATGTGCTAACTGTATTTGTAGTTATTTCAAATAAAATTCTAAATAGTAATACGAATTATATTTTATTATAAATTATATATTTTATTAGTTATTTTATTTCTCTATTGAATTTTAAATGCAAAACCCAAACCCTTTTGCTTAGCATTCTTGTAGTGGCGGGAATCTCAGTTTTGGTGCAGCAACGTCGTGCTGTCCAGATTTGAAATTCACATCGTTCTTAATAATTTGATTTGTTTTGACTCTTGAATATGTATCCTACCTAATCTAAACTTGTTCCTTGTTCCTGGACATGTATACTTGTCCTATTTCGCACACTTTCATGCTTGTTTGATAATAATAATAAATAACAAGTCGGGGTTTAAGGAAAAGACCATAGTAGTGGACAATATAGGTAACTGTACTCGGAAGGGGGCCCGTGTTTCCCAATACTTGGTTCATGAACTTGTTGTATCTTGAGTGTATTCATGAACCCATTACTTGGTTTATGAACTTGTTGTATCTTTAGTGCATTCATGAACCCACAGTTGGTTCTTGAACTTATTAGTGCATTCACGAACTGGTTTGTGAACTTGTTACATTATTTTTGTATTCATGAACTTTCCTTGCTTGATACTTGATGCCTAAGTACACCGTCCTATAAAATCCACCATTAGGCCTAAATGTCACTATTTGTAAGTAGCAACCATGTGGTAAAAGGATGGACGCATGAAGAGCTACCTAGATAGAATTAAACATTAGACTTAAGAATAATTTGTTACTTGTTCACACTTGACACCTGCCTTGCTTGATACTTGTTACTTGATACTTGTTACTCGATACTTGTTACATGATACTTGATACTACTACATGCTCACTTGTTCTTATTCCTGTCACTAGTACTTGTCACCCAATCCTAAAACTTGAGTTACCTTACTTACTAGCTAGTCTCGTCTGTTAATTTCTGAAGTGCCATGATAAGAAGGGAGGTTTTCATGTCGGAACTAGGGGATGGACCCCCGGGATTCCATCATGTTCTATGTCAGGGAAAGAGAACAGGCCTTAAACTACGGTTTATGAGCTAAGGGGCCATAGGGGATGCTTCAAGCCAACCTGTGTTGTGGTAAACTCTGGGTGTTCGTCTGATTTTTGAGTGAGGTCTGATATGACGGGCAATAGTGGCAAACAGAGACACCACTATATGACTGCAAATGGCAGGATTAGACCGTTTCAGAGCAACCTCATCAGTCATGTTGCATCTTCAGGAATAGGTTGAGTACAAGAGTAGAATTCATAGCACAGGTTCAAGTCCCTAAATATGAAGAAACGACTTGATATGGGCGTAAGTGTTTATGGGCTGCATACTGTCCAAAGTCTTTCTTGCATTAGAATAAGTGCATCCTTGCATTAGTTAATCTTGCATTCGAGTCTAAGTCATAGCATACATTGACACATCAAAATTATGTATACACGTTTCTCTTTTCATCAATCTGTTTGTTTAAGATGAGAATCTGTTGTTTATAATCAACAATTGTGTCAGCATAGTACTGACGTCCCCATTCAATTAGGTGCTGGATTATAGGCCTACAGGTTCAGGGTTCAGGAGGACTCTAGACAAGTGGAGCGATCAAGTGAAGCACTATGTTGATTATTGTTCCTATTGTTATACGTTTATTGTTGAGAAGCATCCAAGTGAAGTACCAAGTGTTATTAATTATTTGTCGTACTCTGATGTAAATCTATTAAAAGTTGTAACACTTGGGCTTGTAAGACATTATTGTAACATTGATGTAATGTATTGCAGTTTTATAACATTCGGACTTGTAATACATTTGTGTTGAATAAAAAGTTTTAAATTTTCATATTTTCTGTGTATTGTGGCTAATTGAAGGTAAAGATTTTGGCTCGTGTCACAGTTTTCCGGTATAGAAAATCAGGGCGTTACAGGAAAATATCTAAAAAACCATAAGCCAAGAGAGCATGGTTTTGAAAATCCACCATGACACTTGGCTCACACCCCCTCCCCCTTATCACCTCTTGCTGGCCCCCTTCCTTGCACAACCCCCTCTCTCACTCTCATTTCAGAATATCTGAATTTTTTAGGGGGAGATACGGAGAGAGTGAAAAAAATAAGAAAATGAAGGTGATCAAGAGCAATTCTTGGAGGAGGAACTAAAGGAAGGAGGCCTAGCTACACAATTTTCTCAACTTCACTACATGGTGGGGAGTTCTCTAAACTTTTGTTTCTTATTTGATTTCTTGAATGAGATTAGTAATAGTAGCTTTGGGTTTGATTGTTAGAGGTAGATTATTCAAAATCTGAAATTGAAAACAGAAAACACAAATTGCATGCTGTATTCCCGAATTTCCAGAGGGCAATATAGAATTTGACCTTGAAATTTTTACAGTATGATCTTACACATGTCTAGAGGATACATGAATTATTTCAGATTTTTCTGACCTTATTTAGTATTTTAATAAATTGTTTTTTGATGACTGGGTCATAAGGCAGAGACTGGTTCTATCTTTTGTCGAACCTGAATTTGAAGGAATTTTTAGAATTTATTGATACATGATCTGTCTTTGAAATTTTTAATGTAGTATTCTATGTTCGACTAGACCCTACAGAAAAAGATTGAAATTGTTTTGATGATATTTAGAATTGTTTAAGTAAGAGTATTCATGACAGAGACTGGTAAACAGTGGAACTTTGTACAGGACTGAAATAAGTAGTATTCATTGAATACTTCGAATCATGATGAGATCTTTTATGTATGATATGCATGATGATATCTAGTTTCTGAAAATACAAGTTTTATCACCATTGGCTATGCATGTGATTTATTGTGGAATTTTAGACAAGTACTGTGCAGAACTTAGTCAGAATTGACACACTGATGAGATTGCAACTCTATGGCTCTTTATGAGCAGAATTTGAGGAAATGTATAACTAGGAAGTTATAGTAGACATCCTAAGTTTTCCAACAAGCCTTGTATCAAGAGATCCCTGCGAGTATAGTGATAGATATGATTTTTGCAAGATGGAACATAAAGCAGTTTTGAGCTATAAGCTCTATTTTGGTGAAACACACTAGGTATTTTCTGTACACCTGAGAAAGATGATTGTTTTACAGTATTCAAATGAAATAATTTTGATTTGTGATCAACTAGAGAGTTGTAGGAAACATGTTCAGCTTTCCATAGAATCTGGATTTGTGTCATTCCGATGAGCGAGTAGGTTTTTATGCTGTCAGTAAGGTACAGCCAGTGTATAAGGAGTACACAGGCTGATGATTGTAAGGCTATTTAGAGCAACTAGATAGATGAATCTGATGTAATGGTCAACTAGAGATTTGTAGCCTAGATTCTTAGCTTTCCAGAATGGGCTAGAACACCCAAATCCGAGTTGTATTGTGGGAGTTATGACCTTTCTAAGTTTCAGGCACAAACAACATAATTGGGTTAGTCATGATTTTTGACTATGCGTTTGGGAGTACAATTTCTCTTCTTGTTATTAAGAGTTAATGGACTTACTATTGGAGATAATTGGTGATATTACTGGTCTTAATAATGTTTAACTCCAGTTAAGGACATTTATGACTCGAGTTAGTCATCGGGGTAGAGTAATACCCTACGACTATCGACCTTAGGCAAATTTGGAAACTTTCGCCGAGGCGTTGGACGTCTAATTGGTGCCATTGAATTCATGCCAATAGAGGGTAAACGCGGGCCCTGGTGATGGACGAGCAGGGAACGTGTCGCCGGGGGCCACGGTCGATAGGCAGGAAATTGAGGGTTGGAGTAACCCTTTTGTTACTAATGAATAGATTAAGTCTTAGATTAGTGTGATGTGTTAGATATCTGTAATTTGCATTAGCACTAGAAAACCATAGTTGGGTGTTGTACTTTTCCTGTCGTAGGGATATGGATTGTGTTCTCAGGTTTTGAGATCACGAGTCTCGTATCTCGATCTGTTAATTCCTGAAGAGCCGGGGTAAAGAACAGAAGCGAAACTCCTATCGGATAGGGGGATTTGACACTCGAGGCTATCATGTTCTTATGCGCATGGACACGAACGGACCATAGGGCTGCTATCTCGTGGATCTTGACGTCATGGGTGCATGGGTTTGTACCGGTAGGTTCGTCACGGCTTTTTGAGTGAGATCCGTGCACGGGTACTATATGGCAAACGTGATCACCACTATAGTGACTGCAGTAACGGGTGGACCGAATAACTGCAACCTCCTCATACACGGTAAATATATTGGGAACAGGATGAGTACAAGAGTAGGATGCATGGTGAGGGTTCGAAACCCTAAGATTGGAGACATGCAGCTAGATTTGGGGCGTATGTAGTATGGGATATATGAGTTTTCCAAAGTCTTGATTGCATTAGAATAAGGCATGTGACTGGTACATTTAATTTCTAGATCATGGCATACAACAACACTATAATCCGAATCCATTAATCCCTTGTTTTCACATCACTTTTTCTCTTTTGCATAAATTATGATTGTGGTTTCCACTTTGGTGATCGTTGTTATTATCAGCATTGCGTCAGTACATGTACTGACATTCCCCACCTTGTAGTTATCGAGAGCCGGTCCACAGGTACAGCAGATCTCGAGTTAGTCCAAGCATCCAAGTGACATCATTCAAGTCTTATTTGTAAATTTGTAAATCTTGTAAAATTCTAGTGGACATTGCAACACTTGTAATTGTAACTATTAAATGGAATAAAAGTTTTAATTTTCCTAAATTTTTCTTTGATTGTGACTATTTGAAGTTCTATTCCTGGATTGTGTCTCAAATTTCCGGTATAGGGATTTGGGCGCTACAACATGTCGGTCGACCACAGTTCTTTTGAACTTGTAGTCGCGGTCAACCGTCATGGTCATCTGGCGCTAGTTCTCTACTGGCAGTCGACTGCAGAAATTATAACTATGTCTGCCAGTCGACTGCCAAGGCTTTCATTGTGTTATTTTGGATGATGACAGTCGACTGCAGCTTTCTATACTATGGTTGCCAGTCGACTGCCATGGATATTGAGTTTGTGTTTTCTTTGAGTACTGTTGGTCGACTGCAACCTTTTCAACTGTATATTATAGTCAACTGTCATGCTCTGTTTTGCTGAGTTTTGCTGTTCTTCGAACGATTGTTTATTTGAGTTGCAAAGTTAATTTCTCTGATCCTTAGCAATAATTGAACTTAGAATTCACCACTTTCAAAGAGTTTGTATTCTCAAATTTTATCAATTATTTAAATTCTAATTCTTGTGGTTTCGAAAACTAAACGTTTAGTGATTTTCGAAAGTATTATATTGAATCTATTCTTCGCAGTTTTGAGAGTGTAAATCTCAGCTTTGTTCATACTTCGTTTCAGTTTTGATAAATTATACAGTTGTACTTTGGAAGTATTTGATTTTATTGACTATTGGTTTGAGGAAAACCTCGTTATGAGATGGATTATTTGCATTTATGAGATACCAAGAAATGTTGAGTTGATGTTTTGCATTTTGAGACTCTAGAGGATGAGTGGGACCCTAACATGTCGGCAGTTGAGACTTTGTGGATATTCCAACCAGTGGCGCCTTGTTATTGAATTAGTTGAATTAAGTCTGGCAGGGTACAGCAACTTTAGGGGGAATTGTGACTTAATTAATAATAATCAAGCTAAGGACATGCACTAGTTGGAGTTGTGATGAAATGAGGGCAAACATGGGTAGGGGGCCCTCATGTGATCGGCGGTGTGAGATAATTCCCGAAATTATCGAGGTGTGAGTGAAATAGTCTCTAGAATTACCTGCGGTATGGGATTGATTTTTGGAATTATCGGGATCGAGGCGATGCTCATGGGATGTTCGTGTGAAGAGGCACCATAGCTTGTGTTGTGGGGTTTCTCGAAAATTTCCAAGTGTGAGTGAAATAGTCTCCGGAATTATCTGTGGATAGAGATTGACCTCCGAAATTATCGGGGCATAGGTTAGATTCTCACAGAATAATCTAAATCATAAAGTAATCACTGTAGTAGGATTAGTTGCATAAAGTGGGATTGAACCCTATAAAATGGAGGGCGATAAGGGCTTGCACCGGACCTAAGTAGAGTGGGAGGCATAGAATCCGACAAGTATGCATTAGAAATCATCATAAGCATTGTGTTTCTTGACTTATTTTATGCATGCTCGTTTTTCTGTGTTTTCTTACACTTGACACTGAGCCTAGTTTCACTTGGTGATTTATGCTTCATTTATTGTTATTTCATGTTCCATCTATTATTACTGTGTTAATATGTTTTACTTGTTGACTTATGATTTTATTATTTTTAAGTCTTCATTTAAGTTTGTATTTCTTTTGAATATCACTCACACCGTTATGGCTGACCCCTGTAGTTTTGGGGGTTAGGGATGTCTTTAGCCTCATGTTTTACAAGTAGTTACCATTAGCATGGAGTTGGGAGCATGTGGTAGAATAGTTAATGTTTATGCATATTTGGTAACAAGGATTGATTGTAAAGAGAAACCTGTATTTATGGTGCTTTAAATGCCACTGTGTTGTAAAAATAATTGTAATTCAAAGTGTTTAAATTCCATTGTACTTTGTAAAGAAGTTGATGTAATAAAAGTTTTTAAATTTTCCTTTATTTGGATGCTACGTTTATGATTACAATTGAGGTTGATTCTGGAATCTGTGTCACGTATTTCTAATTTATTTAATGGAAATTCAGGGCGCTACAAAAGTAATCAACATTTATCCTCCAAAACCCTACTTCCTGTTTTCTCTTTCTTCCATTCACTGACTTCACCGTCGAAGGCTCCGCCGCCGGGAAAACCCCCGGTGTTTCTGGACTTTGTGCATGTGTCTGGCAACCCACAGTCTAGAATAGCCACCAACATATCAGTTTCTCCTACATCTCACCAGATCCAGATCTACGGCTGAGATCTGTCATTCCCCCTAAAAAGTTGAACTCATCATCTGTTGCTCCCGCACCCTATATGCAACAGCATCAGCTTGGCACTGTCTGTGGAAAACAGTGCAGATCCAGCCTCTTCTTGAAATCCCATTCTCATTAATCCCTTCTTCAATGGCTCCTAAAGCGAGGAGAACCGCCACAGCAGGTTGCCACGCTGAACCTCTTCCCCCACCTAGTCCATCACGCAGCCGAGCAGTCACTCAGGGGCCACAGCAACGACTGAATGAACGCCCGCACACTCCAGCCCCAAGCGCCTCCAGCTCAGTGGCTGGAAATTTCGAGCCTTCAAAGGGCCCCGACCTCTGAAACATCATAAATCGTCTCTAACACCCCGAATTTCAAACACAGGTAATTCGAAGCACAACCAGGACCTTTACTTCAATTTTGTAAAAAATATAAGAATTTTTTTTTTCATTATACTGTTATTCTTTACAATACACAGTGGAAATTTACTTATAAAATACAACTTATATCATCAAAATTTTCAATCTTGCAACATCCAGCAACATCAAATTAACTCTTGCTCACGTCACTTGCTAATTTGAGTCCTGCCAAACTTAAGAACTGTGAGCACGCCAATGTAATGTAATTGATGCAATGTTATAACAAAGCGATCCTCAAAATTAACAATCACAAACTTGATGCACACAAATCAAAAGCAATAATGACAAAGATAAATAAAAACAAAAAGTGAATCAAATCTAAGTGTATAAATGCATGCCATGAAACAGAAATCAAAATGCGTAAGACAATGGCATAAAACAGGTATCTAAGAAAGCAACAAATGCACACAATGCACACTAATGCCCACTCGTTTGGATTCTATGCATCCCATACTACATAGGTCCGAAGGAAAGCCCTTAACATACTCCTCATTGTAGGGTTCTATCCCTCGCTATGCAATCCGCGGTGACAAAAGACAAGGTTTAGATGTTCCACGAGTATTGGTTCCAGTCTCGGAGTACACCGCCCGACTATATAGAATCCTCATCGTGCAAACATCCCGCAAGCACCGCTCTACCCCGAAATACTGAAGATCCGTCTCCCTTCCGCGTGACTATTCATAAACCCGGAATACATCGGCCGATCATTCATAGTCCTGAAAATAATTGGGACTCATCTCGCTCTGCACATCAAGGATACTCCGCCCGACTGAATCTATAGCCCCGGAATACACCGCGTGACTATATAGAGTCGTCCAACTCACATTTGCCGAAGCTTCATCAAATCTCCTTTTCTAGTGCCTGTCCTTAAGTTAAAACATAAATAATATCACCTAAAGCTAGCTTACCCTCCTATAGGACTTAAATCAACACACGAGAACATTACCCCACACTCGCCACTTCTCAAACATTCATAATCACAAATTTGCTGGTACCCTAGGTCTCGTTCAGCCTCTAGAATACACATTCCAAAATTCATAAACTTTCTAGGTTATCCATGACCTCTTTTATAATCATTACAAATTTCATTCATTCGTATACTCAATTCATCTCTTATTCATTCCATCAAACTAGTCATTCTCAAATAACTAGATAAAATTTTCCAAACTGTTACAATAGGACGTAAGAAGCCTCAATTCAATCAACATCATCTCTGTTCTAATATTTCAGATCTAATTATCAAATCTGCACTAAAATTGTTCATTCAAATTTGAAATTTAATCAAAAACATTTGTACCAATTTTCATCAAATCTTAATTTTCCAATATACAAATATCCTTTAAAATCATCTCTATTCAAATCCTTCAAATCCAATCCCCCAATATGTGTTTAATCCTTTTTCTAAGTAGGAAAATTAATCCAGAAATGTTTGTACTAATTACCATCAAAATATTTCCCCAAAAATCAAATTATATTTCCAAATACTAAAAAAAAAAACAGTACATAAAACCCAGTCCGAGCTCACAAAGACGCGAACCTACAACCTCAAAGGTCCTAAGACACATGCAATAACCAATACTCCCAGCCTATCTCTGTCAACTTATTTTTAAGGTAACAACATATATATATATATATATATATATATATATATATATATATATATATATATATATATATATAATCCACTATTTGAGTATTCAACTATCTTTGGAGAGTAACTCAATAGTTTTGCAAAAATCATATAGATTAAGATACTTATCTAAAAAATAGATTTCTTAGTTTTATACGAAACCTGAATGAGTCTACTACAACATTGTAGTTAACATCATCTAAATATAACCACAATTAATTTGTCAAAATCCGTTTGCAAATCAGTAGGTTCAGAATCCGAAAACTGAAACTCTTGCTACTTGCATACTTCTTGAAATTTTGATTTCTTAGACTCTAAAGAAAGGATCACAAGTCTACTTCAAATTCTTAGTTTCGATTTTCCTCAAAATACTTCATATAGGATGCTGAGATGATAAAAAATTGGAAGGTATGCAAATTTCCAAAAACTAGCCAAAACTGTCAACTAATCCTAAGCTCGGATTGTATTAAAATAGCAAACGACATCCAAATATTATGAAATTTTAGGTGATGTTCTTGAAATATACATGATACTCATATAAAGTTTTAGCTTTAGATTCCATCTAGATAAAAAGAAATGATTTTTTGAAGTGAGACTTAAACTCAGGACTTCAACCAAAAAAAGTTTCTAAGTTAATTATATCATACTTTCATACAGTTAACTAACAACACATAATCTAACAAAAATCAACACATAATCAAAGAATGAATATACTCAATTTATATATATTATCTAGCATGTGATTCTAATAAGAATAAATTAGAAAGTTAAGGAATGCCTACCCAATCGATGAATTTTTTGCAAGTAAGGATCTCCAAAAGTTTTCTTCTCCCCAACTCCAAAAGCTCCCACCGAAATATTTGTGTAAAAGAAATGAAAACTTTTTTTTCAACCTTACCTGGATAGCATACAAAGAAAATGATGATGGAGAGTTACACAACCACCCATGATTCTTTCATAACCACCCCACTTTCTTCATTATTTGAAAATCTCATGCCATATTCTAATTCTCCTTCCAATTCAAATTGACCGGTAAACCATGGGGAGAAAAGCATGTGCTTCAAATGTAATTTTCGGTGTACATGTATTACACGTTATGTTTATAAATTGCTAATTAAAAAACACATGCACCACTCAATTTAATATAGATTAAGCTAAGTTAGTTTAGTTAAAAATTACACTATGCATTTATACTTAGCAAGTAAAATAATTATACATAACTTCATTAATTTATTAGGAAAGATACAATCAACACGTGCACTGCAAACACGTCCATTGCACGTATTAACAAAATATATTTGAGTTGGCTTAAATTAGAGAAAAATGAATTCAATTTATAAAAACAAATTCGACCAAGTTATCAAATAAATAATTGAAACACATAGAAATACATAAAAAATTTTATAATGTCACGGATATTACACGTAACGGTACAAATTACATGTGCATAACACATGTGGTGCAAAATGGTAATAACTCAATTTTGCAGGGTGTTACATCACCGAATACACGAGGATGACCTCTGTAACTGCCCCAGCCACTCCAAGAACGAGGCACCCTCAGACCATGGTCTGAGCCGAAGCCGACATTGCTCCCATGCGAAAGACAGGGAATGCAGCCGATCTACAGGGGGGGTCGCCGACCCTCAAATGGCCGAGCAGAAGGAGACCACGTTACCAGAGCCGAATTCTAAGAGTTCCGAGATGAGATCCTCCATGCACTCCGAGTTGGAGCCAGGAGCAGGCACACCCAACACCGTTAAGGTGAGTAGTCACCGAACCAGATGGGACAAGAACCAGGAGTCCCACGGGTCAACCCGATCCGAGGGATGGGAAGACGTCGTCCTCAAGCGACTACAAGAGATGGAAGACTGCCTGACTCAGATCGGTGAAGATGACAGGCAGCCTAATTAGGGTACTGACCTGCTCAGCCCCCCTTCTCTTCTCATATACAGGAGGCCCAGATCCTATGGACATTCAAGCTACCCGTTTTCGAGAATTATAACGGGAAGTCGAACTCGGCTGATCACATAGAGGGTTTCAAAACCCTCATGATGATTAACAGTGCATCAACTGCACTCCTCTGTCGTGCGTTCCCAGCCACTGTGCGCGGTCCAGCTCGGGAATGGTTTTTCCGACTCGCTCCCAACTCCATTTCTAGTTGATTTCTTTAAAATTTATCTTATTTCTACTCAATATTATTTATTTGTTGTTTTTGTAGGAATGAGATGGATAAGTGCAAAAAGTGGGCGTTTTTGGTGAAATCATGGAAGAAAATAAGGTTGAAGATTTCAAAATTTGAGTACCCAAATGCGCGTGTTTACAAATTGGCCCATAGAAGAAAAAAAAATTTGATCAAGTAGGGGGTGAAATAAAATTTTGTAATAAAAATCAAAGTTGAGTGAATTTAAATTAGGATTAGTTAATTGATTAGTTTAAATTTTAGTAGATTAATTTTAATCTATTAATTTTTAAATTAATTAATTAATTAACTAATAATATTAACTAACCCTAATTATATATTATAACTAACCTACCTACTACCTACCCCTATATATACACCAGGCTAAAGTAAAAGAAAAAAGGGGGTGGAGGCATGAACAGGGTTTTGGAAGTAGGTGGCGTGAACGTGTGTGG
Source organism: Hemerocallis citrina (assembly GCA_017893485.1). Classification (NCBI taxonomy): domain Eukaryota; kingdom Viridiplantae; phylum Streptophyta; class Magnoliopsida; order Asparagales; family Asphodelaceae; genus Hemerocallis; species Hemerocallis citrina. The sequence goes on along the minus strand of CM030360.1, from coordinate 134,164,552 downwards.
CAGCGTGAATTCAAAAAAATAAAAAAATAAAAATAAATAAAAACACGAAGAGAAGCAGACGGAGAAAGAGGGGAGAGGAAGAGCAGTCTTGTGTTTGCGGCTCTGTTTTGGTGCGCGTACTTCAAGACGACATCACAGAGGAGAGAGAGAGAGAATAGTTTGACTTAGCGGCGCGTTGCTCGATACAGGGAAAGAGACAGAGTCAAGAGAGAGAAAGAGAAGTGCTGACTTTCGCAGATTGAGGCTTCAGTTTGCAATTTCTTTTACAAAACCAGTTCCTTTTGTATCTTTTCTCTTTCTCCAATTTTTATTATGCAATCCAAGACGATATTTGTTAGTTGTAATTTCATTATGAACTAAATTTTATTTTTCTAGGGCTTCGATGTAGCCTAGTTTTGAGAACACAATTTTAATTCCACATTATTTTTCTATTTTTTCATGGTTGTGTGTTTAATTTTTGATGTTAATGCGTACAATTGGTTGACTGGTGTTTGTATGATTTATTGGATCATGGAGAGACCGAGAGGTAATTTGTGATTTAGAACTATAAAATTAAACACCATTGATTGAGCAAAATTAGAGATGATTTACCGCGATTGATGTGACCGTCAAGAAATCCACAGAACTTAATAAGTCTTCAATTAATTAAATTTGTGCATGAACTATGACAAACTGTTAATTGGAGATATTTTTGTTGTTGTTCGAGAGAAAGCATTGAATAAATTGGGTATTTCGGTCTACAACTTGGAAAAATAAATTCTTTATTCATATGAAATTATTAATTGTGTGGGATAAACTAGGTGGAATAAAAAATGCGAGAATTAATTTTGCCATTAACAAATCAAAAATTTCAGATTCCGCACATATTAGTTAATTTAGTTAGTTCTTTAGATTAATTTAATTTAGTTTCTTTCTTTATAAACTTTCGATTTTCCAAATAGTAGTTAATCTATTAATATCGGCACTCAATAAAATAATTAGTCCCTATGGGTTCGATACTCTTTTCACATAACTATACTACTTGTTGCGATTCTGTACACTTGCAAATATTCACATCAAGCCTAACTGGGGTACCGACCTGCTCAGCCCCCCTTCTCTGCTCATATACTGGAGGCCCAGATCCTGTGGACATTCAAGCTACCTGTTTTCGAGAATTATAACGGGGAGTCGGACCCGACTGATCTCATAGGGGGTTTCAAAACCCTCATGATGATTAACAACGCATCAACTACACTCCTCTGCCGTGTGTTCCTAGCCACAGTGCGCTGTCCATCTCGGGAATGGTTTTTCTGACTAGCTCCCAACTCCATTCCTCCTTTCACCAGCTCAATGAGAATTTCCTCACCCATTTCGTCACCTGCTGTAAGGTCGAAAAGACCAGCGCCTCCCTACTAGATCTGAAGCAGAAAGATTGGGAGTTCCTCCGGGACTTCGTTCGGAGGTTCACCGCTGAAGCCCGGGCAATCTCCTTCCTCGACTCTGGGGTCGTAGCTGCAACTTTTCGGCACAATGTCAGACATGACTTATTGATGGCATCCCTCAACAAGAAACCTCTGGTAGACTTCCCCGACCTCCATCTCAGGAGCGAGAAGTACATCCAGGCCGAAAAGGTGTTGCATCCAGCTGGTCGAAGGGATTCCTCTACCAGATGGAAGAGGAAGGAGGATGGTGTTGAGGCACCAAAGTTGATCCATAAGGATGCCACCAGGAAAAGGCACCCACCTCTGGTTCGCAGGTTCAACAAGTTTACTCCAGTTAATGCGAGTGTATCAGCCATCTTGACGGAGATAGATAGTGAGGACATCCTTCGACACCCTCCTTGAGCCAACAATGACAATAAGAAGAGGGGACGTAGGTTCTACTGCCGCTTCCACATGGACCATGGTCAGGAGACCGACAACTGTCGGGCACTTAAGGATCAGATTGAGGCACTCATCCGAAGGGGGTAACTGAAGAAGTTCGCTAGGGATGAGACGAGAGCCTCTCATTCTCCCCAGGGTGCCAACAGGCGACCCGAAGCTGAAGCTGAGCCTCAGGGCTCCAAAGGACTGACCATACTCTGTTAGGTTTCAATGGCAAACACAGAATGAATACACAGCAAAAAAATTAAAAAAAATATTGAAACCTAGTCATGGATCCATGCGAAAATCATAAATCATGTTTAGGAACTATACCTTATGGATGGATCTGCTGTGTCCAACATATGTCGATCATAACACTACAATGTTGCGGTGCCTCTAAGGTATCCACACGAACGGATCAAAACCAAGCTTTCCTCATGCCATGGTGCTAGCTACGGGATGGGGCTGTTTCTCATGATCTCTCTCTCACAATTTTTGTGACGGCTAGGATTTTCTCGTGTATATTTTTTCCACATATATGTATCATATATATAGCTGTAGAAAATTAACCCTAAGAGAGTAATGAGGTCATTGGGCTCACAATCTGATCTAGGTCAGATTCGTGTGTGGGCCTCTGAACTTTAGTCGGACCATTTAATCTAATTAAATGTCCAACCAATGTCATGAGTCCGAGTCTTACTTGGATTCCCAATTAAATTCATCTTATGAATTTAAATCACAATTTCGATCCATTCTAAGTGTGTGGCCCTGTAAGTTCACGATACGTTGACAGTAATACTAAAATCATATTTTAGTATTACAAACAGTGAGCGGTATCTAGCAATACATCACTGCTACTCAAGTAACGGGAATGTCATTGATTAGACATAACCTATCTGTGACCAATGTTACCATGTAGTCTAGTCCCTTTGTCCAGATATCTTAATTGAACACAAGGCATAGAGTGTGTCACCCTTGTATAGTTCAATCTTTGGTTTCTTGATGTCCGAGTAGACTTACTAAAACAAATGAGCTCAATATATCATATTGACCCATTTGAGCACGGCCATGTATTTTGTAGTCTCACTCAATCAAGGGGCCCGTAGATGTTGCTCCTGTTATGTAAAATGGACAAATCCTATCTAAGTCACTCACATCCCTCCGCACGATTTGTAGTATATCCAATAGTCGACTTTATAATCACCTTATTACAGGCAACATTTGACAACATTAAAATATATAACTTCTCATGTAGAGAACCGTAGTGACTTCAAGTCAAAGGACTACATACACCATGGTCACTGTGATAACCACTTATGACACTTACATAACGATCCATGCAGCATTCTCATGGGGGGGTCAGTCCAGTACATTATTACTCTAATATGTACCCATATGAAGACTTGATATCTCATATCCATGACCCGTGAGATATGGTCATCAGTCTACGCACATACTAGTCTTTATGCATTATTGTTGTCCTAATTCACAATAATACTTGACTAGGAATATTTAAGAATAGTGTTATGATTACAACCAATAGGATCTCACAATCAAGTCATGAACTTGATATCCCATGGTATTGAACCTACTATTCTAAGGACCTTATCATGCTTATTTAATCACAATAAATAACACAATAAATGAAATACCTCATATATGAAATAAATTTCATAATGCGATGTAAACTAGTAATGTCAATACACAACTGGCATCTAGGGCATACACCAACATACTCCACTGTGTCCACGGAGGACCTATGGGTGGAGACTCCAATTCTTCCCGTTGACCCTTTATCCACGAGGTCAACTCCTTCCAAAACAGTCACCCCCCTCGACGTCCCGGGCTACTGGTTTTGTTGTTAGACGAAGACCTCAAGGGCATCAGGATCCCTCATTGCAATGCCTTGGTCATTGATGAGTGAAATTTGTACATGAATTTATTACTCTTTACGCATAAATATTGCAGGTTCTCGTTTATTTCTTTAAAATTTATCTTCTTTCAACTTTTTTTTATTTATTTGTTTGATTTTGAAGGAATGATATTTATAAGTGCAAAAATATATGCACTTTGGTAAAATCAAGGAAGGAAATAAGGATAAAGATTTCAAATTTTAAAATTCAAAATTCAAAATGATTATTGGATTAAATTAGTTGAATGATTAGTTTAAAATCTAAAAGATTAATCTTAATATGTAAAATTTTACTAACTAATTATTTAAACTTAAACTTTTCCAATTTATTAATTAACTCTCCTATTCTTTTTAAAAATGTAACACCTAGAACTTGTACAGCTGTTATGGACATGAAGATGGAAGAACCTTAACTTTTGTTCTAAATCAAAGATGTCGGTTGTCGAATCTTCTTCGAAACGAGTACTCATACGTTATGAACGGAGTTATGTATCTCTAGGAAAGTTCATTTTTCTGCAACTATGCATAGAAATTCGAGAATAGGAAATTCGAGTTGGGAGTATAAGGTCCAAGTTGGTTGTAATTGTATTTATCTTTTGAGGGTTACTTTGGCTGCTATATATAAAGGCTGATATAAAAAATAAAATAAAAAATCTCTTGTAGGCTAAAGGAATTGGAGGAGACGACTCATCACACCGTTGGATAGCAAGAGCCATAGTGTTCATCAAGATCGTCTAGAGTTCTTTCTCTTCCTCTAATTTTTATTATGCAATCCAATATAATATTTCTTAGTTGCAAATTTATCATGAACTAAATTTATTTTTCTAAGGCTTCGATGTAGCCTAGTTTTGAGAACACAATTCTTATTTCATTTTATTTTAATCTCCTATTTTTCCATGGTTGTGTGTCTTAATGCTTCCAATTGTTTGGCCAGCTATTGTATGATTTATTGAATCATGAAGAGACCGAGAAGTAATTTGTAATTTAGAAATATAGAATTAAACACCATTGATTGAGCGAAATTAGAGATGATTTACCGTGATTAATGTGACTATAAAGAAATCCATAGAACTTAATGAGTCTTCAATTAATTAAATTTGCATAGAGATATGGCAAACTGTTAGTTGGAGACATTCTTGGTGTTGTTAGAGAGAAAATATTGAATAATTAGAGGATTTTGGTCTACAACTTGGAAAAGTATATTTTCTTATTACATAAGATTATGAATTGTGTGAGATTCACTAGGTGAAATCAAAAGCCCTAGAACGAGTTTTTGCTATTAACAAACAACAAAATTTCAAATTTCATTCTTTTTAATTTGTTCAGTTAGTTCTTTAGATTAATTTAATTTAGTTGCTTTCTTTATCAAATTTCTATTTTCCAAATAGTAGTGAATCTAGTAAATTTCGGTACTCAATAAAATAATTAGTCATTGTGGGTTTGACACTCTTTTTCACTTAAACTATACTACTTGGTGCATTTTTGTACACTTGCAAATAAATCTCATTAAGTTTTTGGTGGGGCTATCGGGGACTAATTATTCTTTTATTGCTATTGATAATTGCTAGATTATTACTAATTTGAATTTTTCTTATTATTTTATATTTTATTACTATTATTTTTATTATATTATTTTAATTTTTTTGTTTTTCTATTATTTAATGGATATATTTTAGAATATATAAACGTATTACCATGGCGAACAAGAGTAATGGAGAAGAAAATAAGGCTTTGAGAGACTATGCTATGCCCTCACTTAATGAAGCAACATCCAGCATAAAGAGGCCGGTTATACAAGCTAACAATTTTGATATTAAACCAACAATCATTCAAATGACTCAACAGACTATTCAATTTGGAAAACAATCGCCCGAGGATCCTAATGTTCCCATTGCAAACTTTCTAAAAAATTATGACACTTTCAAGCACAATGAAGTATCAGATGATGCAATTAATTGAGACTCTTACCTTTTTCACTAAGAGATAAGGTGAAGGCTTGGATAAATTTTTCACCACCCTGTGGTATTACTACTTGGGAGGGACTTGCACAAAAATTTCTGACTAAGTATTTTCCGCCGGCAAAGACAACGAAGTTAAGAAATGACATTACCACATTCACTCAACATGAGAATGAGCCTTTGTATGATGCATGAGAGAGGTATAAAGAGTTATTGAGAAAGTATCCTCATCATGAACTATCAAAATGGCTGCAAATTCAAATATTCTATAACGGTTTGATAGTTACAAATCGATCTATGGTAGATGCAGCAGCTGGAGAAGCTCTTATGAGAAAATTCATGAAGCCGCCTATGAACTTTTAGAGGAGATGACATCCAACAATTACCAATGGTCATCAGAGAAAACAATGCCAAGAAAAGCAGCTGGAATTTTTTAGCTTGATCATATTATCACATTAACTGCACAAATTGCTACTTTATCAAAACAAATAGGTAATATTAATTTTAATACTATTCAAAGTAATATTAGTTGTGATTTTTGTGCAGGAAATCATTCAAGTATTGATTGCCAAGTGAAAAATCCTTTTGCTCAACCAAATTCCGAACAAGCAAATTACGTGTCGAACTTTCAACATCAAAACAATCCTTATTCGAACACGTACAATCTAGTATGGAGAAAATACCGCAATTTTTCTTGGAACCATAATCAATGAGCAATTATACCAAAGAAAATTTTACAACAAGAAAAGAAGCCGACACTTGAAGAAATGTTCAGGCAATACATGCAAAAAACAGATTTGGCGCTCCAAAATAATGTAGCTTCAACTACGGCTTCAGTTCGGAACCTTGAGGTTTAGATTGGTCAACTTTTAAATATTCTTACAGAGAGAACAACAGGAACTTTAACCAGTAACACTGTGACCAATCCCAAAAAGCATGTCAAAGCAATAACACTGAGAAGTGAGAGAACAATTTAGTGCCACCAAGAAGAAATTGCCATAGAAAATGTGGTTGAAAAGGAAGATGAGTACAAACGTAGCAGGTGAACGACCACCATATTGGGAATTCTAAGAAGAATAAAGGAGCTTCAAACACCACAGTTTCTAGGGAGTTTAACTTTGAAACTTATCCTAGTTCACCATATGATCCACCTATTCCTTTTCCGCAAACAGTTAAAAATAATAATCACAAAATTCAATTCTCAAAATTTTTAAGTATTTTAAAGAAATTGCAAATTAATATTTCTCTTATTGAAGCTTTTGAACATATGCCTAAATATGCTAAATTTTTAAAAGATATTTTATTAAACAATCGGAAATTGGAGGAGCATGATATAATTATGCTAATTGAAGAGAGTAGCACAATATTACAAAAGAAGTTGCCTCATAAACTTAAAGATTCAGGGAGTTTTACAATTCCTTGCACTATTGGAAAATTTTATTTTGATGAACCTTTATGTGATTTAGGAGCAAGTATTAATCTTATGCCTTTTCGGTTTCTCAGAAAATTTGGTCTTGGAGAAACAAAATCTACTACAATTTCTTTACAATCGGCAGATACATCTATCACATACGCAAGAGGAATAATTGAAGATGTTTAGTAAAGGTAGACAAGTTCATATTTCTAGCTGATTTCGTAGTGCTTGATATGAAGGAAGATCGATAAATTCTTTTAATTTTGGGGCAACCTTTTCTACCTACGGGGAGAGCTTTGATTGATGTTCAACAAGAAAAACTTATTTTAAGGGTTGAGGATGAGCAAGTAATATTTGATGACTTTAAATCCATGAAGTTTCCTACCAAAGTTCACTCATGTTTTAAATTTGGTGAAGTTGATTTAATTGTAGGTGAGAAATATAAGGCTGAAGTTGAAAAGTTACAAATCAAAGTATGTCATACCAATTCAGCAACTCTTGAATTTGAGAAAGACGAGGTTTATGAATATGTTATGTATTTGGATGTTGCACCATCTATTTATCTTTTTCTCAGCTGAAATTCAAAGAGGTACGGATATCAAAAATGTCATCTTCAAGAAAGAAACGACTCAAACTCGAGATTGAACCCATTCCACACCTGAAAATAATTATTGGAAAAGAGGCTCGTATGTTGTTGGATCTTGGCGTTACATAACCATCTCAGCTACGACGTCTAGCTGAAGACTTAAAAAATTAACACTTCTTAGGAGGCAACCCATGTTTTCTTTTCACTGCATTAGATTTTCTTTTTCTTTTAGTTTACTTTAATTTTAATTTTAATTTTATAGGATTGCATAAGTTTGGGGGTTTCCGGTGAAGTTATTTTTCTAGACCTACTTTGACGGCTATTTCTGGGCAGGATGGAGTCCAAACTAAAAAATATTTCATATAGAGATCGAAGGAAATTATTCTAACTTTCCAGTGCAAAAAGAGTCAGGGAATTTGGACATCTACAACTCCAGATGTCACTGAAACAATGAACATTGCTCATTAAGCATTTTAGCATGAATCAGGGGAGCAATTCTGAACTTTTCTCATTATTTTTTATTTTGTTCTTTTTTACCCATTGAGGGCAATGTGATATTCAAGTTTGGAGGCAAAGGTACAATTTATATATATATATATATATATTTGAAAAGAAAAAAAATAAAACAAAGTATTGCAATTAGGCTGACCATTACACTTTTGAGTTCTTTATTGTGCTTAAGCATTGAAATAATTTTTTTTAGGCTACACAATATCTTATAAAGCAAAGATCAAGTTTACTTATTTACTTTAGGATTATTGAAGTTCAAAATTTCTTACAAAATTGTGAGAGTCACGTAATTATACATAAAAGAAAAATGTGATGTTTTTTCTTGTGATTAACCCCTTTGATCTAGTCCTAAACAGAATTTAAGTAAATAAAGTGATAATGATTAAATAATTGAATGAATAAAGTTCTATCTATTTCAATGTTTTGAGTTGTTTAGTAACTAGGGGTATTCATCACAATAATTTACTTTTACGTCAAACGACAACTTGAAATGTGTGTATGCAAAAGCCCTATAAGTTTGTGACCTGTTGAGTAACCGGGTGAATTTATCATAAATATTTGCATTCACGTCAAATGGCAAGTGACAACTTAGAGAGAAAATAAAAAATAAAGTGGAAAAAAAACTCTAGTTTGCTATTCGGTTTGTGATAGTGAGAAGGGGTGTTTACAGATGGAGTTATTACATAATATAATTACATTAATTGCATGACAAATTTAATTGTGTTGGGAATTATGGTGAATAATTGCACTGGAGAAAGTGAGGTATGGTTAGTTTTCTTTTATTTGCTATTGTTTATGTATTGAGTTGACATTTTGATGTTTGCATGATGACTTTTTAGAGTGTGATGAGTTAAGCCTACTTAAGATTATTATTCTTTGATTTAGGGTTTCACTTTTTGCTCGAGGACAAGCAAAATATTAAGTTTGAGGGTATTTAATGGGTGAAATTTGTACATGAATTTATTAACTTTTTTTCGCATAAAAATTGCAAGTTCTCGTTGATTTCTTTAAAATTTATCTTCTTACAACTTATTTTTATCTATTTGTTTGATTTTGAAGGAATGGGATTTATAAGTGTAAAAGATATGAATTTTGGTAAAATCAAGGAAGAAAATAAGGATAAAGATTTCAAATTTTAAAATTTAAAATTCAAAATTCAAAATTCAAATTTATTGTTGGATTAAATTAGTTGAATGATTAGTTTAAAATCTAAAAGATTAATCTTAATATGTATATTTTACTAACTAATTATTTAAACTTAAACTTTTACTATTAATTAGTTAACTCTCCCCTTCTTTATAAAAATGCAGCACCTATAACTTGTACAGCTATTTTGGACATGAAGATGTACGAACCATAACTTTTGCTCTAAATCAAAAATGTCGGTCGTCGAGTCTTCTTTGAAACGAGTACTTATACGTTATGAACGGAGTTTTGTAGCTCCGGGTAAGTTCATTTTACTGCAAATATGCGCAGAAATCCGGGAAAGGAAATTCGGGTTGCGAGTTTCGGGTCCAAGTTGGCTGTAATTGTTTTTATCTTTTGAGAGTTTCTTTGGCTGCTATATATAAAGGCTGGAATATATATATATATATATATATATCTTGCAGGCTAAAGGAATTGGAGGAGACTGCTCAACACACCATTGGAGAGCAAGAGCCATAGCGTTCATCAAGATCGTTTAGAGTTCTTTCTCCTCTTCTAATTTTTATTATGCAATCCAAAACAAAATTTGTTAGTTGCAAATTTATCATGAACTAAATTTAGTTTTTTAGGGTTTCGATGTAGCCTAGTTTTGAGAACACAATTTTAATTTCATTTTATTTTACTCTCCTATTTTTTCATGGTTGTGTGTTTAATTTTTTATCTGAATGCTTACAATTGTTTGGCCAACTATTATATGATTTTTTGAATCATGGAGAGACCGAGAGATAATTTGTCATTTAGAAATATATAATTAAACACCATTGATCGAGCAAAATTATAGATGATTTACCGTGATTAATGTGACTATAAAGAAATTCATAGAACTTAATGAGTCTTCAATTAATTAAATTTTCATAGCGATAGATAACTATTAGTATGAGATATTTTTGGTATTGTTCGAGAGAAAACATTGAATAATTAGGGAATTTTGGTCTACAACTTGGAAAAGTATAATTTCTTATTACATGAGATTTTGAATTGTGTGGGATTAACTAAGTGAAATCAAAAGCCGTAGGACTAGTTTTTGATATTAACAAACAACAAAATTTCAGATTTCATTCTTTTTAATTAGTTTAGTTAGTTCTTTTTATTAATTTAATTTAGTTGATTTCTTTATTAAATTTTAATTTTCCAATTAGTAGTTAATTTAGTAAATTTCAGTACTCAATAAAATAATTAGTTCTAGTGGTTTCGACACTCTTTTCACTTAAACTACTACTTGTTGCATTTTTTGTACACTTACAAATAATTCCCATCAGTCATCATCCTCAACCATGCCAGTCATGAGGTCCGCCGAATCCTTGTTGACAATGGGAGCTCGGGTCAATATTCTGTTCCATGCTACCTTCGATGCCCTGAAGCTTTCTCAGGATAGGCTGAAGCTGGCAGGCTATACTTTGCATGAATTTTTGAGCATCCCGGTCCAAATAGAGGGAATCATCACTCTGGACATCACAGGCAGGAAGTCGCCGACCTCCCAAATAGAGGCAATGGACTTCATGGTGGTGAAGGTGAAGGCAGCGTACAATGCCATCCTCGTCATCCCAGGCTCGCTTCCCTGTAGGCGGTGCCCTCTGCCTATCATATGAGGATGAAGTTTCCAACCGATTCTGGGGTCGGGGTCGTGTAGGAAACCAAGAGGACACTCGGGCCTGCTACATGGATTCAGTATGGAGCGCTGTTCTCCCTCTCGATGCGTTCGGATTGCCCTCCGTCCGAAGTCCTTGGCTATGAGCCTGTGAAAGAGTTGGAGGAAGTCCCCTTTACTGAGGCAGATCCCTTCAAATGGTTCCGAGTGAGCAGGTCGCTAATCCCAACCTCAGGAATAACCTCATCGATTGCATACGACGGAATCAGAGCTTGTTCGCTTGGACAACCTCGGACATGTCGTGGATTTTCGAGGATCTTATAATGCCCTGACTGAGCATCCTGCCAGACTCAAGGCCTGTACCGCACAAGCAAATGAAGTTCTCCCAGGAGAGGCAACATGCAATGAAAGAAGAAGTGGAGAAGCTCCTCTCTGCTCGCTTCATCCAGGAGGTCAGCTATTTGGAGTTGCTAGCCAACGTCTTCTTGGTCAAGAAGTCCAACGACAAGTGGAGATTATGCATCAACTTCACTGACCTGAACAAGGCCTGTCCGAAAGACCCTTTTTCTCTGTCGAGCATCGATGATGCAACCTCCGATCATGAGCTGTTGAGATTTATGGATGCCTTCTCAGGATATAACTAGATTCGGATGTTTCCCTTGACATTATGAAAATAGCCTTTGTAACCGACCAGGGATTTTACTGCTACAGAGTCATGCCCTACGGGCTAAAAAATGTTGGCGTAACATACCAGAGGCTCATCAACTGAGTCTTCAAAGAACAAATAGGGCATAATATGGAGGTTTATATCGACGACATGCTCGTCAAAAGTCTGAAAGGGGAGGACCATGTGAAAGACCTCGAGGAATAATTCGAGGTCCTGAGGATACACAATATGAGGCTCAACCCCTCCAAATGCGCCTTCGGCATTACCTATGGAAAATTCATCGGCTTAATGGTCATTCGGCACGGGATAGAGGCAAATCCCTGGAAGATCAATGCCATATTAGACATGGCCCCTCCCAGGAATGTGAAAGAAATCCTCACCGGTTGCCTAGCTGCCATCGGGCATTTCTTGTCTAAATCAGGGGAGAAGTCTCTCCCCTTCTTCAAGGCCCTCAAGGGGACGAAGAGCTTCGAGTGGGGGGGACCCTAATAGCATGCCTTTGACCAGCTCAAGTGCTATCTTTCCAACCCCTCGTTCTCAGCAAACCCGAGCCGGGCGAGCTCCTTTGTCTTTATTTGGCCGCCTCGGAACATACACTTAGTGCTGTTCTAGTCAGGGAGGACGATGGGGTCCAAAAACTCGTCTACTACATCAGCAAAGTCCTGCATGACACCGAGCTCTGCTACTCCAAAATGGAGAAGGTTGCATATTCCCTAGTCATGATCGCATCAGAACACCACCCCTATTTTTGGGCCCACTCCATTCAAGTGCTCACGAACCAACCGCTCAAACAAGTCCTTAACAAACTGGAGAATTCCGGTCGGCTGCTTAAGTGGTCGATCGAGCTGAGCCAGCACGATATCATTTACAAGCCAAGGACCACCATTAAGAGGCATGCGCTGGCCGAATTATCACAGAATGCACAATCCCAGAGACTCTTGAGGAATGGCAAAACGAGCCTATGTGGGAGCTCTGCGTAGATGGATCCTCCTGCGAAGAAGGAAGTGGAGCCAAAGTTATACTAAGCGGCCCTGATAGCTTTGTCCTTTGGTATTCCCTGTGCGTCGGTTTCAGAGCGTTGAACAACGAAGCAGAGTACGGGGCCTTGATTGCTGAGCCAATATTGGCCCAGAAGGCAGGGGCCAAACAAGTTAGAGCATTTAGCGACTCCCAATTCGTCGTCAACCAAGTTTGTGGAGAGTATGAAGCCTGTGACACTCAAATGGTGCAACAACAGGCACGCGTCAAACAACTTCTTATAGATTTCGAGGATGCCTCGGTTATAAGAATCCTGCACGAACATAATGTTCCAGCGGATGCTCTGTCCAAGTTAGCCTCCTCCTCCTTCAATGGTGTCGATCACACAGTCCTCGTGGAGGTCCTCTAGCGGCCAAGTATAGAGAACACTGAGGTCCTCTACCTCGATTTGCCTGTGCCGGGACTGGGGTGGATACCCGATGATGGATTTCCTGAGCAAAGTTGTACTACCATAAGACCCAACTGTGGCTAGGAAAGTCCGAATCAGAGCTGAGAGGTTCGTGCTTGTGGATGGCATGCTCTACAAATGCTCATATACCAAGATCGATGAAAGGCCCTATTTGCGATGTTTGTGCTCAGAAGAAGAAAAATGCACTTTGAAAGAGATGCACGAAGGGATCGACAGTTGCCATATGGGTAGCAGGATGCTTACTAGAAAAGTCCTCAACCACAACTATTACTGTCCGACCCTCCTTCAGGTCGCTCAAGACTTGGTCAAAGCCTACGGACGGTCCCAAAGATTCACCTCCGTCAAACATGCCCCCAAGCCCTGCTCAAATAACTCGCCAGTCCCGTGCCATTTACCAATGAACCTCGTTGGTCCATTTCCTAAGGCGACCGGTCAGAGAAGATTCCTCATTGTAGCCATCGATTATTTTACCAAGTGGATTGAAGCGTAACCCTTAGCCACCATCATCGAGCATCAGACTCAACAATTATCTTGGAAACATATTGTCTGCCTGTTCGGGATACCGTGGGTCCTTATCACTGACAATGGAACCCAGTTCACAAGAAAAGGCTTCCGCAAGTTTTACGAGGTCCTCAGAATCCAGCAACGGTTCTCTTCGATCTCCCACCCCCAATCCAATGGACAGGCTGAGAACGCAAACCGTCAAATCCTCGATGGTCTCAAAAAGTGATTGGATGAATCTCCTAAGTGGTTGTGGGTCGATGAGCTACCCAGCATCCTTTGGTCCTACCGAACCACGACAAGGATCCTGACCAGTAAGTCGTCCTTCAACCTGACCTATGGAAGAAAGGTTTTTATCCTCTTAGAGGTCGATTAACTTCATCTAGAATTGTCAGCTTCGATGAGGAGTCCAACTCAAATGACCTCAGGGCTAACTTGGACCTCCTCGATGAAGTCCATGAGATGTCTTCCCTTAGAAAAAGTATGTACCAACAGCGTGTTGAGCGGTTCTACAACAAGATGGTCCGGCCAACAGACATCAAAGAGGGTAATCTCGTACCTCGAAGGCTCGTTTTCTCCGAGCCCCAGAAGAAAGGAAAGATGGCACCAAACTGGGTGGGACCATACAAGGTCTCCAAAGTGGTTCGGCCGGGCACTTACCGACTTGAAGACCCTGAGGGGGGGGGGGGGTAGTGGCCCACACTTGTACCGGCATTTGTAATAAGCGCCAGCCACTGGCAGTCAACCAATAAAACTTAGATTCTGAGGTAACTCTTCTACTGAAAACACCCAAGTGATTGTGGTTCGAGAGAAATTTTTTACAATCTCTCAAGTCCTCGCTGCTCGGCATGGACCTCGACCCATAGCGGGAGATTTTCTACAATCTCACAAGTCCTCGGCCGGCATGGACCTCTATCCCACTGGAAGATTTCCTATAATCTCACAAGTCCTCGCCACTCAGCATGGACCACGACCCCTAGAGGGAGATTTCCTACAATCTCCCATGTCCGTGCCGCTCGGCATGAACCTTAAACGCAGCGGGAGATCTCCTACAATCTTCCAAGTCCTCCCCGCTTAGCATGGACCTCCACTCCAGCAGAAGATCTCCATCAATCTCCCAAGTCCTCGTCGCTCGGTATGGACTTCGACCTCCCAGCGGAAGGTTTCCTATAATCTCCCAAGTCCTTGCTGCTCGGCATGGACCTTGAGCCCCCTGCGGGAGGTTTCCTACAATCTCCCAAGTCCTCGCTCAGCATGGACTTCGATCCCTGTGTTCTCCTAAATTCTTACCGCATGGCCTACACACCGAGACTTAGCATGAAACCGATTGAGGTGATCATCCTATCACCCGCTAGCAGCTAGGGAGAAAGCGATCATACTCGCTGGTTTACCCCTAATTGTCAGCGAGTAGCAGGGGAACCACTTAAGCTTGGGCAGCTGACTAAAACCTGAGAAACAAAAGAGACTTATATATAGGCCACAGGGGAAGGCACCCTCAAAACCACAATGATGATGTGGACAGGTTTGGATCACACATTCTCATTCAACGGCTGCGAAGGAGTCATCGCCATACACACTTAGGCTAGTGTTTCGAATTCCAACATCATGCAATTAAACAAACGATACAATTTCCATGACTAATGCTTCAGATCCCAACAAATGCAATTAAACGGATACCACAATTTCCAAGGCTAATATTTCGATTTCCAAGGTGATGCGTTTACACAAGGCAGGCCAAAGTTGAGACCCACCTATTGACCAAGTTATTACACAAATGGCGTGGCAAAAAGATTACAACAAGATACAACAAGTTACAACCACAATACAGCAAAGCATGAGAGTCAACCGAGCGACCTGCTACTATGAACGGGGGGCCATGGGCCAAGGCCGACCAGGTCGAGTCCTGCCAAGTGTGTCTGCTCATTTGCGAGCCTTTCGGCTTCCCCTCTATGAGTGGCCAAAGGTCGATGCCCCGACCACTAAGCACTGAGCATCAGTATGATTCGGCATTTTCAGCCTAAGGGCCGGGGAAGGACCACGGACAGAGGGCCAGTCGCTTCCTAAAGAGGCAGTTCGAGATCCTGCTACCCCAAATGCAACTTTTAATCTGTATATCTCTAGCTCCTTCTCCACCAACATCTCACATAGGAAAGAATCCACCGAGCGAGGTGGTCCAATTAGGGTCGGCTATCTAGAGGGACCACCTGAGGTGAGTTTCAGCGCTTCCTAAATCCTGATCGACCATTGCCTTCTTCAAGCAAGCCAACTCTAGGCCCAATTGCTGCAATTTCTAGCAGAAGGAAAAAGCGGCCTCCCAATCCCTTGCCTCTCTACAACAGTGTGCCAAGGTAGACTTCAATGACTCCACCTTATCCCTAAGGTATTCGAGCTCGACACCACAGGATTCGGCCAAAATAGGCTCGGCCATCTGATAAAAGAAGAAAGAGTTATGTTACTTCGAGTCCTGCGGATTTAGCCAAATCTCATAAATGCAAAGCGTTGATACAAAATATCATATGAAAAAAAGTCAAGTGCAGAAGCTCGGCTAAAAAAATATTTTCCATTCATCAAGTCCACTTCCATACAAAAGCGGTGGCCATTCCGCATTCGACAAATACATGAAAAAGAAAGAAGGAAAAAAAAAAAGAGAAAGCTATTGCTTGGGAGAGGATGGCATGTCTTCGGTTCCCGCCGCATTAAACCCAGGGGTGTCCGGGTTCAGTGTGTCCTTATGAGCAGGCGAGCGATCATCCCCCTCTCCGTCATCTCCTCCTGGAGTGAGTGGTGCTTGGGGAACTTCATGGAGAAGTGGAAACCCTTGGACTCGAGATGGGGGTACTTTATCGGCGTGTGCTCCAGGGCTCGCTCGTACCCCTGATCCTGGCCGTAGATGACCTTGTCGATGGTGCCCAGCTTCGCGTCCTGCAGCTTCTTCTCATTCTTCTACAGGAGGGCCTTCTCCTTTTCAAGCCGAGTATGGCAGTCGGCGAGGGTGGCAAGCTCTGCCTTCAAGGCCAGCTCACGAGCTTCCGAGGCTAGAACCAGTAGCTTTTGCTCTTTCATCTCCCTCTCGTACCGCCATACGTTCTGCTCAAATTGAAGGAGGTTTTGAGCATAACGCCTCCTCAGCTCTGCCCCTTGAAAATTCGCCTGTGAACGAAGAGCAAAGGCTTAGAAATTTTCAAGAACACGAGAAGGCTAAAAACTTGACTTAGAGAACACTTACTGCCATGTCAGCCTGAGCCCACTTCATGAAGCAAGACTCGAAGGTCTCGGTCGTGAGGCCCTCCCTGTCCCGAGGGGTGGCCAAGTTCTCCACCATCTTGATTGCCACCATAACCTCCATCAGAGAGTCTGTCGCCTTCACGGACTAGTTGGGGGCCTATGGTGCCAACCCCGCCTCCCCTACCATCTCCCGGGCATCGGGATGGGTCGGCCGGAGACCAGCCTTTACCCCTTCGGCAACTTTAAGGTTCCCGAGGCTTGGCACTGCCTTGGCCGAGTCGGAGTCTCCCGAGATCACCAGGGCCTTCGACCTCTTGGACTTCACCTCGAAAGCCCCCTCAGACGTAGCAGTGGCCGACCTCCTCTTTTGCCGCTGCTGTTACTCGACTGCCTTCTTCTTGGCCAAGAAGGCCCTCCTCTGTTCAATCTTTGCATCATCTATAGCTGCAAAATAAAACACTGGCTGTGATAATGAAGAAAAAAATAAATGAAAAAAGGAAATGAAAAATATACAAGGGTCGATGGGGCTCAGTCCAATCCTCACTAAATGCCTCTTAGTCACACTTGTCCAAGGGATGCTCCCTTTGGCGACGATCCATTCCACATCCTCTTTCTCTTCCTTTGTGAATTCCTTCTCCTGTGGTGCTTTATGATTAGGCTTGTAGAAGTTCCAGGTCGTCGGGATCCCCCAGGATACTTGATTCTGAACAATGAAGTACTTCTCTTTCCATTCCTTGATGGAGTCTGGGTGGCCGTGGACCACACGTCTACGGGGGCAAGAGGAGATATAATAGATCCCTTCGTACATCCCTGCCGACTGGATCCCTAGACAGGCTTAGAAATATTTCAGCTTCAATGGAACCCCCTCTTTTCACAAAGCAGCATGAAGTGCACGACTATTTCCACAAGTTCGGGCCGTACTGCATGTTATTCAGTCCTACCCAATTCAACACCTCCTTCACAAACGGATGCATGGGCAACCTCAATCTGGAGACGAAGGCATCGAGTGGAAACATACAGAACCAGATGGCCAATTTATCCGTAGGTCAAAGTCCTGGGCTAGACACCCTCAACTCATAGTCCAGAGGGATGAAATAGCTCGCTCATATCCATAGAAGGTTAGTATTTTCCAGCACGCTCTGGTTACCTTTTGCCTTGATTCTCTGACGGCTCGACGAGGAAGGCTGCACCCGGTACCAAACCAAATCCTCAAGGGCGTCTGGGTACATTCTGATCGAAGCCGGGTGTTGGAGATTTGGGATGTCGAGCTTGCTCTTCAATTGAAATTCAATGGGCAGTTTGGGACTGCCAGGAAGAGTCCACTTCGGCCTCCTCCCCCGAATATGGGGGACCCTCGAGGGGAAGACCGTCGACAATTGTTATAAACCCGTGATCCCCTCTGGCGAGCTAACTTCCATGGCTCTGCCCTCTTCCTCTTCCTCCGTCGCCAAATTTAGCTCCACTTCCTCCTTTTCTTCTTCTCCCCCATCCAAACCAACGGGTACATCCTCGCCGACCATCCCCACCTCTTCAACCTATTCATCTGACCTCACTCGAACCAACTACAAAAGGTCTTCGGCTCCAAACGGGCTGAACCTTGTGGAACTCCTATATTTCTTCCCAGGATGTAGACTCGGAAGAAGAGCCATTGTCGCCTCGACTAGACATAGAGGCGAAAGAACTGGACCGAACCCTCAACATAATATACAATACTAACTTGATTGTCGGAAAGGACGTCGAAAAGCTGGTCGCCAGTGCCTGAACAGAACCTAGATAGAGAAGCTCTGAAGCAAAGTGAGGGAAAGCAAAGAAGAAAATGAGAAAGAGGAAAGAGGTATATATAAAATCCCTCAGGGACGCATCGATTTCCACAATCAATATTGGCCATCTGATTTAATATAACAATGGATAACTCAAAGACTCCTCGATTTCTCCAAACCAAGATGTCAACCGAATCACGTGCAACGCGTATGCCTTTAACGTAACTACTATGAGCACAAACTGGTTTTCTAAAAATCTCCAAGTGTGAAATGCTCGGCACTCGATAGTGACTTTGAGCCACCCACAAGGTTTCTCATAGCCTTGCTACTGTTAGTGTAGGTTCCCTAGAGGCAATACAATGATATTATGTAATCAGTATTATTGACATTATGTTCTATTTGATTATATTAATAATTTATTATAAATGTTAGCATGATAAATGTCCTTAGATTATTAATACGAACTATATGAACATGAGATTATATATAGTATAATAATCTTAAATGTCCCTAGTCGAGTATTATTATTATTAGGACAGTAATAATACATTGAGACTAGTATGTTGATTGATTGATGACCACCTCTCATGGGTCATTAGTATAGAGATACTAAAATCAATACATAGGTAAATGTAAGAGTACATTGTACTGGACAGACCCACTGTGAGATTCAACATGGAATAAATAAATAAGTGTCATAAGTAATCTCACTGTGATAATGGTGTAATGGTCCTCTGACCTGAAATCATTATATTTTTACACGAGAATTAATGTACTTTGATTCTATCAAAAGTTATCTTTAATCGGGTAATGATAAAGATAGTATTGGGTTCATTATGAATCGTGTGAGAAATGTGAATGATCTAGATGGAATTTAACCCTCCTAATTTTAGGAGCGATATTATCGGCCTCTTGTTTGAGTGAGACTATGAAATGCATGGCCATGCTCAAATATTGATTTGTTTGAATAGTCTAGTCATCGATCAAGAAAATAAAGATTAAATCATTAAGAGGATGACACGAACCATGCCTCTAGTTTAATCTATAATATCAAGGTTAAAAGGATTATATTACACGGAGACATTAGTCACGAAAGGTTTAATTGAATCACCAATTATTATTATTACTTGGGTAGCAATGATGTATTACTAGATGCCGCTCATTGTTTATAATTTTATTATTAGATAATAAAATTATTGCCAACGTAATAATAACCTAAAGGGTCACACACTTAGAACGTTTAAAAGGAGTTTTAATTTAAATTCGGAATTTAAATTAAATGATTATAAATTCGAAATTAGTTATTTAATTGAGTTGGACTTGATTAATTAAAGTATAATTCGAATTTAAATCATTAAACCAAATCAGTTATCATTAAACCAAATCAGTTTGGCCAAACCGATTAGGGTTAAGCCCACCTCATTCTCTCTTATAAATACATAGAGATGTATTGGTTTAGGTTTTATCTTTTGGCAAATTCGTTTTCCATAGAAAATCCTAGCCGCTCCAACTGTTGAGAGGCAAGAGAGAGAGAGAGATAGAGGCAAGCATCATCGGCTAGTACCGGCTCCCTTGATCGTTGGACGATCAGACGTTCGTGTGGACTGCTTTAGAGACGCGGATCTTGCTACAAGGGTTGCGTGGTGATTGTATAACAGGACCTCCATCTTTCAGCCTTCGTAAAGCTCTTAAAAGGTAAAATTTCGTTTCTCCATAATCAGCCATGTATTGTACACAGATCCTAGGGTTAGGGTTTCGAATTTTATGGTTTTACTTCGCTGCGTTTGTGCCCCGAAACCCATCAATGGTATCAGAGCAGCGTGTATAAGGGGCTGATTTGGTTACGTGTTTACTGCATTCGATGCATGTATGCATGTTTTATGAATCTGCCTTGATACGGTTATATGATATGTCGATTATAATATGTTATGTCGATCATATATGATTCTGTTATGCTATATATTGTGATTTGATGATACAGGTATGTTTTACAATCTGCCATGACTGATCAGTAAGCGATTTTGTATGTTATGCATGATGTTTGGTTTATATGGTGATATAAACTGATGGACAGATTGTGTTTGGACACGATCTGTAAACTGGGATATGATATGAATGTATATGATACATGTTTCCGGAACTGTATATGATGCAGTGGCGGCAGAGACTAAAAGATATGATCTGTTGTTCGAAATCGATGATTTCTGAATAGGGATAGTCTTCTGGAATTAAAAAAAAATTCTGATTTCGAGCTGACCTGTCAGCTCGACCCCAGCCATGGGCTGCCGCCCCCGGACCCCTGCTGTATATTTTTTTTTTTTTTTTGTGTTCTTAATTGTTTACTTGAGCATGGTGCTGGTTATGGCCTTAAGACCCTTAGATTAATGGTTTATGGTTTTGGTTTTATAAATACGACTTGCATGTCGTTTTCTTCATTCTTGTAATTGTCTAATCTCGAATGTAACTCGAGTTTTATTATGTAAGTACATTAGTATAGGTTGTTTTCAATTATTCAATGTAATGTACTTGAAGATTGAAGGACGATTCAAGAAGTGGAGCAACCAAGGAGAATGAAGACATGTAATTGTATTTATATTTTCCACCATAGATTGACCTCGATCCTTTCATTAGCTTGAAAGGATCATGTAGAATAAAGGCCATAACCAAGCACGTTTACATACTGCACTTTACATATTGATGTATGAATGCATGTGTAGAATACATTATGATGCATGCTTCAATTAGATTAATAATGTATTAATGTATGTATTAGATACATCACCCATGCCATGCCTGCTTAAGCAAGATAAAATCTGTAACGATTTAAGATGAACATTAAACAAACGATCATGAGATTCTCGTGTTTATGAAACACGGCAATTAAATATGAATTTTCATTGATTCGACGATTGAATGATTTTGTCAACAACCGATTACGAATCTGTAAGAAAAGGGGTGCCAATAATGCCGTCTGTGCATTAACCTCTGATCTGGAAATCATTCATTCAACGAATTTTTGATTTGAAATATTTAGTTCCAAGACAAATTGGGAATCTCTTTATGATGGGATCATGATCGTTTATAAGTAAACCCCTTAACAAAATATTAAGTTAATTAGATGCTTTCCAATGAATTAACACTCATCAAAGCCTAGATCATAAGGGGTGGGTTGGCCAAAGTAGAGCACTCCTTTTAATCGTGGTTAGGTGCGAAAGAATAAATGTGATATTCGTCATGTTAATCATTGGGTCCAACTTAACTAAGTCGTCACAATAGGATTGTGGATAGTGAACTTAGAAGCATATAGTTTGGCGAAGAATTTATTAGATAAATTAGAACAATAGTTGTTCACCAAACTATCCAAAAATTATATGTGATATAATTGACAAATGTTGTCTACCTAAATAGTTATGTTTTGGGAGAATTAGCCAACGCTGACTCAAGGCAAAATGAAATATGGATCTTGGCTCACTAGAAAATTAGTTTCCGAATTGATAGTAAGGGCTATTAGTTTGAACAAAATAGTGGGAGGTATATTAAGTTGAATGTACCATAATTACTTGAACATAATTATTAATTATTTGACAATCTAACTTATCTTATGCATTTTAAACATTGTAGATACTAAATGGCGCAAAACACAAACAACTCTTTCTCCGTGCGATCAGTCCTTGAGAAGGACAAGCTGACAGGAACAAACTTCCTTGACTGGTCTAGGAATTTGAGGATTGTCCTCAGGCAGGAGCGTAAGCTCCATGTTGTTGAAATTCCTCCACCGGTCCATCCTGGTGACGGTGCAACTCGTGCTCAACTAAATGCTTACCAGAAGCATATTGATGATGCGACGGATGTTGCTTGTCTCATGCTTGCAACTATGAGTGCTGAGCTTCAGAGCAGCATGAGCATATGGATGCTTATGCTATGCTTGAGCATCTTCAGACGATGTTTCAAGTACAGGCTCGTCAAGAAAGGTTCAATACGTACGAAGCACTTTTTAACTGCAAGCAAGGAAATAACCCGGTTGGACCGCATGTTCTGAAGATGATTGGGTATTTTGAATACCTAGACCGTTTGGGCTCCGGGCTTTCTCGAGAGGCTCAAATAGATATTATCTTGCAATCTTTGAACAGCAACTATGCCCAGTTTATTATGACTTTCACCATGACCGAGCAAGACAAAACACCCACTGAATTGTTGGCATTGTTAAGAACCACCGAAGCCAACATGCAAAAGGCACTTGAGAATGCTCCCATGATGATGGTGGGCAATAAAGGTGCTAAGGGAAAGGGGAAATGGAAGGGCAAGAAAAAGATTGGATCTAATGCAGTTGCTCCTTCCAAGCCCACTTTCAAGAAGGCTCTCAAGCCTAAAGGTGGTGTTGCTAAACCTGATAAGGGTGATTGTCACTGGTGCAAGAAACCAGGTCATTGGAAGAGAAACTGTCCAGCTTATTTGGAAAGTCTGAAGAGCGTGAAATCTCTGAATATTTCTGATTCAGGTATTTATGTTATAGAAGTCAATTTATCTACTCCTACATCTTGGGTATTGGATACTGGATGTGGTTCTCACATTTGTATTAATGTGCAGGGACTTCAAAGGAGTAGATCTTTGGCAAAGGGAGAGATCGACCTACGCGTTGGCAATGGAGCAAAGGTTGCTGCTATGGCCGTAGGGACTTATTATTTATCGTTGCCCTCTGGGCTTATTTTAGAACTTGAGAACTGTTATTACGTGCCTGCGATTTGCAGAAACATTATTTCTATTTCTTGTTTGGACAAGAAGGGTTTTTCATTTATAATAAAAGACAATTGTTGCTCTTTTGGTTTAAATGATTTAACTTATGGTGTAGCGCATTTATTTAATGGTTTATATGTTCTTGATCTTGATTATACTCCCGTCTATAATATGAATAAACGTCTTAAAGCAAATGACTCAAATCAAACATACCTTTGGCATTGTCGATTAGGCCATATAAATGAGAATCGCATATCCAAACTACATAAAGATGGATTTTTGGATAAGTTTGATTTTGAATCATACGATGAATGTGATGCTTGTTTACTTGGTAAAATGGCAAAAGCTCCTTTTACTAAACAAGGTGAAAGGGCCAACGAATGATTAGAACTGATACATAGTGATGTATGTGGTCCAATGGGTTCTATGGCAAGAGGTGGCTTTTATTACTTCATAACATTTACTGATGATTTCAGTAGATTCGGATATGTGTATCTTTTGAAACACAAATCTGAATCCTTTGAAAAGTTCAAAGAATTTAAAGCTGAAGTAGAAAAGCAAATAGGCGGAAGTATTAAAACTCTTCGATCTGATCGAGGAGGTGAATACTTAAGCCATGATTTTAAGAATTACTTAAAGGAGTGTGGTATAGTATCACAACTCACTCCTCCTGGAACACCACAATGGAATGGGGTTTCTGAAAGGAGAAATCGTACCTTGTTGGACATGGTACGATCGATGATGAGTCATGCTGATCTACCAATAAGTTTCTGGGGTTATGCCCTAGAAACCGCTGCATATACACTAAATCGAGTTCCAACTAAAGCGGTTCAAAAGACTCCATATGAGATATGGACTGAGAAACGTCAAAGCATGTCATTCATGAAAATATGGGGATGTGAAGCATTTGTGAAACGTATGATCTCTGACAAGCTTGGACCAAAATCAGACAAGTGTTATTTTGTGGGGTACCCGAAGGAAACTAAGGGTTACTTCTTCTATAATCCGACCGAGAACAAAATAGTTGTTTCTCGCACTGCTATATTTCTTGAACGAGAGCTAGTCTCCAAAAGAAACAGTGGGAGGAAAATAGAACTCGATGTAGCTCGAGACCCACAAGATAATGTTGAACCTGAGTTGGAACTTGAGCAGGATATTCAAGATAATATTCAAGATGACACTGCTCAAGAAACACAGATTGTTCGTAGATCAGGTAGGATTCGCCAAAAACCTGAGAGATATTATGGATTTCTCTTAATAGAAAATGGTGATTTGATGCTCATAGATCAAGATGAGCCCCTCACCTACCAAGATGCTATGAACAGTCCTGACTCTGAGAGATGGCTAGAAGACATGAAATCTGAAATGGATTCCATGTATGATAACCAAGTATGGACTTTGGTTGATCCACCTGAAGGGGTAAAACCTATAGGGTGCAAATGGGTTTTCAAAAAGAAAATCGACATGGAAGGAAATGTTCAGACCTATAAAGCTAGGTTGGTTGCAAAAGGTTTCAAACAAATTCATGGTATTGACTATGATGAAACTTTTTCACCTGTAGCTATGGTCAAATCCATTAGGATTTTGCTTGCAATAGCAGCTTATCATGATTATGAGATCTGGCAGATGGATGTCAAAACAGCCTTCCTTAATGGGAGCCTTGAAGAGGATGTGTACATGACACAACCTGAAGGTTTTGTCAGTCCAAGGGATGCTAGAAGGATATGTAAGTTGCGTCGATCCATTTATGGACTGAAGCAGGCCTCAAGGAGGTGGAATATTCGTTTTGACCAGACAGTCAAGGAATTTGGCTTTATTCAAAACGAAGATGAATTTTGTGTTTACAAAAGGGTTAGTGGGAGCCACGTGGTATTCATAGTATTATATGTTGATGATATATTACTTATCGGGAATGACATACCTTCTCTACAGGCTGTTAAGACTTGGTTGGGAAAAAATTTCTCCATGAAAGATTTAGGCGAGGCGACCTATATATTAGGGATCAGGATCTATAGAGATAGATCCAGAAGATTGATCGGCCTAAGTCAGAGTACATATATTAACAAAGTACTGCATCGTTTTGGGATGCAAGATGCTAAAAGGGGATTTGTCCCGATGTCTCATGGGATATCGATCTCGAGTGACAATAGTCCTAAAACATTGGATGAAAAGGACCGCATGAGTAAGATTCCATATGCTTCTGCAATTGGATCTATCATGTATGCAATGATATGTACTCGTCCTGATGTGTCGTATGCTTTGAGTATGACGAGCAGGTTCCAGTCTAATCCAGGTGAAGGTCACTGGACAGCTGTCAAGAATATTCTTAAGTACTTGAAGAGGACTAAAGATTCATTCTTGGTATATGGGAGAGAAGAGAGACTAGTGGTAAAAGGTTACACTGATTCTAGTTTCCAAACAGACAAGGATGATTCTATATCCCAGTCTGGTTTCGTGTTTTGTCTCAACGGAGGTGCTGTAAGCTGGAAAAGTTCAAAGCAAGAAACAGTAGCTGATTCTACAATGGAGGCTGAGTATATTGCTGCTTAAGAAGCAGCTAAGGAGGCAGTTTGGATCCGAAATTTCATCACAGGGCTTGGTGTGGTTCCATCGATCGCAGATCCTATCGATCTTTATTGCGATAACAGCGGAGCCATAGCACAAGCAAATGAACCAAGATCGCACTCCAGGGCAAAACATATACTTAGAAGATATCACCTTATTCGTGAGATTAATGAACGAGGAGATATACATATATGTAAAGTGCAAACAAATGATAACGTAGCTGACCCACTGACTAAGGCTTTGTCGCAGCAGAAGCACGAGGGTCACACTAGTTCCACTGGTATTCGATACATGAGTGATTGACTCTAGTGCAAGTGGGAGATTGTTAGTGTAGGTGCCCTAGAGGCAATACAATGATATTATGTAATCAGTATTATTGACATTATGTTCTATTTGATTATATTAATAATTTATTATAAATGTTAGCATGATAAATGTCCTTAGATTATTAATACGAACTATATGAACATGAGATTATATATAGTATAATAATCTTAAATGTCCCTTGTCGAGTATTATTATTATTAGGACAGTAATAATACATTGAGACTAGTATGTTGATTGATTGATGACCACCTCTCATGGGTCATTAGTATAGAGATACTAAAATCAATACATAGGTAAATGTAAGAGTACATTGTACTGGACAGACCCACTGTGAGATTCAACATGGAATAAATAAATAAGTGTCATAAGTAATCTCACTGTGATAATGGTGTAATGGTCCTCTGACCTGAAATCATTATATTTCTACACGAGAATTAATGTACTTTGATTCTATCAAAAGTTATCTTTAATCGGGTAATGATAAAGATAGTATTGGGTTCATTATGAATCGTGTGAGAAATGTGAATGATCTAGATGGAATTTAACCCTCCTAATTTTAGGAGCGATATTATCGGCCTCTTGTTTGAGTGAGACTATGAAATGCATGGCCATGCTCAAATATTGATTTGTTTGAATAGTCTACTCATCGATCAAGAAAATAAAGATTAAATCATTAAGAGGATGACACGAACCATGCCTCTAGTTTAATCTATAATATCAAGGTTAAAAGGATTATATTACACGGAGACATTAGTCACGAAAGGTTTAATTGAATCACCAATTATTATTATTACTTGGGTAGCAATGATGTATTACTAGATGACGCTCATTGTTTATAATTTTATTATTAGATAATAAAATTATTGCCAACGTAATAATAACCTAAAGGGTCACACACTTAGAACGTTTAAAAGGAGTTTTAATTTAAATTCGGAATTTAAATTAAATGATTATAAATTCGAAATTAGTTATTTAATTGAGTTGGACTTGATTAATTAAAGTATAATTCGAATTTAAATCATTAAACCAAATCAGTTATCATTAAACCAAATCAGTTTGGCCAAACCGATTAGGGTTAAGCCCACCTCATTCTCTCTTATAAATACATAGAGATGTATTGGTTTAGGTTTTATCTTTTGGCAAATTCATTTTCCATAGAAAACCCTAGCCGCTCCAACTGTTGAGAGGCAAGAGAGAGAGAGAGATAGAGGCAAGCATCATCGGCTAGTACCGGCTCCCTTGATCGTTGGACGATCGGACGTTCGTGTGGACTGCTTTAAAGACGCGGATCTTGCTACAAGGGTTGCGTGGTGATTGTATAACAGGACACCCATCTTTCAGCCTTCGTAAAGCTCTTAAAAGGTAAAATTTCGTTTCTTCATAATCAGCCATGTCTTGTACACGGATCCTAGGGTTAGGGTTTCGAATTTTATGGTTTTACTTCGCTGCGTTTGTGCCCCGAAACCCATCAGCTACCACACGACACTCGGCCATGACTTCGAGCCACCTACAAGGTTTCACACAGCCTTGATACCGCAAGACGCTCGGCCATGACTTCAAGCCACCTATAAGATTTCTCACAGCCTTGCTACAGCATGATGCTCGGCCATGACTTCGGTCCAACCACAAGGTTTCACAGCTCAATAGCTACCTCATCTGGCACGGCCTAGAGCACGATGCTCAGAACTCGGTGGTGCTTGGAACTCAGTGCGCATCCCAAGGCAGAAACTAGCCGTGTTCGTGCAAAAAGACCATCCTGCCCTCGGTCGCAGTGTCGACTGCTTTTTCCCACGGGGCTGAACTACTCCTTGACAGCTGAAACACCCAACCCTCTAGGAGTGGGGGGCCTATGATGTGGGTAAAAATCTAGCCTCATCTGAACCTTCTGATCCCCTTAAGATCCCGCAACCCATCAGAACATGCTTGCATACTCCATGGACCGTTAACCAGCCCTCTGTGCCCATTCGGCCCACAGAGAAGGGTCAAACCGGCCAACTGGGGTTCCCTCTCTACCTATAAATAGCAGACTCCCTCCACTGTGACCTCCAAAACCCTAGTTTCCATTTTCTTTTTCTTCCATTCACTGACTTGACTGTCGGAGGGTCCGTCGCCCACAAATCCCCGATGTTTCTGGACTTTGTGCAGGTGTCCGGCGACCCACGGTCGATAGTAGCCACCAACATATAAGTTCCTCCTACATCTCACCAGATCCAGATCTATGGTTGAGATTTGTCCTTCCCCCTAAAAATTCATCATGATCTATTGCTCCCACACCCTAAAAACATCAGCATCAATTCTCTTGGAGGAAAATCAGGGAATGAGCATCCCAAACTAGCTAATCCAAACATAAATAATTCGGCCTAAACTAGCTAATTCTCCAAGAACAAGTGCCTGTTCTTACCATACTGGACTTAAATCAACATCTCCGAGAACACTAGCCAAACTTGCTAATTCTCAACTTTCAATAAATCACGATCTGTCGGTACCTTGGGTCCCGCTCAGCCTCTAGAGCCCACACAGCTAAAACAACACCACATTTTACTCTAAGGTTTTCTAAGTTAACCCTAACTCTTTAAAGTAATCAAAAATCGATTACTTCTTATTTCCAACATGTCCTTCATTCGTTCCCCAAAATAGCAATTTTCAATTAACCAAAATTCTCTTTTCTCAAATTTGTGAACATTATTTCTATATTTTCTTTGACTCCACCCTCAACAACTATGAAAAAATATTCTAAGTTAATCAACTAGTTTGAAAGGATTCAATTAATTAAATCTCTACACAAATAAGTTCTTTCTACATTAAAAATTCCAAACCCTAGTTATAATATAAATCCCGAACTTCTAATTTAGTTAAGTCAAGCTCTAATCTAAATTTTTAATTCAAATTTCCAAATCTAAAATTAATCAATAATTAAATTTTGAAATTTAATCCCAGATTTATTTGTGCCAACTCCAATTTAAACAATTTCCTATAGAATATGACTCTAATTCAAAAAAAAATAAACAAAAGAAAACAAATTAAACAATTAACCAGAGCCCCCCTGAGACTCAAACATGCGACCTCTCAATCCCCAAGCCGCACGCAATAGGTAGGCCCACAAGCCTCTTTGACTGTCAACTTATTTTCGAAAAAAAAGGTTATCCCAAATGCCAACACAGACCCGTTCCATTCTGGATCATACCTGAATCCAACCCGCAATCCAATAACACAACAAAACATACATGGTTGGCCAATTCCAGACCGGCACAGTAAAATCCAAACATGTCAACATTACGGTTTCTAAAAATTCTAACTTAGATTAGAATTTCTATTTGATTTCTAATCAATCTTTAGTAAATGAATACTTCATTAAATGTAAGTTATCCTTGCATGCTTCTACGAATAAGCTAATCAACATTAGATTTATAACGTATAACTATAACATGAGATAATCCACATACAAATGAATTTGATCTATAACTACATCATGAAGTAATCAACATATGAGTAGATTATATCTATAACTACAACATCATATGAATAATCTATATCTATGACTACAACATGAAATAAATATCAAACGAACAAATTTAGATCTATGACTACAACAAGCAATCATCAAATAAATAAATCTAAATCTATAGTTACAACATGAACTCATCCTGCGTATAAATTTAGAACTATTATCACAACATGCAATATTCATCAAATAAATAAATCTAGGTCGATGAACACAACATGCATTGTTCCTCGAATAAATAACTTTAGACCTGTGACTACAACATGCAATGTTCATCAAATAAGTCAGTCTAGATCTGTGAACAGAACAAGCATTAAGTGGAAAGGAACACCCACCTTTGATTTGTAGAACAAATTTGGTTTGCAAGGCCTCCAAAGATCCTTTACATTAATTGATTTTAAAAATTAAATCAATTGAAGTAACTCCCAAAATAGATTGAATTAAAAAACCTTCCAAATAATAATTTAAGTCAAAAACAAAACCTCCAATTTTCCCCATAGGGCTAGCTGACCAATATGGGTCCAAGACTTGAGTTGGGCTCGGTTTGGGATGGGCTCACCTTATGGGCTTCAAAGAAAATATTCCTTCATTTGAAAACTCAATAATAATAATAATAGCCAAAGTTAATAGTTCATTCAAAAATAGTAAAATAAAATGAATTAAAAGTGAATAAATAAGTAATGAGATGATGCTAGATAAATTTTACAGTTTAAAATTTATACACTTCAAGCCCGTGCGTTGCACGTGCCACAATATGTAGAATATTTTTGCCGAGTGTTATAACACTCCCTCCTTAGAATAGTTACGTCCCCAGAACTACACTTAGAAAGGGGAAACAACAAAGTGCAGAGTATCAGGTGTGTGCACAGGTAGCGATTCCGTTAAAATGATTAACTGAGAAGAATGTGGGTTTCAATTGGACTGATCAGCGTGAAACAAGCTTTCAAGAATTGAAGAAAAGGTTGACAATAGTGCCAATATTGTTCTACCACAAGCATGCAAGGACTATGATATATACAGTGATGCTTCGCATTGAGGTTTGGGTTGTGTACTGGTGCAAGAAGGAAGGGTAATAGCTTATGGGTTCAGCCAGTTGCGGCCGCACGAGAAAAATCACCCAACTCACGACTTGGACTTGGCACCATTTATTTTTGCCTTGAAGCAGTGGAGGCATTATGTGTATGGGGATAAAGTCAATATGTACATTGATCATAAAAGTTTGAAGTATATCTATCAGTAAAAGGACCTGAATCTATGGCAGAGAAAGTGGTTGGAGGTATTGGAAGACATTCTTCCAGAAATCAGGTGTCACTCGGGGAAGGCGAATGTAGTGGCAGATGTACTCTGTCGGAAGAACAGTTTAACATGTTTTATTACATCATAGAAGGAGCTGGCAGATGAGTTTGATCGAACCAGAATCGAAGTGGTAATGCAAGGGCTGGGGGCAACTTTGGCGCAGTTGAGGCTTCAGCCTACATTGAGAGAACATATTATCGATGGTCAGAAGTCCCACTGTGAAATTCAGGAGATGAAAGAGCAAGTTCTTGCAGGCAGATTGTTAGAGTTCCGAGTAAAGGACGAAGCGCTTTGATTCGGAGAGAGTTTGTGTGTGCCTAAAAGGACTGACTTAAAGGAGAATATTCTTTGGGAAGCATACACCACTTTGTTATCAGTACATCCTGGAAGTACCAAGATGTATAAAGATATTAAGCAAAACTTTTGGTGGCCGGATATGAAGAGAGATGCAGTAGATTTTGTAGCAAAATGCATTACTTGTCAACAAATCAAGGTAGAAAATCAGAGGTTCGGAGGTCTATTGCAGCCTTTGCCTATTCCATAGTGAAAATTAGAGAACATCAGCATGGATTTCATCACAGATATGCCGAGGAGTCCGAAGGAAAATGACTCGATATGGGTAATAGTAGATCGATTGACCAAATCGGCTCATTTATTGGCGATGAAGATCACTTGGTCTCTAGAGAAATTGACAAAATTATGTAATTGAGGAGGTGGTGAGACTGCACGGAGTATCCGTATCGATTGTTTCATATTGAGATGCACGATTTCTTTCACGCTTTTCGAAGAGTCTACAGGCAGCCATGGGAACTAAGATTGACTTCAGTACTGCTTTCCATCCTCAAACAGATGGGTAAACAGAGAGAGTAAATATAGTGCATTAAGACATGTTGAGATCTTGTGTGAGGGACTTCGAAGGAAGCTGGGAAAAGTACTTGGCACTGGTAGAGTTTGCATATAACAACAACTTTTAGGGTAGTATTGGCATCTCACCATATAAGGCGTTGTATGGGAGGAAGTGTAGAACGCCCGTTTATAGGTCGAAATAGGGGAAAGGCAGATTTATGAGCCAGAGATCGTACAACAAACTTCATTGACGGTCGAGTTGATCCGGTAGAGGTTAGCGAGACTCAGAATAGGCAGAAGAGCTATGCATATGTTCGGAGGAGAGACTTGGAGTTTGAAGGGGAGATTATGTGTTCCTAAAGGTATCTCCAACAAAGGGCGTGATAAGGTTTGGAAGATGAGTGAAACTAGCTCAAAGATTTGTAGGGCCATAAAAGATTCTGAAGAGGATCGGAAAGGCGGTATATAGATTGGAGTTACCAGAGGAGTTAGCACAGGTACACAATGTATTTCATGTATCTATGGTAAGAAAGTATATGCCATATCAAAATCATCAATTGTCTGAGGTACCAGAAGGTTTACAACTAATTTGAGGTTGAGGAACTACGGTTGGAAGATCAAAGTGGCACAACAAAAGTGTGGATGTGATTATTGGAATAGATTGGATGGCGGTCTACAGTGCAACAATTGAATGCAAGGTTAGAAGGTAGTGGTGAAGGCACCGGGAGGACCAATAGCGACATTTCAAAGGAAGAAGGAATGCAAGGGGGTGGTAGCGGCTATTTCGAAGAAGAAGATTCCTGAAGAAGTCAATGTGATTCCAGTGGTCTAAAACTTTCCATCAATATTTTTGGATGGTCTGCCAAGATTACCACCTAACCAAGATGTGGAGTTCAACATCATCATTCATCCAGAAAGTGCACCAATATCCAAGCCACCTTACCGGATGGCACGAGTGGAACAAGATGGAGTGAAGAAGCAGATTGAGGAACTGTTGCACAAAGGTTTCATCAGGCATAGTGCTTCACCTTGGGGAGCACCGGTCTTGTTAGTGAAGAAGGACATGTTGATGAGGATGTGCATCGATTACCGTGAGCTGAACAAGGTGCCAATTCAGAACAAGTATTCAATTCCTCGAATTGATGACTTGTTAGATAGGCTGCAAGGAGCGGCAGTTTTCTCCAAGATTGATCTACGGTCAGGTTATAACCTAGTTCATTTTAAGGAGGAAGAGGTGCACAAGACAACTTTTCGAACATGGCATGGGCATTATGGATTCTTGGTTACGCCATTTGGAGTGACCCATGCACCGATAGTATTTATGGATATGATGAATAGAATGCTACGATCATTCGTTGATTCTTTCATCGTGGTGTTCTTCAATGACATTCTGGTATATTCGAAGTCGGAAGAGGAGCATGTCAGGCATTTGACAAAGGTATTGAAGAAGCTGCGAGAACATAGATTGTATGCCAAGTTGTCAAAATGCAAGTTTTGGAAGTCAGAAGTTGCATTTCTGGATCACATCCTTTCTAAGGAGGGAGTAGCAACGGATCTGCAGAAGACCGAAGTAGTGAAGGGATGATCTCGACCACAACCGTGAAGGAAGTTATGAGCTTCTTGGGGTTGACAGGATATTATAAGCGGTTTTATTCAGGGTTGTTTTGTAGAAATTGTTTAAATGTAAGTTAGTGCAAGTGAATCTAGAATGTAAATTAGTTTCAGAATTTATATATTAAACTTAAGATTTGGAAACCGATTAAATTTTAGAACAGAGTCTGATTTTAATTAACTAGAAGTTGGAATCCTATTTTAAATAGGGTTTTGTGTTCTAATTATAGAAAGAGTATATTTGCATTAAGATGTAAATAGTTAAATTAACGGTAAATTTCAGATAACCCTACTGAGTTTTACAACTTTGGCAGATAAACCATTCTCAAAAAAAAAGTTGGCATATAATCATACTTAAGTTTGCTCCGTTAGGCAGTATGGCCTACTCTGTTCATTTTGGGGTGTTTTTTTTTTGAAAAAAGTGTTGTTGTTTTCACTTTTCAAAGATGAAATTACCCTTATCTCTATATAGGCTTAAGACAATGGTTTGAAACAGTAAAAAAGATTTGGTGGGAAAATTGGGAGATTAGAGCAGAAATTTTGGGGGATTTCATGAGTTGTTATTTTTATTTATTTTTATTATTTTTAATTTTTGCATCCGTGTTTTTAGTTGTGTTGGAGAGTGGTTGTTTATTTTATCTCATCAAAATACATCTAATTCAATTCAAAATAATTTTCAGGAATCTATTTCAGTAATCTTCCACAAATCCAGGAATAATAAACTATAGAAAAGTACTTTAGAGTACAAATTTCATTCCAATAACCAAACATTATAATTATACAATTCATTCACAAATTCAGTTGATTCCAATAATTATATTTATGTACAAGTGCTTAAGAGCACAATATCTAAGAAAACTTGAGTGCATAACCCCATGAAGAATTATGAAATATATAAATATACAAATCCAACGAAAAGGGCACTCTATCGATACATCAAAATACCAAAAATAAAATAAAATAAAATCATGAATAATAAACAATAGAATTTCTTTCAGTAATCTTGCACAAATCCATGAATAATAAACAATAGAAAAGTACTTTAGAGTACAAATTTCATTCCAATAACCAAACATAATAATTAATAAACAATTCATTCACAAATTTAGTTGATTCCAATAATTACATTTATGTACAAGTGCTTAAGAGCACAATATCTCAGAAAACTTGAGTGCATAACCCCATGAAGAAGTATAAAATATATAAATATACAAATCCAACGAAAAAGGCACTCTATCGATACACAAAAAAAAAAAAAAAAAAAGAAAAAAAAAAAAAAAAAGGATGTTCACCAAGCTCGTCCCCACATAGAGATCATGATTCAATCATGTTTTGATAGCATGTTTTGACATATAAATGTCATCTAACAAGTTACATATTTTAACAAAGATTATTTACACTCTCTTAGTAAAGTTGTGGAAAAGTGAGAAACTGAAAATGCTGATTAATTAATACTGTAGTCGAAACCTTTCTCTAAATAGTTCACCCTGCATGGAATTGATTAATATTTTTTAGTATATGCTCGTCAATTTCCAAAGTTGCTCAAGATTATTAGTATGAAAAAACTCAAAAAAGTATGTGAAATGTATGCGCTAGAAATCTTAAAAGAACATAAAAGCTAAAAAATTGAGATAGTAGGGAGATAAATACCTTAACATGAACTCAGCCTTGATTAGGTTGTTGATAGTAGAGCAACCCTAAGATGCTTCTTCCTTACACGATAAATGTTTGATCTATCTGCTTCTTATCTCATTATACAGGTTCAGCACGATAAATGTTTGATCCAAAATTTTTAGGATCTTCCAAGTTACAAGTGTTCTATAACTTAAAATAATCATTATTTTGACCAGGATTCTAAGAGACAATACTTCAGGCAGCAGTGGACGTAAGTTACGAAAAAATTGATAAATGAAACAGATATAAATTCAGGCATGAGCAGTCCTATGAAATATTTTACATTGAAAACTGCACAAAGTACACTGATCGCTTGTAACATTTCCAAACCAAGGATTTTAAATAAACTATATCGCAGCACGGAGATATCTTTTAACCCTGTATTGTATGAAAGAGAAATGGAAAACGGACTAGGGTCAGTCGTTGTTAACCAACTAGTTAAAAGAGCTGAAAGCAGGGATAGCAGCAAGGGGAATGTTATGAGTTTCTCTAACATCAGAACTATCGACAAGCGAAACTCAGCTATATATTAGTGAGGTCTTCCCCTGTCCTTTATTTAGGGAAACATCTAACTTCTGCAACTAACGCAGCTAAAAGTGGAATCAGCATCATGCTAATGCCACTGGTTCAGCAAGGAATGACATGGGATATAGCAGAATCTCGTCTCCAGTCATGTAGGATGGAGAAAGTTAAGCCAGATCAAGGTCTATCCTAGGGGATACAACTTTTATATTTCAATTAAGGTTAGTATAGTACAAATTTGAAACTTCAGAAGCAGAATTACACTAGATTCAGTTGACGGAATTAACTTCTCTATCTCACCATATGAAAACAACTGATTCAGTTGATCGTTCTCTGCGGATTTATGAATACTTAAGCAAGGGGCTCCCTAATAAGTATACATATACACATACTGTTATCTATTATTGCAATATGCATAGGAATAGTTAACGGTGTATGCAACAGAAATCAATAGAGCTAAGATGACAAATCTTTGAAAAACTAGTTAGAAGTAGTTCCAGCCTGATGCATTGACTGACCATTCCTTGAAACAAAATCCAGAGAGTTCATTTAGTTTTCCCCAACAGATCTACATTAATTAAATAGTAAACTCAGGACAGACCTTGACATGAAAAGGCAAAAAACACTAAAACAGATAGCAGACTGCTGAATAAATTATCTTATTTTTGAGTTGAAGTTTTACATCAAAACAGGGTTAAAATAGCTCTTGAAACTGAAATTGAATGAATGCATAGCATATAAGTTGATAAATTGATAAACTTGCCTACCATTTCACAAGAATAGGAGAAATTTCTTACCTGTCAAAATTGGCACGTAGTAATTACCCTCAAAACTTCTCCATTTCTTTCTCCTCTCATTGCATCTCCATCTTCACCCTCTGATATGATAACGTGATTGGACAATCTGCAATAGAGATATATTAAAAGTGAATTATTGTATCCCATTAGCCCATTTTGCGAATGTTCCAAAATGGAGGCAATTCAATTGTAATGTACTTAAGAAATTAATGGATTAAGATTTAAAACGTACAAAACACTGCAGTGTTTGCCATTTGAGTATAAGAAAAAAAAATTAAAACGTACATCTAGCTAAATATAACATCACCCTAATCGCTCTCAACCAGTTTGTCCCTTCCAAAATTTGAGACATTTCCTAAGGATCTAAATGCATGGAACTTCCGCACCTTTGTGGTTTCCCTTCAATTGAAACAAAATCAACGGTTCAGATTCACCCTCACAAAATATATTATCCCTCCAAAAAGTCCCCCCCCCCCAAACCAATGTTTTCCCCCCAAAACTAAAAAAACTCATTACTTCATTACTATCTCTCTTTCTCTCTTTACTTTTTCATATTTCTCTCTTTCTCTCTCTCTCCCTCTCTCTCATTTTCTCTCTATTTACTCAGAAATTTAGATTTTCATATTTCAGGTTTGTAAATTTTCAGATTTTTTATTAGTTTTTTATTGCTTATGTTACAATGAAAATAACAAACATCTCCTCAACAGTTAAATTTCATTATTTTCCGCCCTCGAAGTTCTAAGAAGTTGGATTTTACACCCTCATTTATAATACTTTTTATATGCTGTATCATTCCGAAGACGTGCCGCAGTCACGTGCCCACGAGCAAATCTAGTAAGATAATAAAGAACAAACAACTTTACCCACTATACAAAAATTGTAAAATAATCAGACCATAAATGATAACCTACCATACTGAAGTATATACTGTACATATCCTTAACGAAAGTAACTACTTTCACAATTGACAAATGAAATGTTGACTGTTGCCTGTCTAATTGTGTGATGCAGCATGTATGAATCATCACCAATTTTACTACAATGTTGGAAATATATAAAAGCTCATTAAAACATTCCTTATTCTAAGACTAAATTAACAACAAGAAGATTATGGGGCATTTAGTCCAGAGACAGCAATGGGGATTATGTTTATAGGGGATCAGATTGTGTATGTTTTCACTTTCCATGAAAGAAAAACTTGAACAATATAGAGTATGAAACATATTACCTTCTGAAGAACTGAGTTGGCATTTGGGACCAAGTGACTGCCTATCTGTGATCAATAGCCATCTTACTGTAAAATAGAAGAGAAGGAGAGACAATCAGTTAGTCATTTAAATGTAAGTGTGTGAACCGGAAGTAAATCAAACAAACTTATCAATAAAATCACATTTCCTCTTTCCGCTTCTTCTTCTCTGCTTCATCTACTTCCTGTATGAAATTCCCCATTTTTCACCATTAGCTGCTGTTAAATATAAATAGGAGAGAGATACTCTGCTTCATCTATTTGCTCTTAGACTCAGAAATTCCCCAAATTTTCAGACAGAGAGAGTAGAAATTGAGGAAATAGAATTTTCATGAGAAACAATGAACAAGTCAAAATCAACAACAACAGAGTATGAAGGTAGTTGGCAAACACGGATATACTGAAATAAGTTCCATATGATCGTTTAATTTTTCATAAGATTGCAAAAAAGGAGTACACATATTAAGTGATTAGTTCAACACATGGTTTGACATACTTCAACTGATCAAATCAAAATGAATTCCTTCGCTAAAGGTACTCCTGTATGAAGAAACATTAAGAATTCTTCTTGGGTTAGTTCTTCTTAATACACTAATGCGAATTTTACAGATTGATATTTGAATATGAACAAAATTGTTTATCATTTGTGGATTTCAGGAAAAGAAGAGCGATAGGAGTAACTATAGCCAAGAGCAGACCTGTCATTTGTGGATTTCAGGAAACTAGAATAGAGACGCCTATAGAGGAGGATTTCACTTCGATTAGAGGGTTAACAGATTTCCTATGGCGCTTTAAGCCTTCTAGAGGATTCTCTGGAGGCATTGCGGTAGGTGCTAGCGCCACTACATTCGAGATTGTAGACGATTTTATCGGGGCTTTTTCGGTTTCCATTAGACTTAGACGACGCTGTGACGACTGGACACAGACAGTTACTAGCGTCTATGGGCCATACGATAGTAGATTGGGGCATCAGTTCTGGGCAGAATTAAAATTCATTAGGAACAAATGGGACGGGGCTTGGGTCATAGGAGGAGACTTTAACATCACCAGATTCAATGATGAGCATAAAGGAAGGGGGCATGGCAGCTACGATCAAGACTCTTTCAACAAGACGATAGACGAGTTAGAGTTAATAGAACTAGAGATGACTGACAGAAAATATACTTGGTCAAATATGCAGCGTAACCCCATCATGGCCAAGTTAGATCGAGTCCTAGTGTCAAACGAATGGGAGGACGCTTACCCCTTTGCAAAGGTAAAGTCCGTGATTCGATACACTTCTGACCATCTGCCGCTGGTGATCGATTGTGGGCTGAATGAAAGAAAGAAACACTTCAGCTTCAAATTTGAGAAAGCTTGGACAATTTGCGACGAGACTAGGCAGGTAATAGCTGAATCCTGGAACGCAGCTTCCGTCCAGGGCACGGCTGTGGGAATATGGATAGAGAAGACAAGACGACTACGAAAGAGATTAAAAGATTGGGCCAGACAAAAAACGAGAGATACCCACCTTAGGCGAGAGACGCTAGCCGGCAGAATATCACAGTTGGAAAGTGCTCAAGAGGATAGAGATTTACAGAACTCGGAGAAAGATGAACTATCTGATAATAGACTCGAGCTACAACACATAGGGAAAATGGAGGAATTATACTGGCAACAGAGAGCGAGAATCCAGTGGCTGAGAGAGGGAGACGCTAACACAAAATTTTTCCACAAAGTCGCCAATGGCAGAAAAAGACAAAACTATATCACGAGTATCAATATTAACGGGAACTGGACGGATAATCAAGACTCGATCAGGGGGCATCTAGACTCCCACTTTCACGAGCTATTAGGAGGAGTAACGACCGGGAGATGTGCTATGGCTCAGGATATGTGGAGCTCCGCAAGAATAGAGGGGAGTGATGGGATCGAAACGAGATTTACCGAAGCTGAGGTGTTGGCCGCAATTAAGATGTTAGGCCAGGATAAGGCCCCTGGTCCAGATGGGTTCCCTATTTTCTTCTTCAGAATTTACTGGCATATCATTAAAGGCGACCTTTTGAATATCTTCCACGAGTTATACGACGGCGTAGCGAACTTGGATAGGTTAAATTAAGCCACGATCGTTCTCGTTCCGAAGAAAAGCGAGGTTAACTCCCACGAGGATCTCAGACCGATAAGTCTTCTCAACGGCTCGTTTAAGATAATAACGAAGGTACTAGCTCAAAGACTAGCCCCAAACCTTCAAGAGGTGATTGCCGAGTCGCAAAGTGGATTCATCAGTGGGAGGGATATCATGGACAGCATAGCAGCGGCACACGAAATTGTTTTCAGAGGCCACAAAGATAAAGCCCAGGGATTCATACTTAACCTCGATTTTCAAAAAACATATGACTCGGTATCCTGGGATAGTGTGGACGAGGCGCTCAGGCTTAAAGGATTCGGCCCAAAATGGAGACTATGGATGAATAAGTGCATTCGCGGCGGAAAATCGTCCATCCTGGTAAACGGATGGGTGGGGAAAGAGATCAGATGCAAGAAAGGGCTAAGACAAAGGGATCCCCTATCGTCTCTGCTATTTGCAATCGTAGCTGACGGACTAGCGGAAATGATAAGAAGAGCTAGGGAAAACGATACAATCAAAGGCATCAACATTAAGGGAATCAAAGAACCTATGACTATACTACAATACGCAGACGACACAATTCTCTTCGGGAGCGCGACAGTTGAGGAAGCGTTCGCCCTTAAGACTATCTTGGCTTGCTTCCAAGGATGGTCAGGGCTGAAAGTGAACCTGCACAAGACTAGTGTAATCCCAATCCATGATCAGCAGGATACATCGATAGGAGATATCAAGGAGATATTAGATTGCAAGATCGGCGAATATCCATTCAAATACCTGGGAACCCCAATTAAGCCAGGAGCTTTCCTCAAGGACAATTGGAATTTTATCATCGCAAAGATCGAAAAGAAGCTATCGGGATGGCAGAATAGGTTTCTTTCCCTGGGAGGAAGGATCATTCTACTCAACTCAGTCCTTAGTGCGATTCCGATGTTTATCATGTCTATTTATGAGCTACCAAAATGGGTTATCAATAGAATTGACAAATTAAGGCGTAGATTCTTATGGAAGGGCACTGGAGAGGGAAACAAAGGCTTCTACTTAGTGAACTGGGGAAGAGTTTGCAAAAGAAGAGAATATGGAGGGTTGGGTATCATTAATCTTCAAGATATGAATAGAGCCCTACTAAGTAAGTGGTGGTGGAAGATAAATAACAAGCAAAAGAAATGGTGGAGCTACTCGTACGAGCTCTACCGTAAAAGAAGAAAGTACAGATTTGGAGGAAGAAGTTCGTCGGCAAAAGTGTCCATAATGTGGAAGGGAATTGCAAAACAGGGAGAAATATTCTTTTCCAACACCATATGCAAGGTAGGAAATGGGAAAAATACCAGGTTCTGGAAAGACAAATTGTGTGGAGCAACATCATTGCAAAACCAATTCCCACAAGCAGCTGAAGCAACCTTGGACCTAGATCTCACAGTTGCAGACATTAGAAGGAACGGTACTCTTAGTTTTAAGGTATCACACAATATTACGCCAGAAAGTAGTGCACAATTTGAAGAGCTGAATGAGATGATTATGCGGGAAGAGGGACGACCTAATAGTTTACCAGATGAGAGATGGTGGGATAGAGACAATGCAAAAGTGTTTTCAGTTTCATCCATGTATAAATGGATAAACGATGGGGGTACGAGATGTCAGGTCCAATCGGTTATCTGGGGGGCCAAGATTCCGTTCAGGGTTAAAGTTTTTTGCTGGTTAGCCCACAACAACGCAATCCTTTCTAAACTTAACCTACAGAAGCGAAGCATGCAGCTTGACGCGACTTGTGATATGTGTCTAGGGGCACAAGAAGACGTCAACCATATCCTGTTCCTTTGTCCCTAAGCCCGTCTTGGGTGGGAGATAGTATGTAGGGGTTTCGGGTGTTCACACTATCCTAGCACGACCACAGACATTTGGGGGTATATTAGAGAGACACACATCAAAGTAGATGATAGAAAGGCGTGGGACATAGCTGTCTCCGCTACAATCTGGAACCTGTGGCTAGAAAGAAATGATTCTATTTTCCGCAACAAAGTCTATAGATTTCATAATTCATTGCATAAGATTT
The DNA here is from genome assembly GCA_017893485.1 of Hemerocallis citrina. Taxonomy (NCBI): domain Eukaryota; kingdom Viridiplantae; phylum Streptophyta; class Magnoliopsida; order Asparagales; family Asphodelaceae; genus Hemerocallis; species Hemerocallis citrina. The sequence continues at coordinate 134,122,660 of CM030360.1, read as the reverse complement.
TTCTGCTTATCTATGATTGGGCAGGAGCACAAGAGGCAGTGAAGAGGGTCAGGACCAACGACGGAGACTAGATTTACGGGACCACAAGTCTGCTTCAGAGCTGGCTGAGGCATGCATACCCGACTGATCAGTATTTTGGTGGCTCAAGCTGAGGGAGCTCTGTTGTGGTTCAGCAGTACCAGTTAGAAGAATGCTATGCTAGCTTTATGTTAAGCTTTGTTGTTGATTTTCTGTTCTAGTAGATGCTGTTGTCTTTTCTATTTAGACTTCCTTTAGTTGTTGTTTTAGCTTATGCTCTGTACTACCCTGTTTCCTTAATTGATCGTTAATGAAACGATGGCTCGACCATCTTTTATCAAAAAAAAAAAAAAAAAAAAATTGTTTATCATTGCATTTCAAAGAATATAAAAATAAAATAAAATTTACAACGTAAACTAACTAGCTAAGTTGAATTTCACCAAAGGAGAAGCTTACTCTTTTGGAGAAATCTATAAGAGATCTGTCAGGATCGGGATTACGACCTGCTCTGGATCTGGCCATTAATGAAGTTAGAAGAATTGAGGAAGAGGGGAATAGGAAGATTGTAACGCCCCGATCTCCCCGCAACTGGAAAACCGTGACACATGCCAAGATCTTTCCTTCAATTAGTCTCGAGACACAGAAAAACTGGAAAAATTAAAAACTTTTCTTCAACACAAAGTTACTATGCAGTAATTACAAATATCAGTTTGTACTACCAAACTGTACTGCCTGCCCCTTTTCTTTTCCTTTTGACTCCAAACCCAATTCTTCCAATTTCTATATCACTTTAAACATAAACTAAAATGGTTATGTTTCAAAGAAAAATTGGGCAGAGTCTCCTTTGTATTTTTTGTCCAAAACACAGAAAAGCTTACGGAATTTTGCTCTAAATTCCGTAGCTTACATCACAGGCAATAAAATATGGGCTCCCCAGGCCAAAATGAGCATCATCACACAGGCAATATATATATATGCTCTGGGGGCCAAACTCATAACGGTATAACAATTATCAAATAAAAACCATAAATTCCTTATGAAAACGTAGTAAGTTTTTAGAAATTTACTTGTAAAAACCTACCATGACGCCTGGCACTCCACACGAAATGGTTACGGGTCAAAACCATATCCTGCTGCCTCACACTATACTTTTCATCATCATACTCATACTTATACATCAAAAATACAATTTAAAGCATAAATGTTTACTATTTACAAATAAAACATAACAACAATTTATAACTGGAGCTCCACTCCACGGAACCTGTACCTACACCTCACCTCTGCACTGCTGAGGACCTGTAACAGTAGGGACCTAGGGTAGTCCAAAGACTCCCTAACCCCCAAACACTAAGGGGTTAGCCATTTCTGGTGTGAGTATAATTTATTAAAAGTAAATAAATTAAACTTTCAAGTAAAAACATAACGAACTCACAATTTCCAAGATAACAAATCTTACTTGACATTTGAACATGTAAACATCATAAATGAGATTTTACATCAAATACTCTCTGAGTCATCACCTGTATGTATATCTATACCCGCTCATAACCTACTTATATTTAGTAACCATTTGAATAACCACTCATAATACAATAATGATTTTGTTTTCTTATATCACGTATCCCATCATCAATATATGTCTTCAATCTCATACTACCACATTCATTCATGTCCAACCTAACATCTCATTTCACCTCACCAATTACTTGCATTTTATCACAATACACCCCATATCCCAACATAGTTTTGGCAATAACATATCACACGCCAAGCCGATAGCTTGGGTAATAATCACGCACATCCCAAGCCCAACTTGGGTAATATCACTTCACATCCCAAGCCCATAGCTCGGTTGTTAATTTACTTCACCATCATACTCGCAATTCATCTCGAATGGAAAAGACACGTGTACCTATAATTTTGTGCCTGTGTACCTTATGACTTAAACTCCAATGCAAAATTACCAATACAATGATGCTCTTATTCTAATGCAAGCAAGTCTCCGGAACAGTATGCATCCCATACTACATACGCCCCATCTCAAGCCGTCTCTCCAAATATAGGGATTTGAACCCGCGTTATGAATTTCTAATTGTACACAACCTGTTCCTGACAGATACTACATGACTGATGAGGTTGCAAATGTGGTCAAGTCCCACCAATGCAGTACGCTCATGGTGTCTATGTTTGCCACTACTACCCGGTACACCGGACCTCACTCAAAAACCAGACGAACACGGGGTCTCTCCGAGCGCAGTATAGCATACAAAGCCTATCCTGTGTCGCCCCTAACTCATAGACCGTGATCTATGGCCTGTTCGCTCTCTCCTGGACAAGGACCCGACGAAGTTCCGGGGTCCATCCCCCTAGCTCCGCCGCCTTATCATGGCACTTCAGGAATTAACAGTGTGCGATACGCATCCCGTGCTCCCAACTCGTGAGAGGGCACCGTACGTATCCCTTTGACAGGAAGATACAACCCAATATCACCACCTAAGGCCTGCTTCGAGGGACAAGTTGGTCGTAAGGCGCTACCTACAACCAACTCCTCTCTTTTCGGCAAAGGGTCGAAGTAAAATGATCTTTATAAGTCACTACCTTAATGATGTTCCTAACCCTGAACAATCCTAGGAATGACAACATTACACACCATGCTAGGTCTTAAATTAGACTTCGCAAGATAACTCTATTAGGCTGCTCAACCTAAACTCACCAGAATCCCTCAGGATCTGGTTCATGGCCTATCGATCCAAGACCCCGGCAATACGAACGTATTCGCATGCTACTACCCTGAACTTGGATTTCGTCACACTCCGGTCCGCAATCAACCAACGGTTAAGATCTGACGGCACCCGCGAAGTGACTCGTCCACAGTCCCTTAGGAGTAAGCTAAACACACGTCTTAATGGTCGATAGCCCTAGGGCAATGATATCACCCTAGATGAGCACAACAAACTGCGTATTAGCCAAGAAGCTACATACGAGTAACCAAAAACACATACGAGCTAAACAGCTACGTATGGGACCAACAGCTACATACGGGCCAGTCGAGCCGCGTATGAGACAACAACATGCATACGAGCCAAATAAGCTCCGTATGAGACCAACATTTACATACGGGCCAGTCGAGCCGCGTATGAGACAACAACACACATACGAGCCGAATAAGCTGCGTATGAGACCCACAGCTACATACGGACCAGTCGAGCCACGTACGCGCAAAACCACATACAAACAATCATACAGGTAATCAAACCTAGAAACAACCAACTGTGCTTACTAGCAAACTTGATCTTCTATAATTAGAAGCAACAAAAGAATCTACTATAATCAACTTAGCATGGGTTTCTTCTAAAATCAACTCATCATGGCATACCTACTATATTCGACTCAAACATGAGTTTCTTTCTAAAATCGACCCAAACATGATATTCTACTACAACTTAACCATGGGTTTCTTTCTACAACAATTCAAGCATGGATCTAATACAACTCAAGCATGGTAGTCCTACTTACTAACTCAAACATGATAAGTCAACTAGAATGTCACATAGCATGAATGGGTTCCCTTTTTTTTTTGACATAGACAACACTCATCTTTATGCTATTTTCTCAAGTTCTACCATTCATACTTTTTATAGGATCCCTTTGATCCATAAATTCTTATATCAATACTTTAGTTTATTCGAACTTCTTCAAAACATCAAAATACGTATATAAACCATACACCCATATTTTGATATCATCATCTAAAAATAACTCATCCATTATATAGGTTTTTATATACTCATGAATAGTTAAAATTCACCATATTTTTACAATCACAAAAATATGTAAAATAAATCAATACTCACATATTCTTTAACCCACAAAATATATTAATATACTAACTCACATATATTTTTAAACCACAAAAATATATAAATAATATAACTCACATATTCATCAAACTACAAAAATATATAATAAACCAACTCACTTATTTCTTTAAACCATAAAATACACAAATATATAAACAACTAACTCACTTATTTCTTTAACACACCAAAAATACATAATAAATTAACTCACATATTCATCAACCCACAAAATCCGTAAATAAATCGATACTCACTTATTTCTTTAAACCATAAAATACACGAATATATAAACAAACTAACTCACCATTATCTTTAAACCACGAAAATATATAAATAATATAACTCACCATTATCTTTAAACCACGAAAATATATAAATAATATAACTCACCATTATCTTTAAACCACGAAACTTATAATAAACCAACTCACATATTTCTTAACCACAAAAATACGTAGATAAATTAACTCACATCTTTCTTAGCACACAAAAACACATAATAAGTCATACTCACATATTTTGCGAAGATCCAAGCGCCGTGCCATCTCGCGTCCAAGGTTGTGAATATATCCTATCACCAAATTTCAAGCAATTAAAACTCAAATAATTCAACTAATCACAAGAGTAAATAATCGCTATCCCAAATATCCCACAAGTGCTTACTGAACACTTGGGATATACACGCGTGATGCACGTGATGATCTAATACCAATGGTATTTTCATCCTCAATTAATTACCAAAATCGCTCCCAAATAATCTAATAGTCCAACTACAATTTCTATTTCTATACAAGAATTAATTCATATCCCTACAATTTTCTTTTACAAACTCAAATCCCTAATTTACTAACAACTCACAATTTCTCTAATAACCTACTAATTTCTCCCATCTACAATTTCCAACGTCTCAAAATCTCTCTACCACAACATTCTTACTTAATAAAAATTAACCCAACTAAATTCTATACAATAAAATAGTTAGGGTTATACCTTCGCGAAGTCCAATCGAAAATCCAACGCTACTACCATGTAGAGAATCCCTCATTTAGCTTACCCCTCAATTTAATTTGGAATCCATGGAGAATCGAAGGAGTTTGAAGGTGGGGAAATCCATGCCGATCGATGGGTTCCTGGGGTTCGATGGGTTCGGAGTGGAAGGGGAAGAAGGAGGACGAAGGAAGGTGGAGTCGGGGTTCTTTTCGATCAGTTGGGGCGAACGGGAGAAGGAGGAAGGGAGAGAAGGTCGGGCTTCTTTGGGTTCGGCATCGAACAAGACGGAGAAGAAGAAGAAGAAGACGGGAGTGGGGGTCGTCGGTTGGAAGCGAACGGAGAGGGAGAAAGGAGGAGGAGGTCGGCGGGGGGTGTGGGGTTTCATGGGTTCGGGATGGAGAACGAATGGAAGAAGAAGAAGGGAAGAAGAAGGAGAAGAAGGAGAGAGAGAGAAGGGGTTTTTTTTTGTAAAAGATGGAATAATTAATAATAGATGATAAATATCTAGGAGAATGTTGCATATAAGCCCTCTAACTTTAATACATTCCAAATAAGACCCAACTCTCTACTTTAATAATCCAAACAATACAAAATACATTAAAACTACTTCGTAATAATCCGTATAAAAATAATTTAATTTCGAAGATAATAATAAAATAAAGTAGACAATATATCAAAATAATTTTTATCAGAAAATCCATGATCGCGTGAAATTCTCAATCGCGCACACATTTCGATGCAAAATAGCCATATGCTATTTTTCGGGTCGTTACATTACTCCCTCCTTAGAATCGTTATGTCCTCAGAACGCTGCTAGTGGAGAGGAAGACAACCACAAACATCAATGGTTCACGAGACATTTTTCTGAACCATCTTTAGTTCCTCGAGTGATGTTCTCGAAAACTGGTCTTCTACCAAGTCGAACTGTTGTCCTTCCGCCTTTTGGACAGACCCGCTATGAATTCGATGCTGACATTCTTCTGCTCCTGCCCTGGAGTAAACTTTGGCTGCATTGCCTTGCTCTACCCTTGTCCACAAGTGATGTTGATTCACTCTTTGATTACGACTTCTATTTGTTGGTGACCACTCCCTCCTTAGAAAGGACGAAGTCACACATTGCCGTTTCAGTCCCTGATCAGCTCCTCTTGGTGACCTTACTGAATTGTTAACACGATTGCCCTCTGTCCGAGCAAGATTTCCTCCTTGGCGTGCTCTTAGTGGTTGCTTAATCATAAGCTGATCTTGGAAAATTTGTCGCTTCAGTGCTTAAATCCTTGCATTTCCTACCTAAGCCTTCTGACTTGCTTGCTTGGACTCGGTTGCAGCTCCCATTGTGTCAAAATTGAGCTCTAAACTTGAGTAATCCCTCTTATACTGGTTTTCTTGATCTCATCATCTATCTTCTTGCTTCTTTCACGGTCTTTGGCTGAGGTCAATCCTTCACTCATTTCGATCCCTTGCAGTTCAGTAGCCACTCCCTCCTTAGAATAGGACATGGCCTACGATCATTACTTCAAACTTCCAGGATTCTCTCCTGTTATTCGCTCGAAGCTGATGCTCCAGATAGTGTATTCAAACAAACCAAATCTAGAGTTGTCTCCCACACACAACTCAAACCTTGAAAAATAGTTCGGTCAAAAGAATATGACGAACCACAATTGAACAAAACAGTTGTATGGATTCCATATATATATAAATCCAACTGGTTATGAAAGTGTTTCCTCATACATTACTTCTTAGTCCAAAATAACTTCCAAAAATACAACTTTTAAAACTTAGTTGCAGTTCTATATGCACATACCGGTACTAGCACTCCTGCCTTCTACAGCTCGCTGGTAGTAAGTGCAAACTCTACCCTTGGTGAACGGGCTCTTTTCCTTTGTTATTCATCCTTGGGGTTGATCTGCTGTTCTTTCTTGTGAAGCTGGGGACAATCTGGTCGGATATGACCAATCCTCCCACATTTGTAACATGTACTGGTATCTAAGTGTCCTTCCTCGAACACTAGTTCTTGAGATGACCTTATTCACCACCTAAAAACAACTTCCTGTCTTGGTGCCTCCAAGTTTGCCCTCCATTTCCTGAGTCTTCTGCTTCTGACCTTGGTTCTTGAACCCTAATGCTGGTACAGATCTTGTCCCTTGTAGTCGTGGACATACTGATTTCTTGTGCCCGACTCTTTTACAAGGATTGCATACTACAAACTTGGTGGTCTCTGGGATTTGCTCCCATTCATGTTGTAGTCGTGCCAATTTGCTAGGCCTTCTAATATAGCTCCGAAGGCATCACCCAGTTTCTTAGCTTGACGACCCTTCCTAACCACGTACTTCCTAAGCTTCCTCATTTCCCGATGTATGCTGGCTGCCGCCGGTGTGTGTTGATCCACACTTAGTCCTTACGGTGGTGAAGCCTCCTTGGCTCCACGCTTAAGATTATCGGATCACCCATCGATATCGGTTCACTCTCTTCCATCAACACCTCCTTGGTTGGGACATCCTCGAACATCATTCATGTGCTTAAAGGATGGTAACACATATACTGAAATTAGTCCAGATATAGAAAAATTATAAACCATAAGTTGAAAGACACAACAATATGGATTATAACTATCTACAACTAGCTAAAACCCGACTCCTAAAGGGCATCCAAGTTTAATTTTCCTACTGTGTTGGACTGTAAATTGAAGTCGGCTCTGATACCATCTGTAACGCCCCGATCTCCCCGCAACTGGAAAACCGTGACACATGCCAAGATCTTTCCTTCAATTAGTCTCGAGACACAGAAAAACTGGAAAAATTAAAAACTTTTCTTCAACACAAAGTTACTATGCAGTAATTACAAATATCAGTTTGTACTACCAAACTGTACTGCCTGCCCCTTTTCTTTTCCTTTTGACTCCAAACCCAATTCTTCCAATTTCTATATCACTTTAAACATAAACTAAAATGGTTATGTTTCAAAGAAAAATTGGGCAGAGTCTCCTTTGTATTTTTTGCCCAAAACACAGAAAAGCTTACGGAATTTTGCTCTAAATTCCGTAGCTTACATCACAGGCAATAAAATATGGGCTCCCCAGGCCAAAATGAGCATCATCACACAGGCAATATATATATATGCTCTGGGGGCCAAACTCATAACGGTATAACAATTATCAAATAAAAACCATAAATTCCTTATGAAAACGTAGTAAGTTTTTAGAAATTTACTTGTAAAAACCTACCATGACGCCTGGCACTCCACACGAAATGGTTACGGGTCAAAACCATATCCTGCTGCCTCACACTATACTTTTCATCATCATACTCATACTTATACATCAAAAATACAATTTAAAGCATAAATCTTTACTATTTACAAATAAAACATAACAACAATTTATAACTGGAGCTCCACTCCACGGAACCTGTACCTACACCTCACCTCTGCACTGCTGAGGACCTGTAACAGTAGGGACCTAGGGTAGTCCAAAGACTCCCTAACCCCCAAACACTAAGGGGTTAGCCATTTCTGGTGTGAGTATAATTTATTAAAAGTAAATAAATTAAACTTTCAAGTAAAAACATAACGAACTCACAATTTCCAAGATAACAAATCTTACTTGACATTTGAACATGTAAACATCATAAATGAGATTTTACATCAAATACTCTCTGAGTCATCACCTGTATGTATATCTATACCCGCTCATAACCTACTTATATTTAGTAACCATTTGAATAACCACTCATAATACAATAATGATTTTGTTTTCTTATATCACGTATCCCATCATCAATATATGTCTTCAATCTCATACTACCACATTCATTCATGTCCAACCTAACATCTCATTTCACCTCACCAATTACTTGCATTTTATCACAATACACCCCATATCCCAACATAGTTTTGGCAATAACATATCACACGCCAAGCCGATAGCTTGGGTAATAATCACGCACATCCCAAGCCCAACTTGGGTAATATCACTTCACATCCCAAGCCCATAGCTCGGTTGTTAATTTACTTCACTATCATACTCGCAATTCATCTCGAATGGAAAAGACACGTGTACCTATAATTTTGTGCCTGTGTACCTTATGACTTAAACTCCAATGCAAAATTACCAATACAATGATGCTCTTATTCTAATGCAAGCAAGTCTCCGGAACAGTATGCATCCCATACTACATACGCCCCATCTCAAGCCGTCTCTCCAAATATAGGGATTTGAACCCGCGTTATGAATTTCTAATTGTACACAACCTGTTCCTGACAGATACTACATGACTGATGAGGTTGCAAATGTGGTCAAGTCCCACCAATGCAGTACGCTCATGGTGTCTATGTTTGCCACTACTACCCGGTACACCGGACCTCACTCAAAAACCAGACGAACACGGGGTCTCTCCGAGCGCAGTATAGCATACAAAGCCTATCCTGTGTCGCCCCTAACTCATAGACCGTGATCTATGGCCTGTTCGCTCTCTCCTGGACAAGGACCCGACGAAGTTCCGGGGTCCATCCCCCTAGCTCCGCCGCCTTATCATGGCACTTCAGGAATTAACAGTGTGCGATACGCATCCCGTGCTCCCAACTCGTGAGAGGGCACCGTACGTATCCCTTTGACAGGAAGATACAACCCAATATCACCACCTAAGGCCTGCTTCGAGGGACAAGTTGGTCGTAAGGCGCTACCTACAACCAACTCCTCTCTTTTCGGCAAAGGGTCGAAGTAAAATGATCTTTATAAGTCACTACCTTAATGATGTTCCTAACCCTGAACAATCCTAGGAATGACAACATTACACACCATGCTAGGTCTTAAATTAGACTTCGCAAGATAACTCTATTAGGCTGCTCAACCTAAACTCACCAGAATCCCTCAGGATCTGGTTCATGGCCTATCGATCCAAGACCCCGGCAATACGAACGTATTCGCATGCTACTACCCTGAACTTGGATTTCGTCACACTCCGGTCCGCAATCAACCAACGGTTAAGATCTGACGGCACCCGCGAAGTGACTCGTCCACAGTCCCTTAGGAGTAAGCTAAACACACGTCTTAATGGTCGATAGCCCTAGGGCAATGATATCACCCTAGATGAGCACAACAAACTGCGTATTAGCCAAGAAGCTACATACGAGTAACCAAAAACACATACGAGCTAAACAGCTACGTATGGGACCAACAGCTACATACGGGCCAGTCGAGCCGCGTATGAGACAACAACATGCATACGAGCCAAATAAGCTCCGTATGAGACCAACATTTACATACGGGCCAGTCGAGCCGCGTATGAGACAACAACACACATACGAGCCGAATAAGCTGCGTATGAGACCCACAGCTACATACGGACCAGTCGAGCCACGTACGCGCAAAACCACATACAAACAATCATACAGGTAATCAAACCTAGAAACAACCAACTGTGCTTACTAGCAAACTTGATCTTCTATAATTAGAAGCAACAAAAGAATCTACTATAATCAACTTAGCATGGGTTTCTTCTAAAATCAACTCATCATGGCATACCTACTATATTCGACTCAAACATGAGTTTCTTTCTAAAATCGACCCAAACATGATATTCTACTACAACTTAACCATGGGTTTCTTTCTACAACAATTCAAGCATGGATCTAATACAACTCAAGCATGGTAGTCCTACTTACTAACTCAAACATGATAAGTCAACTAGAATGTCACATAGCATGAATGGGTTCCCTTTTTTTTTTGACATAGACAACACTCATCTTTATGCTATTTTCTCAAGTTCTACCATTCATACTTTTTATAGGATCCCTTTGATCCATAAATTCTTATATCAATACTTTAGTTTATTCGAACTTCTTCAAAACATCAAAATACGTATATAAACCATACACCCATATTTTGATATCATCATCTAAAAATAACTCATCCATTATATAGGTTTTTATATACTCATGAATAGTTAAAATTCACCATATTTTTACAATCACAAAAATATGTAAAATAAATCAATACTCACATATTCTTTAACCCACAAAATATATTAATATACTAACTCACATATATTTTTAAACCACAAAAATATATAAATAATATAACTCACATATTCATCAAACTACAAAAATATATAATAAACCAACTCACTTATTTCTTTAAACCATAAAATACACAAATATATAAACAACTAACTCACTTATTTCTTTAACACACCAAAAATACATAATAAATTAACTCACATATTCATCAACCCACAAAATCCGTAAATAAATCGATACTCACTTATTTCTTTAAACCATAAAATACACGAATATATAAACAAACTAACTCACCATTATCTTTAAACCACGAAAATATATAAATAATATAACTCACCATTATCTTTAAACCACGAAAATATATAAATAATATAACTCACCATTATCTTTAAACCACGAAACTTATAATAAACCAACTCACATATTTCTTAACCACAAAAATACGTAGATAAATTAACTCACATCTTTCTTAGCACACAAAAACACATAATAAGTCATACTCACATATTTTGCGAAGATCCAAGCGCCGTGCCATCTCGCGTCCAAGGTTGTGAATATATCCTATCACCAAATTTCAAGCAATTAAAACTCAAATAATTCAACTAATCACAAGAGTAAATAATCGCTATCCCAAATATCCCACAAGTGCTTACTGAACACTTGGGATATACACGCGTGATGCACGTGATGATCTAATACCAATGGTATTTTCATCCTCAATTAATTACCAAAATCGCTCCCAAATAATCTAATAGTCCAACTACAATTTCTATTTCTATACAAGAATTAATTCATATCCCTACAATTTTCTTTTACAAACTCAAATCCCTAATTTACTAACAACTCACAATTTCTCTAATAACCTACTAATTTCTCCCATCTACAATTTCCAACGTCTCAAAATCTCTCTACCACAACATTCTTACTTAATAAAAATTAACCCAACTAAATTCTATACAATAAAATAGTTAGGGTTATACCTTCGCGAAGTCCAATCGAAAATCCAACGCTACTACCATGTAGAGAATCCCTCATTTAGCTTACCCCTCAATTTAATTTGGAATCCATGGAGAATCGAAGGAGTTTGAAGGTGGGGAAATCCATGCCGATCGATGGGTTCCTGGGGTTCGATGGGTTCGGAGTGGAAGGGGAAGAAGGAGGACGAAGGAAGGTGGAGTCGGGGTTCTTTTCGATCAGTTGGGGCGAACGGGAGAAGGAGGAAGGGAGAGAAGGTCGGGCTTCTTTGGGTTCGGCATCGAACAAGACGGAGAAGAAGAAGAAGAAGACGGGAGTGGGGGTCGTCGGTTGGAAGCGAACGGAGAGGGAGAAAGGAGGAGGAGGTCGGCGGGGGGTGTGGGGTTTCATGGGTTCGGGATGGAGAACGAATGGAAGAAGAAGAAGGGAAGAAGAAGGAGAAGAAGGAGAGAGAGAGAAGGGGTTTTTTTTTGTAAAAGATGGAATAATTAATAATAGATGATAAATATCTAGGAGAATGTTGCATATAAGCCCTCTAACTTTAATACATTCCAAATAAGACCCAACTCTCTACTTTAATAATCCAAACAATACAAAATACATTAAAACTACTTCGTAATAATCCGTATAAAAATAATTTAATTTCGAAGATAATAATAAAATAAAGTAGACAATATATCAAAATAATTTTTATCAGAAAATCCATGATCGCGTGAAATTCTCAATCGCGCACACATTTCGATGCAAAATAGCCATATGCTATTTTTCGGGTCGTTACAAAGATTGGGGAAGAAGAAGATCAGAGATTTGGGGAGAATTCAACAATTTCATTATATTCCTGGAAAAATCAATTACAGCTGCTTATATAGGGAGAGGGAAGAGTTTGTTACGCTAGGCGACAAACCCAATTTACGTGCGAAGCACACCCCTTCTTCCCGCACTATTACAATTTGAAAAATACGTGCATATTATGTAAACTACTGATACTCTGATACACACTGTTAACTATGCCCTGCTTCCCACAGTGATGGTCTATGGACCTCCGATGGCTTCAGGGGTCACTCCGGTGAAGGTTGGGACGCCGGCGACCCTAACAACTCCTTCTCCCATAACAGCGAGCTTGTCCCAAGCTCGAAAGAAGGGTATTTCTCACGAATTTCATCTATATCCACCCAGGAAGCTTCTTCAACTCCTGCATCCTTCCATTTAATCAACAATTGTACCCCCACTCTATTGTTTTTCTTGAACATCCTTCTATCCAGCACAGCTTCAGGGACTTCAGCAAAGTCTGCCGGATCCCACCAGTGTGGCAATTCCACTGTTGTTTCAACCACTTGAGACCCATAGAACTTCTTCAGCTTGGAAACATGGAAAACGGGATGAATAGATGTGTTGGGTGGGAGGTCTAACCGATATGCTACAGCTGCAATCTTCTCCAAGACCCTATATGGTCCAAAGAACTTCGTGGCCAACTTCTGAGGTATAGGATTGCGCAAAGTGAGCTGTTTATAAGGTTGCAATCTGAGAAGGACCAAATCTCCTACCTCGAAACTCCTTTCCCTTCTTCTCTTATCTGCAAATAGTTTCATTCTCTCTTGTGCTGTCTGGATATTATCTTTCAGTAGCTGTAGGATTGCATCTCTGGACATCAAGGCCTCTTCAACTGAGGGAAGTGCAGCCGTTCCCCTTACATAGTGCAGTAGAGTTGGCGGTGGTCTTCCATACACTCCTTCGAAGGGGGTGATCCCTGTAGTCACATGCCAACTGGTATTATACCAGAATTCAGCCCAAGGCAGCCACTTAACCCATTCTGATGGCTTTTGTCCACAAAAACATCGCAAGTACATTTCCAAAGTTTTATTGACAATCTCCGTTTGTCCATCGCTTTGGGGATGATAGGCAGTAGAGTGGTGTAACTTGCATCCCTGCATAGAGAAGAATTCCTTCCAGAATCGACTGATAAAAATTGGGTCTCGATCACTCACAATCGATTTGGGCATTCCGTGCAGTCTGTAGATATTCTCCACAATTGCTTGTGCTACTGTGTGAGCTGTATAAGGGTGTGATAATGCTACAAAATGAGCATACTTTGTAAGCCGATCGACTATCACCAAGATTACACTCTTACTACCACTTTTTGGAAGCCCTTCTATAAAATCCATGGAAATTTCTTCCCATATTAACTCAGGAATGGGTAGAGGTTGTAAGAGACCTGCGGGGAACAATGTTTCTTGTTTGTTTCGTTGGCAGACAATGCACTCCTTGATGAAATCCTTCATATCTTTGGAGATTCCTTCCCAGATGAATACCCTCTTCACTCTTTGAAGAGTTTTATGAAACCCTGAGTGGCCGCCGATACTGGAAGAATGATGATCAAGAAAAATTGTTCTTCTCAAATTAGCAGTCGGGCTTATAAGGATCTTGCCTTCATAATACCAAATTCCTCCTCTGAATTTGTACTTATTGACATCCAGCTGATTGTTGAGCAACTTCTCTTGTAGCTTAGCATAGTACTCATCTTGTTGTACCAATTGTTTAATTTCCTCTACCCACTGTGGGATTACAAAAGTTATCTCACAATAGCTTCCTTGTTCTCCTTTCCTTCGAGAAAGAGCATCAGCCACCTTGTTATCAATCCCCTTTTTATATTCTACCTTGAAGTTGAATCCCAACAGCTTCCAAAGCCATTTCTCTTGAAACTCAGTATTGATTCTCTGATTGAGAATGTATTTAATGCTTTGCTGATCCGTTCTTATGGTGAAAGGATTTCCCAGTAAGTACTGCCTCCAATGCTTAATACACTGCAGAATTGCTAGCACTTCCTTTTCATAGGTTGATAGAACTAAATTTCTCCCCTTAAGCCCTTTGCTCATATAGGCTATAGGGTGTTTATCTTGGAGAAGAACAGCCCCAATTCCTTGCTGTGAGGCATCGGTCTCAATGACAAAGGGTTGGTTGAAGTCTGAAGGCTTGAGCACTGGAGTTGTAGTCATTGCCTTCTTAAGAGCTGCGAAGGCTAGGGAAGCAGCAGCTGTCCACTGAAAAGAATTCTTCTTCAATAGCTGAGTTAAGGAAAGTGCAATACTGCCATAATTCTCTACAAACTTCCGATAGTAACCTGTCAAGCCCAGGAACCCTCTTAGTTCCTTCACATTTTGGGGTTCGGGCCAATCTTCAACTGCCTTGATCTTCTTAGCATCCATAGCTATTCCTTCAGCACTAATCACATGACCCAAGTAGTCGACTGACGTTTGGCCAAAACTACATTTACTTAGCTTAGCAATCAGTTTATTCGCCCTTAATAGATTCAATGTCAAAGCCAGATGAGCCAAGTGATCTTCCCAAGTAGAGTTGTAAACTAATATATCATCAAAGAACACTAATATAAACTTGCGCAAGTATTCCTTGAACACACTATTCATGAGACTTTGAAATGTCGAAGGGGCATTTGTGAGGCCAAAAGGCATGACCAAAAACTCAAAGTGACCATGATGAGTGCGAAATGCAGTTTTTGGAATGTCTTCCTCTCTAACTCTTATCTGATAATAGCCATAGCGCAGATCCACCTTGGAAAAGTACTTGGCCCCATTTAATTCATCCAACAGGTCATCTATTAAGGGTATGGGAAATTTGGCCTTAATAGTTTGGTGGTTTAATGCACTATAATCAACACATAATCTCCAACCTCCGTCTGCCTTTTTAACTAGGATTACGGGGGACGCATAGGGACTACTGCTGGGTCGAATTAACCCAGAAGTGAGCATTTCTTTCACCTGCTTCTCAATCTCACCCTTATAAAAATGTGGCTGTTTGTATGGTTTGAGGCATACGGGCTTATCTCCTTCGACCTCAGTAATGTAGTGATCGATTGTTCTTTGTGGAGGGAGACTCACTTGATCAGCAAACACCTCAGGATAGGCCTTCAAGATGGTCTCTATTTCATCATTTGTATCCCTTAGTTGCAGTGAAGGAGTGAGTGAGGGGTCTTCAGCTATAACTTCTTCTATCTGTATTACAAATGCTTGGCATCTAGAGCTCCCAAACCTTATAATCTCATGGACTTCCATACATTGAAGTTGAGGATCAAGAATTCCCTGCAATCTTCTCTTCACACCTTCAGACTCAAAATCCATGGTCATGTGGTTAAAATCCATGGTAACTGGACCCAAGGTCCTCAACCAATGTGCACCTAGCACCATCTGTGCAGGGCCTAAGGGAAGGAGTAGTAACTCAGCAGTGAGAGTTACTCCTTGCACAACAAAGCTCACATCAGAAGCTTTCCCTTCACTGTACATGCACTCCCCATTAGCAACTGTGACTTTATATCTAGGCTCTTTTGCAATTAACAAGTTGGCTCTCTCAGCTGTTTGTGGATCTAAGTAATTATGGGTAGACCCGGTGTCAATCAGGATGCTCACATCTCTCCCATTAATCCTACCTTTGACTCTCATCGTGTGTGGGTATACTTGGGAACCAATGAGAGCATGTAGAGATATTTCGAGGTGTTCTGATGTTGGGGATGGTGGATGAAGTGCTTGCAGCTGTGGGGTAATAGAGGTGGGAGTGAACTGTGGAGTTGGAACTTCGTGAGCATAGGTGAGTTCATAACTGGCACCCTCTTCATCTTCTTCAATCCCTTCTAGGAAGTAGAATTTCTGCCCTTTGCAAATGTGCCCTTGCACATATTTTTCATCGCAGTTGAAACAAAAACCCTTAGCCCTTCTATCCTTCAATTCCTGAATACTCAATCTCCTGGGAAACACACTGGGAGCTGGCGTTGGGGAATTATAGTGACTTGGAGGTTTGGAAGGATTTGGGGTAGAGAAATTGGAAACAGATACTGGTTTGGATACAAAAGGAGGTCTATAGTTCTTCTTTATACTGGCTAGTTTCTCTTCATATCCTCTAGCTAATCCCACAGCTTCATTCACATTTCTTGGCCTCTGAGATTTTACATCCCATCTTATCTCACTTCTCAGTTCACTCACAAAAGCACTGAGATAGTGTGACTCCGTCCAATCCTTCACAAAGTTGGATAGCCGATCGAACTCTTGGATATAGGACTCTAGTTCTCCCTTCTATTCTAACTTGGTTAGAACCTCCTCATAATCATGAAACACAGTTGGACCAAAACGATTAATGAGTTCTTCAAGGAATTTCGCCCAGGTAACTTCGGATAATTTGGGTTTTATATGTCGACGGAACCACTGAGCTGCTCTACCGCGAAGGTTAAGCACTGCATATTTCAATTTCTTGTTCTCCGGCACTTCATAAAACTCAAGAAATTGCTCGATTCCACAGATCCACTCAGTTGGATCTCCTTCTTCAAATACCGGGAACTCAACCTTGAAAGGTGTTTTGTACAGATGCTCACTATGACCCAACACTGAAGAACTAATGGAGTTGGAGTGGGGAAATATTACCTCTCTGTGTGGATCTTGATGGATTGGGTTTGGGGGATGCGGAGGATTGGGAAGTAATGGTGGATTTGGTAGGTGAGCTTGGGTTTGACGCATCATCGTCACCAGAGTTCCAATTTGATTTTCTATGGCCGTGAACCGCTCTCCGATGTTGGTAGCGATGGAATCCACCCGTTCATTCAAGTAGCCACTCTGTAATTGGACCTCCGCCATCTGGCTCTTCAAGGTCGTCACATCGCCTTCCATGGTGGTGCTGCCCTCATCCCTACCCTCGCCATCGGAGCCAACTGGTGGCTCTGATACCATATTGTCAGGATCGGGATTACGACCTGCTCTGGATCTGGCCATTAATGAAGTTAGAAGAATTGAGGAAGAGGAGAATAGGAAGATTGGGGAAGAAGAAGATCAGAGATTTGGGGAGAATTCAACAATTTCATTATATTCCTGGAAAAATCAATTACAACTGCTTATATAGGGAGAGGGAAGAGTTTGTTACGCTAGGCGACAAACCCAATTTACGTGCGAAGCACACCCCTTCTTCCCGCACTATTACAATTTGAAAAATACGTGCATATTATGTAAACTACTGATACTCTGATACACACTGTTAACTATGCCCTGCTTCCCACAGTGATGGTCTATCGACCTCTGATGGCTTCAGGGGTCACTCGGTGAAGGTTGGGACGCCGGCGACCCTAACAAGATCTCTTTCTCTTTGAACATCAACACATCACAAACCCAAACTCTAACCCTAACCCTAACATCAGATAGAGAATTAGAAATTGACGTGAAATTTGAGGAGAAAAGGATCGAACCTTGAGGAAGAAGATGATGAGACCGAGGGTTTGGGGAACAATGGGGAAGGTGAGGACAGGGGGCACGGCGGGTGCGAGCGAGCGAACGTGCGACGGGCAACAACGACGGTCAGAGGCGCGCAGGGAAAGATAGGGATGAGGGAACTGGGTTTGGAGATATAATGAGGGACAACGATGAGGGGGAAGACGAACAACGAGATTGAGCAGAAGAAAGGGAGAGAGAGAGAGAGAGGGTTGTTTTAAACATTCAAAGTGTGATTTGGCAGGAAAAAAGGGAAAGAGAGAAGGTTATTTTTTTCTATTTTTTTTTATTTTACTCGTTAATACAGTCTAGGGTTATTTTAGTCATTCCATACTAAACATAACGGTGTCAGTCAGTTTACTAGGCTCCTAACGGAGAACAAAGTTCGGTAGGGTTATATGCCAACAAAATGTTGAGTATGGTTATCTGCCAAAGTTGTAAAACTCAATGGGGTTATCTGAAATTTACCCTTAAATTAATTTAACTAGTTAATTACCTTAGATCACTTTCTACATATGTTAATAGTTGAATCCAAATAAATTTAGAAATAGTGTTCACTCATTCGAGAAAAGAGAATCTAGTTAAATGAGAATTGCTACTTTCAAGAATGAATAAAAGACAGATTCTGGTTAAGAATGAATTGATTTATAATTACTTTAAGAGTTAGGGTTAACCTACAAAACCCTAGAGTAAAATGTGGTAATGTTCTAGCTGTGTGGATTCTAGACGCTAAGCAAGACCCCGGATACTGGCAAGAGTGTGAATCTTGGGAATGAGCCGGTTGGGGCTAAAAATTCCATTCAGTTGAGTAAATTCCAGTTGGATTACGTTAGCTCTTGGAGGATTTTTGTTTCTTTCCAAACTAAGGACAGGCACTAGGAAGGTGTTGTGACGAAGCTTGAGCAAACATGAGTTGGGAGGCTTTATATGGTCGAGCAGTGGATCCCATGGACTATAGTTACAGTCGGACGGTGGATTCCATGCATTATGAATAGTCGGGTGGAAGGAAGATAGAGATCCAATATTTTAGGCTAGAGCGACGCTTATAGGGTGTTCGCACGATAACGGTTCTGGAAAGTCAGCTGTGGATTCTAGGACTATAGCCTATACTCGTGGGATGTCTAAATCTTGATGTTTGTCACCGTCGTAGGAATGCATGGCGTGAGATGAAACCCTACAAAGATGAGTACACTAAGGGCTTGTCCTCGGACCTATGTTGTGAGCGGCATAGAATCTGAACAAGTGTGCATTAGAAGTGGATTGTGTGCATGGTTGTTTGTGCATTAGTCACTAGGATCATGGCGTACAAGAACATATTTAAGATAGTCACTCTTTCCACATTTATCTTTTCATTCAAGTTTGTTTTGTCCAGTTTTGGAGGATCGCTATTATAATTAGCATTGTGTTAGCTGTATTCAACTGACGTGCCCACAAATTTCAAGTGTTGCAAGACTCTAGTCAGCGAGTGGCATGGTGTGATGGAAGATGTTACTAGATTGAGAACCTATGATAAATTAAGTTGTAAATTTTATGTGTAAATTCCGTTGTGTAATGTAAAAGACATTGATGTAATGATTTTTTTTGTATATTTTTCCTGTATTTTTGTTTTATGTAGTACTAAATTGAAGTAAAGATTCTATATGAGTCACGAATTGCTTGTGTATGAAATTCGGAGCGCTATATAGTGGTATCAGAGCCAAGTTCGATCCTGGGACCTGTGGGTTGTTCTGCCTTTATTTCATTTTATTATTTCATGTATTTGATCATCATGTTGTTAATTTCATGTATGTCTATTATCATCTTAATATTTATTTATTTAC
This sequence comes from Hemerocallis citrina, assembly GCA_017893485.1. NCBI lineage: Eukaryota > Viridiplantae > Streptophyta > Magnoliopsida > Asparagales > Asphodelaceae > Hemerocallis > Hemerocallis citrina. The sequence goes on along the minus strand of CM030360.1, from coordinate 134,102,725 downwards.
CTTTATTTTATTTTATTATTTTAAAAGAATGTTTTAGGCTATTGTTAAAATAAGAGTTAATTACATAAAATATTGTTTTCTTCTTTTAGCCTTTGAGCCCGATCCAATTTAAGCCCAAGCCCAAAGAGAGTTGGACTTGGACTTAGCCGGCCAGCACATGGGTGAGTGAGGAGAGTGTGAGTGTAGATTTAATTGGTTTGAATTATTTGGAAACAATTTGAAATGAGACAATTAAGGGTGAATAATTGAAGAAATGATTAAAGGAAATTACACTAGTTTAGTAACCCTTATTTCCCTAATTATTGTTATTGAATGAATCGAAAACCTCACCCCTAAAGGGATCTTGGCCAGCGAAAAACAAAAAAAGAAAGGGAGGGTGAGAGCTTCTTTCATTTTCAATTATTTTGGTGGTGGAGATTCTTGGAGGTGATAACCTGAGAGGAGAAGGCTAGTTTGAAGTAGTCATTTAGCAATCAAAATCTTGAGGAGGGGGGTCCATCATATTTCATGTATGTTGTAGTCATATGCTAGAGATCTATATTAAATTATTTGTTGATTATTTCATTTGTAGTGATATGCTAGAGATCTAGATAAAATTGTCTGTTGATTATATCATTTGTAGTAGCATGCTAGAGATCTAGATTTACTTATTGGTTGATTATTTCATTTGTAGTAACATGCTAGGGATCTAAATTAAATTGTTTGCTGATTATTTTATTTGTAGTAGTATGCTAGAGATCTAAATTGAATTATTCATTGATTATGTCACATATGTTGTAGTAGCATGCTAGGGTTCTAGTTGGATACTAAATGAAGTGTACTTTCGGTGATTTTTAATTAGAAATTGATGTAAAATCATGGTTGGAATTATGGTCGAAAAACCCTAATTTAATTCGGATTTTAACCAAGGTTTTGAAACCTGATTTCCCTTCACGGGTCTGTCATTGCTTAACGTGTCTATTTTGGGTGTTTGGGTGTTTGTGGGTCTAAGTGTGTGTGGGTTCGGGTCTGGAGATGCATGTTTGCAATTGTGGGTGTTCCTTTGCACTTCATGCATGTTGTAGTTATAGATCTAAATTTATTTGTATGATAATTTCATGTTGTGATTATTGAACAAAATTTATTTATCTCATAAAAAAATTGACAACTATATGACATTCTGTGTTAGTGAGACTGTTTTTCATATTTAATATATCTTCATATATCAAATTATTCAATTCTAAATTTTATCAAATAAAATTTCAAATTGAATTTTCCAAAAAAAAACTTGTATTGTGTGTGACCCATTGGGCCTCACACTAAGCCGGTAGTAAAGAGATTAAATTTTTTTATTTCTCCACAAGTCATGTGTGACACCTACCAAATTGTCATGACTACCCACATAATGTGAGTTTAATTACTAAAATCAATTTTACCCTTTAGTGATTACTTCTCGTACAATTAAATCCTCCGATCTTACAATGTCCTGAAAAAGCTTAGGGTACAGATTAATGTCAAACCCCACTTAATCATAAGTGTCTGATACATCAGTGATCGACTCAAATGAATACTTAATCATAAGTGTCTGATACATCAGTGATCGACTCAAATGAATACTTAGAAACTCCTTTCTAAAATTCATTTTGCTACGGTCGTAGACACTATAGAATCATACAGATCATTCTCTTCTTCTAATAGAAGTTATTGATTCCTTATTGATTGCTCACCTACTTCCATGAAAGCCTCACTATGGCAAGAATACACTTCACATGACTTAGAAAGTCATGCTAAGAAAGAAATAAAATCTTAGATTGACAGACACAAAATGCTAAGACAATCTCAGGTCTTATGATTACTTGTACCTACTATCACCCAAGAAATTATCAATTGACATTTATTTAGACTTGCCATTAGATATTCATTTTAGTGAGTGTTTAGTGAACTAATTCATTTAGCACATACACACTTATATTTGGGTCTCTAAATATATAGTTATGAGATCAATCATCCTCTACTTTAGAGCATATAACGAGTTTACTTGTCTTAACAGAATCACCGATGTCCAATTTCGGTAATCCTATGACTGAACATTTTAGATTAATTATATTAAGTTTAGATCTCACTGGCATGATCTCATCATGGCCCTAAACACATTTAATTAATCCATGGACTTCATCATAATCGTAAATATAATTCATAAATAAGAATAAGCAGCATATGATGAATAAGATGCTTCAAACAACTTTATTAATTATGAATAATGTTTACTAGAGAACTTTCAATTATATCTCATGTGATTGACTGTAGGGCACATTCCTAACAAATAACTCTTTATTTAAACATTTCCATATAACTTCCCTAAATGAGCAAACGAATTTATTTAGGGGTTGTTTGTTTTAAGATAATAAAATTATAGAAACACATAAAATAGATTTCCGACTCATTTAGATTTTAATTTATATTATTTGTTTAACTAGAAAATAAGTAAGAAAACCTTGAAAAATCAATTTCTTTTCTTTGGATGTCCGTTAATGGAGGAAAATAGGAAGATAATCACAGCCATCTTAGCTTTCAATTAGAAAAAGTACAGCCCACATCAATAGTGTTTCCTGACTATTTAAAAGGAAAACTATTTTCCTTCAAATATGACATAGTACATTGTTTTCTTGTCAACTTTTCTATCCTAACAAGGATTAAAAAAATCTCTTCTAAGAGGCTCTTTATTTAAATAGAAATATGTTGGAAAGCTCTTTTTTGTGCCAATTGTAGTTTCCTTTTCCCTTAGAAGATATTTTTGTATCTTTGTTTAGATAGGAAAATTGACAAAAAAATAATGTGTCACGTCATATTGAAAGAAAAATTATTTCCCTTTAAAAGATAAGAAAAATACTAAAAAATAGTAAAACTTATATTTTTAAAATATTGTGTGGGCTATACTTTTCCTGATAGAAAATTAAAGTGGTTGTCAATGAATGCAAGAGAGTAGGTAGCCTTAACTTAAACTCACCCTAATTTATTTTAAAAATATTTTCTCATTTAGCTTTCTTCACAGGAAATTTTTTTTATGAAAAACTATTTTCTAGTTTTTTTAAAATAACATCCAAATAAAAGAAATTGATTTTGTAGGTTTTCTACTTATTTTCTAGTCAAATAAACAACAAAAATTAAATATAAATGTGACAAAAACTTATTTTCTGGGTTTCTATAATTTTATTCTATCGAAATAAAGAGCCCCTAATGGAAAAGGAAAATAAAATTTGGTGTAAAAAAATGTTTTCACCATATTTCTTTCGAAACAAACAGCCCTTACATTATTAGACGAACTCTAACTGAATTTTAAGATTCCAAGGATAATTGAGATGTGGATGAAGATATTTTGTATTTTTCCATACTGATCTGGTCATGAGTTTTAAGAGTCACGATTTAAAGGTAGGATTTGAGATTCTCTTTTAAAGTAACAACAACAACAACAACAAAGCCTTTTTCCCAACTAGTTGAGGTCAGGTACATGAATCGTGGTTTTCCATTCTGCTCGGTTTAGCGCAATATCTTCTATAAGGTCACAAGCTGTCATATCCTTTCTCACTATTTCTACCCAAGTTAGTTTAGGTCTTCCTCTACTCCTAATTGTACCTTTAATACTTATCAAATCACTCTTTCTAATAGGGGCACTACTAGGTCTACGTGTGACATGTCCAAACCACCTAAGGCAAGTCTTTCTTAACTTATCTTGGATTGGAGCTACCTTTAGCATGTCTCGTATATGCTCATTTCTAATTCTATCATTTCTTATTTTACCACACATCCATCTTAGCATCCTCATCTCCACTACATTCATTTTTTGGACATGTTGTTTCTTTGTTACCCAACACTCTGCACTATATATCAATGCTCATTTTACAGCCGTCCTATAATTTTTTTCCTTCAACTTCCAAGGTATACATTTGTTACTCAAAACACCACTGACACTTCTCCACTTAAGCCACCCTACTTGGATCCTATATATAACATCTTCACAAATCTCCCCATCTCTTTGTATAATAGAGCCTAACTATCAGAAACAGTATCTCTTAGGTATCTCTTGACCATCAAACTTCACTACTTGCTCAGTTGTGTTCCGAATATCACTAAAATTACACTCCATATACTATGTTTTAGTTATGCTTATCCTAAACCTCTGACTTTCAATGTTTTTCTCCATTATTCTAATTTAGCATTGACTCTTGCTCTAGTTTCGTCCACTAAGATAACATCATCAGCAAAAAGCTTACACCAAGGCACCTCATCTTATATTCCTCACATTTAATTCATCCATAACCAAAGTAAAGAGGTAGGGGCTTAAAGCCGAACCTAGGTGTAAACATACTATAATAGGAAAATCACTGGCCTCTCCTATGGTTGTTTTAATTATGGTCGTTGCCCCTTCATACATATCCTTAATTATCTCAATATACTGAATAGTTACTCTTTTATTATTTAACACCCACCATATTATGTCTCTAGGGACTTTATCATTGTTTTTCTTATTCTCCCTATATTTTTCCATAAGTCTCCTCAGTACATAAATTTCTTTCATTGTTGACCTCCCAAACATAAATCCAAACAGATTCTCTTTTAAAGAACGTTATAGAAATTCTTCAAATAATAGAAATAAGAAAATTAATCAGAAGTGTATATGGATATATGTTTAAAAAAAAGGAATTTTGGGTAGTCAGAAAAATGGATATTATTTTCCTTTTTTGAGTTACAAAAAACAAATCCTAACTCCATTTCATGTGTATTCATAAAATTAAGACAAAGCTCTTCTTCTCTTTTTAAATACCAAATCAAACAGGGAAAAGCAAACAACGAAGCTACCTTTGGAGCTTGCCACAGAGATCCTTGTAAGTCTGTGACAGCAGCTCTAACAATCAGGAGAATTCACAAGCAACAAAATTCTATGAGAATCAGAGAAGGGTTATTGAGAATCTGAGAACAAGAATCCATTACAATCAAGAACAAGGGTTTCTAGAAGATTGGAGAAAAGAATTACAGAAGATTTGGAAGAAGAAGAGGACAAAGAAATTGGTTACAATTCTTTAACTAACTCCCTACTCAACTTGGCTACTTATAGGCAGTGAATCTCCATCATGTGTTTCTTGCTCCATTCCCACTGCCGCTTATTTTGAAAAGCACATGCACTTCACACCATCACATAATCCTACAAATGCCTGGGTCTTTCCCTCTTTCTCTTTGCTTGATGTTTAGGCCCATTCCTCCTTTGCTCATGTACCTTCAGCTCCGTATTAATACCCTCCCCTCCAAAACGAACTTGTTCAACCAAGTTCATATCAGGAAAAGATTTGGCCATAGCTCTGGCATCTTCCTATGTAGCTTCCTATACAAGCAACCCATCCCACCTTATCAGTACCTCTTCAATCATGCCAGCTCCACCTTTAATCCATCGATGCCCTAAAACTCCAACTGGTTGGAATACAATATGTTGATCATCATTGCTCTCAGGTAGCAAAATCAAGGTTTCACCCCTGCACATTTCCTCAAGAGTTACACATGAAACACATGGTGTATTCTTGATACTTCATCTAAAGCAAGTTTGTAAGCCACTTTTCCCACTTTCTTCACAACTTAGAATGCACCAAAAGTACCACTTTGACAACTTTTGTGATGAACGACCATACAGAGCTTCAAATAGGCTCATTTTAATGGCTGAATGCCATGAAAACATGTACCAAAATTCTACCCAATGCAAAAATTTGCTCCACTGATGAGATTCATCACTCACAAATTCTCTTAGATATTGCTCCAAACATGTATTTACCACCTCCAACTGGACATTTGTATGAGGATGATATGCAGTGCTCATTTTGAGTGATGTGCCTAGTATCTGAAACAACTCTTGCCAAAACTTGCTCACAAACACCTAGTCTCGATCAGATACAATTGACTTTGGTAGTCCATGCAACTTCAAAATGTTTTGGGCAAAAATCTCAACTACTTCTGTTGCTGAAAACTTTGGAAGCAATGCGAAGAAGTGACAATATTTGGTTAATCTATCTACAACCACCATAATTGTCATCTTTCCTTGATAATTGGGCAATCCCATAATGAAATCCGTGGATAATTCTTCCCATACCTGATTTGGAATAGGCAGTGGTTGAAGTAAACCCCGGGTTTGGATGTTTCATATTTTATATACTGACACACTGCACACTTTTGCACAAAGTCATGTACATGTTTGTAGATATTTTGCCAGTAAAAGGAACACTTCAACCTAGCCAAAATTTTGGAAATTCCAGCATGGCCTCCCATAGGTCTAGCATGAAACTCTTGCATCAATTCCTCAATTAAAGATTCTGGAACTACAATTCTTCCTTTGAACAATAACACCCCATCTCTGATATTGTATTCCGAAGGTAGATCCTACATTAAAGCCTTGTAGTGTGGGCTCTGTTGAAGCTCAACTTTAATCTTCACAAGTAAATCAAATTGTGGATGACATATCATTAAAGAGAGCTGTGAATCCTCCTCAAATACTTTAGATAATCCATCTACAGCTGAATTCTTTTCCCTGCCAGGCTAAAAATTTTGAAGCTATAACCTGCTAACTTATGGACCCATTTCTGTTGCTCGGGTCTGAATTACTTGAGTTAACATGTAACTCGTATTTTCGATTTTCAGATTTTCTTTTGTAATTCTTTACTCTTCTCATTCCTGTAGTCAGTTTATTTGATAATAAATCTTGTTGTTCATCTTCAACCCAATTGTATTCTTTGAATCAATTTTATTTTCTTATGTTGAACCCTCAAATTCTTCTGCAATCAATTTTATTCTTATGTGTTTGGGCATTCCATTAACCTATGGTATCATATTTGCTTCTTGTTGGATCCAACCCAAAACCCGTTAACCCAAGACCATCCACAAGTCAAACCCCAACTGCATATTATCCCACCCTAATCTCCACTAACAACACAATCCCCTCTATTTACTCCAAATTACTCATCTTCACATATCCCTTGATTTTCTCTATATACTAATTAATCCCTAATCACCTCCTAATCTCACCTCGCCTTCCCATGCGCGTGTGCTGCACCCCGAGCCCCCGCTCATCCTGCACCTCATCACTCCTACCTCATTGCTCCTCTATTGCCCTGTCGATGCCCCACTGCCTGTGCCATCACCATCCACCTTGACTCCATCAGCGACCTCCACTGAAACCACCCCAAAGAACCCATCTCCATTTCCTCTTGCAAGTTCCCGCCATCCCGCAACTGCTCCACCCCGATGCCACCCGCCTTCCACCATCGCAGCAGCCCTCGCACTCAGCCCAACCCTTGACCCGCTGCTTGTTGTCTCGTACCCATTACTGCACCCACCACAGTCGACCTCATTGTGTGTTGCCGCTGTTTCCTTGCTGTTCGCTGCCATTGTCGTTGCGATGTGTTGCACCGCTATTCTTCCTCCCGCCATTTCTCATCGCACATGAAAATTTTGTATTAAGGCAAGTTCCTCTTAACCAACTTGTTACTCTAGTTCAAGAATCGTTTGATCTCCGCAAGTAGTTCTCATTTCAATTATCATATTTTATTTGCTTGATACCTCTTAAAGAAGCTATTACGGATTCATCGGCGAAACCAAGTAGTAGTTTTTTTTCATGTCATCCCCTTGACTCAAACCTAAGCCTTGTTATACATCGTCATATGCATACACTATATGGATACATAGACTAGAAACATGTTATTTACCAGGATGTTGCTAGACATAATTAGGAATGTGTTTATAATTTTTATAAGATTAATTGATGATTTTCTAGACCCGTTATATATATGAGAACATGACCCTAGGTTGCTGCCAGAGCACTAGTTTAGTAAAGAACCAGAACTTCTACCTAGCTGCTGATAATATAATTTAAAACTTATTCAATAATAGTTGTAAACCTTTGTGTCTGGAATCCAGAATATCTGACGATTTTGCAATCCGACATACATATTGCAAGATATTCAGATTCTCGTGGTGTAACGTCTGAATTCCAGAATATAGTCTGAAAATACATTAGCATGTTTAACTAATTGAAAAGGTAAATTAAATTAAGAATTTAAACCTGAGATTAATCGTGTTGTTACTGAACACTGTTGAGAACTAAATTATGGTTTTGATAAGATTTTCAAATGAATTTGCATTCAACTTTTATATATAAGAATTTGGCCCTAACATGCTGCCTGAACATGAAACCTGTAAAGAATGAGTTTTTACACCTAGTACAACAAACTGCACAAGCTTTCCCGACATTTTTTTGGGCTATCCTAGCGTTTATAAATGCCAGGATAGACCGTAGTGGCGTTTCTAGAAACGCCGCCAGAAACGCCTCTATTGCGAGTGTCGGGACAAATATAGGGTCTATCCCTGCGTTTTTAGAAATGCTGCTATAGCTTATATCTATCCCGGCGTTCAAATGAAAAAATGCCGGTATAGAGCTTTTGTCAGGAAAAAGGGAAAGGTAATCTATCGCATTTTTTTTATACCAAAAATGCCGAGATAGGTTATTAGTTTTTTTTGTTTTGAAAAAACACCCTATTCCAGCATTTATGTCTAAACAGGCTGGGATAGGGCAGGTATTTTAATTATTTTTTTTTTGAATTTTAAAACATTTTTTAATAAATATTTCCCTACATAAAATAAATTTTCATATATATGTTATTAAACAACATACAACCAATTGAACCAACATAAATATTTATCAACAAGTAGTTAGTTAAGCAGGGGGGTTTGCGATGTTTGTTCCCACTATCTCTGTATTCATTGGCTTCCCATCAAGTTGCACATTGTTATATCTCTTCACAGCTACTAAACCATCCAGTTTCATTGAGAAGACAACCTCAGCCGTTCCCTTGACAAAATGAATTCTCCAAAATGTTGAAATCATATGAGAATTTAAAAAATGATGGAAAGCATGACTAATAAGTTAGATCACCAACCTCTAAAAACAGTTCCTGTAATGAACTAAATGAACATCAGATGGGGAAAACTGTATAATACCTTAATCCATCCCTACTGAAAAAAGGGGAGAACTGCACTGGTATGCAAAGAAAGTTGCAGATGCAATGGCTGTTAAAGTAAACATATAAAACAGAAGACAGAATTTTAATATTCTTTTTTGTTTCTGAAACTATTTAACATGAAAAAGAAATTTGCATTCAATCAACTTCAGCACTTCCATTGTATGAAGCCTTAATAGTTTCTCTAAGGAAATAAAGTAAGAAATGAGAAAGAGTAATGCTATTTATCAATTTTTTTCTTATCTTTAAAATGTATATGAATAAATTTTTGAAGAGTTGATCGCAGAAGATGAATATTGCTGAAGACAAAAGGTTTAGGTGTCATTATTAATTACGTGAGCCCTCCTCTTCCGCAAGTCGAGCAATCTGAACAAGCTCTGTTGTGAAATTTCTGGTACAAATCGTAATATCAACGCGCTTGTTCCCCTCTTTCAAAACGTGAACAACTTCTCCAAGAAGCCAATTCTCCAAACAGTCATTGCACATAAATAATCAAAGATGTTCATCCTGAGCTTCATCTTCATATGGACATGGTTACTCCCAGTTCGAGATTCGCCTTCAAACCAAACCAAGTCTTTGCATTAGGCGACTTATGTTTGTCACTGAAACCACTTCCAATAAACTTGTTTAGGTCTTTGGATTTCCTGTATTCAAATCTAGCATTGTACAATTTCTCTCAGATACTACCATACCATATGTTAACACTTGTACCAGAATATAAATGGAAACTAGGAAAGTTAAATATTGTATCGGTCATCATGAACTCGAAATTTTATTTCCTTGTTCAACTGAAAAAAAATATAATAGGACAAGGAATTATAAAATGAAGAACAACAACATTATTTAGTCTACTCCCTTCATATATCTAAACTGATATACTCAAAAAAGAATAGGAAACAAGATTATACAACAACAGAAACACAATGCCAATACTAGGCAAAGAAATTTAGTTACAATCTGAATTTGGTGTGTGTATATGTGATTCATATAACAATAAAAAAATGTATGGGATTCATATAATTATATCTCCAGTATTTATTTACATTATTTCGATCCCTTATATAATGTATTTCGTTTTTAAAAAAAATTAAGAAAAAGCCACTATCTTACATTACCTAACAACATATATCCTTCTGAAGAGATATTATATAAACCTCACAAATGCATTCTATCTTCCAACTGCAATTCCTCATCAAAGTTTCTCACAATCAATCAAGAAACCCAACAAACAAACAAGAAGAAAATCCTTATCCCAAATACTTCAAGATCAAGAAGAAGAATTCATCAACATGGGTGCACTTCATTCATGTATTTATTTAATCGTACTATAGCATTAGTTGCTACTTACTGACTTAAGTATCTATAGTCATACCACTAAATTTGAACATTTTCAAGGTAATGAAGGAGAATGATCCTCAGTTGCATAAAATATATGTGAGCATGAGATATCATTAAGCTTGTACTATGAGAAATATATGTCGACCATGTCTTATGAACTAGAAAATGTATCAAGACTTAGACCTCTTTGATGGATCAAGAATAATTGAAAACTGTAATCTGCAAATGGATGATCCAAACAATAAAAGTCATACATGAAGAACCAATGCACTAGCATATCTGCATAAAAAAGCAAAGATATCGACTGGATTTGTAAGAATTAGCTTCAGGTGATATTTATGAACTTTCTCTAAAATTACTTGAAGTACCCACCGAAAGTTTTAATACTTGGAGAATATTGAGAATGAAAATTCTGAATCCAAATGAGTAATCTTTGCAGTCAAATAACACTTGCATGATTTTTATTCATTAATACATGGTTATAGGAGGAAAAGGGTCTAAAACTGTCAAACCCTTTTTATATAATATGATAATACTCAAAAAGTTGCACTTTAATTCAAAACAACTTCCTGCCAGTCCTTGGATAGACTTATCAATCAGAATATTTATGTGTACCTAATGGATATTTAAACATGAGTATGTATTTTGTATCATGAATTTCTTAAAATCTATTGACATTTAAATTCTAAAAATCTACCCAATGCCTTTCCAGATATGCAAATTGATTTTATATAGAAAACTTCTTTATTTACATCCTGGGATTTCGTAAAGTAACATCATATTCTGATCACAAAGTCTGTATGTGACAATTTTTTTTTGATTTGTATCAAAAACACAAATATATTGGTGTGTATGTAAGTGTCTATTGACATTTCTTAAAATCTACTGACATTTAAATTCTAAAAATCTACCCAATGCCTTTCAAGATAGGCAAATTGATTTGATATAGAAAACTTCTTTATTTACATCCTGGGATTTCGTAAAGTAATATCATATTCTGATCACAAAGTCTGTATGTGGCAACTTTTTATTTGATTTGTATCAAAAACACAAATATATTGGTGTGTATGTAAGTGTGTCTCTGTATTTTCCATATATATTTGGGTCTACTTACCCTGTGTCCATGTACACATGCCATGCATTGTTCTCTATCTCATTATTCTCTAGGAAGTAGGAACATCATATAACAACACTCTTCAATAAGACAAATTACATGAATTGACAGACTTTTATCCAGAGAGATGATGTCATAAATTATAAGATGCAAGGTCTTTTATAAGCATATGTTTATAAGAACTACCATTTACAGGATTGATCAAGGACTTAGAAGTCATTTAGAAAGCATAACTCCATGTTTAATTGTCGTAACATTTTTTTACTTCCAAACCACAAATTCAGTTGATAATTCCAAACATATAGAACCTTTTCAGTTATTACCATGAAGAAGACCTGATATATCTCCCTCAATAATGAATAAGAAAATAAAATAAAAAATCATTAAGATAGCGGATACATTCCTCTTACCATATATGATTCTGTTGGATCCTGTATGCAAGGCAGATAACACTAGAGGGAGGAGGGGGGGGGGGGGGGGGAGGGGGGGGAATAGTGTTATTAAAAAGAAACTAAAAAAATATTAAACAAAACACCTGTTAAGTCGACTTGGACGAAAAACCAGTTGACTGAATTGACAGATAATTAAAAACATAATTGATGTAAAACTAACCTTAAATAGAGAATTTCCAAGAATCTTAAAGTGTTAATTTTACCAACACGTAGTGCGGATCAAAGTTATATAATTTTTAAGCAATTAATTGGTGTGATGGATTTTCAAGAACTGAATCACGTTTAACAATCCCAATTAATAATTCAACTCTACAATCAATAATGAAATTGCTAAGCGTTCTTAGCAAGTAAAAGATTCAATACCGAGTCGTACTCTAATCTAGCAAGTGCAACACTCAATCTCGATATTTGTGGAGGACAGAATATCAAATAATATAGTAGAGATGATAAGTCAGTATAACACAAATATTTAAAAATTAAAAAGGGTATAGTTCGAAGAACTCAGCGTAGATCTCGGATTTGAACAGCAATGAAGAGCACAACACTCAAAGAATAGCAATGGCAGCAACACGTCAAGAGTAATGGCAGCAATCAGCTTCAAGATGAATGGTAGCAATCGGCAGTGGTGAGGGACCACGTGATCTGGCCGACGTGGCTCGACGGTGGGAGGGCGTTGAGCGGCGAAGGTGGCATGAGTCTGGACTGGCGTCGGCCTCGGGATGGTCGCACGTCGAGGATGGAGGGTCGACTGGCGATGGGTTTCGGGTTCAAGCAAAACAGGGATGACGACGAGACTGGAGAAGATGAGATGGCGACCTTCGGGGGTTGGATGAAAGGGTGGTGGCGAGGAGTTAGGGAGAGCAGGCGGGGTCGACGAGTGGGATGGCGGCGAGGATCGAAGAGGACGATCAGAACGACGGGAAGGCGAGTGGTCGAATGTGATGGGCTTGGTTTGGAAACGAAACAGAAAGGGAGTCGGATGTGAGGAGGGAGAGGGCGGCTGTGTCATGTAGGTTGAAGATTTGTTAGGGTTAATGAATAATAAGGTTGGATTTTGGAGATTTGGAAAACTAGGGTTTGAGTAATTTTATTTGGGGGATTTTTAATTTGGGGTAGATTTTAGAGTTTATCACAAACCCTAAAATTGTATTAGGATTTATCACAAATCCTAATAAGTTGGATCTCAATTGTATCACACAAAGGAGAGAGGAAGAGCAAAACTCTAACACAATAAATTTTTAATCAATAATGCCATATTTTTTCATTAATCTCAAGGCCTATAAATTGGCTCAAAACAAATTTTGATACAAAATCTCAAAATATTTTAAAAATCTTAAAAAATTCTAATGCATAAAAGAAAGATTACATATGGCTATAATTGCCAAAAGCAAATATGGTACTGAAATAAAATACTAAACTAAACAGAATAGATGTCCTCATCATTCTCTCCGGGTGGGAGAGAGCTCGACCCAGTCGAGTCAAAACCAGGATCCTGTCATGGTGCTCCAAAAGATCTGGATCCAATTGCGGGAGCTCCTCACGATCACTGCAAGTGTCATCCAACTTCGATTTGTTTTTCCACCTCACTAATATTTGTGCATACCACTATCTCTTGTAGAGATTATCTGATCATCTAAAATATTATTCGATTCTTCTGTCGGTGGGTAAGTAGTATAAGGTAGAGGGGTAAATATGGGAATCTCACATTTAGGCTGTAGGGTAGGCTCATCTATAAGAAAATTTCTAGGATGGAATTTGAGCCTTTATAGAGTACTAAATCCTCAATGTTGAAAGTCTTACTTATACCAAAGCCATCAGAAAGGTCAACGACATAGGTATTATCATTGATTGTGTGAAGAATCTTAAATGGGCCTGCAGCACGTATGTTCAAGTTCTTAACGGATCCAACTGGAAACCGTTCTGGACGAATCAGAACCATCACTTCGTCACCAATATCAAAAGTTAAAAATTTCCTTCTAGTATTTGCTATTTAGTTGTAGTTAAAATTATTCTCATTAAGTTTCTTGGAAATTTCTCTATGCAATCATGAATGTGATATGCAAATGTAGGTGCAGATTCTGTGACTCTAGGATGTTCTAACACATGGATAAAATCTATAGGCTGCCAAGTGGCTTGGGAAGGAATAGGTGACTCAGGTACACTCAATGGAGGTGACTGGACAGACTAAATACAATTGAGAGACTGGTCATTCTCTTTTTCATCAAAGTCATCACTTATATTAGGTTCATAGGTACACTCATTATCGGGCTCATCAGCGTTGACTACGGTACCCTCTACTATATTGATTCCTACTGGGGTTGGGACAGTTGCCAGCAACATGGCCGTATCCCTTGTATTTATAGCACTTAGTAAGATGATCAATCTTAGAATAGTCTCTTTCAGTGTTCTTACCCGTGTTGTCATTTCTAAGTGGATATGAATTTGATGTAGGTTTGCTTGGGTAAGACTTGTTGGGGTACTGAGGAGAAGAGTGCTCAGGTCTAGAGGGATCAGGAAGGGTCATTCTAGGGGAATGATCTCTCGAATTGCTAGATCTATAATGGGAACTAGCTTTAAGGGAATCCATATCGAGGAATAGGACGTAGGCTGCCGCTAGTGAGTCCACATTTCTATGAATTAGCTCGTTCCTAAGGTCAGCTCGTAGTCCAGCTCTGAACCTAGAGAGAGTTTGTTCTTCACTCTCTATACCTAAAGCATTGCACCAAATAAGGAAGTCATCAAACTTATCGACATATTCTTGTGTGGATTTATTTCCTTGATAAAGTTGGTTCCACGAATCTAGCAATCAGGTATGGAACGATAACGGTACATATCTCTCAGCGAGCTTCTCTTTCATGGCTTCCCAAGTGGCCATGGGTGACAGGCCTCGGCCTCTGCGGGCATGTTCAAGATTGATCCAGTGTTGTTGAGCTTTACCCGTCAATTTCATAATGGCAAATTTAACCTTCAGGGCTTCACTCATGTCAAACCACAGAAAGTAGTGGTCCATGGCACGGATCCAATCGAGGTAAGCTTGGGGTTCCATGTGGCCTTCAAAATAGGGAACGTCGGCCTTAACGTTCTTCTTATATTGTTCGTCAGGGTCACGTTCTTGATGTCGATCGTCACGAACATTCCCTTGAGGGATCTGACGATTGGCATGAAGCTCAGGGACAACGGTTTGATTTAATTCCACTTTCTCAAGCCTCTGATTGATATTGGCAAGAGTTGCTTGAATGACAGCTAGGGTAGCGAAGATATCAGAGTTGTCCATTTCAGGTCGGAAAAGTCTAGGGTTCCTAATTGGGTGATTTGGAAGGGATAAGAAAGGCTCTTCAAGGTCTGTGATGGTGCTGCGAAGATGCATTCACCAAAAGTGAAAACTAGGGGTCGTGTTTGTCCTAAATTTTTATTATTTTTTAAATGAATCTGAAATGACCTAAAATAAAGAAAGAAAAATAAAAGACTACACAATCCTAAATGAATGCAAAATTGATGCATACGATGCAAGAACTAGGGTTGTAAGAACCTTCGCTCTGATACCAAAATGATATAAAACTAATCCTAAATAGAGAATTTCCAAGAATCTTAAAGGATTAATTTTACCAACACGCAGTGCGGATCAAAGTTAGAATTTTTAAGCAATTAATTGTTGTGATGGATTTTCAAGAACTGAATCACGTTTAACAATCCCAATTAATAATTCAACTCTACAATCAATAATTAAATTCCTAAGCGTTCTTAGCTAGTAAAAAATTCAATATCGAGTCGTACTCTAATCTAGCAAGTGGAATGCTCAATCTCAATATTTGTGGACGACAGAATATCAAATAATATAGTAGAGATGATAAGGCAGTATAATACAAATATTTAAAAAGTGGAAAGAGTATACCGAGGGTTCGAAGAACTCAGCGTAGATCTCGGATTTGAACAACAATGAAGAGCACAGCACTCAAAGAATAGCAATGGCAGCAACACGTCAAGAGTAATGGCAGCAATCAGCTTCAAGATGAATGGTAGCAATCGGCAGTGGTGGGGGGCCACGGGATCAAGCCAACATGGCTCGACGGTAGGAGGGCATCGAGCGGCGAAGGCGACGTGAGTTGGACTGGCGTCGGCCTCGGGATGGTCGCACGTCAAGGATGGAGGTTCGACTGGCGATGGGTTTCGGGTTCAAGAAAAACAGGGATGATGACGAGACTGGGGAAGATGAGATGGTGACCTTCGGGGGTTGGATGAAAGGGTGGTGGCGAGGAGTTAGGGAGAGCAGGTGGGGCCGACGAGTGGGATGGCGACGAGGATCGAAGAGGACAATCAGAACGACGGGAAGGCGAGCGGTCGAAGGTGATGGGTTGGTTTGGAAACGAAACAGAAAGGGAGTCGGATGGGAGGAGGGAGAGGGCGGCTGTGTGATGGAGGTTGAAGATTTGTTAGGGTTAATGAATAATAGGTTTGGATTTTGGAGATTTGGTAAACTAAGGTTTGAGTAATTTTATTTGGGGGATTTTTAATTTGGGGTAGATTTTAGAGTTTATCACAAACCCTAAAATTGTATTAGGATTTATCACAAATCCTAATAAGTTGGATCTCAATTGTATCACACAAAGGAAAGAGGAAGAGCAAAACTCAACACAATAATTTTTTAATCAATAATTGCATATTTTCTCATTAATCTCAAGGCCTCTAAATAGGCTCAAAACAAATCTTGATACAAAATCTCAAAATATTTTAAAAATCTCAAAAATATTCTAATGCATAAAAGAAAGATTACATATGGCTATAATTGCCAAAACCAAATATGGTACTGAAATAAAATACTAAACTAAACAGAATGGATGTCCTCATCAATAATTGATCAACTTGAAGAATAGCGAGTCTGTAAGTCGACTTAATAGGAATACTAGTCGACTGATCAGACACAGACAAACTAAATAAAATGCAGCGAAATTAAATTTACAAGCTAGAAAGATCAAACCACAGAGAATTAGTAATGCTAACACAGTGAAATATCCTGGTTCAGTCCCCCCAACCTACGTCCAGTCACCAAGCAACCCACTTGAGATTTCTCACTATTTTTTGAAAAGATTTACAAGAATACCCTACGACCTTTGGCAACAACTATGCCAAACCCTTAGACCTTTCTCACCACTAGAGAGAGCAAGACCCCACTCTACAATCTAGAGTGAACACTGACTCTACACCAAGAGCCCTTCTCTCCAATCGAGAGTACCACTCTCAACACCTAAGAGTGAACAATAATGAAATCGAAAATTACAACACCTAGAGCCTTGATTTTTGAATGTGCTTTTTGTATTGAGGCTATAGGTCAACTTCTAATCGGAGTCTTGAACTTAATCGCTATTATACAAGACTGAGATTAGAGAACCAAGTCTAAGAGAGTGAGAGTTCTTTGAAAACTTTGAGTTTCTTTTCACAAACACTTGAACAAAGGCAAAGACTTTTTTAATGCATGGGGTAACCTTTTCCAAGTGAAATCTGGACTCTATTTATAGAGTAGAAACTCCAGAGTCGTTGGAAAATGGTTACACACTGCAAGAGACATGTTGAATAGAATATATGTGTATCGTGTTGTAGTAATCAAAATCAAGAATCTACATTCTCCCCCTTTTTGATGATGACAACACAATAACCAAACAAAATAGAATATTAACTTTAAGCAACATGTTTCTCCTGAACATAACACACATATAGATATGAAAATTAAAAATACAATGAAATTTGCTCCCCTAAATAAGATAGAACGTGCACACGAAAACAATAAGATTTGCTCCCCCTAAATAAGATAGAACATGCACACAAAAACAATAAGATAAAATGTGCACACAACCAATCTTCATAAAATGTCTCCCCCTTTGGCATCAACCAAAAAAAATAGAAAGTATAACAAGGGGCAATCCAAAGAGAGAACATAAAGTCATACATAAGCATCCAAATATAGTGCTTAAAGTCATACATAAACATAAAGAACATAAAGCCATAATCCAAAGTCAAAGATAAAGTCTTACGAAATAAAAACAGAAAAGTAATGCAAAATACAAGACATGCAACATCAATCTTCGTCTTCGTCACTGTCGGGGGCAAAAGTAGGCTGAGGAAATTGCCGAACAAACAACTGAGTGAGGTTGGCAATACTAGCCTCTAAAGAATCCTGACGATCCAGAATGAGAT
Organism: Hemerocallis citrina; assembly: GCA_017893485.1. NCBI lineage: Eukaryota > Viridiplantae > Streptophyta > Magnoliopsida > Asparagales > Asphodelaceae > Hemerocallis > Hemerocallis citrina. Next base: position 134,084,600 of record CM030360.1, on the reverse strand, counting down.
CCTGATGGTCCATAATGTAGTTTACAGATGCATAGAGACTTTCAGGATGAGAAAAGCTTACCCTAGGTGGAATGGAAGACGAACTAGGGATCATTTCTAGCCTCATATGTTACAGGTTGTTACTTAGAGTTTGGAGGTTGGATGCTTGAGATAGTTTTGAAGTCAAAACTGATGTAATAGAGCTTTATGTAAAATTTTACTAAAAGAAGTGTTGTAAAAAGAATGTTGTAATTCAAGGTGTTTTGTATTCCGCTGTGTTGGTAAAAGATTATTGTAATAAGTATTTGGAATAAAATTATTTGTGTTTTTGGACTATGTGTACTGTTACATTGAAGTTGATGCTGGGATTGTGCCACGTATTTTCTAAGTTATTATATTAGAAATTCGGGGCGCTACAAAATGACTTTGTTAAAGATGGAGTCCTCTCTATAGGATCAGTCATCTTAATTAACTCATCAGCTAACTGATTCAACACATCAGTCGACTTATGAAGCCCATCAGTCAACTTAACTAGAGTAATTTGCTCAAGTGATTTAACAATGTTATCTAGTGGTGAAGATATAACTTCATCATGTTGAATAGCACTAGATGAAGGTAAAGATTCATCATATGAGACATGCATAGATTCTTCAATAATCAATGATGACTTATTTTTCTTTAAGCCTTACTCATATTTGAATATCCAATGAAGATACCTTCATTAGATCCAGCATCAAATTTATCTAAGTTATCTTTTGTGTTTAATATGAAACACTTACAACCAAATACTTTAAAGTAAGAGACTTTAGGAATACATTCAAAAAACAACTAAAAACAAGTCTTCTTTAACTTTGGCTTAATTAGTATTCTATTTAAGACATAACATGTTGTAAAAACAACTCCAGCCCATAAGTATTTAGGCAAATTACTTTCAACAAGCATGGTACGTGCACATTATTGCAAAGTCCTATTCTTTCTTTCTTTCAACCACTCCATTTTGTGGTGAAGCTCTAGAAAATGCAAAAGTATGTGTTATACCATTCTTGTTGCAATATTCTGAAAATGTTTCATTCTCAAATTCTCCACCATGATCACTTCTAATAGTGACTATGGTTAGAGATTTTTGATTTTGAACACGTTTGCAGAAATTTGCAAATTCTTCAAAAGCTTCATTTTTATGTCTTAAGAAAAATATCCATGTAAACCTTAAATAATCATCGACTAAAACAAATACATATCTACTTTTATTTAAGGAAGCAACTCTTGTATGACCAAATACATCAATATGGATCAATTTGAGAGGCCTACTAGTAGAAATCATTTCCTTTGATTTAAAAGTGGATTTTACATGTTTTCCTAGTTGACATGCATCACACATTTTATATTTCTTAAAAGATAATTTTGGTAGTCCTTTAACTAGATTATTCTTAAAGATTTTAACGATATTTTTTATGTTTACATGTCCAAGTCTTTTATGCCAAAGCCAAGAATCGTTGTTCGAGGCAACTAAACAAAAATCATCCGAAAACTCATTTGTTTTTAAACAAAGTTCATATATGTTATTTTTTCTAATACCTTGAAAAATCACATTTTGCAAAGAAGAATCATAAATCATGCATGCATTTTTTTCAAACACTATCTTATAATCCTTATCACATAATTGACTAATGCTTAACAGGTTATGCGTTAAACCACTAACAAAGAATATATCTTCAATAATAGGAGTAGTATTCTTACAAACCATGCCTATTCTGATGAATTTTTCTTTATTATTGTCACCAAAAGTAACGGTTCCTTCATCTATATCTTGAATGGAAGAGCGCAAGTTTACATGGCCAGTCATGTGTTTAGAGCATCCACTGTCAAGTATCCATCGTTCCCTTTTAGGTACCTACAAAATATTGTTTGTGAATATGGTACCTGTTGCCGCTGAATCTGGTGTGGGGGCAAACAGATAGTATTTATGGATTCTTGGGAAACTTTGAATAACAAACCTGTTACCTGTTTCGCCGGATTTTGACCGTTGCTCCCGCCTGTTCACCTGCAAAAAGTGCGAGACACCAGAGTTGTTCCCAGCGACGCACCCTCCGACGCTCAAGTCAGTAATCAGAAGTGATTATGAAAGAGCGTAAAACTGGCAAAAGATTGATTACCTCTTAATGGAGATGGATGGGGGGTATTTATAGGTGCCGCTGGGGTCAGATTAGGAATGTAATCCCTGTGGTTAGATAAGGAATGTACTCCCTAATCCCTAGAGAAAGGATAGATATGAATCAGGGTCGTTGATTAGGATTAATCAGAAATCCTGATTCTATCCTTTCTGGACCGGGTTTGCTACGGGTTGAAACCCGCACCCAGTCGAGGTGGATCCGTTTGCTGGTTATTGGATTTTTTGGGGAAAAGACCCAGGACCCGCTTAAGACCCATTGTCTGTGAAATTACCATTTTACCCCCAGGCTTTAAGATTTGTTCCCGATTTGGACGGTTCCGATTTAACCCCATTTTTAGCCATATCACGAGCCCCCCACTCTCGAAGACTGAGCTTGATCAGCCTTTGAGGAGTAGTTTCAATGTTTTAATGGCTGGCGGAGTTGTATCGGAGTCCAAATGGAAGGTTTCGAATCTTCGCAGGGGGCAGTATGGTGATTTTCTAAGTTAGTTGCGTACTCCGAATTGTTCTTGAGCTCTTCTGGTTATCCAGTGATTTTTATCTATTTTTTCGGAATATTTACTTAATTTTGCGAATTGTCAATTCGTCGTTCGGGGGTCTTAATAAATGATCCTAGGCAATAATTACTTAGTCGGGGGTTCAAAAATATTTTCTCGACTTTATAATTATTTTCCAGGATTTTTAATTAATTTTCCCGAATTTTTAACCATTTTTTCGTAATTTTTAAATAAATAAAATGATTTTAATAAATAAAAAACCGAATTATGGCATGGCGCGATCTGGACCGTTGTCCTGAGCGAGTGCGAATTTCTGAGAGATCGGATGGACCAAGTCGCTCGGCAGTAATTTTCTCGCTTTTGTGGATCGGATGGGCACTTGCTCGGAATCTGAGCGAGCGGCTCGGTTCTTCCCTCGCGCAAGTGGCTCGGATTGCTAGTTGCTCGGCTTGGAATTCTGAGCGACGTGGAGCGATCTGAGCCATTGGATCTTGGCACGAATCTTGAGGCAGGCACGATTCCCAGGAAAACACTATCTTGTCGTTTAGTGGACGTGGCGCAATCTGGGCCGTCCATCATCTCAGGCGTGAATTTCGTAATGATCCAACGGTCAGAGATGCTCGGCAGCATTTTTCTTCACTTTCGAGGGTCGGATTGGCACTTGCTCGGAATCCGAGCGATATGGCTTGATTTTACCCTCGCGCAAGTGGCTCGGATCGCTAGTCACTCAGTTCGGAATTCCGACCGACGTGGAGCGATCTGAGCCGTTGGATCTTGGGGCGAATCTCGAGGCGGCACAGTTCCCAAGAAAATGCTATCTTGTCGTTTAGTGGACGGGGCGCAATTTAGGCCGTCTGATCGAAATCTTACGCGAATCTTGAGGGTAAAGTCATTTTTCTCCATTTCGTAGCTCGGATTGGCACTTGCTCGGAATCCGAGCGAAATGGCTCGGATCGCGTATCGCTCGGGTTTTAGATCCGAGGGACGTGGGGCGATCTAGGCCGTTGGATGATGGCACAGATCTCGATGCTGGCTCAGTTCCCAAGAAAACGCTATCTTGTCGTTTAGTGGACGTGGCGCAATCTGGGTCGTCTGATTGAAATCTAATGCGAATTTTGAGGGGAAAGTCGTTTTTCTCCATTTCGTAGCTCGGATTGGCACTCGCTCGGAATCCGAGCGAAATGGCTCGGTTTTTCCCTCGCGCGAGTGGCTCGGATTGTTAGTCACTCAGTTCGGAATTCCGAGCGAGGTGGAGCAATCTGACCAGTTGGATTGTGGCGCGAATCTTGATGCTGGCTCAGTTCCCAAGAAAACACTATCTTGTCGCGTAGTGGCGCTGGCATGATCTGAGCCGTCTGATCGAAATCTTGTGCGAATTTTGAGGAAAAAGTCAATTTTCTCCACTTCATAGCTCGGATTGGCACTTGCTCGGAATCTGAGCGAAATGGCTCAGATCGCATGCCGCTCGGGTGTTGGATCCGAGGGACGTGTGGCGATCTAGGCCATTGGATGATGGCACAGATCTCGTTGTTGGCTCAGTTCCCAAGAAAATGCTATCTTGTCGTTTAGTGGACGTGGCGCAATCTGGGCCGTCTGATCAAAATCTTACGCGAATTTTGAGGGTAAAGTCGTTTTTCTCCATTTCGTAGCTCGGATTGGCACTTGCTCGGAATCCGAGCGAAATGGCTCGGTTTTTCCCTCGCGCGAGTGGCTCGGATTGTTTGTCACTCAGTTCAGAATTCCAAGCGACGTGGAGTAATCTGACCCGTTGGATTGCGGTGCGAATCTCGATGCTGGCTCAGTTCCCAAGAAAACACTATCTTATCGCGTAGTGGCGCTGGCATGATCTGAGCAGTCTGATCGAAATCTTACTTGAATTTTGAGGAAAAAGTCGATTTTCTCCACTTCGTAGCTCGGATTGGCACTTGCTCGGAATCCGAGCGAAATGGCTCGGATCGCGTGTCGCTCGGGTGTTGGATCCAAGGGACGTGGGGCGATCTAGGTCGTTGGATGATGGCACAAATCTCGATGCTGGCTCAATTCCCAAGAAAACACTATCTTGTCGCGTAGTGGCGCTGGCATGATCTGAGCCGTCTGATCGAAATCTTTCGCGAATTTTGAGGAAAAAGTCGATTTGCTCCACTTCGTAGCTCGGATTGGCACTTGCTCGGAATCCGAGCGAAATGGCTCGGATCGCGTGTCGCTCGGGTGTTGGATCCGAGGGACGTGGGGCGATCTAGACCGTTGGATGATGGCACAAATCTCGATGCTGGCTCAGTTCCCAAGAAAACACTATCTTGTCGTGTAGTGGCGCTGGCAAGATCTGAGCCGTCTGATCGAGATCCTACGCGAATTTTGAGGGGAAAGTCGTTTTTCTCCATTTCGGAGCTCGGATTGGCACTTGCTCGGATTCCGAACAAAAATGGCTCGGATCGCCTGTCGCTCGGGTGTTGTTCCGAGGGACGTGGGGCAATCTTGGCCGTCAGATGTGAAGTGTCGAGCTGCTTTACTTGGGTTGAATCGTCGCTTCCTTTCCCAACAGTTGTGGCTCTTCGTTACTTAGCCATTTGGGCTTTTGTAATGCTTCATTTGAGGCCCAAGAGTTGCGGCCTTACGTTACAAAGCCCAAGAGGCATCTTTTTCACTATAAGTTTTCACCCCCACATCATTTCACCTCATTTCTCACTTTCACTTTCTCACTCTTGGTTTTTACTTCTTAGCAAAGTTTTTAGCTCTCGAGTGGTGCTGCTAGCTGTCGTAGCGAGGCGTTTCAAACTCCGGCGATCTTTTTCGACCATACTATTCATTTCAAGGTCAGTCCTTCTCCTCATCTTTGTAAAATGGTTAAGATTTCTTCCACGGATAAGACCCCCTCCTTGGACCTAGGCATCAGCCGAGCGGTCAGGCCGAGCAAGGATAAGGGGAAAGAGGTAGTGGAGCCGACCGAAGAGACTACGGTCCGGCCGAGTACGGATGTGGAGGTTGCCGAGCCTCTGCAGGAGGTGTTGGTCCGAGCCAGCAAAGGCAAGGGGGTGGAAACGATAATTGAGCATCCGAAGGCTGCAGGGGAGTTGGGTCGGCAGCCGATCATTCTATCGAGCATTGGTGGTGTGCGGAGCTACTCCGGAGAACTGTTGGAGAAAGTGACGCAGGGCACCGCCAAGTCGATCGAGGAGAACGAGCCGAGGGAAACGTCCGAGGTGGATCAGATCTCTTCGGTGCTGACCGAGGCGGATTTGCATCGGATCCAGAGCGGGTTCCAAATCCCTACGGAGTACGGGCTCCTTCTCCCTGGCCCTAGCTTCCGAGCGTGCACCTCGTCCTCAGCCGACATATGCGTATTTCCCGCCGACTCCCTGAATGCCGAACTTCGGCTGCCACTGCACCCTTTCGTGGTTGAGGTGCTGCAGTGGTATGGCTTGTGTCCGGCTCAGCTAATGCCAAACACTTGGCGACACGTCATGGCGTTCGTTCTTTAATGCCAGGAGGTCGGCGCAGAGCCCAACATGTTCATCCTTCGGAGTCTCTACCGACCTTGCCAGCCAAGCAAGAATGAGCAGAGGTACTATCTCTCGCCGAGGAAGGGAGTGAAGCTGATCGAGAACCCGGACTCGATCAAGCATTGGGAGAAATACTTCCTCGTCCGAGCTCCCGAGCCATGGGTGATCCCGACGGTATGGTCGAGGGACGGTCTTCCGAAGTGGGCGAAGAAAGAGCCCGTGCTCAGCAACAAGGAGGCGGAAGTCATGGAAAAGTTGCTCGGTCTTCCGACCCTCAGTTGGAAAGATATCACCGAGGAGGCATTATTCTGAGGGGGTCTCAGTCCAATCAACCCTAGTATGACTCTTCTTTTCTTGTTTTGTCTTTGAAGTTTTGGAAAATTTTTCTAACTTTTTTCACTCGGTTTGTGCAGAATCCTCCGGCATGGACTACAAAGGTCTGATGGCTAAGGCCCGAGCGGCTAGGGAGCAGGAGACGAGGAAGAGAAAGAGGACCGTGTCCGGACCCCAAGGCGGCCGAGGGCCCAAGTTACCCTTGGTCTCTCCGACCACCTAGCGACAGGTTGTCGAGGCTCCTTTGGTCGAGCCTGATTAAAGCATTGTCGTTCCGACCGCCCCACCTGCCTCGGACGTGCCAACCCCAACGGTGCAAATAGACGCTCCAGGATCTTCCCGCGGAGCGTTCAACATCAGTGCGGCGATGGCTCTCGATGTCCCGCCTCTCACAGCCGAGGGGGAGAAGATTCTGACCGAGGAGCATAAACGCATCTTCGTCCCCGACTGGAGGGTTATGAAGGTCGGCGGGTTCTTGGGAGACGGTAACATTTGCATGCAGGCGGTGAAGCACCTGCCGACCCCCAAAGACCGAGCAGTGCTTAAGGCCGATGAAGTTGGTGACGCCGCGATGCAGATCGCTCGGAACACTCTGTCGTTAAATAGTAGATTACTTTGAGAATTTTTCTATGTTTTTGCGCTCGTTCTTGACTGCTTCTTGTGTTGCTTGTAGACCCTCTGCCACTTCAACTATTTGCTCGAGGAATTCGCGAGCAAGGAGAAGGAGATGACCGTTCAGAACGACCGGGAATGGTTGGAGCGGTCTAAAGCGGTGAAGGAGCTGGAGGCCGAACAGTTGCGTTCTACTTCGCTCGAGGCTGAGGTCGCCGATTTAAAGGCTCAGCTCGCCGAGGCGCTGAGGAGTTCTGCCGCCGAGGCTTCCAAGGTCGAGACCCTTGAGAAGGAGAGGGCTCAGCTTGAAGGAGAGCTGACTCAGTCTCAGAAGGCAACGGAGGAGGCCCTGACCGAGCAAGCGGCGAAGGTGGCGGCCACAGAGAAGGCTGTTCGGGACGAGGCCGAAGCCCACATGCTGACGACCATGGAGGAGGCGTACGGCCGAGCACTGAACCATGTCGTCGCTCGGAACCCCAGGTTCGACATCTCGTCCTACTACTTCTACGACTCCGTGGAGGGTGAGGAAGAGCTGCCCTTGGCCGAGTTCGATCCGAGGCTGGAGGGTGAAGATCCCGAAGGCGAGGGTGGCGTCGAGGGTGCAATCGTGGCTGTGCCGAGCGACGATGAGGTCGACCCCTGACTTTGTCGTCTTTTCTCTTTTTTCGTTCTTCTTCTTCTTTTTGTAATGCCTAACTGCGAACTGGCTACCGCTTTTTGTAAACTTTTGACTTTTAATGAAATGATTTCGTTTTGGCTGAACATTACAAAATTTCGCAAATTTATTCAACTCTTTTTGCTCGGATTGTGTCTTCGAGTGTCGAAGACTTCTTTTGATCTTTCTCCACTTTTTAGGTCGAGTTTGGTCCGATTACTGAAGTCTCCTATCTCCATACCGAGTTGGAGAAAACGAAGGATGCCCTTTCTCGTAGTCGGGATAAGGCGTTTTATGACTTCTTGAAGTTGGAGGACATCAAAGCAACCGCGAGAGGGTATTTTCGTGAGTTGAGGGAACTGCGGAAGCAACCTCGACAAACTCGTCTCGAAGGCAAGATAGAGTTGCTCCGTAAGGATCTCTTTGATGTCGACCAAAAGAATAGCGAACTACTGGCAGAGGTTCATCATCTAGAGGTAACGGTGAAAGAGCATTCGGCGGAGGAAGAGGAGTTAGCTTCGAAGGTGGGGAAGTTGATGTCCGAGCGCGATGAGTTGTCGGCAAGAATTGACAAACTGAGGAGGATCACGATCGACTGAGGTATCGAAGTGACTCATCTTCGTCGTATTGTGGCTGATAGCACAAACGTCGCAAGCTCGTCCAAACTTCCCCGTTTCAAAGCATCGGCAGAAGATGATATTCTGAGAGATAGGATCGTCGAGCTAGAGGAGGAGATCACAATGCTGAAACCTCAGCCCATAAGAGCCAATGTTCGCAGTACGTCGTGTACTCGCGCAGAGAGCGAAAGAGGTATCTCGTTCTACGAACTTGCGACTCGTTCGCCTGCAGTTAGGCGGAGCCCAGCTGACGCTCAGAGTGGTGTAGCCGTTTCGTCTAGTGGCGCCTCGGTTGGGGCCACAACTAGAGTTAGCGGCGAAGGGGGGTCTCGCTTCGCTGGTTTAGAGTCGAGCTCAGAGGTAAGGCGATGCCGCCCTCGTGTGTCTCTGAACTGAAGCGTTCCCCTACCAAAGAAGCGTTAAATAAGTTGTATTATGCTCTTCAAGTTGTCGTAAAAATTCGTTGTAGTGTCAGCCTTGTCCGGGCTCTTAATAAAAAAGTTCGTTTTGCTTCTATTGTTCGAATGTTGCGTTGGCTGGTATTAGCTTAAGTATAACTCTTCCAACTTTTGACAACTACTCAAAATTAGAAGCAAACTCCTTTCTTATGGGCGACCCACTTCTAGCTTGCTTGATAGAGCTTAAGAAGTGGAGTCGAGCCAAGTGTTGGACTTTGAACTCGTCGCTAGAGTTTGTTCAACGGTTGTGGGAGCAATTCCGAATGGCGAACTATTCCTAGCTTGCTTAAGAGCGAGCTTGCAGAGCAGAATCGAACCAAGTGTTGGATTCCGAACTCGTCGTTAGAGTTTGTTCAACGGTTGTGGGAGTAATTCCGAATGGTGACCCACTCCTAGCTTGCTTAAGAGCGAGCTTGCGGAGCAGAATCGAACCAAGTGTTGGACTCCGAACTCGTCGTTAGAGTTTGTTCAACGGTTGTGGGAGCAATTCCGAATGGTGACCCTGCTCCTAGCCCTACTTAAGAGCGAGCTTGCGGAGCAGAATCGAACCAAGTGTTGGACTCTGAACTCGTCGCTAGAGTTTGTTCAATGATTGTGGGAGCAATTCCGAATGGCGAACTACTCCTAGCTTGCTTAAGAGCGAGCTTGCAGAGCATAATCGAACCAAGTGTTGGACTCCGAACTCGTCGTTAAAGTTTGTTCAACGATTGTGGGAGTAATTCCGAATGGTGACCTACTCCTAGCTTGCTTAAGAGCGAGCTTGCGGAGCAGAATCAAACCAAGTGTTGGACTCCGAACTCGTCGTTAGAGTTTGTTCAACGGTTGTGGCAGCAATTCCGAATGGTAACCCGCTCCTAGCCTGCTTAAGAGCGAGCTTGCGGAGCAGAATCGAACCAAGTGTTGGACTCTGAACTCGTCGTTAGGGTGAAGAGTAAAGGCAGAGAGATGCAAGCAATTTTACAAGTAAAATGTGAAAAAACTTTCTTTATTAATGACTAATAGTTGGCTGCTTCTAAAGTTGCGAGCCGTTATTACAAGAGAGAAATAAAGGAAAAAATACAAGTAAAAGGAGAGGAACGGTTCGACATCCCAGAATACTTAGAGAGGCGTTAGTGCTCTCTCTTGGTATTTCAAAAGATGGTCGGCATTCCAAGTCCTGGGGATCTCCCTGCCTTCGAGGTCTTCTAGTCTATACGTCACGGGCCGAACTACTTTGGCGATCTTATAGGGTCCCTCCCAATTTGGAGCAAGTTTGCTCTTCTGACCAAGAAAAGAGATGGCTAACTTTCTGAGGACCAAGTCCCCTTCTTTGAGGTCGGTTGGACGGACTCTTTTATTGTATGCCAACTCGATCCTTCTCCGGTAGCTTTGTTGACGAATGGCAGCTCTTTCACAGATCTCATCAATCAAGTCTAGATTTGTTCGGAGCTCTCTGGCATTTTGTTCTTCTTCATAAGCCATTAGGCGAGGAGAGGGTATACCAACTTCTAAGGGGGATCATAGCTTCGGACAAATATGTGAGATTGAATGGGGATTCTCCTGTGGGGTCCGTTTTGTGGTGCGGTAGTTCCACAGCACGTTGGGGAGCTGATCGACCCATAAGCCTTTGGAGCATTTATCCAACCTCTTCTTAATACCGGAGAGGATTTGTCGGTTAGCATTCTCCACTTGGCCATTCGACTGTGGATGGGAGACGGAGGAGAAATGTTGTTGGATGGCGAGGACTTCACATAGAGCTCGGAAGGCAGCCCTGGTGAACTGGGTTCCGTTGTCTGTAATGAGGACCCGAGGGACACTAAATCGGCAGATTATGTTCTTCTAGAAGAACTGAAGTACTTTTTTCTCAGTGATTGTGGTCAAGGGCTCGGCCTCTATCCACTTTGAGAAGTAGTCAATTGCCACGACTAAGAATTTGAACTGGCCGGTTGCTGGTGGGAAAGGCCCTAGTAAATCCATTTCCCACATTGCGAAAGGGATAGGACTTGATAGGGAAGTGAGTGGAGCTTGTGGGAGGTGACGGATGTTGGAGTACCTCTGACAAGAGCTGCATTGCCGAACGTGCCGTTCGGTGTCTTGTAGGAGAGTGGGCCAGAAATATCCGTAATTCAACACTTTGCGGGTTAGGGATCTGGACCCTGAATGTGCCCCGCCGATGCCTTCGTGAAGTTCTTGCAGGGCGTAGTCGGCTTGTTCGGGGGAAAGGCATCTCAAATAAGGCCTATCGTCTACCTGTGTGAAGGAGCGCTTGTATAGGATGCCCTCGATAAGTGTGTATCGCTCTGCTCGGGTTCTCACTCGGCGAGCTTCCTTAGGATCTTCGGGGAGGAGCCCATCCCTCAGGAACTCAACGAGGGGTTTCATCCAGTTATCTTGAAGCAGGATAGGTAGAGACTCCATAGAATCAGAAGTTTCGTCTTCTATACTTGGCTTCAGGAGTACCTCAATCAAGACGGTCTGCTCGAGACCTTGGAGGGAGGATGAGGCTAGCTTGGAGAGGGCATCGGCCTGGGCATTCTCTTCTCGGGGGATTCGTTGGATATGGGCTTCTTCAAATAGGGCCATGAGATTCCTGACGTTGGCTAGGTACTTAACCATTCGGTCATCCCGTGCCTCATATTCTCCTAGGACCTGATTTACGACCAGCTGAGAGTCGCTAAATATCTGGAGGCGCTGCACCCCTACATTGCGAGCCATTCCGAGGCCGGCTATTAGTGCCTCGTATTCTGCTTCATTGTTCGAGGCCTTGAAGTTGATACGGAGGGAGTATTGGAGGATGAAATCATCTGGGCCGGCCAGATTGACCCCGGCTCTGCTTCCCTCGTTACAAGAGGACCCATCCATATAAACCGACCAGACAGGTGGTCCCTTCATTGCTTGGCTGAACTCAGGGATGGTACTTTCAACTATGAACTCTGCTAGGGCCTGAGCCTTGATCGCGGTCCGAGGCTGATACGTTATATCATGCTGGCTCAGCTCGATAGACCACTTCATAAGCCGACTGGAGGTCTCTGGCTTGTGGAGAACTTGCTTCAGCGGTTGGTCCATAAGAACGACCACCGAATGGGACTGAAAGTATGGGCGAAGCTTCCTTGCGGCCATGACTAGGGCATATGCCATCTTCTCTATCCTCGGATAGCGGAGCTCGGCATCCCGAAGCACCTTACTCACGTAATAGATGGGCTTTTGGGTCTTATCTTCTTCCCTCATGAGAACGGCGCTGAGGGTTTGCTCGGAGGCTGCTAGGTAGAGGTAGAGGGGTTCACCAGGAATTGGTTTGCTGAGGAGAGGGGGATTGACAAGGTAAGCCTTGAGTTGGTCGAATGAGTCTTGTTGCTGGTGACCCCACTCGAAGCCTTTAGCCCCCCTGAGAGCCTTGAAGAAGGGGAGGCACTTCTCCCCTGACTTGGAGAGGAAACGCCATATGGCTGCCAGGCGACCCGTTAGCTTCTGAATCTCTTTGACATTCTTCGGAGGAGCCATGTCTAATATGGCCTTGATCTTCTCGGAGTTGGTCTCAATTCCTCTCTGGCTGACCATGAAGCCTAGGAATTTCCCCGATGAGACTCCGAATGCACATTTGTTCGGATTGAGCCTCATATTGTGTTTCCTGAGTACGTCGAATGCCTCCTGCAAATCGACCACATGATCGGCCCCGTGGATACTCTTTACAAGCATATCGTCAACATATACCTCCATATTCTGGCCAATTTGAGCTTGGAAAACCTTATTGACGAGGTGCTGATATGTGGCACCTGCATTCTTCAAACCGAAGGGCATGACCCTGTAGCAGTAGAGGCCCTGGTCGGTTACGAATGAGGTCTTCGGGATATCTAAGGGGAAACATACGAATCTGGTTGTAGCCTGAGAAGGCGCCCATGAAGCTGAGGAGTTCATGGCCCGAAGTGGCGTCAATCCAAGTATCGATACTTGGAAGAGGGAAGGGGTCTTTAGGGCAAGCTTTGTTGAGGTCGGTAAAGTCGATACAGATCTTCCAGGTCCCATTGGACTTCTTCACCATTACTACATTCGACAGCCATTCGGGATAGTTTACCTCTTGTATGAACTGGGCCTTCAAGAGCTTGTCCACCTCCTCTTTTATAGCTAGTTGGCGCTCGGGGGCGAACTTGTGCCTCTTCTGTTGGACCGGTTTGGACCCCGGAGCAACACTGAGGTGGTGGACCAAGAGCTCTTCGGAAATTCTGGGCATGTCTGCAGCTGACCAAGCAAAGAGGTTTCGGTTCCTTCGGATGCACTGGACTATGTCGGAGCATAGGGCGGATGGGAGGGTCTTGCTAACAAAGAACTTTCGGCTTGGATCTTGCTCAGAGAAGAGCACTTCCTCCAACTCATCCACCGGTTCGGATGTTGGTCGGGCAACATCTTGGGGGATTTCCAGTGTTTCGAGGGAGAAGACTGGACCGAGGGTAGAGTTCATGTAGCATTTGCGGGCCGTTTCCTGATTGCCTTTTACTTCCCCTACTCCTGCCCGGGTGGGGAATTTCATCTTGAGGTGATAGGCAGAAGGGACGGCTTCAAGGGCAGCTAGGCCGGGCCGACCTAAAATGACATTGTAAGCTGCAGGGACTCCATCGACTCCGTTCGGGTAGTAGGAGTTTTTTCAGCGGTTACGTCTAGGATGATCACCCCTTGAATAGTCACTAGCACTCCCATGAACCCATGGAGTGTATAGCCGGCGGGCATGAGTCTGTCTCGGGATAGTTTGAGGCCTTTGAAAGCGGCAAGGAAGAGGATGTTAACGGAGCTTCCATTGTCCACCAGGATCCTCTCCACTTTAAAGTTCGCCATATGGAGATTGATGACGAGTGCGTCATAATGGGGGGTGCGGACACCTTCGAGATCTTCGTCTGAGAATGTGATGGGCACTCCGAGGCCTTTAGGAGGAGGGGTGGCGCGAACCAAATTGACTTCCCTTATGAACGCCTTTCGAGAGGAGTTTGAGGAGCCCCCCATTGGGTCCCCATGAATGAGGTGTACGCTCCTCTTCGAAGTCGGGCGTTTCATCGCGTTCAGGACGCTTGTTAGCCCCCCGAGGCGGGGGAGGAGGATCGGCTCGGTCCTTTCTCACAAACATGTTTAGCTGACCCCTCTGGATGAGGGCTTCTATCTCGTTCTTTAAGGCCTGACAATCATTGGTATCGTGGCCATGGTCCCGGTGATAGCGGCACCACTTCTCTTTATCCCTCTTCTTGCCAGGGGTGTTCATTTTTGGTGCAGGAGGTATCACCCCCTCCTTCTCAACTTCCATGAGAATTGTGGAGATGTTGGCATTAAGGGGAGTGAATTTTTCAAATCTGGGAGGAGGTCGGCGTTGGACGCCATTATCCTTCACCCTTCATCTTCTGTTCCCTTTCTCTTAGACCCGGAGGAAGTCCCTTCCAAGTTGGGGCGGTGCTCAGCTTCTTCGGCCCGAATATACATTTCGCTCCGGAGGAGGAGGTCAGAGAAGTTCTGTGGGGGCTTCTTGACGAGGGAGGAGCGGAGGCTGGAGTTGAGGACATTGGATTGAAATGCAGCTGCAGCGACCGACTGGTCGAGGGATGCTATGGACCTGGCTTCCGCTGTGAACCTTTTCACATAGTCTCTTAGATTCTCACCCTTCTTCTGGTTGAGGTAGAGTAGCGAAATGCTGGTCTTCTCAGTTCGGTGGCTACTCACGAAGTGGGTGACGAAGAGGGTCTTGAATTGCTCGAAGGAGAATATTGAGGACGGGGCAAGGCGAGAGTACCATTCTCGAGCCGGACTCTTGAGAGTTGTGGGAAAGGTCTTGCATAGCAGAGCATCGGAAGCTTGATGGATGAGCATGAGGGTCTTGAAGCTTTCGATGTGATCGACGGGGTCAGTCTTCCCAGAGTAAGTCTCGAATTGAGGAGGTTTAAAGCCAATTGGTACCGGGGCCTCCATTATGGTTCGGGAAAAAGGAGGTCGACTTGGGCGAAGGGTCCTTCCTCTAAGCTCTTCTTCTCGGTCTAACTGACCCAAGCACCTCTCCATTTCGTGGAGACGGCGGTAGACAGCGTCATCCCTTCGACGGTAATCAACCGAGCCTCTAGACTCGTCTTCGTACGAGGGAGAGCGGGGGCTACGACGACGGTAGCTCCTGGAGCGGCGAGGACTTGGCATGTGCCGGGGGTTGCTAGGAGCTGGGGGAGGAGTTAGGGACCGTCGGCGAGGACTTCGGACCGGAGGAGGAGTGGGAATCCTTGGAGCATTGGTGTTGTTGGGACGGAGATTGAGCTTGTAGGATGGTCGCTTGGAACTGTTGGAACTCGGCACGGGTGATGGGTGCCTCATCGTTCCTTGGATGTTGCCGACCGGAAGGGGAATGGGGTCTTCTCCTGTGATGTAATGCCCTGACTTTTCATTTAATAAAAAAGTATATTTATTTGCACGTAGTGTGCACGTGCAATATTTTTGATAAATATTTTCATCAAGATGAGTAAAGATATTTTAATATGTGCTTTTAATTAATTTATACAAAAGCCTTCTTTTAAATGGATGAAAAGCCTTTTCTTTTAAAAAGCCCAAAATGTAATTCATTTATTTTATTTTAAAATAATTATTTTGGTCCATAAACTAAAGCCCATGAGTCAATTTATTTTAAAATGCAACTTGTAATGTAGAATACAAACTAGAGTTTATTTTCATATAAAATAAAATGTACAATTTTTGGGCCTAGTTGCATGCACGTGCACTACACGTACACGTGCAATATGCACTTTTTCCAAGCATGGCCGGTTGCTTCTTGAAGGGAAACTCAAATTTTGGATGGGGATCATGGTGTGGTGGTTACTCATCATGGGTAGTTTGTGTAACTCCTCCTTGAATCTCCACCCGTTGTTCTTAACTCCTACTCTAATCTTAGCTATCCATTCCATCAAGATTTTAGTATAAATACCCCCCTCCCATGGCTAGTTATTTTTGTGCCTATTACCTTCTACAAACCTATAGTCTAAATTGCATTATGTAGTAGTATTTTTGTGAGTTAAAAAGATTGAGTGGTGTGGGAGTTGGGCTTGCAACAAGAAGAAGGAGAGGCCGGCTATTCAAAGGAGGGAGCTTTCGGTTTGGTGTGCTCGGGTTGGAGGCTTGTGCGCGTGTGTATAAGGAGGAGAAGCATTTCATTGCAAGGACATTCGTCTAGGAGATCGCTAGTTGTACTTTCTTCAATAAGGTGGGTAAATTTTCCCTATTTCTAACATAGGAATGCATGCTAGATTCAATTGGGAAAATGATGCATGAAAATGATTATAAGGATGCACAATTAATTGGAAAAATGAGCTATAATTGATTGAATTTTTGACATGCAAATTGTGTGTGATTCTACTATTAGAACTTAAGTTGGGTGCAATATAAGTATGGATATGAATTGTGGAAATGAACTTTCGTTAGTAGCATGGAAATTATGCACAAAGATTAGTAGTTGATAATGTCGCATTATGTGCTAGTTAGGAATTTGGTTATGTTGTTGTAACGATTAAATTAAGATGCAGTCATTATATTTATGAGATGAATAATGGCGGAAAATTAGTGTAAAGATTTGTGGAATTATAATGTCGAAAAAGAATGCAATAGTGATAGTATATCAAATTAATAAAATTGAATGGTAGAAAGGTGTTAATTATTGAAAGTATGTTTAATTGTTTAAGAAAAAAATGATTTTCATATACTGGAGTATAATTCATGATGTAAATGAGTAATCTAGAATTTTTACAGTCTATTAGTAAGAGCAAGTTGAAGTAAAAAATTTGATGAACATCGATATATTTCAATAACAGAGAGAGTTGTTTTAAATAAATTTCGAGTTGTACCTATGACAACCCGAGCTTATAGCTCGAGTGGTCGGGATGCCTTTGGTTGCTACAGTGTCGTGCGGCTTCTCATGGGTTGCTGGTTCGAATACTGCTGGCACCAAACTTTTGTATTTTTTGAAAAAAATAAATATTGTTACAGCCGAGAGCTCTTATGGCTCTCAGCCTTCTTCATGTCGCCTGGCGCAAGCGGCCTAGTGACATGTGCCTTCGGCTGTGTTCTCTGTGGTGCTGGGTTCGAATCTTTGGTTCGACAGTTTGGAAAAAAAAAAATTTTGAATGTTTTGGTGATCAAAAAAATGTGGAAAAAATATATTTATTATCTTAAAAATATGGGGAGTTTATGGAAAATAAATTGAGGATTATTTACATGAAGTGGAGTATGTTTTAGAACTATGAGTTCTACACTTGTATTTGTATAAAGTTGTGTTATACAAAAGGTTTAAAATGGAATATTGGAAAAGAAATACGAATAGAAATGAATTATGAGAAGTGTTGTGAATTATTCTCGTTGGAGAATAGTGAGATAAATTATGGAATGTAAATATTCATTCTTGATCGAATAACTAGTGATGTGGTTTTTATGTGAAAATAATATTTCATGAGTTACATGATGAATAGTTGAATCTAATGTATTATTATGGACTACTGAATGATTTGAAAATCATGATTGGGAAATAGAAATATCGTGAGTATGATAACTCAATATATGAACTTATGAGCTGGAACGCTCAATTTTAGAAATGTGAATTGAAATTGAAACAAAGAGTAGCTAAGTCTCCCTCGGCATTTTGGAAATAAATGAAATGAAAATTGAAAGGAAAGACCAAGGTTGGTCATGTTTGAATAAATGAATAAGTCCGGTTTAGTGGAGAGGCTAACTCTAGAGCTTTGATTTTTGTTCATGATTCTAATAACATTAAGGATTGGTACATAGTGAAGACGTGATGAAAGTAAGAGAAAAACATTGAGTATGAGGGCCATTGGATAGCGGCGAGAGCGTATCCCAGGATGTCCCATGATGAGTCTGGGCGAGGATACTGCTCCAGAGTACCGTCCCGGTGGCGACGCTCGTGGGATGTTTGAAGACTACGGGTGGTGTCATGTCTATTGTAGCGTCCCGATTTCCATACACTGGGAAACCGTGACACGAGCCAGGACCTGTTCTTCAATTAGTCACAATACACAGAAAAACAGGAGAATTTAAAACTTTTTATTCACCACTCAATGTATTACAAGTCTGAACTTTATACAACTGCAATACATTACAATAGAGTTACAATAATACCTTTACATTTCCAAGTATTACAACCTTCAACATCTTACATCAGAGTACAAGGAATGAAGAACAACACTTGGTAACTCTCACTTGAGTACTTCTTAACTAATAGATAATCAATACATATACTGCAGCGGAACTAAACATAACACTGACTCCTTGCTTTCCTTGCCTTGGGTCCTTCTGAATCTCACCTTTGTACTTCGGCGATCCAGTACCTATGGAAGTGCGGACGTCAGTATTCACTGACGCTTAAGGACTGATTATATAGCAGCGAATCTCCCAAACAACATACAAAATATAGCAATGGTGATGGTGTAGTTTAAGTGTTCGTGAGTGCTAGGACTAGACTCTAATGCGATATTTAAATAGAACTAGGATGCTCCCTATTCTAACGTCAGCGAGTCTCCGAAGCAACATGCAGCCCATACTACATGCGACCCCATCTCAAGCCGTTTCTCCATATATAGGGATTTGAACCCGCGTTATGAACTTCTAATTGTACACAACCTGTTCATGACACCTACACGTTACTAATGAGGTTGCATACGTGGTCAAGTCCCACTAATGCATTTCGCCGGTGGTGTCTATGTTCGCCACTGCGACCCGGCTAACCGGACCTTACTCAAAACAGACGAACCCAATGTATCGGGCGTCATTCCAAAATCAAACTATAGGGTCTCGCAAGCGCAGGGTAGCGCGAAGCCTACCCTGTGGCACCCTCTGGGGTCTCGCAAGTGCAGGACTGCACAATGCATCCTGTGGCACCCCTCAGCCACGGTACTCCAGAAATTAACAGCGCGAGATACGCAACCCGTGTCCTCAACTTGTGAGACGGCACCGTACGTATCCCTTTGACGGGAAGGCACAACCCAATACACCACCTATGATCTGCCTCGAGGGACGAGTTAGTGTAAGGGCCCCCCTACAACCGACTCCTCTCTCCCAGTAAAAGGGTTTAAGTAAAATGATCTTTGTAAGTCACTATCCTAATGATGTCCCTGACTCGAACAATCCTAGGGATGACAATATTATAAACACAACATGCTAGGCCTTTAAAGTAGACTTCGCAAGACAACTCTACTAGGCTGCTCAACCTAGACTTACCAGAATCCCTCAGGATCCGGTTCGTGGCTCATCGATCCAAGACTTTGGCCGTGCGAATATACATGCATGCCGCTACCCTAGACTTGGATTTCGTCTATACTTCGATCCTCGATCAACCTACCCTGGTTAAGATTCGACGGTACACAAGGAGTGACTCCTCCATAGTTCCTTAGGGTAAGAAAACATATGTCTTGATGGTCGATAGCCCTTAGGGTGGTAATATCACCCTAGACGAGCACAACGAACTGTGTACTAGCTAACAAGCTATACACGGGTAACAACCACATACGAGCCAATAAGCTACGTATGAAACAATAACTACCTACGAGCCAGGCGGGCCTCATAGGAGATAACCACGTACATACCAGCCAAATAAGCCGCGTATGAGACCAACTGCTACGCACGGGCCGGTCGAGCCGCGTACGAGACAACAACCTACATACGAGCCAAGTAAGCTACGTATGAGACCCACAGCTACATACGGGCCAGTCGAGCCACGTACGAGCACAACCATATGCAAACAACCATACAGGTAATCAATCTTAAAAGCAACCAAACGTGCTACTAGCAACTTGATCTCCTATTATTAGAAGCAACAGAAGAGTCTACTAATAGTCTATGGTCGGTATTCTACTAAGGAAGAATCCGAAGGCGACATAACAGCCTTTATCGAACTAACTATCACTAGTGGTCTTCCCAATCCTTATTACTTCAACCTATAGCACCTTAAGTATGACATACAATTGCAAGCATCTTCCTACGACAATCTAATCATATAACACAACCACTCACCATGATACTCCTAAGTATGAATATGATTAAGCTTGTGCTTACATCGAGCTTAAGCATGAAAATCACTACGACATATACATGAAGTCCACTATAGTCAAGCATAGGTTATAATTTGAGCATGAAAGCTTACTACTTATCATGACTAATCACCACAACCCAAGCATGGATATATAACTAGTATGAACATGCAACATTCCAAGGCATAGTAGGTATTCTAACACTAACCCTACAACATTCTAAGCATGTAATTGAACTTTAGCATGGTATAGAACATAACATAAAAATCACTACAACTAACCATGGGTAGTTTCTTTAATCTAAGCATGAATATCATAGTATGGATACCATTAACCTAACATAATCAATAATTAGCATGACACCTACTTACTTAGCATGAATAATGATTAAGCATGATCATCTACTAACATAGCATGAACAAATACTTATCTAAGCATGGCTATCATGTAAACATGAGTATTCATTTAATCTAGCATGTTATACAACTTACTTACAATTTAAACTAGCATAGCATACAACTTACTTGCAATTAAGCTAGCATGGCATACAACTTACTTACAATTTAAACTAGCATGGCATACAACTTACTTGCAATTAAGGTAGTATGGCATACAACTTACTTACAATTAAAACTAGCATGGTATACCACTTACTTGCAATTAAGCTAGCATGGCATACAACTTACTTACAATTAAAACTAGCATGGTATACCACTTACCTACAATTAAACTAGCATAGTATACAACTTTTCTACCATTTATCTAGCATGGCGTATAACTTCCCTACAATTAAACTAACATGGTATACAACTTTTCTACTATCCTCCGAGCATGAATCTTTATTAACCATAAATAACTACTAAACATGAATGTCTTACTAAGCATGGGTAACTACTAGTATGAACATACAACATTCCTAAGTATATATGTATATATACTTCTAACATGGTAAGTAATTTTATCATGGATCCTACAACATTCTAGGCATAATTAAATTAATCTAAACATGGTAGGAAACTCTTAGAATGAATCCTACAACATTCTAAGCATAAATAAGTTACTAAACATGATAGGTATTTTTTTAGAATGAATCCTACAACATTCTAAGCATAAATAAATTAATCTAAACATGGTAGGAAATTCTTAGAATGAATCCTACAACATTCTAAGCATAATTAACACTCCTAAACATGGTAGATAATTTTAGCATGAATCCTACAACATTCTAAGCATAAATAAATTAATCTAAACATGGTAGAAAATTCTTAGAATGAATCCTACAACATTCTAAGCATAATTAACACTCCTAAACATGGTAGATAATTTTAGAATGAATCCTACAACATGTATGTCATTCCTACATATGATAGACAATTTTAGAATTTATCCTACAAGATTCTAAGCATAAATAACCTTCCTAAACATGATAGGAAATTTTTAGAATGAATCCTACAACATGTATATCATTTCTACATATGATAGGCCATTTTAGAATTTATCCTACAAGATTCTAAGCATAAATAACATTCCTAAACATGATAGAAAATTTTTAGAAAGGATCCTACAACATTCTAAGCATAACTAAATTAATCTAATACAATCTTAGCATGGTATTTACTTTATGAACATAAAATAAATATCTACAACTATCTACTACTACTACTACTCCATTTTAACCAAGAACATAACATACAACTATCTACTACTACTACTACTTCATTTTAATCAAGAACATAACACACAATTATCTACCACTACTACTACTTTATTTTAGTCAAGAACATAACACCCAACTATCTACTACTACTACTACTTCATTTTAATCAAGAACACAACATACAACTATCCACTACTACTACTACTTTTTGGACATAAAACATCTACAACTACTTACTACTACTTCTTTATTTTAACAACATACCACTACTACTTTATTTAATCAACATACTACTACTACTTTATTTTAATCAACATACTACTACTTTATTTTAACATGCTACTACTTAATTGTCTACTAGTCTTTATTAGTATTGATTTATTACTAGTGATCATAAAAAAGAGATCTTTTTGTTCATTCTACAACTAGTGAGTTAAATTAGTTTCTTTTTCATAAATTAGAGATAACATCTAATTTATGTTTTTTTTACTTAAGATTATAAAAGAAAACTACAATAGGTTAGAACCTTCATCCAACATATGCTTATTATTATTTGTCAAAGTCCAATACAAGTCCTACAACCAAAAATGGTTGTATAAAATGTTCATATGCTTTATGTATAGTCCATATTCAAGTCCTACAACCCCACAATGGTTGTATGCACAAGTCCATATGTATATGTCATTTTAGTCCAATAACAAACACAAACAACAACTACCACTATAAAGATTTAATCTTTATGTCCATTTGTTTCCATTTCATTTTATGTGATCACTACTTTTAACACTTACAACATACAAAGTAAGAATCACATACACAACATTTATCACCACATCCCATTCCAAAAACCAAAGAAAACAAAACAAGGAAGGCAAGAAGAAGAAGAAACATCAAAAACAACCATACAAACAAGCAAACAAACATAGAGAAACCCCCACCTAGTTCTCTTTGTTTGGAAGGACTTGCTAGCTTAACCTTCTCCTTCCTCTAGCTCTTAGAGCTCCTAGGAAAACCTACAAGAAAACTCTCTTGTTAGTATGAGGTTCTCTCTTTCTTTTCCTTTCCTTTCTTTCTTTCTTTTTGATCTTTCTAAAATGAGACAAGGTGGAGAAGGAGGGGGTATTTATAGGAGGAGAGAAGGGTGGATAGTGCAAAATTGCACATACACATTTGCACAAAAACTCCAAGAAGAGGTGAGGCCGGCCATGCCCTAGGAGGAGGAGGGGTAAGGTGTAGGTATGGTGAGGTGGAGGTGAATGTGGGGGAGGTGTTATGTGAGGGGTTCTAGAAGGGATTTAATCTCCTCATGCAAACAAAACCTTAGTTTAGGCCTCCTAATCAAATCCTAACCATCCAATTAAGTTGTCATGACAAGGATGAATACATTGTCCAAAAGTACATACTACATATTTTGTATAATGTACTAGGTATAATACAATGTATGTATGTGTACATGTATGTGTATACAAAAATCCTCATATAATCCCCATGAATAGTCTAATTTGAAAATAATAATAAAATAAATTTTATTATTAATTCGGAGGATCGCGCTATCAATTTGATGTACTTCGGATGTACACCGACCGATATATGCACGTAGACACTGTTTGTGGGCAAACCGGCGAAAAATCACCAAAATAATTTGATTTTGGAATTAAAATAAAATAATAATAAAATAATAATAAAATAGTGATTTATACGAGGTAATATCCGTCCGGGATATTACATCTATGGTAGGAGCTGAATTACCACAGGATGTCTGCATGATGAATCATGTCAGCGATGGAATTCCCTCCAGGGCGCCTAAACATGAGTTCGTAGATCCGAAAACATCTAGGATACTTACCGTAGTTACAGTAGTAGATTTAGTCATGACGAGGGATTGAACCCTACAAAGTTGAAGAACGATTAAGGGCTTGCCCTCGGACCTATGTAGTATGGGATGCATAGAATCCGAACAAGTGCGCATTAGTGTCATGTAATATAAATAACTGCATTAAGGACTAAGTGCACAATCACAACACGACATCAATAGGGTAGTCCCTTTAGTTTGACATGTGACAAGTTTGTGTTTGCTAAATAAAGAAAATAAGTTATACTATTTCCGGCATAGAGAGAATAGCCGTGTATAATGATCGTCGGTTGAATAAATTGACGTACCCACAGTCTTACATGCAGGTAAATGGCTTGATACAGATTAAAGAGGAACAAATGCTTAAAGATTATTCAATGTTGTTGTACATTTGTTTCATTGTTGTAAAGTTTACTTCCGCTGTGCAGTGTAAATTGTAATGTATTCATGTAAACTCTGATGTAAAGTGAAAAGTTCAAATTTCCTTGTAAAATTGTACTAAAGGAAGTGAAAAGATCCTGTAGAACATCTCGAATTCAGTGTATTTGGGATTCGGGGCGTTACAGAGTGGTATGAGAGCCAGGCTTCTATGCTTTCCACACTTGTACAAATTTATAAGGAACGACACCCTAGAAGTGGACATTAGAGTGTATGTTTGAGTCTAGAGATTTAAATGTAAGTGACTTACATTTGTGTTGCTCTATGACTTATGCTTCTTCCTCTCTATTTCTAAGATGGCTGATCACTTCGACCCTGCTGGAGATGACGACTGGCATATCATTGAGGAAGAGTACCATCCTGGACAGGCAGATTCCGAGGACGAGTACTATCCAGGGTAAGCAGATTCTGACGGAGAAAAATGGCCTGAATCCCGAGAGATTACCCCACCTTCGGATTCATCTGATGACTCTTCTTCTGACGAAGAAGAAGAACCAGTTCCGAATAGTCTTGTGACTTCTCTTCCGAGGCAGGTAGAAACACTGCGAGAGGAAGTCGGATTATTGGAGGCTCAATTGGCAAAGCGTAAGGACGACTTTTCAGTTCGCAGTCATCGTATATGGGAACTCGAGAAGAAGAGGAATTTGACCGATGTGCTGAAGGATGACGTTGATGAACTATGGAGAGAACTTCGAGAAGTGAAGAGGAACCGTAGGAGTTAGACTGTTGTAGCTTCTACTATCTTTCATTCTGATGCCAAGAAATATTTTTCAATTCGAATGTATAAAGTTTGAAATTTAATGAAATGCAAGTCGATTTAAAATTCACGTCTTATACTTCTAATTTAATGGATCTTTTGCATCAAAATATGTCAAAAAGAGGAGCTAGAAATAGGGAAGGTCTGGATCTGGAAACGGAACTTGTGAGGGTCTATCAGACGCTCAATGTCGTGGCTATGAATCAGAACCAAGGAAGGGGACCTGCGAATCCGGTGCCCGAAGCGATTAAACTAGTGGAATTGTTCAAGCGAATGAAACCACCTGTATTCGAGGGAAAGTCAGACCCTGATGCGGCTGACAACTAGATTCGTCAAGTGGAGACAATCTTTGAAGTGTTGGAGACCCCTGAAGGCAGTAAGGTGAAGTTGGCGATTCTGCAACTTGAGAGGGATGCGGCTGTTTGGTGGTAGTCGATGAAGAGGACCATGGGAGGCATAGTTCTCGGCTGGGAGGAATTTCTGGAAGAATTCCGCAGTCACTATTTTCCCTCCGATGTTCAAGAGATGAAGGCTATGGAGTTTCTGTCGCTACAGCAAGGCAGCATGTCAGTGAGAGAGTACGAGACCAAATTTACTCAGCTCTCTAGGTATGCTCTGGAATTAGTGATGGATGAAGCTAAAAAGGCTCATAAGTTCGAGCATAGATTGAGGCCAAGCTTGAGGTCCCGGATGATACCTCTTGGTATCAGGAGATTCGACAAGTTGGTCAAGAGGGCAGCAGCGACGGAGGTAGATATGGAGCAGTTCCATGTTGTTCAGAACCGGAGGAACAACTGGCAGTCTGGAAAGAGGCCCGCACATGCTGGGAGTTTCAAGGGGCAACCATCTGCACAAAGGTTCAAACCGACAGGGGCGAACGCTATTAGTGTGGCTGGTGGACCTGGGAACAATGTGGTGAGACCTCCTGCGGTAACTTGCTACAACTGTGGTGAAGCGGGGCATTACAAATCTCAATGTCTCAAACCACGGAATGGTAATAGCAATGCACCAACGCAGCAGACTGGGAAGAGACCGTACCAACCAGGACGAGTATTTACCTTGACGAAAGCTGATGCTGATGAGGTTGATCATGTCATCACTGGTACGAGGGCAGATGTTTAGTGGTTTTTGTCATTTCTTTTTCCCGTTTATTAAGTGAACTGTTACGTAATGAGTGTGTATTATGTAACAGGAGAACTTTATCTTAATGGAATGAAAGCTGTTGTGTTGTTCGATACTGGATCCTCTCATACTTTTGTGTCTCCTAAATTTGCTAAAGTGTCGGGAGTTGAACCGAAGATTTTTCCAGGCAAGATCTTAGCAGTAGCTACTCCATCAGGGGAAACTTTAACCACTGATCGGTATTATGCTGATTGTGAGATTGTGATTGGAGATTAAATCTTTGGGATTAATCTGATCGAGCTGACTATCTTGGGAGTCGATGTTATCATTGGCATTGATTGGATGTCGGTGTACAGTGCAAGCATCGAGTGCAAGACCAAGACGGTAACAGTGAAGGCTCTAGGTGGACCTGAAGTCACTTTCCAAGGGAAGCAGAAGTGTTCTAAGCTGGTGGCAACTATCCGCAAGGAAGAGACTCCTGTGGAAGTGCAAGGGATTCCTGTGGTTCGGGACTATCCAACTGTGTTCTTCGATGATTTTCCTGGGTTACCCCCGCATCATGATGTCGTGATGTAGAGTTCAGCATCACTGTTCAACCGGAAAGTGCACCCATTTCTAAGGCACCGTATAGGATGGCTCCAGTGGAACAGGATGAGGTGAAACGGCAGATTGAGGAACTGTTGGAGAAAGGCTTTATTCAACCTAGTGCGTCACCTTGGGGAGCACCAGTGCTTTTGGTAAAGAAGAAGGATGGATCGATGAGAATGTGTATCGATTACCGGGAGCTGAATAAGGTCACTGTTCAGAATAAGTATCCTATTTCTCGAATTGATGATTTGTTCGATCGTCTACAAGGAACAGCTGTTTTCTCCAAAATAGATCTTCGATCAGGATATCACCAGGTTCGAGTGAAAGCTGAAGATGTGCACAAAACTGCATTTAGAACTCGGCATGGGCATTACGAATTCTTAGTTATGCCATTCGGAGTGACGAATGCACCCGCAATCTTCATGGATTTAATGAACAGAGTTCTGAGGCCGTTCATTGATTCTTTCGTCGTGGTGTTTATCGACGATATTCTCGTGTACTCCAAGTCAGAAGAGGAGCACACCGAGCATCTAGCAGCAGTTTTGAAGAAGCTGGAAGAGCAGAAGTTGTATGCCAAGTTATCCAAGTGTGATTTCTGGAAATCTGAAGTGGCATTCCTAGGTCACATCCTTTCTAAGGAGGGAGTGGCAACTGACCCTCAGAAGATAGAGGCAGTGAGAGATTTGGCTAGGCCTACTACAGTGAAGGAAGTCAGAAGTTTTCTTGGAATGACTGGATACTACAGGAGATTCATTCGAGGTTATGCTCAGATAGTTGTACCGCTTACTGGACTGACCAAGAAGAATGTGAGCTTCAAGTGGACTGAGCAATGTGAGGCGAGCTTTCAGGAGTTGAAAGAAAAACTGACTACTGCACCTATTTTGGCTTTGCCTAGAGCAGGTGTTGAGTACGACGTTTATAGCGATGCTTCACATCGTGGGCTTGGTTGTATCTTAATGCAAGAAGGAAGAGTAATCGCTTATGGGTCTAGGCAACTACGACCGCATGAGAAGAATTACCCGACTCATGATCTGGAGTTGCATGCGATTATCTTTGCCCTGAAGCAATGGAGGCACTACGTGTACGGTGAGAAATTGAACATGTACACGGACCACAAGAGTTTGAAGTACATATATTAGCAGAGAGATCTGAATCTGAGGCAGCGGAGATGGTTGGAAGTGCTCGAGGACATGCGACCTGAGATCAAGTATCATCCTGGGAAAGCTAATGCTGTTGCTGATGCACCTAGTCGCAAGAGCAGTTTAGCCAGTTTGATTGCAACTCAGAAGCATCTGATTGAGGAATTGGATCGAGCAGGTATTGAAGTTGTCTTGCAAGGATTGGGAGCATCTTTGGCTCAGTTGAGGCATCAGCCTACTCTAAATGGAAGGATCATTGCAAGTCAGGAGGTTGATGCTGATATTTTGGAGATGAAGGAGCAGGTTGGTACTGGCAGGTTGCTCGGATTTCAAATCAAGGATGGAGTGCTATGGTTCGGAGATAGGCTGTGTGTTCCAAATCAGGCGGACCTGAAAGAGAGTATTCTTCAGGAGGCGCATGCTACTCTTTTGTCAGTACATCCTGGGAGTACTAAGATGTACAAAGACATCAAACAGCATTTCTGGTGGTCAGGTTTGAAGCGGGATGTGACTGAATCTGTGGCGAAGTATTAGGTTTGTCAGCAAGTCAAAGCCGAAAATCAGAGACCCGGAGGTCTATTACAGCCGTTACCTATTCCGGAATGGAAGTGGGATAACATCAGTATAGATTTCATCATGGGATTGCCTAAGAGTTCTAAAGGCAATGATGCGATTTGGGTTATAATCGATCGACTAACCAAGTCCGCTCACTTTTTGGCGATGAAACTCACTGCTTCGATGGACAAGTTAGCTGAGTTGTATGTTGGCGAGATCGTCAGGCTTCATGGTGTTCCGTCAACTATTGTGTCTGATCAAGATGCGCGGTTTACTTCACATTTCTGGAGGAGTCTTCAGACAGCTTTGGGTACCAAGACAGATTTTAGCACTGCTTTTCATCCGCAAACCGATGGGCAGACCGAGAGAGTCAACCGTATTCTTGAGGATATGCTTCGGTGTTGTATACTAAACTTTAGAGGCAGTTGGGAAACGCATTTACCTTTGGTAGAGTTTGCCTACAACAACAGTTTTCAGACTAGCATTGGGATGGCGTCGTACGAAGCTTTGTATGGCAGGAAGTGCAGGACGCCTGTTTGTTGGTTTGAAGTTGGGGAGCATCAGTTGTTTGGTCCTGAGCTTGTACAGCAAACCTCTGAGAAGATTGTTCTGATCAGGAAAAGGTTGGTGGAAGCTCAGAGCAGGCAGAAAAGCTATGCAGACAACCGGAGAAGGGACCTTGAGTTTGAGGTTGGTGACTTCGTCTTTCTGAAAGTATCCCCCAGTAAAGGTGTAGTTCGATTTGGCAAAGGCGGGAAGTTAGCCCCGAGGTTTATAGGCCCGTACAAGATATTGAAAAGGATCGGGAAAACTGCTTACAGGCTTGAATTACCGGAAGAGTTGTCTCAGGTGCACAATGTCTTCCATGTGTCCATGCTGAGAGGTTATATTCCAAATCCGAGTCATCATTTGCCTGAAGCGCCGGAAGGTTTGCAGTTGGATCTGAATTACATCGAGTCTCCTGTCGAGATTGTTGATCGTCGAGAGAAAGTCTTGAGGAATAAGTCGATACCGATGGTCAAAGTAGTCTGGAGAAACCATTCGGTTGAAGAGGCTACTTGGGAGTCTGAGGAGAGGATGTTGAAGGACTATCCAGAGCTTTTTGCTTGATTTGTATTTTGTGTTTTCGTTTTGGTTATGAGTGGTTGTTTTCTCGCTCTTGACTGTAGTTTCGGGGACAGAACTATTCTAAGGAGGGAGTGTTGTAATGCCCTGATTTTTCATTTAATGAAAAAATATATTTATTTGCACGTAGTGTGCGCGTGCAATATTTTTGATAAATATTTTCATCAAGATGAGTAAAGATATTTTAATATGTGCTTTTAATTAATTTACACAAAAGCCTTCTTTTAAATGGATGAAAAGCCTTTTCTTTTAAAAAGCCCAAAATGTAATTCATTTATTTTATTTTAAAATAATTATTTTGGCCCATAAACTAAAGTCCATGAGTCAATTTATTTTAAAATGCAACTTGTAATGTAGAATACAAACTAGAGTTTATTTTTATATAAAATAAAATGTACAATTTTTGGGCCTAGTTGCATGCACGTGCACTACACGTACACGTGCAATATGCACTTTTTCCAAGCATGGCCGGTTGCTTCTTGGAGGGAAACTCAAATTTTGGATGGGGATCATGGTGTGGTGATTACTCATCATGGGTAGTTTGTGTAACTCCTCCTTGAATCTCCACCCTTTGTTCTTAACTCCTACTCTAATCTTAGCCATCCATTCCATCAAGATTTTAGTATAAATACCCCCCTCCCATGGCTAGTTATTTTTGTGCCTATTACCTTCTACAAACCTATAGTCTAAATTGCATTATATAGTAGTATTTTTGTGAGTTAAAAAGTTGAGTGGTGTGGGAGATGGGCTTGCAACAAGAAGAAGGAGAGGCCGGCTATTCAAAGGAGGGAGCTTTCGGTTTGGTGTGCTCGGGTTGGAGGCTTGTGCACATGTGTACAAGGAGGAGAAGCATTTCATTGCAAGGACATTCGTCTAGGAGATCACTAGTTGTACTTTCTTCAATAAGGTGGGTAAATTTTCCCTATTTCTAACATAGGAATGCATGCTAGATTCAATTGGGAAAATGATGCATGAAAATGATTATAAGGATGCACAATTAATTGGAAAAATGAGCTATAATTGATTGAATTTTTGACATGCAAATTGTGTGTGATTCTACTATTAGAACTTAAGTTGGGTGCAATATAAGTATGGATATGAATTGTGGAAATGAACTTTCGTTAGTAGCATGGAAATTATGCACAAAGATTAGTAGTTGATAATGTCGCATTATGTGCTAGTTAGGAATTTGGTTATGTTGTTGTAACAATTAAATTAAGATGCAGTCATTATATTTATGAGATGAATAATGGCGGAAAATTAGTGTAGAGATTTGTGGAATTATAATGTCGAAAAAGAATGCAATAGTGATAGTATATCAAATTAATAAAATTGTATGGTAGAAAGGTGTTAATTATTGAAAGTATGTTTAATTGCTTAAGAAAAAAATGATTTTCATATACTAGAGTATAATTCATGATGTAAATGAGTAATCTGGAATTTTTACAGTCTATTAGTATGAGCAAGCTGAAGTAAAAAATTTGATGAACATCGATATATTTCAATAACAGAGAGAGTTGTTTTAAATAAATTTCGAGTTGTACCTATGACAACCCGAGCTTATAGCTCGAGTGGTCGGGATGCCTTTGGTTGCTACAGTGTCGTGCGGCTTCTCATGGGTTGCTGGTTCGAATACTGCTGGCACCAAACTTTTGTATTTTTTGAAAAAAATAAATATTGTTACAGCGGAGAGCTCTTATGGCTCTCAGCCTTCTTCATGTCGCCTGGCGCAAGCGGCCTAGTGACATGTGCCTTCGGCTGTGTTCTCTGTGGTGCTGGGTTCGAATCTTTGGTTCGGCAGTTTGGAAAGAAAATTTTTTTGAATGTTTTGGTGATCAAAAAAATGTGGAAAAAATATATTTATTATCTTAAAAATATGGGGAGTTTATGGAAAATAAATTGAGGATTATTTACATGAAGTGGAGTATGTTTTAGAACTATGAGTTCTATACTTGTATTTGTATAAAGTTGTGTTATACAAATGGTTTAAAATGGAATATTGGAAAAGAAATACGAATAGAAATGAATTATGAGAAGTGTTGTGAATTATTCTCGTTGGAGAATAGTGAGATAAATTATGGAATGTAAATATTCATTCTTGATCGAATAACTAGTGATGTGGTTTTTATGTGAAAATAATATTTCATGAGTTACATGATAAATAGTTGAATCTAATGTATCATTATGGACTACTGAATGATTTGAAAATCATGATTGGGAAATAGAAATATCGTGAGTATGATAACTCAACATATGAACTTATGAGCTGGAATGCTCAATTTTAGAAATGTGAATTGAAATTGAAACAAAGAGTAGCTAAGTCTCCCCCGGCATTTTGGAAATAAATGAAATGAAAATTGAAAGGAAAGATCAAGGTTGGTCATGTTTGAATAAATGAATAAGTCCGGTTTAGTGGAGAGGCTAACTCTAGAGCTTTGATTTTTGTTCATGATTCTAATAACGTTAAGGATTGGTACATAGTGAAGACGTGATGAAAGTAAGAGAAAAATATTGAGTATGAGGGCCATTGGATAGCGGCGAGAGCGTATCCCAGGATGTCCCATGATGGGTCTGGGTGAGGATACTGCTCCAGAGTACCGTCCCGGTGGCGACACTCGTGGGATGTTTGAAGACTACGGGTGGTGTCATGTTTATGGTAGGAGCTGAATTACCACAAGATGTCGGCATGATGAGTCATGTCAGCGATGGGATTCTCTCTAGGGCGCCTAGACATGAGTTCGTAGGTCCGAAAACATCTAGGATACTTACCGTAGTTACAGTAGTAGATTTAGTCATGACGAGGGATTGAACCCTACAAAGTTGAAGAACGATTAAGGGCTTGCCCTCGGATCTATGTAGTATGGGATGCATAGAATCCGAACAAGTGCGCATTAGTGTCATGTAATATAAATAACTGCATTAAGGACTAAGTGCACAATCACAACACGACATCAATAGGGTAGTCCCTTTAGTTTGACATGTGACAAGTTTGTGTTTGCTAAATATAGAATATAAGTTATACTATTTCCGGCATAGAGAGAATGACCGTGTATAATGATCGTCGGTTGAATAAACTGACGTACCCACAGTCTTATATGCAGGTAAATGGCTTGATACAGATTAAAGAGGAAAAATGCTTAAAGATTATTCAATGTTGTTGTACATTTGTTTCATCGTTTTAAAGTTTCCTTCCGCTGTGCAGTGTAAATTATAATGTATTCATGTAAACTCTGATGTAAAGTGAAAAGTTCAAATTTCCTTGTAAAATTGTACTAAAGGAAGTGAAAAGATCCTGTAGAACATCTCGAATTCAGTGTATTTGGGATTCGGGGCGTTACATGTGATGCTCGGGGGACTCTCTCCGACCCCTTCGGGTAGGGGACCTTCTGTAGTCTCGGCGGTGAGGAGATCGCTCATCCGGACGTTGTTGGTGGGATGCTCCCTCTCAGGGCCTGCTTTTCATCCAGACGGTAGCGAAGATCCTCATCCTTCTGCCGATTGAGGACGGTGTTGCGATGGTCGGAAGCTCGGGGATTGTGGGAGGCTATAGAATCCGAAGAGGCATTGTGGATGGAGACGTGATCCTGATAGAGAGGTTGTTTCTGCGGGTTGGGACTCGAGACCCCTGCACCGACATTTTGAGGACCTGGGGGGCCCTTAGGAGGTTGTT
Organism: Hemerocallis citrina; assembly: GCA_017893485.1. Classification (NCBI taxonomy): domain Eukaryota; kingdom Viridiplantae; phylum Streptophyta; class Magnoliopsida; order Asparagales; family Asphodelaceae; genus Hemerocallis; species Hemerocallis citrina. The sequence goes on along the minus strand of CM030360.1, from coordinate 134,051,852 downwards.
GATTCTGGGGAAGGGGCTGGTCCTGTTGAAAAGGGTCCTCGGCTTGAGGCGAAGGTTGCCCCTGCTGCTGAGCGGGTTGAATAAGGACTTCCTGTTGCTGATCGGGGTTGGGTCCTCGGTTGGACCCTCTGGATCTTGTTTTCCTAGGAGGCATGGCTGGAGAAGATCTGACCAACGGGAAGAGGGGAGGCTGCTATTCGTTGATTCCCACAGACGGCGCCAATCTGTTGCCGCTGAATCTGGTGTGGGGGCAAACAGATAGTATTTGTGGATTCTTGGAAAACTTTGAATAACAAACCTGTTACCTGTTCCGCCGGAGTTTGATCGTTGCTCCCACTGTTCACCTGCAAAAAGTGCGAGACACCGGGGTTGTTCCTGGCGATGCACCCTCTGACGCTCAAGTGAGTAATCAGAAGTGATTTTGAAAGAGCGTAAAACTGGCAAAAGATTGATTACCTCTTAATGGATATGGATGGAGGGTATTTATAGGCACCGCTGGGGTCAGATTAGGAATGTAATCCCTGTGGTTAGATAAGGAATGTAATCCTTAATCTCCAGTGAAAGGATAGATATGAATTAGGGCCGTTGATTAGGATTAATCAGAAACCCTAATTCTATCCTTTCTGGACCTGGTTTGCTACGGGTTGAAACCCGCTCCCAGTCGAGGTGGATCCGTTTGCGGGTTATTGGGTTTTTTGGGGAAAAGACCCAGGACCCGCTTCAGACCCATTGTCTGTGAAATTACCATTTTACACCTAGGCTTTAAGATTCGTTTCCAATTTGGACGGTTCTGATTTAACCCCATTTTTAGCCATATCAGTACCCTTTTCATTGGGTCCGAGAAAGATTAGTGCTTGGGAAACCAAACCCAAAGTGAGTTTGATTTACCCCCATATGCAGGTTTAAAATTAACAGATTTATAAATATTATTTACAAAGAAATTTATATAAGAAATCCTTTTATTTAGACACAGATCAACTGGAACCCAAATATTTTTACACTGTCCAGTCGACTTATTTTTACTTATCAGTCGACTATTTTGTGACTTTAGTCGAATGTGAGGAGAAACGAGTCGACTTATACGAGACTGTTGTCTTTTCGAATAAGACTGCATCCTTCTGGACAGTCAACTGGTTTTTTCGAAAAACTTTCCATTTTCATGATTAACAAGAACTTTTGGCTTTTCAAAGAAATCATACAACTTATTCTTTACACTAGAAGCAGAATAAAGCTTATTATCACTAGTGTTATTAGAAGAATTACATTTTTCAAATTTTTTTTGAAAACCAAGTCCAAATCTTTTAGTAGACTGAACTTGATTTTGAATAACTTCATTTAAATTCTCTTTTTCCTTATTGAACTTAGATATATTCTTAGATATCTCTTCATAATTTTTTTTTGAGGTATAAGATCTATATCCAAGTTGGAAGTACGAGAAGTTAATGACTTGACTTCAACTTTTAAATTAAGGTTTTCTTGAGAAAGAGTTTGATTAACTTTCTCTAGATTCTTATCTTTTATTTTCTCCTTTTTTAATTCTTGAAAAAATTCATTAAAGGCCTCTAACAAATACTAGAATATATACTATCACTTACATTGCTTTGATTTGCCATGAAGCACATGTTTGCAACTTCATTAGATTCCTCATTTTCTTCTTTCGAAGATGAATCACTATCATCCCATGTTGCTTGGTAGGCCTTCTTGTTTTTCATGTACTGGTTCTTGGTAAATTTATCCTTCTTGAAGTTTGGGACTTTGCCTTTAGACTTTGCATTCTCCAATGGACAGTCCTTCTTTATGTGACCTATCTTATTGCATTTGAAACAAGTAGGAGGTTCATTAGTATCCTTTAATCTTGAATTAAATTTACCTTTGCGAAGGAATTTTTTGAATTTCCTTGTGAACATAGCCATTTCTTCTTCTTCATCTTCTGATTCAGAAATAGCCTTGAAAGCAAGAGTTTTCTTTTTGGCTTGTTGCGGTTCTAAGTCATTGCTCTCCTCCAATTGTACTTCATAAGCCATTAGATTTTCAACAAGATTTTCAAGCGAAAGTTGTGTAAAATCATTTTCTTCTTCAATTACGGTAGTCTTCTTTTTCAATTCGAGGGTAAGAGGCGAAGAACCTTTCTCACCATCTCTGCTTGAGTATATGTTTTGCCAAGAGCCACAAAGAAGTTTGTGATGTCGGTAAATCTTGTTATCATCTCTGATACGCTTTCATTCTCCTTCATTCGAAACATCTCAAACCTGTGAACAAGAACAGAAATTTTAGATTTCTTGACCTTATTTGTGTCTTCATGTGTTACCTCAAGAGTATGCCATATTTGGAATGCTTTTGTTGCGGTTGACACACGGTTGAATTCTTCTTTGGTAAGTGCACAAAAAAGAGCATTCATCGCCTTTGCATTGTTCATGGTATCACTCTTCATATCGTCATTCCATTGAGCATAGGGTAGAGTAGGCAACGTATACTCCGTCTCGGTCATGTTCCAAATCTCATAGTTGATGGATTGCAAGTAAATCTTCAATCTACATTTCTAGTAGTTGTAGTTTGTTCCATTAATGAGAGACGGCCTTTATGTAGATTGACCTTCGTGGTATTGAATTGCATTTGAATATGAAGTAGATGCCATTGCGATTAACTAGGCTTTGATACCAAGTGTTGGATCCTGTATGCAATGCAGATAACACCTAGAGGGGGGGGGGGATGAATAGGGTTATTAAAAAAACTAAAAAAATATTAAACGAAACACCTATTAAGTCGACTGGGATGAAAAACCAGTCGACTGAATCGACAGATAATTAAAAACATACTTGATCAACATGAAGAACAGCGAGTCTGTATGTCGACTTAATAGGAATACCAGTCGACTGATCAGACACAGACAAACTAAATAAAATGCAGCGAAATTAAATTTACAAGTTAGAAAGATCAAACCATAGAGAATCAGCAATGCTAACACAGCGACATATTCTGGTTCGGTCCTACCAACCTCCGTCCAGTCCCCAAGCAACCCACTTGAGATTTCTCACTATTCTTGAAAAGATTTACAAGAATACCCTACGACCATTCGCAACAACTATGCCAAACCCGTACACCTCTCTCACCACTAGAGAGAGCAAGAACCCACTCTACAATCTAGAGTGAACACTGACTCTATACCAAGAGTCCCTTCTCTCCAACCGAGAGTACCACTCTCAACACCCGAGAGTGAACAATAAAGAAATCGAAAATTACATAACCTAGAGCCTTGATTTTTGAATGTGCTTTTTGTATTGAGGCTATAGGTCCACTTCTAATCGCAGTCCTGAACTTAATCACTGTTATAAAAGACTGAGATTAGAGAACCAAGTCTAAGAGAGTGAGAGTTCTTTGAAAACTTTGAGTTCCTTTTCACAAACACTTGAACAAAAGCAAAGACTTGTTTAATCCATGGGGTAACCTTTTCCAATTGAAATCTGGACTCTATTTATAGAATAGAAACTCCAGAGTCATTGGAAAACGGTTAACCAACTGCCATCAAACGGCATAAAAGATTTTGAATTCGAAAATCAAATTTAAACCCTCAGAAAACTGTCAAAACTGCTCGAACAGTCGACTGGGTTGCCAAAGAAGTCGACTGGTCAGAGCTTGAGTAAGTTCATATTGTTTTGTACTTGAACAGTCGACTGCTTCAGCAAAGTAAGCCGACTGGTACTTGACAGCTGAACTCATACAAGCTTGAATTTGACATTTTTGATTTTAATAAACTTTATTTTAGTCCTAGGGGATGTGTGTGTGTGCATCAAGACTATTACAAAATTTCTAAGCAAACATATCAAAGATTACAATTTTGTATATCAATTAACATAGACACTCTTTTGATCTTGAGTTGATGACTTTGAAAATGTTTGAAGCTTTGAGTGACACTTGTCTTGTAGCTTGATCTTGAACCTTGAAAACTTTGGGTACACACTGCAAGAGACATGTTGAATAGAATATATGTGTATCGTGTTGTAGTCATCAAAATCAAGAATCTACAGATTCCAGAGGGCATAAGAAGATCCCAGTAGAGCAACAAGTATATATGAAATATTTAACCAATATAAAACAAATGGTGACAACATATGCAAACTCAAACATTTAATTCGTTGTAAAAAAAAAAAAGAATTTCATGAAACCAGCATTGAACCTTTTAGCAGCAAAGGCCAGAATTTTCTGGCGTGAGCGACCTTCCACATCTACTAATTTGTCGAACTAACCCTTTGATCGAACATCCTTCGGATTAGATACCTACAAACACTAATTTAAGGCACTAAACTAATTAGTCATTCTAAGAGATGGAGAATTTAACTTTATCAGATTAAGTAGAATACGTCACTTCCCCACAGTGAACACTGATAGGGAGACCTTGGTCCTTTGCGTACTTGAGTGCCGGCAGGAAAGTTTGATTTTATTACAGTGAATGAATGGAGAAAGAACAATTCCTTCAACTTCATCATAACTTGTTTGAAATAGTTTATATAAGCACTGGCCTTAAATTCTTCCCTTATTAGTAGCAAGTCAATTTTTAATGAAATAAACAGTCCGTTACCCTTTAAGTGCACAAACAAAATGGATATGACTGGATATGGGTGTTCTCATATTTGTATATGTTTGCTTCTCACAGATAAAGTACAAATATGGTGAGAGCGATGATAGTAACTCAATAATTATATTTCATGAGAATCCATACTCCACCATTTCTTCAAAAAAAAAAAGAAAAAAAAAGAGAGAGAATGGCTTTGAAATAGAATCAAAACAGATATTAGTCATACACAATTAAAAAATATTACATTCGTAAGAAAAATAATTTAATATTCCAACTATATTCCATTTTTACATAACATTGAAATATTAATATAATTAACAAACCATTTATTATGTTTCACAAAATATGTTGCAAAATAGACTTCAACTTTGTGTTGTGCAATGTGTTTCCCCTCATATAGCCACTTTATTCAGTTATTGTATCAGTTTAGATATTCCAAATAGTTCCACACCATGTTTATTTTTATTTTAATTATGTAGATATAAAATATATACAATAGTCAAAGATACCCAATTCATAAATCCATGTAATCAAAGTGCAAAGATTAAAAATAAAGCACCTCTTATATAAATCAAATTAAACAATAATGAACATAAGCAACTTAATATGAATGCAACAAAAGAAATACTTGAAGTTAACATACATAAACATAAACATAAACAATAATTTTTACATAACTCGATGCAATTCTTTAAAGTAAACATAACTCTAAATAGTTAACATACATAAACATAAGCAACTTGATATGAATGCAACAAAAAAAAAACATGAAGTTCATCGGAATACTACCATATTAATAAAACTTGGAACTCACGTGAACACTGCATTGTTATCCTTGGGTTTTCTGAAGTGTGCTCGGCAATTCAAAATCAACATAATAAAAGGAAAAAACACAAATGCATATGCTATAATTTGTCTTGCTTAATTTCATCAGTAGTGCCAAATAAAATCAGCGGCTATTTGACAAATGCAGCTATTAATATAAGTCAGAATCTAACCAGTGATTTTTAAAGGAAAAAATCCAACAAGTGTCAGAAACAAGAATATCATCCCATCCGATTGAATTAGCACCAGTAACTAAAAAAAAAACACTTCTTCTTCTTCTTCTTCTTCTTCTTCTTCTTCTTCATCAGAGGGGCATGCATCAGGATTTTTGTTTCTTCTTCTCAAAAACTGAGATTCCTCAAATAATTTGATCGCTGCCTTGTCTAAATTTTACGAAGCAATCTCTCGCAAATTCAGTTGTCCAATTTCACCAAATCACATCTAATCTATATCTTAAACTATACAAAATCAATAAAAATTCAAACCTTACCAACCAAATCACTAAAGATGATAACTTTACCGGGAGGTACGATAGCCAAAGTCTAACAGTGAGAACCGAAGGCTAGGAGAGTCTGGCATCGAGCTCGCGATAAAAGGAGGAAGGGATGATGACAGAAAGGTGAGGAGAGGGACAAATACTTCGACGCCTTCGAAGATGAAGACGACATTGACAAGCGAGGACTTTGAGATATCTATCAGGGAAGAAGAAGAGGGCTAGAGACGATGGAGACTGTAGCTAAGATTTGAGAGATGGAGATCGGGCACCTGGTATTGTCAGGCTCGAGAATCGAGGAGGAAGGGAGAGGAGGAGACGGTGACGATGACGACAACTAGTGGTCCTGGCATTGAGAATTTGGAGCAAGGTTTTGATTTGGGTTTTGAGAAAGAACGAGAAGTAAAGGAAACTGGGAGGATTTGGGGATTTAAGGGCAGGGGGTTCTATGCCGGCGTTGTACTAGAAAACACCGGGATAAATATTAGCTCCCCGGCATTTTATACATGCGCCGTTAAAAATCGTCGGGATAGACCGCTTGGATTTTTCAGAAGTCTGTCTCGGAATTGCACCAAAATGCCGACGCAAAAGAGGCGGAAAAGACCCTATGTTTTGTAGTGTAGCTATTGTATTCATAATATATCGTGTGAATATGCATTGGTATCGGCAGGGAGTCTGGTTTCTAGAGCCCCTGACGGAACTTGATTTACTTTCCTGAGCAACGGAAAAGTCAGTTTTTGTTCAACGTCTTGCTATCCAGAATGTGTGTTTTGTGTTATTAAGTATAACCATGTTTGATTTGGCATCTAGGAAATAGAATTAATTATACCATGCATTGAATAGCCTTGACACCCTCTTGAAATTGCCTCTATACTTTTGTATCCATTGCATGTCCACATTTGAGTAGTATAAAATAATAACAAGCCAGGGTAATAAGGGTTGACTTGATAGTGAACAATCGGAGACTGTACTCGGGAAAGGGTCCATTACTGTTTGATTATTACAATGGATTAAGGATTATTGATTATTGATTATTGTGCCAAGTACACGATCCGTAGAGTTCACCACTATAGTCTAAATGATCACTGTTTCTATGCACCGAACCTGTGGTATGGGACATAGAATTACGTGCATTAGATAGGATAATAAAAGACTAATGGAGTTATATTGACACTTGCATTTTTTATCATGATTATTATCATTGACTTTGAATCATTGATCACAGTCATTGATAATTGCATCATTAACTTTAGACCTTGAATTTTATTATCATCCCTTGTTATTGATCTTGACTTTGAACTAGCTCATTATTTCTTGATATACCATATTTTCTTGCTCCCTGCTTGCTACTACTTGTTGTCTGTAACCCGTAACTTGCTCTAACTGATCCTCCCCCCCCCCCCCCCCCCCCACACACACACAGACACTGACACACACACACAAAAAATCTCTAGTTGATGAGCTTGCAGGTTCAGGAGGAGATTTGACCGAAAGACTTGGTGAGCAAATCTTCTAGAGAATGAAGCTGATTATTAGACTGCTACAATTGTTTCGTACATATTATTTCCTTTCTAGCATTGTTATTATTGTCACTACAAGCTCCTGAAGTTTGGTAGTCTGTATACTCATTCTTTGTATTCCGGGCCTTTGTGACCTGAAGTTTATTTTTCTCCCAGATGTTGGATATTATTTTTTGGATTTATTTCTTACATTATTGAAGTTTAATCCATTGTTTATGTGACTATTTATTCATGCGTGGTTGTAATCATATTTCATATTGTTGAGTTAATCTGTAACAACCTATGGATGATGTACACATAATTCACCGGGTCTTCGTTACGTGCTCGTATTCCCATATTTTCGAACGCGGGGTGTGACATAAAAAGTGATGCAAACTTTGGTGATCTGTATAGATCACAAATTCCTTGCCCAAATAATATTGACACCATTTTTTAACTTCCTCGGTCACTGCAAACATTTCCCGAACATATGTTGAAGCTACTTGCATTCTTGGAGTCATTTTTTTACTGAAAAAGCTATAGGATGACTCTCTTGCTGAAGAGTAGCTCCTATACCAACTCCTGAGGCATCAGTCTCCATGACAAACTGCTTTGGAAAATCAGGGAGAGTGAGTACAGGGGGTGTTTGCATAACCTTCTTGAGATTACAAAATGCCTTTGTAGCTGTATCTGACCAAACAAAGCCCTCTATCTTGAGCAAATCATATAAAGGAGCAGCAATTGAAGCATACCCTTTGATGAATCTTCTATAATATCCTGCCAACCCCAAAAATGCTCTCAACTACTTGATATTCCTTAGAGTAGGCCAAGCTTGTATGGCCTCAATCTTAGATGCATCAGCCTGAACACCTTGACCAGAGAATGGCGCCTGGAGGTGCGAATTTGGTATGGTTACATGTACCCTTCATCAACCAAGTCAATTTGTGCCATCTTTCAACATTAAAGCTCAGACTTCATTTTAACATGACCCTGATACTAAATTTGCTTACTGCCAAATGCACACTTTGACAACTCGATATAGAATAAATCTTTCTCTAATGTCCTCAATACTATCTTCAAATGCTCCACATGGTGTTTCATACAAGTGCTATAGATCAGAAAGTCATCAAAAAATACTAACACAACTGCACGGGTCGACCATTGGTTTTGGCTACCAAGCTGTTGATGTTGCTATTTTTTTTGTTTATTTTTTGGGTATTTTGATTTATTTTTTTGAGTTCCTTTTCACAAAAACTTGAACAAAAGTAAAGACTTGTTTAATCCATGGGATAACCTTTTCCAATTGAAATCTGGACTCTATTTATAGAGTAGAAACTCCAGAGTTGTTGGAAAATGGTTAACCAACTGCCATCAAACGGCAGAAATTATTTTGAATTCGAAAATCAAATTTAAACCCTCAGAAAACTGTCAAAACTGCTCGAACAGTCGACTGGGTTGCCAAAGGAGTTGACTGGTCAGAGCTTGAGTAAGTTTATGTTGTTTTGTACTTGAACAGTCGATTGCTTTAGCAAAGTAAGTCGACTGGTACTTGACAGCTGAACTCATACAAGCTTGAATTTGACATTTTTGATTTTAATAAACTTTAATTTAGTCCTAGGGGATGTGTGTGTGTGCATCAAGACTATTACAAAATTTCTAAGCAAACTTATCAAAGATTACAAATATCAATTTACATACACTCTTTTGTTCCTGAGCTGATGACTTTGAAAATGTTTAAAGCTTTGAGTGACACTTGTAGCTTGATCTTGAACCTTGAAAGCTTTGGGAACACACTGCAAGAGACATGTCGAATAGAATATATGTGTATCGTGTTGTATTCATCAAAATCAAGAATCTACAGATTCCAGAGGGTATAAGAAGATCCCAGTAGAGCAACAAGTATATATGAAGTATTTAACCAATACATAACAAATGGTAAAGACATGCAAACTCAAACATTTAATTCATTATAAAAAAAAAAGAATTTCATGAAACCAGCATGGAACCTTTTAGCAGCAAAGGCTAGAATTTTCTGGCATGAGCGTCCTTCCTCATCTACTAATTTGTCGAACTAACCCTTTGCTCGAACATCCTTCGGATTAGTTACCTACAAACACTAATTTAAGGCACTAAACTAATTAGTCATTCTAAGAGATGGAGAATTTAACTTTATTAGATTAAGTAGAATACGTCACTTCTCCACAGTGAACACTGATAGGGAGACATAGGCCCTTTGCGTACTTGAGTGCCGGTAGGAAAGTTTGATTGTATTACAATAAATGAAAGGAGAAAGAACAATTCCTTCAACTTCATCATAGCTTGTTTGAAATAGTTTATATAAGCACTGGCCTTAAATTCTTCCCTTATTAGTAGCAAGTCAATTTTTAATGAAATAAACAATCAGTTACCCTTTAAGTGCACAAACAAAATGGATATGACTGGATATGGGTGTTCTCATATTTGTATATGTTTGCTTCTCACAGATAAAGTACAAACATGGTGATAGCGATGATAGTAACTCAACAACTATATTTCATGATTATCCATACTCCACCATTAAAGAGAGAGAGAGAGAGAGAGAGAGAGAGAGAGAGAGAGAGAGAGAGAATGGCTTTGAAATAGAATCAAAACAGATATTAGTCATACACAATTAAAAAATATTACATTCATAAGAAAAATAAATTAATATTCCAACTATGTTCCAATTTTACATAACATTGAAATATTAATATAATTAACAAACCATTTATTATGTTTCACAAAATATATTGCAAAATAGACTTCAACTTTGTGTTGTGCAATGTGTTCCCCCTCATATACCCACTGTATTCAGTTATTGTATCAGTTTAGATATTCCAAATAGTTCCACACCATGTTTATTTTTATTTTAATTATGTAGATATTGTTGTGCTAATCTAGCTACCTAAATAAATAAACTAGACACAAATTATAAAACCTCGCAAGTGCACGAATCGAATCGTAGTAATAGCAAGGGTCGATCCCACAGAGATTGTAGATTTCAACTTACTAATCAATAAAACTAATAATAAGAATGAATAAGGGTTGTTGTAAAGATCTAAAAGAACTAAAAGATTAAAACTAAGATGAGAGGTGTTGAATCACAAATATCTCTTGAATAGTTGGGTTGTTGATCTCCACCAATAGTTAGTAATGCTAAGTTGCCTTCTGAATTTACTTCTAATTACTCATGTTTGTTCACTTCAAGGGCATGGTATCTACTCCTTAAAGTAATGTTTCCCTAAGCCAAGAATTAGGCATGGTATCTACTCTAATTCGTTTCTTTCCGTAAGTATCTAGCATGTATCTACTAAGTTATACTTAGAGAAAACATAAGAACAGTGGAAACGAACAAACACTTAAAGTTCTAGAAATTGGTATCAGATCTAGATCCTCTAAGTTGATTGAACCAAGAACCCCTAAAGATTCTCTTGTTACAAATTATGAGCACGAGATTCGGTCATCTCAATATGCTCATATAACAGATTCAGATAAATGACATCCAAACTTGAGCTTCCCAAGTTCTGTACATCAGTCGACTGGCTCTCACCTCAGTCGACTGCTCTCAGTCTTGAGAACTAGTTTGACTATCATAGACCTATACCAATTCAATTAGATTCAATCAATAAGTAACATAGAAGAGTTCAGAAGAAAATAGCATTACATAACTACGGTTTCGATCTACCCAACCATGAAATTAGTTCCACATAATAATAACTTTATTGCTTAACAAGTTTGAATACATGATCAACATAAAAGAATAAAGAGAGAAGAAGAAATAAACTAATGGATTCCGGCAATATGGTCGACTGGCTGTCACACAGTCGACTGCCTTCTGGTTGCTGGATCTTCTCTCTCCTTCTTCGATGTTGATGGAGTGATGCTCTCGATGTTTGTTCAGGAACTTGGTGATTGAGTCGCTTCCCAGAGATATATCTGATGATCCCCTCTCTAAGTTGACCTCTTCTGATATTTATAGAGTACGGCTGAGAATTAGGGTTTCCACTTTTTCAGGAAGATCCTTCTTTATTTGATTTGATGATTAATATCTTTCTCTTTTCTCCTTTCCTTCCTTATATGTTCACCACGTCCACTTGGAAATACCCTGTCTTTAGATTTGATTCGCTGCATAAAATCTTGATTCAAATAGATTTGAAATTAGATGCAGGTGTATCTTTGAAGATTTAATTTGTTTACTCCGCCGCAGACCAGTCGACTTATCTCTGGACCAGTCGACTGAGTCGAGACTTCTGTAGATTTCATCTTTGATCAGGCCAGTCGACTGCTCTTGGGAATAAGTCGACTGTTCCTCTGTGTATCATCTTTGAAGTCCTGAATCTGCTTCGTTTTGCTGTTATAAGCTGTTTCCTGTGGAAAAGAGAAAATAAGAGTTAAATACCATATATAGAGCTTTTAAATGTCTAATTATATTAAGATTATTGCTCTAAAAAAGTGAATAATAATGTGTTCATCAAATACCCCCACACTTAGCTTTTGCTTGTCCTCAAGCAAAGAGTGAATTTATGAACAAGGGAGTAATAATCAGAATAAACTCCACCATCAAGATTTCTTATTATGTGGACATCAAAATGAAAAATATAAAACTACAAACAATTTCAGATAAAGTAAAATTGAACATACCCACTTTCTCTAGTGCAATTGTTCAGTCATAATCCCCAAACTTAATCATATTTGTCATGCGATTAATGTAGTTATAGTATGCATCTACTCAGTCTGTGATTATCCCTTTTCTCTACTACAAATCCAGTAGCAAACTAGTGTTTTTTTTTTTTTTTTTTTTTTTTTTTTTTTTTTTTTTTTTATAGTCTCTTCTTTAAAGTTGTCACTTGTCTTTTGACGCGAATGCGAAACATTTGTGATGTATCCACCCGGTTACTCAACAAGTCACAAACATTAAAGTGCTTTGCATACTCATATTTCAAGTTGCCGTTTGACGTAAAGGTAAACATTGGTGATGAATACCCCTAGTTACTAAGCGCTCAAAACATTGGAGTAGACTGACTTTATTCAAATATATACATATATTGTATCACTCTATTTACTTAAACTCGATTTAGGACTAGATCTAAAGGGAATAATTATCAGAAAAAGCATCCACATTTGTTTATTATGTATAATCGCATGACTCGCACAATTTTGTAGGGAATTATGAAACTCAACAATCCTAAAGTAAATAAGTATCCTTACTATTACTTTATAAGAAATTGTTTATCCTAAAAAAATTCACAAGATTCCAAATATAACTAACTAATACCCCCACACTTAGATGGAACATTGTCCTCAATGTTCGCACAAAACATAAGATATAGGCATGTGTTACCATCTAGTAAGGAGATACTGAAAATAAAAATAACTAAAACAAAAATAATAATGAATAACTGAAAGGAAATAAAGGAAAGTGTAAATACTCCCCTAAAAGGTTGGGTTGCCTCCCAATAAGCGCTGTGTTTCATGTCTTCAGCTAGACATGATGAGTTCATGCAATGTATTGAATGGTTTGAAGATTCACATCTTCCTCTTGCGGTTCTAGACTCATCTCTATGTATGGCTTCGCTCTCTGCCCGTTCACCTTGAATGTTTGATTTCGTTCATCGCTGTGAACTTCCAATGCACCATGTGGAAAGACTTTTGTGACAATATATGGTCCATACCATCGTGACTTAAGCTTGCCTGGAAAGAGTCTTAATCTTGAGTTGTAGATCAATACCTTTTGTCCTTCATAAAACTCCTTCCTTGCTAATTGTTTATCATGGTATAACTTAGTCCTTTCCTTGTATAGCTTGGCATTTTCATATGCATCGTGCCTCAATTCTTCAAGCTCATTTAGTTGCAATCTCCTTTTGTCACCTGCCTGTTTCATATCAAAATTGAACTTTTTGATAGCCCAATAAGCTTTGTGTTCCAATTCTACCGGCAGATGACATGCTTTTCCAAAGACCAAACGGTATGGTGACATGCCAATGGGTGTCTTGAAAGCGGTCCTGTAGGCCCATAAGGCATCGTTCAAGCGTAGCGACCAATCCTTCCTCCTTGTGTTGACTGTCTTTTCCAAGATGCTCTTGATCTCTCTGTTGCTAATCTCCACCTGCCCACTGGTTTGAGGATGATATGGAGTTCCCACTCTATGTGTAATCCCATATTTCTTCATCAAAGAAGCAAATGGGTAGTTATTGAAGTGGCTCCCTCCATCACTTATTATTGCTCGTGGTGTACCAAACCTAGTGAAAATGTTCTCCTGCAAAAACTTGACAACAACTTTGTGATCATTAGTTCGTGAGGGGACAGCCTCGACCCATTTAGACACATAATCCACACCAACAAGTATATATAAATAACCAAATGAGTTAGGAAATGGACCCATGAAGTCGATTCCCCAAACATCGAAAAGCTCGATTACTTGTATGTTGTGTAGTGGCATTTGATTTCTAGAAGAGATGTTGCCTGTCCTTTGGCATTTGTCGCAAGTCCTGCAAAAAGAAAAAGCATCTTTGAATACTTTAGGCCAATAAAAACCAGATTGCAATACCTTAAGTGCTGTTCTCTTTGGCCCAAAATGTCCTCCACATGCATATTGGTGGCAATGTTGTAGAATACTCCTTTGTTCCTCGTCTGCCACACATCTTCTTATAATTTGATCAGAGCAAAATTTGAATAAATAAGGATCATCCCAATAATAGTGTTTGCTCAGATCCACCAATCTTTTCCTTTCCTGATGTGTCATACCTGGAGGAAAAACATGAGCAGTTAGAAAATTGACAATATCAGCAAACCAGGGGAACTGTTCAGAGAGTCCAGTCGACTGGTTGAAGGACCAGTCGACTGCCCCGAGAGTTTGAATATTTATTTCAAATAGATGTTCATCTGGGAAATTTTCATTCAGCGGGGGCACATTTCTTTCTTCCTCGTGCAGTAATCTGGACATGTGATCTGCCACAACATTGTCGCATCCTTTCTTGTCTCTAATCTCAAGATCAAATTCTTGAAGCAACAGCACCCATCTGATTAACCTAGGCTTAGCATCCTTTTTAGCAAACAAATATCTCAAGGCAGCATGGTCAGTAAAAACAATAACTTTAGAACCAATTAAGTATGATCTAAACTTCTCTACAGCAAAAATAACAGCTAACATTTCTTTTTCAGTAGTGGAATAATTTAGCTGTGCATCGTTTAAAGTTCGAGAAGCATAGTAGATAACATGAGGTTTCTTATTGATTCGTTGACCTAAAACAGCCCCTAAAGCATAATCACTTGCATCACACATAAGCTCGAAAGGATGGCTCCAATCTGGTGCCATGACTATAGGTGCAGAGATGAGAAGATTTTTTAATGTATTAAAAGCATTTGTACATTCTTTTGTCCATATAAACTAAACATCCTTAGCTAACAAGTCACAAAGGGGTTTGGAGATTTTTGAAAAGTCTTTTATAAATCGTCTATAAAAACCTGCATGTCCTAGAAAACTCCTAACACCCTTAACTGTAGTGGGAGGGGGTAGCTTTGATATGATGTCAATTTTTGCCTTGTCCACCTCTATTCCCCTTTTGGACACCACATGTCCCAACACAATACCTTGTTGTACCATGAAATGGCACTTTTCCCAATTCAGCACTAAATTGCATTCTTCACATCTTTTAAGCACAAGCTGCAAATGGTTAAGGCATTCATCAAAACAAGATCCAAAAACACTAAAGTCATCCATAAATACCTCAATAAACCTTTCCACCATATCTGAAAATATGCTCATCATGCATCTTTGAAATGTAGCTGGAGCATTGCACAATCCAAAAGGCATCCTCCTGTAAGCAAAAGTACCAAAAGGGCATGTAAAAGTGGTCTTTTCTTGATCTTCTGGAGCAATAGCAATTTGATTATAGCCACTATAACCATCTAGAAAACAATAATGACTATATCCTGCTAATCTTTCTAACATTTGATCAATAAAAGGAAGAGGGAAGTGATCTTTCCTGGTTTCATTATTCAACTTCCTATAGTCGATGCATACCCTCCATCCTGTGGTTACTCTTGTTGGGATAAGTTCATTCTCTTCATTTGTTATCACTGTCACTCCACTTTTCTTAGGTACTACATGTATAGGACTTACCCATTTGCTATCTGAGATAGGATAGATGATGCCAACATCTAGTAGCTTCAAAATTTCTGCTCTTACCACTTCCTTCATGTTGGGGTTGAGCCTTCTCTGTGCCTCTCTGCTAGGTTTTGCATCGTTCTCAAGGAGTATTCTATGCATGCACTTGGATGGACTTATTCCTTTGATGTCTGCAATGGTCCATCCTATTGCATTTTTGTGTTCTCGTAATACCTTCAGCAGCTTTTCTTCTTCCTGTGCATTTAAGTTTGCAGCAATTATCACCGGCATTGTCTGGTTCTCGTCCAAAAATGCATGTTTCAAATGATCGGGCAGCTGCTTGAGTTCTATGTCTGGATGCTTCTGTACAGTCGACTGGTCCATGTCAGCAGTCGACTTGTTCTGGGTGTCTGGGTTTGGTCGACTGGTTAGAACACCAGTCGACTTACTCTGCTCATCAGTTGCCTGATCTGTAGAAGAACAATTTTTATCAGACACCAATTTTTCAAATAAAGGTGCAGGCTTACCTGAATATGACTGTGGAGTTTCAAGGTGATGTACTGTCTCTGCAATCTCCCAGTCATCGTATTCCTGTTCAACATGAGATAAAGTTAGAGATTGAGTGATTGTGGCTTGTAGTGGTTCAACGCTATGTACCTGAAATGTTTGATCAACAATCTCCTGCACCACATCAATATTATAGCATTCATGATCATCTTGTGGTAATTTCAGTGTATCAAACATTTTAAATTCCACTTTTTCTCCGTTTATCTTCATACTTATAATGCCCTTTTTAACACAAATTTTTATATCAGCTGTACTCATAAAGGGCCTACCTAATATGATCGGTAGAGATGATGACATAGAAGATTCCTCCATATCTGACACAACAAAATCAGCAGGCAAAATAAAATCATTTACCTGAACTAGGACATCTTCTAAAATACCTCTAGGTCTTTTTATGCTGCGATCAGCCAATTGCAAAGTGATGGATGTTGGCTTGAGTTCCCCCAATCCAAGCTTTTCGTAAACAGAATAAGGAAGAAGGTTGATGCTTGCCCCCAAGTCTAGCAGTGCTTTTTCAAAGAAGTGCTCACCAACTTTGCAAGGAATGGTGAAACTACCTGGATCTTTCAGTTTAGGTGGTAATTTTCTTAATAAAACAGCACTCACTTCTTCTGTCAATGCCACATCCTCCTTAACCTGAAATGTTCTTTTGTGAGTACAACAATCTTTCAAAAATTTGGCATACGAAGGAATTTGTTTAATAGCATCAAGTAGGGGAATATTAATTTCTACCTTTTTGAGAGTTTCAAAGACGTCAAATAAATGTTGTTCTTTCTTTTTATTGACTAACCTTTGAGGGAATGGTGGTGGAACTGTCCCTACTTTTTCACTTACCTTACTTGAACCCAAAGCTTTTGATGGTTGTGTATCTGGTTTGTCTGTGCAGTCGACTGGTTTGTAAAAACAGTCGACTGGTTTACTGACTGGCTTGTCTGTGTGTGTTTCAACCTTGTTATCAATTACCTTACCATTTCTTAAAGTAGTCACTGCTTGGAGTTGTTCTTGACCTCCTGGGTTTGGTATGGTTTGTGAAGGGAGTTCACCTGCCTTTCTTTCGCTTAGCTCTTTTGCAATCTGACCAATTTGGGTTTCCAACTTCTGAATTGCTTGCCCTTGTTGGTTGCTTGTTTGATGTTGTTGTTGGAGCAGTTGAAGAACAGTGGATTCAAAATCCAACTTCTTCTGTTCTGGAGCTGGTCTTTCAAACCCACTTCCCATCTGAGGGTTTCGTGCATGTCCTTGTGTGAATTGATTCCCTTGATTATTTTGATTATTGCTCCATGAGAAGTTTGGATGATTTCTCCATCCTGGGTTATATGTGTTCGAGTATGGATTGTTCTTTGGTGGAAACACTCCTCGACCCACATAATTCGCATGCTCCTGATCTGTGAAAGTAGACATGGGACATGTATCAGTTGTGTGATCTAAATGAGAACAAATTGCACACATTTCATTTGTTTGATTTTTAACTCCACCCATCGTCGACATTGCATTAACAAGCATATCAATTTTCTTATTCATGTTTGCCATTTCTAATTGAATGTTATTATTATTAGAGATCTCGTAAACTCCCTGTTTTTTCGTAGGTCCCCTTCTTGTTGAGAATTGTTGGGAGTTCTCGCTGAGTTCTTCAAAAAGTTCAATGGCTTCTTCTCCACTTTTCCTCATCAAAATTCCATTGCAAGCTGCATCAACAATTGCTTTGTTAGTGTCATTTAAACCTTCATAAAAAGCTTGTACCTGATCATCCTTAGGCAGATTGTGAGTAGGACACTTGAGAAGCTTGCTCTTGAAGTCCTTCCATGCTTCGAAGAATAGATCTCCATCTTTTTGCTGGAAGAGTTGAATCTCCCTTTTTAGCTGTTTGGTTTTCTGGGCTGGAAAGAACTCTTTCAAAAATTTCGTTGCCAATTGCTCCCATGAATTAATTGATCCTGGTTCCAAAGAATTATACCACAACTTAGCATTAAGTTTTAAAGAAAAAGGAAACAAGATTAACCTGATTTGTTCAGCGGTAAGCCCTTGGACGCTTTGTGTCCTGCAAAGATCGAAAAAGTCTTGCAGATGAAGATGAGGCTCTTCATCTGGTTTGCCACTAAAGTGGGGAACCATACTAAGTAAATGAGGAGATAGGTGCATGTTCCCTGTAGCATTAGGTTGAAAAGCAATGCAGGAAGGTTGCTCAATATTCCTAGGAGTGAATTTGTCCTGCATTGGTACTCGATTTTGTATTTCTTCAGCCATTCTTCCCTGTGAAATTTGTCTCTGTGCAGTCGACTGGGTCCGTACAGCAGTCGACTGGTTGGCTGCAACTAGCTTACCTAGTCTGTGCAAAGTTCGTTCTGTTTCTGCGTCAATAGGTAGTAGCTCTGGTCGAAGTGATCGTCTACCGTGCATTCACCGAAGTCCTGTAACCTAAAAGAAAAATTATTAATAAAAGAAAAGAAAAACTAATAAAAAATTCTACTGACTTGTAAGTTAAAATACTAAACAATCCCCGGCAGCGGCGCCAAAAACTTGTTGTGCTAATCTAGCTACCTAAATAAATAAACTAGACACAAATTATAAAACCTCGCAAGTGCACGAATCGAATCGTAGTAATAGCAAGGGTCGATCCCACAGAGATTGTAGATTTCAACTTACTAATCAATAAAACTAATAATAAGAATGAATAAGGGTTGTTGTAAAGATCTAAAAGAACTAAAAGATTAAAACTAAGATGAGAGGTGTTGAATCACAAATATCTCTTGAATAGTTGGGTTGTTGATCTCCACCAATAGTTAGTAATGCTAAGTTGCCTTCTGAATTTACTTCTAATTACTCATGTTTGTTCACTTCCAGGGCATGGTATCTACTCCTTAAAGTAATGTTTCCCTAAGCCAAGAATTAGGCATGGTATCTACTCTAATTCGTTTCTTTCCGTAAGTATCTAGCATGTATCTACTAAGTTATACTTAGAGAAAACATAAGAACAGTGGAAACGAACAAACACTTAAAGTTCTAGAAATTGGTATCAGATCTAGATCCTCTAAGTTGATTGAACCAAGAACCCCTAAAGATTCCCTTGTTACAAATTATGAGCACGAGATTCGGTCGTCTCAATATGCTCATATAACAGATTCAGATAAATGACATCCAAACTTGAGCTTCCCAAGTTCTGTACGTCAGTCGACTGGCTCTCACCTCAGTCGACTGCTCTCAGTCTTGAGAACTACTTTGACTATCATAGACCTATACCAATTCAATTAGATTCAATCAATAAGCAACATAGAAGAGTTCAGAAGAAAATAGCATTACATAACTACGGTTTCGATCTACCCAACCATGAAATTAGTTCCACATAATAATAACTTTATTGCTTAACAAGTTTGAATACATGATCAACATAAAAGAATAAAGAGAGAAGAAGAAATAAACTAATGGATTCCGGCAATATGGTCGACTGGCTGTCACACAGTCGACTGCCTTCTGGTTGCTGGATCTTCTCTCTCCTTCTTCGATGTTGATGGAGTGATGCTCTCGATGTTTGTTCAGGAACTTGGTGATTGAGTCGCTTCCCAGAGATATATCTGATGATCCCCTCTCTAAGTTGACCTCTTCTGATATTTATAGAGTACGGCTGAGAATTAGGGTTTCCACTTTTTCAGGAAGATCCTTCTTTATTTGATTTGATGATTAATATCTTTCTCTTTTCTCCTTTCCTTCCTTATCTGTTCACCACGTCCACTTGGAAATACCCTGTCTTTAGATTTGATTCGCTGCATAAAATCTTGATTCAAATAGATTTGAAATTAGATGCAGGTGTATCTTTGAAGATTTAATTTGTTTACTCCGCCGCAGACCAGTCGACTTATCTCTGGACCAGTCGACTGAGTCGAGACTTCTGTAGATTTCATCTTTGATCAGGCCAGTCGACTGCTCTTGGGAATAAGTCGACTGTTCCTCTGTGTATCATCTTTGAAGTCCTGAATCTGCTTCGTTTTGCTGTTATAAGCTGTTTCCTGTGGAAAAGAGAAAATAAGAGTTAAATACCATATAGAGAGCTTTTAAATGTCTAATTATATTAAGATTATTGCTCTAAAAAAGTGAATAATAATGTGTTCATCAGATATAAAATATCTACAATAGTCAAAGATACCCAATTCATAAATCCATGTAATCAAAGTGCAAAGATTAAAGATAAAGCACCTCTTATATAAATCAAATTAAACAATAATGAACATAAGCAACTTGATATGAATGCAACAAAAGAAATACTTGAAGTTAACATACATAAACAAAAACATAAACAATAATTTTTACATAACTCGATGCAATTCTTTAAAGTAAACATAACTCTAAATAGTTAACATACATAAACATAAGCAACTTGATATGAATGCAACAAAAAAAACATGAAGTTCATCGGAATACTACCATATTAATAAAACTTGGAACTCGCGTGAACACTGCATTGTTATCCTTGGGTTTTCTGAAGTGTGCTCGGCAATTCAAAATCAACATAATAAAAGGAAAAAACACAAATGCATATGCTATAATTTGTCTTGCTTAATTTCATCAGTAGTGCCAAATAAAATCAGCGGCTATTTGACAAATGCAGCTATTAATATAAGTCTGAATCTAACCAGTGATTTTTAAAGGAAAAAATCCAACAAGTGTCAGAAACAAGAATATCATCCCATCTGATTGAATTAGCACCAGTAACTAAAAAAAACACTTCTTCTTCTTCTTCTTCTTCATTAGAGGGGCATGCATCAGGATTTTTGTTTCTTCTTCTCAAAAACTGAGATTCCTCAAATAATTTGATCGCTGCCTTGTCTAAATTTTACGAAGCAATCTCTCGCAAATTCAGTTGTCCAATTTCACCAAATCACATCTAATCTATATCTTAAACTATACAAAATCAATAAAAATTCAAACTTTACCGACCAAATCACTAAAGATGATAACTTTACCGGGAGGTACGACAGCCAAAGTCTAACTGTGAGAACCGTTGGCTAGGAGAGTCTGGCATTGAGCTCGCAATAAAAGGATGAAGGGATGATGACAGAAAGGTGAGGAGAGGGACAAAAACTTCGACGCCTTCGAAGATGAAAACGAAAATGACAAGCGAGGGCTTTGAGATATCTATCAGGGAAGAAGAAGAGGGCTAGAGATGATGGGGACTGTAGCTAGGGTTTGAGAGATGGAGATCGGGCACCTGGTATTGTCGGGCTCGAGAATCGAGGAGGAAGGGAGAGGAGAGGAGACGGTGACGATGACGACAACTAGTGGTCCTGGCATTGAGAATTTGGAGCAAGGTTTTGATTTGGGTTTTGAGAAAGAACGAGAAGTAAAGGAAACTGGGAGGATTTGGGGATTTTAGGGCAGGGGGTTCTATGCCGGCGTTGTACTAGAAAGCACCGGGATAAATATTAGCTCCCCGGCATTTTATACATGTGCCGTTAAAAATTGTCGAGATAGACCGCTTGGATTTTTGCAGAAGTCTGTCTCGGCATTGCACCAAAATGCCGACGCGAAAGAGGCGGAAAAGACCCTATGTTTTGTAGTGTAGCTATTGTATTTATAATATATCGTGTGAATATGCGTTGGTATCGGCAAGGAGTCTGGTTTCTAGAGCCCCTGACGGAACTTGATTTACTTTCCTGAGCAACGGAAAAGTCAGTTTTTGTACAACAACGTCTTGCTATCCAGAATGTGTGTTTTGTGTTATTAAGTATAACCATGTTTGATTTGGCATCTAGGAAATAGAATTAATTATACCATGCATTGTATAGCCTTGACACCCTCTTGAAATTGCCTCTATACTTTTGTATCTATTGCATGTCCACATTTGAGTAGTATAAAATAATAACAAGCCGGGGTAATAAGGGTCGACTTGATAGTGAACAATCGGAGGCGGTACTCGAGGAAGGGTCCATTACTGTTTGATTATTACAATGGATTAAGGAAACTAAATAAATCGCAATAAACACTTAGCCAAATAGGGATTTCAAAGAGTTTCATTTCATGGAAGTTCAAAACCATGCAAGCGGTGGCCAGTCTGCGATTAGCGATACATTTCTTATCAAAAATATGAACTACAAGTCAAGGCCGGAGCCACTACAAGACTCGGAAGCAAACCAAATAAATCGCAATAAACACTTAGCCAAATAGGGATTTCAAAGAGTTTCATTTCATGGAAGTTCAAAAAGTTGCAAGCGGTGGCCAGTCTGCGATTAGCGATACATTTCTTATCAAAAATATGAACTACAAGTCAAGGCCGGACCTCTTTTCCATGGCTACCGATCGCTGCAAGATCCGACCCATCCAGTGCGGCGACAATCGCCAGGGGCGTGGCCTCCAAGTCGGGCTCTATCTCTGCATCCTCGGCCTCAACTTCCACGTTGTCGTCCCCTTCTTTGCCTTCCTCTGAGGCATCGTCGAATCCCGGGACGTGGCCGGATAAGAGTCGCCATTCGGAGTAATCCATTTCAGGGTAGCCCTCCTTCACCTGCTCGATGGTGCGGGCGGAGGCCTTCACCATATTGACTGCGAGGAACCCTTGAGCCCTCTCCATGGCTGCCATCCCAGCCTCTTTGGCAGCGACAATCTTGGTAGCCTCAATGGCCTCTTCCCTTTCCTTCGCCGCCGACTCCTTCTGCTGGAGCAGAATGGCGACATCGGCCTCCAGCTTTGCCACAAGACCGTCGAGGTACTCCATCCTCGTCGTCTTCCCGTCGGCCTCAACCTTCAGCTTCTCGAGCTCATTGGCAATCCGAGCTTTCTTCATCCGAGCCCTGTCCGTCTCCTGATTCAACTCCTTCTCGAGTCCAGTCATCCTTTCCATTAGATGACCGAAGTGGCAAGTAATCTGCGAGAAGAAAGTAAGGCTGCATGAAAACCAAGAGTGTACAAGTATACAACTGGGAAACCTATGCTACATACCGACACCGTTGCTCGGGCGATCTCGAGCGCATCGTCCCCTACTCCACCGGTGTCCATGGCCGCACGGTCCTTCGGTGTTGCGAAATGTCGGACAGCCTGCATGCTCGATGCTGAATCACCGAGGAACCCATCGAGCTTCTGGACTTGCCAATCCGGGACAAAGATATTTTTGTATTCCTCAGTTAGGAACACTTCGACCTCGGTTGTCAGAGGAGCTGATTCCATTCCTAGAGCGGTTGCTAAGGGAAACTCACCTACCTCCACCGAGGCCGAAGCTGCTGCCGGGGTCGTCTCCCTCTGGACAATAGTGGCCGACGTCGTTGCTTCCTCGACCGTTGTGGCAATCGTTTTGGGTCTCGGAGAGGCCACCTTTGTGACGACTCTCTTCCTCCTCCTCTTCCTTGGAGCCTTGCTGCCAAGAGCCCCGTGTTGAGCTATCACGGCATCGAAGTCCATGGTTTTTGCACAAGAAGGAGCGGTGATTAAACGCACGTAAAAACCGAATGCACAAAAAAAGGGGGAGGTAAACCACATACTGGGGTTTATGCGGCTGGGCCCCCCTGAAGAGCAAGTCCTCGGTCAGGTCCCTCCAGTCGAGCTTCGATCGGTCGAGGAGAACCCGAACCATGTCTTCTTCGTTACGGTAAAGCACCGGACCCACCTTCACCCTCTTCGACACTTCTTCAACCCAGTTCGTCGGGATGCACCACGGCTCTCGACTCCGGATGATAAAATACTTGTCCTGCCAATGCTTTATCGAGTCGGAACAACTAATGAGCTGAGCCCCATGCCTCGGAGCCAGGTATAACCTGAACTCTGACTTGTGCTACTGGTGAAGTCGGTATAGCGTTCGAAGCACCTTCAGATCCGGCTCGATCTCTGCCGCCTGATAGTGGAGGATGAATCCGTTGATCACCCTCCACCTGTTCGGCATGAGCTGAATTGGGCTGATCCGAAAACCACCATAGAGCTTGGACGGCAAAGGGGTGGAGAGGCAGCCGCGCCCCAGATATGAAGGCGTCGACTGGCCAGAAGCACATATCCACCGGCATCGGTGAATTGGCCCTAACACCGGGCCCGGGCAGCATCAGCTCGAACTCCTTGGGGATCAGAAAACATTCTCAAACTGATACCAAGTCAGCCTCGTTGAGTATGGAGATAGTATCGTCAACTTCCGAAGTCTCCCTTGCGACGTTCTCTTCAAAGCTCCACCCCCTTCCATACATGATCCGTTCGGCGTGCTCCTCCGCAGTTCCCGAACCCTCTGAAGTCTGGTCAGAACCCCAGGAAACCTCCCGAACTCCCCCATCCTGCTTGGGTTCTCGACTACAGTCTCCACGACAACCGAAGTAGGCCCTTCAACGCTTTTTCCTTTGTCGACAAGAGGAACTTAGCTCGAAGTCGGCTCATCAGCGAGAGAGGGGGGGGGGGCTCTGTCCTCAGGGGAAATCGAGAAATTTTCTAAAAAATATGCTAAGTGTTGAGTTACCTTGAAGTGACAGCGACGGTCGGAAAGATCACCGGAAGTTGGTAAAATCTCGCCTGAAGCTCCCACTGGTGAAAACTAGTCGCCTGAGTAAGAACTTGATAAATGAACAAGTGAGAGGTGGGGGTGAAGTTTTATAGAGGCTACACACAAATCGAGACTAATGGGCTCCAAGAACTCAAGAGCCAGGCCCATTTACCGCAAGACGACAAGAAACTCAACAGGCCTTTGACTGGTCAACGGTCAAACGGTCAGAGTGCCACGTGTCTTTGACTAGTCAACGGTCCAATTGTCAGCGTGCCACGTGCCACTCTTTTGGACTCCGGCAACATTCGCCTGAGCGCTCTTGCCACCGATGTCCAAATGCGAGAAAAAAATCTCTATTGGACGTCGGCAACCTACGCCGAGTGCTCTTGCCACCAACGTCCAAATGCGAGAAAAACCCACTGTCTTGGAATTCGGCAACCTGCGCCTAGTGCTCTTGCCACCGACGTCCAAATGCGAGAAAAACTCACTCTCTTGGACTTCGACAACATTCGCCAAGTGTTCTTGCCACCAACGTCCAAAAGCGAGAAAAACACACTCTCTTGGACTTCGGCAACATTCGCCGAGCGTTCTTACCCCGATGCCCAAATGCAAGAAAAAATCCCTCTTGGACACGGACAACATTCGCCGAGCATTCTTGTCACCGACGTCCAAACGTGAGAAAAATCTCTCTTGGACTTCGGCAACATTTGCCGAGCGTTCTTGCCACCGACGTCCAAACATGAGAAAAATCTCTCTTGGACTTCGGCAACATTCGCCGAGCATTCTTGCCACCGACGTCCAAACTTGAGAAAAATCTCTCTTGTACTTCGGCAACCTTCGCCGAGCATTCTTGCCACCGATGTCCAAACGTAAGAAAAAATCTCTCTCGGACTTCGGCAACCTTCGCCGAGCGTTCTTTCCACCGACGTCCAAACGTGAGAAAAAACCCCTTTTGGAGTTTGGCAACCTTCGCTGAGCGTTCTTGCCACTGACGTCCAAATGAGAGAAAAAATCTCTTTTGGACTTCGGCAACCTTCGCCGAACGTTCTTGCCACTGACGTCCAAATGCGAGAAAAAAAATCTCTTGGACTTCAGCAACACACGCTGAACCTCCTCGACCTCAGACTCCACCCAGACTCGTGTTAGCCAACCGAGGCGTCTAAAGGGGTCAGCAACTGGTGCCGAGCGTTCTCGCCACCGACCCCCAAATGAGAGAGAAAACTCCTTCGTACCACGCTAGCTGTCAGATCACCTCAAGACACGCGCAACAATCTGATCAACGTCTCAGATTCAGCCATGTCGTCGATGAATGGTCCACCATCTGATCGTTCAGATTTTCGCGCCGATGACTAATGGACACCTCAGATCGTGCCATAGCATAAATAGGGTAATTAATTCTTTTTTTATTTTATTAATTCGAATTATTTATTTAAAAATTTCAAAAAAATGATTAAAATTCAGGAAAAATAATTAAAAATTCTAAAAATAATCATATATCCAGGAGAATATTTTTGAGCCCCTGGATAAATAATTATTAGTTAGAGTAATTAATTAACGCTCCCGAAAAATAGATCATCGCTTTGCAAAATTGAATAAACGAGTCGAAAATTAATGTAAAATCGAGAAAAATCACAAAAAATCCAGAAGAGCCTAAGAGCAAACTTGGGCATGTTACCAGCTCAGGAAAACACTGTTACCTCTCAAACAAGATTCAAACCCCCCTTTTGAACTCCGATAAAGTCCTATACACCTTCGAAACAACAAAACTAATCCCTAAAGGCTGTAGCACACAGTCTTTGGGAGTGAGGATCGGAGGGTGTGTCGCCGGGATCCATCCCGGGTTATCGCACTTTTTGCAGGTTCACGGTAGCAGCAAGAAACAAGTCAACACGTTAGTGAAGGTCAACATGTCAATAGGTTTGCCTTATTCATTTTCTAAAGAATCCAAAAATGCATCTGCTTGCTCCCACACCAAAATCAGCAGCAACAGATTGGCTCTGTCTGTGGGAAACGAAAAAGCAATCCAACTTAACTTCATCAGCGAGAGTAGTTTCAAGCCATGCATCCAAAAAAGAAGGAGAAGGCAGCAGTTTCCAGCCGAAGAACCACTCCTCTTCCTCCTCCTCCTTCTCCAGTTCAAGATGCTATTCTTCAATAGCCTCCTCCTCAACAGGCCCCTCCAGGGTCTTGGGGGCTGTCCAGGGGGGATCCCGTCGGAGTTGTCCAAAACAACATCCTCCTCATGATCATGTCGTGGTTCCTAATCCTTCAGTTGACTTTATGGCTTCTCAAAGCCCTCCCGAGCGGGATCTCCCCCAAGCGATTATCAACCGCCAAAAGGGGGTCGACCTCCGAACTCGCCTGAATGGATGGCGAGCCCTTGGGGGAGTCCATCAACCTGAGCACCCAGGGGTCTCAAGAGTCCGGACCCCCGCAGACCGAGGACCAGAAGATCCCCTCCCCCGAGGAGGCGAAGAGAGTCCCCACAATGCCATTGGTGGAGAAGTCATACTCTAGTAAACCGAGCCACACATAAGGACCGCCAATCTGGACAGGCACCAGTCACAAGGGCGGAGTTCCAAGATTTTCAAGAAGCCATTCTGCAGGCCCTCAATGTTGCTTCCAACCACGAGCAACGGGCACCTAGTCCTCAACCTGCCCCAAGCCATCACCACCAAACTTTTAGTCCCCTTTCACATGGGGAAGAGTCTTGGAGCTCAGCAAGATATGACCGAAGGGAAGACTCGGTCTACTGCCGTCTCCACGAAATGGAGAGGTGCCTTGGCCGACTTGACAGTGAAGAGGAACAACGGGCGAGAAATTTCCGCCCGAGCAGGCCCTCGTTCTCCCGAACCATCATGGAAGGCCCCCCCGCAAAACATCAAACCCCCTAACTTTGAGTCATACAATGGGGAGTCGCACCCCGCCGACCACATCGAGAGTTTTAAAACTCTCATGATGCTCCATCAGGCTTCGGATGCGCTCCTTTGCAAGACCTTCCCTGCCACGCTGAAGGGGCCTACGAGGGAATGGTACTCTTGACTCGCCCTTGTCTCCATCTTCTATTCGATCAGTTTGAAGGGCTCTTCCTTACTCATTTCGTGAGTAGCCACCGGACCGAAAGAACAAGTGTATCTATGGTGACCCTCAACCAAAGTAGGGGTGAACACCTAAGAGATTACGTTCAGCGCTTCACCACCGAAGCCCGGTCTATTCTCCCTCAACCAATCAGTAGCCTCGGCGGCATTCGGGCACAACGTCACTAACGCCGACCTCAAGGCGTCCCTTGCCAAGAAGCCTCCTCGGGACTTCTCAGAACTTCTACTTAGGAATAGGAAGTATTCAAGTGGAAGAGGCTCTCAACCCCCCCACTCTCGAGGAATCATATTCCTGTAACAAACGGAAGAATACGAGTGAAGAAGGGTCACAGAAACTCCAGAGTGACGACAATGGCCAATGCCGCCCAGCTCCTCGTTTTGAGAAGTTCACCCCCTCTCAATGCTAGTATATGAGCAGTTCTTATGGAGGTGGATAAGGAAGGACTACTCCACGCCCATCCTAGAATGAATACCCCTGGCAAGAAAAGAAAAAGGGATAAGTGGTGCCACTTTCATAGGGACTATGGCCATGACACGGATGATTGTCGGGCTCTCAAAGAAGAGATCAAAGAACTCATACAGCGGGAACACCTGGACAAGTTCGTCCGAAGAGACGGGGCCGACCTTCTACCCCGAGGAGCCTATAAGAGAACAGAGAGGTCCGTCGAGTTCCAAAATTCCGAACATGGGGTCGTCCTCCACCTCATCCAAAGAGGTCCAATTGGGGGGGAACCCAAATCCTCCCAAAAGGCCTTCACCCTATCGTAGAAGTAGGATCTCGGTTTTCAATAAGGCCGATGCTTGTAACCCAGCCAACAACATGTAATAATGGTTCGCCCCATCGAAGCGGCCATTTAGTTTATTTCAATAAAACTTAAACTTTTGTCTATTATTGCACTTGCTTCATTTCTACTTCTTTGAGTCACTTCTGTGACTCGTTAAATGGTAAGTTCGGAGTCCAGCTTGTCCTACAGGACTGCTCCTACAACTTACTAAGCTCAAAAGACGAGTTCGGAGTCCAACACTTGGTTTGACGTTGCCTTAGCTGCTTGCAAACAAGCAAGTGCGGGGAAGCTCACCATTCGGAATTGCTCCTACAACTCGTTAACTCTCTTAACAACAAGTTTGGAGTCCAACACTTGGTTCGATGTTGCTTTAGCCGCTTGCAAACAAACAAGTGCGGGGCAGCTCACCATTCGGAATTGCTCCCACAACTGTTGAACCTCTTCTTAACAAGTTCTGAGCTAAAACTCTCCCCTAGAGTCACTCTTCAAACTTGTCTCCCAAACGGCTCTCTCCTAGAGCCAAGATCTTTGCTCCGCTCGCCTCCAGAATGGACCTCTTCACAACGAGTTCAGAGCACGACTCTCCCCTAGAGTTTCCCTTCAAACTTGTCTCCCAAACGGCTCTCTCCCAGAGCCAAGCTATTCTCTCTGCTCGCTCCCAGAGGGGACCTCTTGTCAACGAGTTCAGCGCACGACTCTTCCCCTAGAGTTGCTCCTCAGACTTGTCTTCCAAGAACGGACTTCCCCTAGAGCCATGCGAAGCTCTTCTCAACTTCGTGAAGATGAACATGTTGCGGGACTATCTTGACCTTGAAGAAGGATAATTCTCCAACTCATTTCTAAAGAGAACTTGTAGATCTTCGAGATAGCTTGGAAGCAAGGGGTCACACGCCCCGATCCGACCTCCATAGCACTAGGAATGTCGGTTACAATACAGCTGCGCCGAAGCACTCCTAGACTTTGGCAATGTGTGCCGAGCACTCTTGCCACCAACGTCCAAATGCGAGAAAAAACTATCCTAGACTTCGACAACGTGTGCCGAGCACTCTTGCCACCGACGTCCAAAAGCAAGAAAAAGCTCACCAGACTTCGGCATTATGTGCCGAGCACTCTTGCCACTGACGTCCAAATGCGAGAAAAGTTCTCCTAGACTTTGGCAACGTGTGTCGAGCATTCTTGCCACCGACGTCCAAATGCGAGAAAAAGCACTCCTAGACTTCAGCAATGTGTGCCGAGCACTCTTGCCACCGACGTCCAAATGCAAGAAAAAACTCTCCTGGACTTCAACAACAAGTGCCGAGCGCTCTTGCCACCGAAGCTCAAATTGGAGAAAAAATATGCCTCAAGATCCGCACTCAAATCGAGATCAGCGGTGGTGATTAATTCAAAAAGAGAGAGTCAACGGTCAACTGTTGACCGCCACATGGCAGGCCACTGAAGTCCTCTCCTGGTTCGGAAATGCAATCTGAGCACTCTTGCCACCGACCCTAAAGCAAGAGAAAAATGTTCAAAAAGTCAACGGTCAACCGTTGACCACCACGTGTCAAACCGCTGAAGTATCTCCTGGTTCGGAAATGCAATCTGAGCGCTCTTGCCACCGACCCTCAAATTAGAGAAAACTTTTTGCCTCGAAATTCGTGCTCAAACACGATCAACAGCTCAGATGCGAACAAACAAACAAAAGAGAAGAACAAGAAAAAAAAAGAGAAAGGCAAGGGAGTTAACGAGTCGGGTTTGGACAAATTAGAGACTCAAACCCGAAACCCTATATACTTCTTCTTCCTTATATTTTGGCGCCAAAAAAAGACCCAACGTTTCCTCCTTCAACCTCCATCGTCCTTCATCGTCGAGCTCCATCAACAACAGATAGACACCCCCGAGCTCGCCTCCAATGTCGAGGAGACCCCTCCACTGTCTTCGAGCCAAGACTCGCCGAGCTCCATCTCTAATGTCGAGCTCGCCAATCCACCGAGCTTACAAGCTTCGAGCTCCCTCCTTCATCGAACCCATCACCACCATTAACGAGCTCCGAGCTCAAGCTCGCAACCAAGCTCCTCCATGGCCTCATCGAACTCCATAGAACTCCTCACCGCGCTTCTTCCTCAGCTTCGCCAAGCTCTGAGCTCGACCTCACCGCCAGTCAGCTGAGATCGAGTCCCCTCGTCGTCACCCTCGACGAGCTCCATACCCATCGCCATCGAGCTCCAACGCAGAGCTCGAGCACCTCGAGCTCTCCCCTCCGGCATCGACCTCGTCGCCCCAATCGATGAGCCTCCGCGATGAAGAGCTCTCCTCCATTTCTCCGAGCTCCAATGTCATCAAACCCCATCACTGTCGAGCTCCCCTCCGCTGCCGAGCTCCGCACTGTCGCCACCGAGCTCCGACGAGCTCTTTGGCACTGCAGTCAAGGTCCTCCGCTGCCGAAGTCGCGAAGCTCACTGTTAAAATCCGAGCATTCTCGTCACCGGAGTCCAAATCAAAGAAAAAAACCCCCAACATATCCTCCTTCAACATCGAGCTCAGCCATGCCCTCGCCGAAGCTCTTCGTCGAACCCCTTCGACGTTTGCCTTGACCTCCGAACCCACTGCACCTCCACTGACGTCGCCCAACTCCGTCAACAAGCTCCGAAGCTCACTCGCCGTTCTCCTCTGTTGCCGAGCTCTAATGACGAACCTCTCCATCTACCTCGTCGTCGAGTTCCTCCCTTCGATCTCCATCACCCACGTCGACGAACTCCAGCACCAAACTCCTCTCGCCTACTTCCTCATCGAGCTCCCTCGTGCGAGCTCCGCGAGCCCTCCTCTCCATTGATGTCGAGGACAAAGAAGGTGAGATATGAGGGAGGAAGACGAACGAAGAGGTCGAAGGTGGAAGTGGGCGAGAAAAGAAAGAAGAAGAAGTCCAAAAAATAAATAAATAAATAAATAAATAGGGTGGGTTCGGGCGTTGACCAAGTCAACGTGTGCCGACAATTCTTGCCACCAACCCCCACACTGGAGAAAAAATGGCCTCCTCGCGATGCGCGCTTGCTTGATCGTGATCGATGCACAGGATCGCGCCACGTCATCAGGTATTAATTAATTAATTAATTAATTTAATTAATCGAATTAATTATTTAAAAAATCCGAAAAAGTATTTAAAAATCGAAAAAATTGATTAAAAAATTCTAAAAATATCTATTAATTATGAAAATAATTTTAAAATTTTGAAAAAATAATTATGAAATTAGAATAATTAATTAATATTTTGCAAATTAATTATTTAAATTCGAAATTTGAATAAAAAATTCGAAAAAATTTAGAAAAATCTGGAAAAATAAAAAAAATCTAGGAAAATCTGAAAATAATTTTGGGCATTTTACAAGCTTAGATTGACACTGTTACACCTCGAGCAAGATCCAAACTCCCTTAAGAACTCAGATAAAATCTCGTACGCCATTAAGGCAACAAAACTACTCCTCAAAGACTGTAGAATTCGGTCTCTAGGAGTGGGGGGCTCGTGATATGGCTAAAATAGGATTAAATCGGGACCGTTCAAATCGGACACGAATCTTAAAGCTCTCAGGAGTAAAACGGTAATTTCACCTACAAACGGGTGTGAAATGGAAACTGGGTCTTTCTTCAATGCCCAATAACCCATAAACGGATATGTCCTACTGGGTACTGGTCCCAACTCGTTACAAACTAGTTCAGAAGGATAAAGAAGAATTCAGATTCATAATTATCCCTAAGAGGTGATTTTAACCACTTCTATCCATCCACACCGGGAAGTAGAGATTTGTTCTTATCTCGAAACGGATCCTTAAGGCGACTATAAATACCCCTCTCCCCCACCGTAACATTGTAATCAATATTTTTCTACATAAAGCTCTTTCATAATCTTCCTGATTACTGACAAGACGTCGGAGGGTGCATCGTCGGGATCCATCCCAGTGTATCGCACTTTTTGCAGATTCGCAGCAGTAGTTAGAAACAAGTCAGCACGTTAGTAAAGGTCAATAGGTCAACAGGTTTGCCTTATTCGTTTTCTCAAGAATCCACAAATTCATCTGTTTGCTCCCACACCAAAATCAGCAGCAACAAGATAAAATAAGAAGAAAAGGGGTGTAGGCTCAGGATAGTATCATAGGTGAAGTGCATTGATTTCATGACAGCATGATTTCACTTCAGAGCATGATTATGCTACTAATTCATGATTTCACTTTAGAGCATGATTTCACTACTAATTCATGAGTGCATGATTTCACAAAAGTTAATTTACTCAAAAGGTGTAGGCTCAGAACTGAAGCACATTGTCATGCCAATTTTGAATCAAGTATAAGTGTATCAAATGCATAAAATTGAGTAGTACTATGGCTGCATTATTATGTCATGCCTACTAGTTCCAACCTAATTTATAGTACATTGTAGCAACTTAGTATCATATAATAACTCAAGCCTACTATCTTGTGAAACTCATCATTGCATATTGATGCAACCAAAGTAAAAAAAAAATGCAACAAACTGAACAAAATGAGAACCAAACACTTCCCTCCAGTATCAGGGGAAGCTTTTTTTGCTGCTGCTGCTCATCTTATTCTATACTACAACTTCTTGTACTTCTTTATGTACTTTCTCTTATGCTGTTGAAATTTAAAAGAAAAAAAACACAACACAAGGATTAGCTACTCTTTGTAGTCATTGTTGTTGCATGAATTGTAACCTCTTAATTCATGTTGCAATTTTTAAAATGGTAGTAGGCTAAGAAAAACACTTTTTAAAATGATAGTAGGCTAATAAAACCTCAGTTCAGCAAAAGATTCAAAATCTTCAGTGCATCAAATGCAGCAGAGAAGTGGACAAGCATCTGTATTTCCAAAGCAAAAAAGGCTAAAAATTGCTCAACAATTAAATCATTACTAACTAGGGCTACATATTAATGCCATGTCGTCTAGTTTGTTTAAATGAGTATTATATATAAAGAGAGAATATAGAGAAGCCTTTAGTTGCGCACCCCTCTCGTGCGCACTGTGCACAAGACCGTAGTCTCTGATCTTCATCGTGATCATGATGAAGATCTTATGGCTCTCCTTCTCCAGTTCTATCCCTTATTGAAAAAACCCTAGCTAATTCTCCGACGTGATCTCTTCAGCAATTTTTGAAATGGTAGTAGGCTCAGAAAACAACTTTTGAAAATGATAGTAGGCTAATAAAACCTTAGTTCCGCAAAAGACTCAAAATCTTCAGTGAATCAAATGCAGCAGAGAAGTGGACAAGCATCCGTATTTCCAAATCAAAAAATGCGGCAAATTGCTCAACAATTCAATCATCATTTACTAGGGCTGCATATTAATGTTGTATCGTCTAGTTTGTTTAAATGAGTATTTTAACTCAACCAGAACATAAACCGCTCATTCTCTCCTTCGTATTCCCTCATTCATTTGCAAAATTAACAGTAAGAAACGTATAGCAAATGCAAGAATAACAGTACATTAACATCACTGCCTACATAGCAAATGCAGCAACATCACCAAATGAACATAGAGCAAAGTATAGCAAATGCAGCAAATTAACAGAGAACAAAGGATCATTACTCAATTCTATCAAATTATAGCAACTTAGTATCATATAATAACTCAAGCCACTATCCTGTGAAACTCATCATTACCTACTGATGCAACCAAAGTAAAAAAAAAAAAAATGCGACAAACTAAACAAAATGAGAATCAAACACTTCCCTTTAGTATCATACTATCAAATGGCAGAACTCAACTTTGAGCCTTATACGATTTGGGGAGGTTTGGGTAGTTGGCGGAATAGTTGGTTTCGGAGATAGGGTTTGGGGGAAGGTGGAGATGAGATCATGTTTCGGAGCGACGCGAAGTGAGAGAGGGATGTCGGTGGTTGTGGTCGTTGATGAGCGGCTAGGGTTTCGAAATTTTTTTTTTATCCAAGAGGAGGAGAAAGAAGAGTTTAGGGGGAGGAGCAACGGGTCTCGATTTGGGGAAGAGGGTTTTGTCGAACTCGATTTGGGGAAGAGATCACGTCGGAGAAGTAGTTAAGGTTTTTTTTCTCTTTATCGATTTGGGGGAGGAGAGAAGGAGATGAGCGCGATATGAGGAGACAGCGGGGGAATGAGAGATAGAGATGGAGGTGAAATGACGGATTCACCCCTGTTTTCATTAAGGGAGAGAGCGGGAGAAGGAGAGCCATCAGATCTTCATCATGATCACGATGAAGATCAGATGGACGTGGTCTCGTGCACACGAGAGCGTGCATGAGAAGGGTGCGCAACTGAAGGCTTCTCTATATATATATATTTATATATATGTGGTACTAATAAGCAAAAACAAGTAGGATTTTCTGCCTCAACCTGTTAACAATAAACGACCCACAATTCCCAAATGAACTCTGGATTGAGCTGGCTCCCAAGTTCCCATTACCCAATTGCTTGTACACAAAAGAAATAAGTCCGTTTCGTCTTAATTTCCAAACAACTTTCCATTTTGCACCCTCGTTCAAACCCTCCTTTTTTAATACCCAGTCAACTGAAAGAGACATCAACCTTAGGGACCGGTATAGGTGCGTGGTTTCTCCTAACCCTGTCCCTTTCTTCTATTTGTCACCTATACTTTTTTCTCCCTTACTTTGGTTCCCCTTCTCTTCCTCCAACTATCAACCATAACAAATCTCTCCTCTTTCTCTCTCTTTTTTCTACCTTTTTTCTTTTCTTAATTAGATTCATATACATGAAATATGGGAGGCAAAGGACCTAATTCATCCTCATCTTCCTCGACGACTGTCTGCTGTATGTGCGGCGATCATGGCTTGTCTCAAGAGCTCTTTCGTTGCAAAGTTTGTCATTTCCGATCTCAACACAAGTATGTCATCTGTCTATCTATCCATCCATCTATCTATCTATGTAGTGCTTAGGTTGATTATTATGACGTGTTTTTGTTTTCGATGAAAACTAGATATTGTAGTGATCTCTACCTAAAGGCTGAATCCTACCGAGCTTGCAATTGGTGCCTAAGAGAGGATGGAGGGAAATCGTTGGCACGTGAATCTGTCGTGAATAATGACAACACCACCACCAACAATAACGCTATCTCTCCTTCGTCGTCCAACGGAGGTACGAGAGTGAAATTGCACCGGGCATCGTTCCCTTCATATCTCAACAAGCCCATCAAGAAGCAACGGGTGCCACAGAGATCGGTTTCGGATGTGAATGAGAGGATGATGTCGGAGGAGCTGTCGCCGAGGTTGGGGAGAACAAGGCAAGCATGTAGAGGTAAGGTGAGGAGATACAAACTGTTGGAAGAGGTGTCTAGTTAGCTTAAAATTGTAAGCTACAAACAATAATTTGTATTTTGCTTAATTTTGTAGTTTTATATATGTACATGTATAAGATTGATCTGCTTATAAAAAAAAAAAAAAACATTAGTACATAATATATATGAGATTAAGGTTCATTGTATTCAGAAAGGAATTTTGTTGTGTGGTTTGATTGATGAAGAAAGAGAATAAGGGGACAATTGCCTAATCAGAGCCCCACATAACAGTGTTTGATACGGGATATGAGATGGTGAATGATTGAGGATGAGAGGACAATTTTTAGGCAGAAGCATCTGAAAACTGGAGAGTGGAGGGCTCACGCCCACTAGAGAATTTTTCCAAGGCTTCAAAAATCTAATTTTTCCAAGGCATCAAAAATGTCGTCAGCTCTCTTAACACTAAGGAGGAGTTTGGTACGCGGTAATATATAAGAGACTTTATGATTACCCTCTTGATTACCTGGTTTGGTAAGATATATGTATAGTTTTGTAAATAATATTAAATTCCCAGGGTTATCAAAATAATTATTTGGGAAGGATAAACATTCTCCTTGAAAAGGGTGGGATTTGTAGATTCCTCCACATAAAAAATAAGTGAGATTATTGCATACCCAAAGCATCCTCAAGAAAAAATTAGACCCAACCAAATCCACCAAAATATCACACTCCTCTTCCCGTCTTCTTCTTCTCTTCACTCCAATCCCATGTCAACCTACTCTTCCAAATCCAACAAACGCCGCCACCAGCACATCTCCCCGACCCTCCTCCTCTGCCCTCGACCAACAGCTAGAACCCAAAACCCCAAGCCCCCTTCCTGCTTCTTCTTCCGATCGTCTTCTCCGGCCCCCTCCGGCGACCCCCAACCCCCGTCGCACCACCTCTCTCCCGTCGACGCTTCTCCCATCGCCGCCCTCACCTACGTCCTCCATCCTCGTCGACACCCTCACAGCAGCCCCAAAACCCCAATCCCAATCTCCCCTTGCTCCTCCATCCCGTCGTCCAGCTCTGTAGCACCGTCGCTCGACCCTCACAGCAGCCCCAAAACCCTAATCCCGATCTCCCCTTGCTCCTCCATCCCATCGTCCAGCTCTGTAGCGCTGCCGCTCAACCCTGTGCTCCGTCGCGCCGCCGCTAGCAACGTCGACGACCACTAGTCCCCCCTTGCCACTGTTGCTGCTCTCTTTGTTGCAGTTGCTGTCTTTTGCTCCACTGTTGCCTTGCTATTAATTTGGGTTCTTTCATGCACGTATATTGCACGTGTTATTGTTGGTTCGTGAGTTCGTTGCTTCGAGAATCTCATCCCATTATTCTTTGCATTTATTTTTGGGTTACTGTGTTCTTGAAGGAAGCTTATGATGGGGTTAATTTGGTGGAGAAATGCCCGTTGTTGAAGTTTCAAGATAAGTTTATGACACTTATTGGGAGGACGACATACTCGGATTTTGGATATGAGTAATCTCGTGGCTGTTTGATGTGATTTGGTATAATCTGAAACGCTAGTGTCAATTTTTTTTTTACAGCTTACTATACATCTCGTTGTTCTATTTCAATACAGCTTACTGTTGAACTTGCTGAAAATCATAATAAATGATAATTTGGTGGAAAATGGTATATTCGGTAATGTCTACTATAGAGATGGATTGATGGGAATGAATTATTTTATACCAAACATGGTAATAAAGTATTTCCAGGCATGTAATGTCGTATACCAAACACAGTATTACAACATTCTTGGGAATCTTCATTTCCACCCTCATATTTCTGGGAATCCACCAATTCCTGGGAATTCTTCAATCCGCGTACCAAACGCCCCCTAAAGTTACTCCGTATTTTGAATACGGACTCTAATCGAACTAGACTCACTATTTGAAACAGTTAGAGAGTTAATTTGATAATTAGTTTCGAAAGTGGGTCAGTTTGGTATTTATTTTCGAAAGGTAAGTCATTTTGGAAAAAAAATCTGCCCACTCTTTGGATGTCACGGATTTTAAGGCCCATGTTTAAGTTACTGGCTTCTTTCGTGGGACACACACAAGTTAATTAATTAATTTATTTATTTTCTGCCACACACGCTTTACACTTACACCTTCATCGGTTACTTCCACTACCTCCATGATGATGCTTATCAGTAGTTTGATTTCCTGGATTGTTGTGAAATAACAAATTTTTATGCTTACCTTCATTCGCGTGTCTTTGCTCCCCTATATGACTGTTAAAGAAATGAGTAGTATAACGACACAGGATATCATTCCGTTCTCCATCTTTTCCCTGACTGCAAGAGATAACTTGATTAGTTTCTATCTCCAAAGTATGGTCAATTATAACAAAATATGTAAACGAAAGGTAGATGAAATTTAGCTAAAGAGGATTCTCAATGCAACATACCAAAAACTTAAATGAAATATTGCAGTGAAGAGGTACGAAGAGAATACTGATGAAAGCAAACGATGTACAGAGTATTTACAGCTAATCACTAGTTTCTTTTTTTTTTTTGAGGTAAAAGGTGGAATAACGCCACCCTGTTTCATTAATAAGAGATTAATAAACAACCCCGGAGTCCCAGGGAAAAATAAAAATACAGTGCAGGAAATAAAACATAACCCCAAACAGAACCCTGGGGGATGGGTTACATCATCCAATCTTAGACAACCAAAAAACACAGGCTTGATACAAAATATATAGCAACTGAGCATGCAACTAAAGAAATACTGGATAGTATGGGGGAAGCCCACTCCTCACTCAAGAGTTGGCCCGAACTCTATCTCTTCGTCGTCAAATTCTTCCACCTGAAATACCCTTGCAATCCTCCCTCTCGCTCCTGAAGCAGCAGCTATAGACCAAAAGGAAATCAGATGCATGATATGAGTAAGGTTACTAGAAATCGAATTACATGAAGCACGAAAATAAAAATTGTTCCTATCTAGCCATAACACCCATGTGGTTACCGCAATGGTAATATACCACGTATCTTTATGTCGTGTCGGGTTGATGCAAATCTAGGGCCAACCCATAGTTCCTCATATTCTCTTGGATAGTCACTTGTTCCTAGGACTCTTAGTACCTCTATCATGACAGCCTTGCTTCTTGTGCAGTGAATAAACAGATGGTTCAGGTTTTCCACGTGTACATTGCAGAACCCACAGTTGGTCGCAATGTGAGGTTGCCTCTTGGCTAGGTTTTCTCTAGTGAGTATAGCATTATTGAGCACAAGCCAGAGGAAGACTCTAATTTTCAGAGGAGTTTTTGCCTTCCATAATACCAGTTGCCCAGTTGGGTCTGCATCCGCGGTAGTGAATCCGGTGGTAAAGTGATCTAACCGAGAACACTCCCTTTTTCTCGAGTCCCCAACGCATCTGATCTGGGCCTTGGGCACACACCACCCCAGACTGGAAGATGCGCGTTTGTAGTTCATGCAGTTGTTGAAGCAAATCTGGAGAAAGGATTCCTTGGAACGGTGGCCTCCAAGTCCCCCTTTTCCAGGTCTCCGCCACCGAGATATTTGGTTGAGTTGTTTTATCATACAGCTCTGGAAAACATTCCTTAAGGGTATGGTGACCGCACCATTTGTCCCACCAAAATCTGGTGGTCCGACCATTACCAATAATAGATGACACTGCAGAGTTGAAAGGCCCGCTGGCTTTGGCCACTCCTTTTCCAGAAGCGAGAGACTTTAGACCCAACTCGAAAGCCTAAACTTCTTGTCCCTTTTCCTCGAAGGTAAGGTTGAATAAACTCTTGCCATCCTTCCCCGCAGTGATGAAACACTTTCCACTACCATTTCCCTAGGAGGGCCAGGTTCATATCTCTGAGGTCAATGATACCCAGCCCTCCATGCCTCTTCTTCATGCATGTGATATTCCATTTAATAAGGTGGTAGCCTCCCTTATTTGAATCTGCACCTTTCCAAAGGAATCTTTTTCTGATTCGGTCAATCCTTTGGATCACCCACTTTGGGAGTTCAAAAAATGACATGTAGTATATGGGTAGATTGGATAATACTGAGTTGATAAGCACCACTCTACCCCCAAGAGAAAGTGATTTTCCTTTCCATCCAGATAGTCTGTCCTCCACCGTGTCTATAATAGGCAACTAGTCAGCCTTAGTGAGTCTCCCTGGTCGGAGTGGGAGCCCTAAATATTTGATTGGGAATTCTTCTATCGTGCAATTTAGAATGGTGGCATGCTCCCGAGTTTCTACTTCTGACAGTGAGATTGGCACCAGCGCGCTCTTGTGGAAGTTAATCCTAAGGCCTGACCAGGCTTCAAAGCAGTAAAGGGCCCCTTGAAAGCATATTGTTTCAGCTCTAGTCCCATTTCAAAAGATTAGGGTGTCATCGGCATATTGAAGGATCGTGCACCCCTGATTAGCAGTGCTGTTGGCCACAGGCGTTATCCAACCTTTTCTGTGACAATTATCTAGCATTCCTCTAAGCACATCCGCTACAATAGTGAATAGGAGTGGGGATAGCGGGTCCCCCTGCCTGAGTCCCTTCTTGCAAGGGAACGATGGACCGGGTTTCCCATTCACTGAAATTGCCGTTTTGCTAGATTGTAAACATTGTTTGATCCATCTTATCCATTTGTCCCCAAAACCTCTCCCTCTGAGAGCCTCTAGCAAGCACTCCCAATCAACGGAGTCGTAAGCCTTCTCAAAATCCAACTTGAGGAGGAAATTCTTGGAGTTACTCTTGTGGCAGTGGTGAATCACTTGTTCAGCAGTAGCCATACAGTCTAGGATACATCTGCCCTTGATGAATCCCGTCTGTGTCCTACTGATAAGACTGTCCATAATACTTCCCAGGCGGATTGCTAGGACCTTAGTGATGATCTTAGCCGAGCAGTTTATCAGGCTAATTGGTCTGAAATCCCGTTTGGGAATCAATACCACTTCTGCAAAGTTGAACATTCCAAGCCTAAGATTATTGTGATAAAATTCCATCATAAGATCCATAAATTCTCCTTTAATTTCTTCCCAGAATACTTGGAAGAACATCATCGGAAACCCGTCTGGCCCCGGCAATTTGTCAGCTCCCATTTGGTTAACAGCCGTTTTGACTTCCAATTCCGTGAAAGGTGCCTCCAAGGAGGCAAAGTTTTGTCCTGGTTCATTCTGATATTCCTGCCAGAAGTCCTCACTCATTGGGATTCTAAAGTCATTCTTCCTCCCGAATAGACCCTTATAGAATGTCTCGAAGGCTGTGGAAATCACCTTTTCATCCTGCGATGTTCCTGAAACTGTCTGAATAGATAGGATAAGATTGGATCTCCTTCTTGCGCTTGCAACACGGTGAAAGAAGGCTGTATTCGCGTCTTCCTCTTTGAGCCACGAAATCCTGGACCTTTGTTGCCATTTGATCTCTTCTAGTCTATACAGATTGGCAATGTTATCTCTAAGTTCTAATAGCTTGTTTCGCTCTAGTTTCATTCTAACACATTGTGTTTCTCTCTCTGGTTTGTCAGGTGAAACTGGTCTAGACTAAGACACTATCATAATTCAAAATATGATCGCTCTATTAGGCCTTAACTCGTACATTGCTAATGAACCAAGACAAGAAGAAACCATAGCATCAATAGAGAGATTCAAGAGACCATGATATTTTGAATTTTTTTTATTGAGAAAAAGGTGACATCATCACCGCTTCATTAATAAATTATTAACGAAACAAGTATTACAAATACTATACATCTATCTGTTCCTTAAAACGGAACAACGGAAAACAATTACATAGCCAAACATACAATAGTAACTAGTCCCTCCCCTAGCTAAGATTGTAGACGAAAGCATCTGTAACCTGTTCTCCCACCCATCTCTACTAGATGTAATTTGAATATCAGAAAAATCTAATTTGAAATTCGAATTCCATCAATATTCCTCACCACCCGAGAACTCCCTCCACCCTCCCCCAAACGTCTACCTTGGTAACAACCACATCCACCATCTCTTGCCGGCATGCTTCCTTCTCTCACGACGATGTTGCCGTCATACCGCCAATCTAACCCCACCATGATGCCATCTTCCGATTGCGTCAAATCCAGCCCTCAACAGTAGTCATAGTTCACAACCTACAAGCCAACGCTCCGAACGAACTCCCCCATCGACGAACACCTTCGCCGTGAGAGCTTATAAGGGGATCCCACTGTCCATCCCAAATTCGCCAAACATACTTTGAATTTCAAAAATCTAGTATGAAATTCAAAAGTCAATCAAATTTCCTCTCCCTACTCACCAAATATGTTTTGAATTTCAAACATCTAAATTGAAATTCAAAAATGATCTAGATCTCCCCCTTCATATATGTTTTGAATTTCAAAATTTTAAATTGGAATTCAAAACTCATCCAAATCATTCCCTCCACCCCCCAACTGCATGAATTTGAATTTCGAAATAATAATCTGAAATTCAAATAACAGAAAACACTCATCCTCAACTAAAATTTGAATTTCAAAACTTGAAATTCAAAATTCTAGATATCTCCCCCGTCCATACTCTAAATTCAAATTTGAATTTCGAGACTCAAAACCGCGATTCAAAATTTGAAACTCAAAGCTTGGCTTCCCTGCTCCGGCAGCCCATCGACAGTAGCTAATGCAGATGGACGTTTCCTCAAAGCCCCTCACGACTTCACCTCGACGAGCCCCTCCGACACCGCTAAGATCTCAGCGTCCATAGCTGCTCTAAGCCCTAGTTCACTACTTCGCCGATCTAAGTCCACTCCACTCTGACGAGCCCTGGATGGAGTCGCACTGAACCCAACATCAACGACTCCACCGATGCCACACTCAAAGATCCAAGTCCATGCCACTCGCGATGAGCCCAGTCCCGTCACCGATGGTCGTCAATGCCGTCTTTGAGTGTGGCCATCAACACTTCGAGGCGTCGACCATCCCCGCTGTTGTGATCTCTCGCCGACGGCCTCAATACTATCTCACGCGCAGTCTCTGCCACTCTCGCCAGCGTAGCCCCACCCTCGACGTCAGCCACCATGCCGCTGAAGCTCTTTACCGTGCCATCCAACTCTATCCACCGTAGATCCAAAAGAACCCACATCTAAACTCCAAATCGAAAGATCCGAACAACTCACCACCGCATTCTGAAAAATTATGGGAAGCATTCTAGGCTTTAGATAGTACGCAATAATTGTATGCACATTTTAAAGGAATAGCTAACATATGGTACATTCTCATCATGAGAAATGGCATCAGGTTCCTTCTTTGCTTCCCACTGGTAAAATTGATGATCAACCACAACAAACGAATTACCACAAGGGGCTTGAAAGACTCAGACAACTCTTGTATATGTACAAGAAAAAATGGAACTATTGCCTGGAGGAATGCTTACCATCCGGAGAAGTGTCCTCTAGTCCCTTTCCTAGGAATGCTTGATAGCCTACAAATATTTTATAAAAAAACCCTTCATCCCCAATAAATACAAAAGTATACGGTACAAATATAGGTAGAAAGGGGAAAGGGATTAAAAGAAACCTCATCAAGCTCCTTGCGTACGGTCTCCACCTCCGAGATATTCCTATAAGAAACCAACATGTCCATATAAGATAACACTATTCGTTTAATGGGAAAAAAGAAAAAAACTAGCTAAAATGAGTAGTAAGCATAAATCCTATTGGGGATGTTATGGACAGAAGTACCTCATATCTCAAGTGAAATTGAGAAAGTGAAGACAAGGTGGACACAAGTATTTTACGTGGAAAACAAGGGGCAAGAGTAGTGAGATTTTATTCTTGAAAGTAAGGATTACAACACATTCTCTATAAATATAAAGAGATAAAAATTTTACTTTCTTTTATAGTAGGAGAAACAACTCCCTCGCAATTTGAGAAAAATACAAAGTATACAAATTATCTCTAAGGAGACACAATTTTATCTCTCTCAAGAACACTCTTGTAATACTCTTTTCTTTTTCTTTCTTAATCCCTCTTTCTTTCATCCTCACTTTTCGCTCTGCAACCAAAGCTTTGATACCACTGTTAAGAAAGTTATGGGTGTTGACTCTTAGTTTTGTGTGCACAAAACGTGTCTATAAATACTAATAAATTTAAATTGAGTTGTTCAGATTTTCAGGATCAAATAATATCCATAAGAGATCCAAGAGAGATTCAAGAATATTCAAAGAAGGAAAGTAATAAAGAAAGATTGAGAAATCAAGCAAAAGAAGAAGATATTCAAAAAGAGTAGTTGATTGATTAGTGTCCAAGAAAGCTATCAAGATCAGTTGCTATCATTCTATATTTGTGAGATTTAATCTGTATAAAATTAATTGGTGATTGATTAGATTTTGGTAAAAATATAAAGTGGATTCGATATGAACATCGCAATACCGGTCGACCGCACCTCATGATGGTCAACCGCATCGCAGTCGACTGCAACTCACAGTTACGTAAGAAGCAGTCGACCCTTCATCTCTCTACTATACGCCAGAGAGATGAATGGTCGACTACACCGAAATTACGGTCGACGTACTTTGCGCTGTTCACATTTTTGGAATGTATCGTTTCTAATTTTGATCGATACACTTTCCAGTCTATTTAATTGGATGAACCCACTGTGTATTTGGCACCTACTACTTCTGAGAAAAATCTTCTGAACTAATCTTTCAACAATCAATCCGAGGGTGTGTGATAATCTTTGTATTTTTCAGTCAAGATCATTTAGGATCTTGAGTTTTTCTTTTCTTCCACTTCGGTGAGATTGACGGGACTTGTGTTAGAAGCCCTTTGGGTGTAATAGGTCTCTTGGCATGAATTCGAAAATCACTGTACAAGAATTTGAGTATAGTGGAACGCTTGTGGCGGAGAATTTATGC
Source organism: Hemerocallis citrina (assembly GCA_017893485.1). Classification (NCBI taxonomy): domain Eukaryota; kingdom Viridiplantae; phylum Streptophyta; class Magnoliopsida; order Asparagales; family Asphodelaceae; genus Hemerocallis; species Hemerocallis citrina. Next base: position 134,007,314 of record CM030360.1, on the reverse strand, counting down.
AAGTAGGTGGTGTAGACGCAGACCTGGGGCTCGAACCACGTTATATCACTGCATCACTTGTGCTATTTACATTTCCTCTATTTATCTCTTTTATTTACTCTGCACTTTACTTTAATTTTTTTTTAATTCCGCACAATCACCCTATTCACCCCCCTAGGGTGATTAACAGTGGTATCACAGCGAGGTACTTAAAAAAAGCTTAAAAGCTTAAGCAAAAGGTCCAATGGCCGAAATCCTTCCTCCCAAAAACTTGTACTCATCGAAGCCATTTGTCTCCAATGGGACAAGTCTCACAGGCTCACCATTTTTTGATGGAAAATGCTATGATGTTTGGAAAGTTTGTATGTCTCATTTTCTACAGATGCTTGGAGAAGAAGTATGGAATGTGTGCATCAATAAAACAGATATTCCGGTTAGCGACGGAAAGACAGCTTTCACAAAAGCGGTGCTTGCTCTCAAGACAGCAAATTCCAAAGCCATGAAGACTCTTTATGCAGGGTTGAATAACGAAGAACTAATGCGATGCGAGCAAAACTGTATGACAGCCTGCGAGATCTAGAACAACATGTTGAAGCGGCATGAGAGAACCGCTTCTAAAGTAAAAGCTAAAGTAAATTTTGTTTTTATAAGTTTGATGTGTTTCATATGCTACCAGGAGAAAATGTGAATCAAATGCTTGCCTGCTTCGATATCATTGCCCACGAACACGAGAGCTTAGGTAAAGGGTTGGATGATGACCGAAAGGTCAGAAAACTCATAAGCTGTCTCATGCCAGAGTAGGATGTAAAGGCTGTTGCAATAAGGGAGACCCTTGAAAAGGAATTCGACTACTACACATTCCAAGGAAAGCTGAAGACATAAGAGATGGAAATGACAAAAACTAAAAGATACAGACAAAACATCGGGATTTAATCAAAAACCGAAGAGAAAACCATTGCACTGAAAGCAGAAAAATTCCGACCATCAAAAGAAAATTCAGACCGTGAGGAGTCAGATGAGGACATTGCTTTATTGAACAAGCAATTTCGTAAGTACCTCAAACATAAAAAATATGGCAGGTGCCAAGGAGAAAAGGAGAAAGATAAAGATGACGTGTGCTATAAATGCAAGAACCCTGGACACATCCGTGCAAACTGTCCCGTCTCACAAGACAGGAATAGGGACTACTACCACTCAAACTCAGGTCTGAAAAAGAAGGTGCTGAAGGCAACATGGCTTGACTCAGATTCAAGTGAGGAAGAGTAAGGTTACAACAATGTCGGCTTCATGGCTCTTGGGAATGGTGAGGTGCAATCATCATCCTAAGAAGAGGTAATCGAAGAACCTACTTATGATGAGCTAGTAGACAAGTGTAATGGTTTAAAAGACTATGCTAAGAAACTAAGTCGTGAACTTAGGCAATATAAACAAATTCCAAATGAAACACATGACTCCTGTATTACAAAAAATCAAAAACTGAAAAATAAGAATGCCTTGATCAGGAAAAAAATTGAGTCGTTTAGAAAAAAATCATGATGTATTGCTAGAGAAAAATGAACTTTTAAAACAACAAATTCGAGAATCCTTAGCAACACATGATGATCACTTAAGAGAAATTCATGGGAAATCTGTTTATATCGGCAAACTGACAGATGATTTAAAAGTATGCAAAAGAAAATTTGATGAGGTAGTGGAAGGCTGTAACGAAGCTCTTGAACAAAATAGAATTCTTGATGCTACACTAGAAACTCTTCGTTGGAATACAAAAGACGATGACATGACTAGAAAAAGACTTTGTAAAAGAGTAACTGAACTTGAAAAAATTTAGAAAAATATGAAGGGCTAACTTTATTACAAAAAATTCAAGATCCTATCATGATATTCGAGGGCTTGGTTACGAAGAGCCAATACACCATCAAAAATTTAAATCATCATGTCATACACACTTGCACAATCACCAACATAATTACAAACCAACCCAAAACTATGCAAGTGTGCATGACTCAAGACATAGTCGTATCACATGTCATTACTGTTGTAGACTAGGATATATTTCTTATAACTGTCCATTCAAAAGTGTAACACCCCGAATCCCAAATACACTGAATTCGAGATGTTCTACAGGATCTTTTCACTTCCTTTAGTACAATTTTATAAGGAAATTTAAACTTTTCACTTTACATCAGAGTTTACATCAATATAACACTTTACATTGCACAGCGGAAGTAAAATTTACAACAATGAAATGAATATACAACAACATTGAGTAATCTTTAAGCATTTGTTCCTCTTTAATCTTTATCAAGCCATTTACCTGCATATAAGACTGTGGGTACGTCAGTTTATTCAACCGACGATCATTATACACGGCCATCCTCTCTTTGCCGGAATAGTATAACTTAATTTTCCATATTTAGCAAACACAAACTTGTCACATTTCAAACTAAAGGGACTGCCCTATTGATGTCGTGTTTTGATTGTGCACTTAGTCCTTAATGCATTTATTTATATTACATGGCACTAATGCGCACTTGTTCAGATTCTATGCATCCCATACTACATAGGTCCGAGGACAAGCCCTTAATCGTTCTTCATCTTTGTAGGGTTCAATCCCTCGGTATGACTTAATCTACTACTGTAACTACGGTAGGTATCTTAGATGTTCTATGATCTATGAGCCCATGTCCAGGCAGCCTGGAGGAGAATCCTACGCACTGACACGACGCATCGAGCAGGCAACCTATGGACAATTCAGCCTCCGCCATGGAACAATAGCACCACCCATAGCCACTCGAACATCCCACAAGCGTCGCCACCGGGACGATAATTCTAGAGTAGTGCCCACGCCATGTCTTGACGCATCAAGCAGGCATCCTGTGAATCACTCTCACACCGCTAATCCGATGGCCCCCATACTCGCGTTTTTCTCCTACTTTCATCATGTTTCCACTATGTACTAATCCTTAGTTCTTTTCAAAATCATGAACAAAAATCAAAGCTCTAGAGTTAGCCTCTCCACTAAACCGGACTTATTCATTCATTCAAACAGGACCAACCTTGGTCTTTCATTTCAAATTATCATTTCATTTATTTCCAAATGCCGGGGGAGACTTAGCTACTCTTTTGTTTCAAATTTCAATTCACAATTTCCAAAATGAGCATTTCCAATTCATAAATTTCCATGTTGAGTCATCATACTCAAAAGTATATTTCTTTTCAAATCATGATTTCTAATTCGTTCAAATAGTCCATAACTATACATGAAATTCATATGCTTTATCGATTATCAACTTCACATCAAAATTTCACTTCACTATGAATATTCGCATTTAATATTTTTCGCACTATTCACATATGAGAATAATTCATAACCATCACAAAATAAAATTTCTTTCTCAACTATATTAATCTTCTAATCATTCATTTCAAATTCTTTTTGCAAGGTATAATTTTTCACAAAGTATACATATAGAACCATAGTTCTATTTATGCATTTTATTCTCAAATCATAGTTCATGCAAATAATTCCCAAATTATTCTTATAAAGACCCATATATTTTTAGGAGAATAGTCATATTTTTTCCATAATTTTTTGGCCACCGAAACATTCAAAAAAATAAAATTTTCAATCTTGCCGATGGCAAGATTCGAACCCAGCACCCCAGGAACAGCAGCCAAGGCACAGACCACTAGGCCAAGGTGCTAGACGGTATAAAGGATGCTGAGAGTAATAAATACTCTCGGCCGCACACTTTAATCCTTTTTTTTTCTCAAAAAAAATGCAAAGTATGTAACTGAGGGGATTCGAACCTGTGACATCTGAGAAACAGGCCGTGCACTCCGACCAATTGAGCTACGCGCTCAGGTTGTCGAGTAGTAATTCGAAATTCCTTTTAAAACCATTTTCTCTGTCATTAAAACGTTTCGATGTTCAAATAGTCCCCACTTCATTTTGTTTTCATAAAAATTACTGTACAACTCCAGATTAATTATTTCTTGTCTAATTTACATATCAGTATGAAAAAATAATTTTTTCAACAATTAAAACATATTTTCATACCATTAATTTGAAATATGAACTATCCCTACCACATTTTCTTCTCTTTTCGGCATTTCTTAGCAATTAGCATTCTAATCTCTTTATCAACCAATTTCATATTAATTCTCTGTCCTTAATCATTTATCCAACATACAAACTTATATTTTAGTTTCTTCATGCCCATATTAACACAAAAGATCTATTTATTCACATGAAGTAGTATTGCCAATCTACTAACTTTGTATATATAATTGTGGTGTAGATAATGAGACCTTCGTTAACAAACCATGGTTATAATTAATCCATACAACTTAGATTTTTATTACTCAAATCACATACAATTTGCACACCCACATTCCAATCAATTCATTGGTCAATGTCCAATTAAAAGCGTACTCTTATTAATTTTTTTTCATGCCTCATTCATTCAATTTAATCTAGCATGCATCCCTAGTTAGAATATAGAAAATTTTACCCACCTTAATTTGGAGAGAACAAACACTACTAGCAGCCTCCTAGATGAAAGTTCTTGCAACGAAATGCTTCTCCTCCTTGTACACGCACGCACAAGCCTCCAAGCACTCCAAAAACCGAGAGCTCCTTCCCTTTGATAGCCGGCCTTCTCTCCTTCTTGAATGCAAGCACAACTCCCACACACAACTCAATCTTTTAACTCACACAAATTTAATTTAGACTATAGATTTGGAAGAGAATAATTTTACACAAGAATAACTAGCCATGGGGGGGGGGTTATTTATACTAAAAATCAAAGAGAATGGAGGGCTAGGATCAATTGGTTGGTTGTAAGATGCAGGGCTCGGATGAAAGTAGGAGTTACATTAACTACCCACAACCTAGTAACCACCACACCATGATCACCATTACAAAATTTGATTTCCCTCCAAAAGAACCACAACCGGCCTAGAGAAGAGTGCATTTTGCACGTGTACGTGCAATGCACGTGCATGCAACTAGGTCCAAAAGTTGTACATTAAATTTTTGTATAAAAATAAAATAGTCTTTAAATTGTATTCTACATGACAAGTTGTATAAAAGTAGTCCATGGGCTTTAATTTATGGGCCAAAATAATTATTATAAAATAAAATAAATGAATTACATTTTGGGCTTTTTAAAAGAAAAGGCTTTTTAAAAGAAAGGACTTTTCATCCATTTAAAAGAAGGCTTTTGTATAAAATAATTTGAAAGCACAAATTTAAATATTTATACCCATCACAATGAAAATAATTATAAGATTTAATTCAACCCAAAATATTGCACGTGCACACCACGTGCAAAATAAAATAATTTTTCATTAAATGAAAAATCAGGGCATTACAACACTCCCTCCTTAGAATAGTTCCGTCCCTGGAACTACAGTCAAGAGCGAGAAAACAAAAATACAACACTCACAACAAGAACAAAAGATACAAAGATACAATCAAGCAAAAAGCTCAGGATAGTCCTTCAACATCCTCTCCTCAGACTCCCAAGTAGCCTCTTCAACCAAGTGGTTTCTCCAGACTACCTTGACCATCGGTATCGTCTTGTTCCTCAAGACTTTCTCTCTACGGTCAGCAATCTCGACAGGAGACTCGATGTAATTCAGATCCAATTGCAAACCTTCCGGCACTTCAGGCAAATGATGACTCGGATCTGGAATGTAACCTCTCAGCATAGACACATGAAAGACATTGTGCACCTGAGATAACTCTTCCGGTAATTCAAGCCGATAAGCAGTTTTCCCGATCCTTTTCAATATCTTGTACGGGCCTATAAACATCGGGGTTAACTTCCCGTCTTTGCCAAATCGAACCACACCTTTACTGGGTGATACTTTCAGAAAGACGAAGTCACCAACCTCAAACTCAAGGTCCCTTCTCCGGTTGTCTGCATAGCTTTTCTGCCTGCTCTGAGCTTCTACCAACCTTTTCCTGATCAGAACAATCTTCTCAGAGATTTGCTGCACAAGCTCAGGACCAAACAACTGACGCTCCCCAACTTCAAACCAACAAACAGGTGTCCTGCACTTCCTACCATACAGAGCTTCGTACGGTGCCATCCCAATGCTAGCCTGAAAACTGTTGTTGTAGGGAAACTCTACCAAGGGTAAATGCCTTTCCCAACTGCCTCCAAAGTCTAGTATACAACACCGAAGCATATCCTCAAGAATACGATTGACTCTCTCGGTCTGCCTATCGGTTTGCGGATGAAAAGCAGTGCTGAAATCCGTCTTGGTCCCCAAAGCTGTCTGAAGACTCCTTCAGAAATGCGAAGTAAACCGCGCATCTCGATCAGACACAATAGTTGACAGAACACCATGAAGCCGGACTATCTCGCCAACATACAACTCAGCCAACTTGTCCATCGAAGCAGTGAGTTTCATCGCCAAAAAGTGAGCGGACTTAGTTAGTCGATCGACTATTACCCAAATCGCATCATTGCCTTTAGGACTCTTAGACAATCCCGTAATGAAATCCATACTGATGTTATCCCACTTCCATTCCGGAATAGGTAACGGCTGTAATAGACCTCCGGGTCTCTGATTCTCCGCTTTGACTTGCTGACAAACCTCAGACTTCGCCACAAATTCAGCCACATCCCGCTTCAAAGCTGACCACCAAAAATGCTGTTTGATGTCTTTGTACATCTTAGTACTCCCAGGATGTACCGACAAAAGGGTAGCATGCGCCTCCTGAAGAATACTCTCTCTCAGGTCCGCCTGATTTGGAAGGCACAGCCTATCTCTGAACCACAACACTCCATCCCTGATTTGAAATACGGGCAACCTGCCAGCACCAACCTGCTCCTTCATCTCCAAGATATCAGCATCAACCTCCTGACTTGCAATGATCCTTCCATTTAGTGTTGGCTGAAGCCTCAACTGAGCCAAAGATGCTCCCAATCCTTGCAAGACAACCTCAATACCTTCTCGATCCAATTCCTCAATCAGATGCTTCTGAGTTGTAATCAAACTGGCTAAACTGCTCTTGCGACTAAGTGCATCAGCAACAACATTAGCCTTCCCAGGATGATACTTTATCTCAGGTCGCATGTCCTCAAGTACTTCCAACCATCTTTCCTGCCTCAAATTCAGATCCCTCTGCTGATATATATACTTCAAACTCTTGTGTTCCGTGTACATGTTCAACTTCTCACCGTACACATAGTGCCTCCATTTCTTCCGGGCAAAGATAATCGCAGCCAACTCCAGATCATGAGTCGGGTAATTCTTCTCATGCGGTCGTAGTTGCCTAGACCCATAAGCGATTACTCTTCCTTCTTGCATTAAGACACAACCAAGCCCACGATGTGAAGCATCGCTATAAACATCATACTCAACACCTGCTCTAGGCAAAGCCAAAATAGGTGCAGTAGTCAGCTTCTCTTTCCACTCCTGAAAGCTCGCCTCACATTGCTCAGTCCACTTGAAGTTCACATTCTTCTTGGTTAGACCAGTAAGCGGCACGGCTATCTGAGCATAACCTTGAATGAATCTCCTGTAGTATCCAGTCATTCCAAGAAAACTTCTGACTTCGTTCATTGTAGTAGGCCTAGCCCAATCTCTCACTGCCTCTATCTTCTGAGGGTCAGTTGCCACTCCCTCCTTAGAACGGATGTGACCTAGGAATGCCACTTCAGATTTCCAGAAATCACACTTGGATAACTTGGCATACAACTTCTGCTCTTCCAGCTTCTTCAAAACTGCTGCCAGATGCTCGGTGTGCTCCTCCTCTGACTTGGAGTACACGAGGACATCGTCGATAAACACTACGACGAAAGAATCAATGAACGGCCTCAGAACTCTGTTCATTAAATCCATGAAGATTGCGGGTGCATTCGTCACTCCAAATGGCATAACTAAGAATTCGTAATGCCCATGTCGAGTTCTAAATGCAGTTTTGTGCACATCTTCAGCTTTCACTCGAACTTGGTGATATCCTGATCGAAGATTTATTTTGGAGAAAACAACTGCTCCTTGTAGACGATCGAACAAGTCATCAATTTGAGGAATAGGATACTTATTCTGAATAGTTACCTTATTCAGCTCCCGGTAATCGATACACATTCTCATCGATCCATCCTTCTTCTTTACCAAAAGTACTGGTGCTCCCCAAGGTGACGCACTAGGTTGAATAAAGCCTTTCTCCAATAGTTCCTCAATCTGCTGTTTCACCTCATCCTGTTCCACTGGAGCCATCCTATACGGTGCCTTAGAAATGGGTGCACTTCCCGGTTGAAGGGTGATGCTGAACTCTACATCACGATGCGGGGGTAACCCAGGAAAACCATCCAAGAACACAGTCGGATAGTCCCGAACCACAGGAATCCCTTGCACTTCCACAGGAGTCTCTTCCTTGCGGATAGCTGCCACCAGCTTAGAACACTTCTTCTTCCCTTGGAAAGTGACTTCAGGTCCACCTGGAGCGTTCACTATTACCGTCTTGGTCTTACACTCGATGCTTGCACTGTACACCGACATCCAATTAATGCCAATGATAACATCGACTCCTAAGATAGTCAACTCGATCAGATCAATGCCAAAGATTCGGTAACCAATCACGATCTCACAATCAGCATAATACCGATCAGTGGATAAAGTTTCCCCTGATGGAGTAGCTACTGCTAAGATCTTGCCTGGAAAAATCTTCGGTTCAACTCCCAATATTTTAGCAAATTTAGGAGACACAAAAGTATGAGAGGATCCAGTATCAACAACACAACAGCTTTCATTCCATATTCTGATGTAAAAGGTCCATCAAATTCGAAGTATGAAACATGAACTTTGAATCAACTTCGCATTTCATTGAATTCCAAACTTTATACATTCGAATTGAAAAATATTTCTTGACATTAGAATGAAAGATAGTAGAAGCTACAATAGTCTAACTCCTATGGTTCCTCTTCGCTTCTCGAAGTTCTCCCCGTAGTTCATCAACTTCATCCTTCAGCACATCTGACAAATTCTTCCTCTTCTCGAGTTCCCATATATGATGACTGAGAACAGAATAGTCGTCCTTCCGCTTCGCTAGCTGAGCCTCCAATAATCCGACTCTCTCTCGCAGTGTTTCTACCTGCCTCTGAAGAGAAGTCACAAGACTATTCAGAACTGGTTCTTCTTCTTCGTCAGAAGAAGAGTCATCAGATGAATCCGGAGGTGGGGTGATCTCTCGGGATTCAGGCCATTCTTCTTCGTCAGAATCTGCTTGCCCTGGATAGTACTCGTCCTCGGAATCTGCCTGTCCAGGATGGTACTCTTCCTTGATGATATGCCAGTCGTTGTCTCCAGCAGGGTCGAAGTGATCAGCCATCTTAGAAATAGGGAGGAAGAAGCATAAGTCATAGAGCAACACAAATGTAAGTCACTTACATTTAAATCTCTAGACTCAAACTCACTCTAATGTCCACTTCTAGGGTGTCGTTTCTTATAAATTTGTACAAGTGTGGAAGCGTGGCTCTGATACCACTCTGTAACGCCCCGAATCCCAAATACACAGAATTCGAGATGTTCTACAGGATCTTTTCACTTCCATTAATATAATTTTACAAGGAAATTTAAACTTTTCACTTTACATCATAGTTTACATCAATATTACACTTTACATTGCACAGCGGAAGTAAAATTTACAACAATGAAATGAATATACAACATCATTAAGTAATCTTTAAGCAATTGTTCCTCTTTAATTTTTATCAAGTCATTTACCTGCATATAAGACTGTGGGTACGTCAGTTTATTCAAACGACGATCATTATACACGGCCATCCTTTCTATGCCGGAAATAGTATAACTTAATTTTCCATATTTAGCAAACACAAACTTGTCACATTTCAAACTAAAGGGACTATCCTATTGATGTCGTGTTGTGATTGTGCACTTAGTCCTTAATGCATTTATTTATATTACATGACACTAATGCGCACTTGTTCGGATTCTATGCATCCCATACTACATAGGTCCGAGGGTAAGCCCTTAATCGTTCTTCATCTTTGTAGGGTTCAATCCCTCGGTATGACTTAATCTACTACTGTAACTACGGTAGGTATCTTAGATGTTCTATGATCTATGAGCCCATGACCAAGTAGCCTGGAGGGGAATTCCACGCACTGACACGACGCATCGAGCAGGCAACCTATGGACAATTTAGCCTCCGCCATGGAACAATGGCACCACCCATAGCCACTTGAACATCCCACAAGCGTCGCCACCGGGACGATAATTCTAGAGTAGTGCCCACGCCATGTCTTGATGCATCAAGCAGGCATCCTGTGAATCACTCTCACACCGCTAATCCGATGGCCCCCATACTCGCGTTTTTCTCCTACTTTCATCATGTTTCCACTATGTACTAATCCTTAGTTCTTTTCAAAATCATGAACAAAAATCAAAGCTCTAGAGTTAGCCTCTCCACTAAACCGGACTTATTCATTCATTCAAACAGGACCAACTTTGGTCTTTCATTTCAAATTATCATTTCATTTATTTCCAAATGCCGGGGGAGACTTAGCTACTCTTTTGTTTCAATTTTCAATTCACAATTTCCAAAATGAGCATTTCCAATTCATAAATTTCCATGTTGAGTCATCATACTCAAAAGTATATTTCTTTTCAAATCATGATTTTTAATTCGTTCAAATAGTCCATAACTATACATGAAATTCATATGCTTTATCGATTATCAACTTCACATCAAAATTTCACTTCATTACGAATATTCGCATTTAATATTTTTCGCACTATTCACATATGAGAATAATTCATAACCATCACAAAATAAAATATCTTTCACGACTATATTAATCTTCTAATCCTTCATTTCAAATTCTTTTTGCAAGGTATAATTTTTCACAAAGTGTACATATAGAACCATAGTTCTATTTATGCATTTTATTCTCAAATCATAGTTTATTTCATTCAAATAATTCCCAAATTATTTTTATAAAGTCCCATATATTTTTAGGAGAATAGTCATATTTTTTCCGTAATTTTTTGGCCACCGAAACATTCAAAAAAATAAAATTTTCAGTCTTGCCGATGGCAAGATTCGAACCCAGCACCCCAGGAACAACGTCCAAGGCACAGACCACTAGGCCAAGGTGCTAGACGGTATAAAGGACGCTGAGAGTAATAAATACTCTCGGCCGCACACTTTAATCCTTTTTTTTTCTAAAAAAAATGCAAAGTATGTAACTGAGGGGATTCGAACCCGTGACCTCTGAGAAACAGGCCACGCACTCCGACCAATTAAGCTACTTGCTCAGGTTGTCGAGTAGTAATTCGAAATTCCTTTTAAAACCATTTTCTCTATTATTAAAATGTTGCGATGTTCAACTAGTCCCCATTTCATTTTGTTTTCATAAAAATTACTGTACAACTCCAGATTAATTATTTCTTGTCTAATTTACATATCAGTTTGAAAAAATAATTTTTTCAACAATTAAAACATATTTTCATACCATTAATTCGAAATATGAACTATCCCTACCACATTTTCTTATCTTTTCGACATTTCTTAGCAATTAGCATTCTAATCTCTTTATCAACCAATTTCATATTAATTCTCTGTCCTTAATCATTTATCCAACATACAAACTTATATTTTAATTTCTTCATGCCCATATTAACACAAAAGATCTATTTATTCACATGAAGTAGTATTGCCAATCTACTAACTTTGTATATATAATTGTGGTGTAGATAATGAGACCTTCTTTAACAAACCATGGTTATAATTAATCCATACAACTTAGATTTTTACTACTCAAATCACATAAAATTTGCACACCCACATTCCAATCAATTCATAGGTCAATGTACAATTAAAAGCGTACTCTTATTAATATTTTTCATGCCTCATTCATTCAATTTAATCTAGCATGCATCCCTAGTTAGAATATAGAAAATTTTACCTACCTTAATTTGGAGAGAACAAACACTACTAGCAGCCTCCTAGATGAAAGTTCTTGCAACGAAATGCTTCTCCTCCTTGTACACACGCGTACAAGCCTCCAAGAACTCCAAAAACCGAGAGCTCCTTCCCTTTGATAGCCGGCCTTCTCTCCTTCTTGAATGCAAGCACAACTCCCACACACAACTCAATCTTTTAACTCACACAAATATAATTTAGACTATACATTAGGAAGAGAATAATTTTACACAAGAATAACTAGCCATGGGGGGGGGGGGGGTTATACTAAAAATCAAAGAGAATGGAGGGCTAGGATCAATTGGTTGGTTGTAAGATGGAGGGCTAGGATGAAAGTAGGAGTTACATTAACTACCCACAACCTAGTAACCACCACACCATGATCACCATTAAAAAATTTGATTTCCCTCCAAAAGAACCACAATCGGCCTAGAGAAGAGTGCATTTTGCACGTGTACGTGCAATGCACGTGCATGCAACTAGGTCCAAAAGTTGTACATTAAATTTTTGTATAAAAATAAAATAGTCTTTAAATTGTATTCTACATGACAAATTGTATAAAAATAGTCTATGGGCTTTAATTTATGGGCCAAAATAATTATTATAAAATAAAATAAATGAATTACATTTTGGGCTTTTTAAAAGAAAAGGCTTTTTAAAAGAAAGGACTTTTCATCCATTTAAAAGAAGGCTTTTGTATAAAATAATTTGAAAGCATAAATTTAAATATTTATACCCATCACAATGAAAATAATTATAAGATTTAATTCAACCCAAAATATTGCACGTGCACACCACGTGCAAAATAAAATAATTTTTCATTAAATGAAAAATCAGGGCATTACAAAAAGGAATACTAATTTTGTGTGAATAAGAAAAGATCTAAATGCAGGTTCAAAACAAACTTGGGCACGCAAAATTATACCTACTAATCTTGATGTAGGTACCTCAGCGTATCAAGACTAAAGATCGGTGGTATTTTGATAGTGGATGCTCAAATCATATGACAGGTGACAGCAGATTCTTTACATCACTATCAAGAAAAAAAGGGAAGGACATCATCTTTGGAGATAATAGCACTGGTCAAACCATTGGTAAAGGTAAAATAAACTTTGGTTCCTCATACTCCATTGAGGATGTTCTATTGGTAAGAGGTTTGAAATATAATTTAATTAGTGTCAGCCAATTATGTGATAAAGATTTCTTTCACCGTTACTTTTGATAAAAATACATGCACTGTACTAGATAGCAATAAATCTTGTTTACTTCTCACTAACCGATGTGACAATGTATATGTTATAAATTCTATTGAATTAGCACATGAAAATATGAGGTGCTTTGTCACCAGAAATGAGGATGGTTGGTTATGGCATCGAAGACTTGGACACACGGCCATGGACAATCTCAATAAACTTGTAACCAAGGAGCTTGTGAGGAGGATCCCTAAAATCAAATTTGAGAAAGACAAACTGTGTGAGTCATGCCAATTCGGTAAGCAAACTAAAAGTTCTCACAAACCCAAGAAAATGGTATCAACTTCTAGACCCCTTGAACTCTTGCACATGGATCTTTTTGGACCATCACGAACACATAGTAATGGAGGTGTACGATATGCATTTGTAATTGTTGATGGTTATAGTAGATTTACTTGGATTGCCTTGTTACCACAAAAAGATGACACATTGTATGTGTTTCAAAAATTCTGTCGCAAAGTAAAAAATGAGAAAAGCCTCACCAATATTACTATTCGTAGTGATTATGGTGGAGAATTTCAAAACTAACTCTTCACATCATTTTGTGACAAAAGGGAATAAAACATGAGTTCGCTTTTCCTCGCATTTCCCAACAAAATGGGGTTGTTGAAAGAAAAGATCGATCTCTTCAAGAAATAGCCCGAACCATGCTTAGTGAAAAAGATTTACCTAAATCATTTTAGATAGAGGCTTTCAATACAGCATGTCATACAATTAACCAAGTAATCATTAGGAAATATCTTGAGAAAACACCTTTTGAACTATATTATGGCAAAATTCCCAACTTAAGTTACTTTCGCGTCTTCGGATGTAAAGTGTTTATTTTAAATACTCTTGATAATTTAGGAAAATTTGATCATAAAAGTGATGAAGGTGTATTCTTAGGATATTCTCTAAGCAGTAAAGCATATCGTGTATTTAATAAAAGAAGGTGCACAATTCGGGAGTCCATTGATGTTATTTTTGATGAAACTAGTCCCTACACCAAAGAAATATTGCATGTTGTTGTTGATGATGAGACAGGTGTTCGGGTTGAAAAGAAACAGGTTCACATTGAAGAAGACCCAAATATGAATGCTTAAAATCAAAAGTCTCTTAAAGATGAAGATGCATCCAATTCGCAAATAAAAGGGATGCATGTACAACAAATTGATGCCATGGAAGATGAACATGTACAATATCAAATTTCCACAAATGAAAAATGCCCCGTATGGAAAATCATGTCTAGCCATCCACTAACTCTTATACGAAGCGATATGTCAAAAGGGCATGAGTTCGAAATGAGTATGATGGGTGAACTAACTTATTTTCTTGGTCTTCAAATACAACAAAGAAAGGATGTCATCTTTATAAATCAATCTAAATATGCAAAAGAAATAGTTAAAAAGTTCGGACTTGAAAATGCAAATGCTTACAAAATACCTATGGCCACTACTACGAAGCTTTCCAAAGATGAATCTGGTAACAATGTTGATATTTCTACTTATCGAGGTATGATTGGTAGTTTACTTTATATGTAACCCTTGTTTCCCCAAAAATATATTTTCTGTGTATTTTCGGTATTTCAAATTTTTGTTAATTGGTTTTCCGCTTTCGAACTTTTTTTAAAAAAAATGTATTATTGGATCTTCTATTAAAATCTACTTTTGATTAATAATTTTAGCTGTAACTAATTTTTTATGATTTTTGTATTTAATACAGTTCTTATTATTATTATTATTACTTTTATTATTACTATTATTATTTTTATCATTTTAATTATTATTAATATTGTTACTATCTGTATTACTTTGGTAGTGTTGTTATTGCATTATTATTATTTTTATTGTTGTTAAAATTACATTATTTTATAAATTGTATTTTATTCATTATTTTGAGTTTTCTAAATGGATTTTTAAACCCATACCCATTTCCCAACCTATATCCGTTAGCATACACTTAACCCTAAAACCCAGTAAGCTCTAAACCCAACCCGTTTTACCCTTTAATCCTACTCAGCCTATACCCTATTATATATATTTACCCCTGTAAACCTAAAGCCTGTTCATTTTCCTATTACTCAGCCGCCTCCAACCCATCGTCTCTCCCGGTGCTCTCCCTCCTCATCCCGTCTTCCAAGCTCTCTCTCCCGATCACCTGTGCCCCCATCCCCCGTGGCATCCATCCTCGACTTCCTGTGCTTGTGCATTCGTCGACAGTAGACGATGGCATCCTTCGCTCCCGCCTTTAGCCACGACTGCAGAACAACATAGCTCCGTTCTCCCGCTCTCATCCCCTCTCCACTGTGCGCATCCCCCGTGCAGCCCATCTCTCCCACGACAGCACCAGCAAAGCTCCAGCTGATAACCACCCTGCGGCAGCAACAGCCCCTGCCGCACTCTTCCCGTCATCCTCCTTGCCTGCAGCCACCTGCGGCGCTGCCCTCACAACCGCACCCCTGTGCTCCTCTCGACGTGCGGCAGACAGTAGCCTCCCGTCGCTTCCCCACTGCACTCTGCCAGTCTAGCCACCTGCCCCCAACTGTCGACCACTGCCTCCCACCATAGACCACCGTCAATTGCCCCCCCGGCCTGTCCACCCGACGCCGAAAGCTGTCGCCGCCACCTAGTGCAGTGCAGTCCTCCCCATGCTCTGTTTTGCGGTGGGATAGATCACCTTTGATCGTGGGCCGTTCGATCAATTTGATCATCAAGATCTTAATCATCCAATCATCATCATCTAGTGAATCTTGGCCGTTTGATATTTATCTTGATCTTCACTTGGATCTAGCCGTTGGATCCCTTGATCTTCATCAGTCTTGATCTCAGCTGTCCGTTTGATCTGATCTTGATCATCCTCTTGATCTTCGAGATCCGTGCTTGTGTTCATGATTGGTTTGTGTGCTCGTTCGATCTGTTCGTTGTGTTCGTGCCTCGGGAATCCATTCTCGTTATTCTTGCGTAGTGTGGTTTCCATCGTCGGTTAAGGCAAGTAACTTGTACTCAAATATCTTTGTATGATACGAGTCATAAATACCGCTTGTAGTGTAGTTAGGTTCTAGAGACAACTCTTGTGTGTGTTATTCTTGATGGTTTGTCTCTATAGTGCTATTTGACCATAGTTGAATCACGACACAAACTTAACATGAACAACTTAGGTTTTGCCCGTTTTTTATTTGATCATGTATGTGGAGTTTTTGTGAGAATTTGGGTATTTGTTGAGATCCATGTGATAGACTTGTTTTAGATATGTCAATTAACCTATTTCATGATGTTTGGAAACTTGATAGACTCGATTTCTTGTTTGGGTGTATTTGGATCAAGTTTCGTTGAATCTATGTTGATTATTGGTTTTGAGAAAATTCTGTGTTTTGCCGATATTCTGTCTTGATCAGTAATTTAGACCATATTAAGGTCAGATTCTTAATTTCAGTATAAACATGATTCATAGAGAAATTCGTCTGCTTTCCAATCTCTCTGACCTTGCTTGATTTCGTTTTCATGTGTGAGATATGACTGTTTTACTACAGAGGTGTAAATCTTTTCTAGATTTCGTTTCTTGGTGATTTTGATGACTAAATCATTTTGACACTTGTGCTACACATATTATTTTGATCTGAAACTTTGGTCAGTGTATTTATATCTAATTAGGGATTACCCAAAATTTTGGTGGATTTTATTGATGAGTTTTATATGCCATTCCATGCTTGTTTATAAGGACTGTACTTTCTGTATTTTGCTCGCTGTTTTGTAAAGAATCGCATTTTCACCCTGATTCCTTTGACTGTATGAAAAATATTTGTGAAACATGAAAGTTATTCTATCTTTTCTATTTTCATCTCCCTTTGGTAGATTTAGATTTGGTTTCACAGTTGGCGAGATATCACAGTTTTCGTACAGCAGTGTTGGGAATTCCAGATTTGCCAAACTGTCGTATCTTTATGATTTCTGATTTTTGATGGCTAAACTATTTTTACTAGAAAATTTTGAAACTTTATATTTTGATACTAGACATATAGAGGAATACCCCAGATTTTTACTGGATTTATTTGAGGAGTTTTCATGCTGTTTTCCTGCTCTTGAATTCGTTTTCCTGATTTCTGGCTGAACCTAATTCCTGTATTCCAATCAGTTTTGAACTATGTTTTTGTGAATTACTATATGACTTATTTATATTTGGTGGATTCGGTTGGGAGTCTATTTTCAAGACGTTTTGACAGATTCAGATTTGCATGTTTGTAACACTGGGAATCACTGTTTTACTGCAGTGTGGTCTTGCTGTCCTGAACTTGAGATTTATCTATTTTATTCTTTTATGAGATATCATGCACTTGTACATGTTTATCTTGCAACTTGAACTTGTTACATGATCATGCCATGTTATTCCTGATATGTTTTGCACACCTACATGCTTCTTTGACATTAACAATAAAATAACCAATCCAGGGTTTAAGGGAAAGATCTAATAGTGGATAATTCAGAAACGTGTACTCGGAAGGGGGCCCGTGTTTTTCATATTTGGAATTTGGTATATGATTTGGATTATTTTGAATTTGGTATATGATTTAGATTATTTTGAATTTGGTTATGATTTGGATTATTTGGAATTTGGTATATGACTTGGATTACTTGTCCCTGAGTACACTGCCCTCTATGGATCACTATAAAATCTAAAGCGAAACTGTTTGTTGTAGCAACCATGTGTTATAATATGGGGCGCATGAAGTGCTACTTAGATAGTAATAAATACCAGACTTGACATGACATAACTTGACATATATGAATACCTGTTACATGCTTGCCTGATACATGTTCACCTGTTTACCTATATACCTGATTACCTGTTACATAATTACCTATACTTGTACTTGATTACCTGTTTACCTGCATACCTGTTACTTGTTTATCTGTTACATGGTTACCTGTTTACCTGTACATGCTACCTGACACCTGTTACCTGTTTACATGTTTACATGATACTTGACACTTGATGCTTATTTACATGATACCTGTTTACTTGACACTTGATACATGCTACTTGTACTTGTTCACTTTGGCAGGCTAGTAATCTATTTTGACATCATGCTTACTCCATGTTATTAGTTAATTTCTCATGTACTTGTATCCTGCATTACAAGTGGCCTGTAACTTGCAATTGATGGGTACTTGTTTTCTCTTTTTCTCTTTCCTGAAATTGTTAAATTGCAGATTGTGGAGATCAGCTGCCAGATGGAATAGGCGAGATGAGATATTAGTTGCTGGAACTCTTACTACATTTATTTATTTTCCTGTTATTCATGAATAATTGTATCTTGTACTTAGATTTATTTGTATTTGGGCAATGTGATCCAGGATATTTGTTTTATTCAGATCATAACTATTTGAGATTAATATATTTTATTTCAAGTATTCTTGTTGGCATTTTGGTTCATATGTGCATGATTGGTTGATTCTCTTGCTTCCGACTATGATTATTTTGTGAGATGTTGTAAAGATTCCTGAACAACTTATGGATGATGAAAATCATTCACTGGGCTTTTGTCGCGTATCTGTATTCCGTATTCTTTTTGGGAAGCGGGGCATGACATTATATTACTGCATCTCGTCCAGATATTATGTTTAGTGTTTTTCTATGTGAACGCTTTTAATCGTGTCCCAAAGAATCGTATTTGGTTGCCGTTAAGTGTATCATTCAATATCTCAAAGGCACACAAAATACTGGACTTTGGTACCTGAAAAATAAAAACTTTTTCCTTGTAGGATTCTCTGATTCAGATTATGCAGGTAGCTTAACAGACAGAAAAAGTACTAGCTGCACATGTCACTTCTTGGGCAACTGTCGTGTCTCATGGGCATCCAAGAAGCAAAACTCTGCAACTCTCTCAACTGCCGAAGCTGAATATATCGCCGCAAGATCCTGCTGTGCGAAGGTATTATGGATGAAACACACTCTAGAGGACTACAAGGTATTTCTTGATCACATTCCAATTAAATGCGATAACACTAGCATTGTTCATATGACAGAATTCTGATCAATACAGTCGCACAAAACACATTGATATTCGGTATCACTTTATTAAAGACCATTTTCAAAAAGGGGAAATTATTCTTGAATATGTTTCCATTGATTCGCAACTTGCTGATATTTTTACCAAACCTTTAGATGAAAAATGATTTTATTGTTTGAAAGGAGAACTGAATGTTATTTATATTTCAGCTTGAAAATGCGTTTTTGGTTGACTGGACGGGCGACTGTACGCCTGTGGGGGTGTACGGTCGACTGGGCAGTCGACCGGCACACTCTCGGTCTTCGTTTTGTTTTATACTCTGTTTTATACTCTGTTGGCTTTTAGTATTTGCGGTCGACCGGCTCACCCTCTGACCCATGTTTGTCTTTGCAAGGTGTGCGGCCGACCGTACGGTCGATCGGTTTGCTCTCGGGAAAATTTTTATGCTCCATTGATTTTGCGGTCGACCGTGCAGTCGACCGGTTATTTTTCTAGTTGCACGTTGTGATTTTTAAGAACTATCTACTCATTTTTTTTCTATACTATCGGTTTCTTGAAATTCATTCTTCACTTCTTTTTCTTATCCATGCATCGCATCTGTATTGGAAAAATCTCAAATCTATGATACCATGAAGAGCTCTCCCTATATATCAAAGAGTCTCGCTATCAACGGTATCATGTAAGTAGATTTTTTTCCGTTTTTAGAAAAAATATTATATTTCCAAACTTCATCTCTCTTGTTTTGCTGACTGAAAGTTCTTTTCATTTACAAATAGTTTTCGGGGGAGTATATTATATTTACCATGTTGTATTTTATTTAATTTCTACTTGTCTTTTTCCCCCTATTAGTGTGTTCCAAAAAGGGGGAGAATATTTATGAATCTTATGAATGTTCCTTAACACTAAGTAAATATTTTCTTTGAAGTATTGAATTAAGAGGGAGTATTTACAAATCTCTTTTAAAAGCTCTTTACCTAAGAAAATCTGTGTTACAGGACGTATTAAATTAAGGGGGAGTATTTACAAATTTCTTTACCTATGACGATCTGTGTTACAGAAAGTACAAAATTCAGGGGGAGTATTTATATGCCAAATTGTTTAATTTTTACTTTCAATATTCAAAGCCATGTTTTGTTCACACCAAAAGGGAGAGATTGTTGACTCTTAGTTTGGTGTGCACAAAACGTGTCAATAAATATTAATAAGTTTAGATTGAGTTGTTCAGATTTTCAGAATCAAATAATATCCATAAGAGATCCAAGAGAGATTCAAGATTATTCAAAGAAGGAAATTAATAAAGAAAGACAGAGAGATCAAGCAAAAGAAGAAGATATTCAAACAGAGTAGTTGATTGATTAGTCCCCAAGAAAGCTATCAAGACCAGTTGCTATCATTCTATATTTGTGAGATTTAATTTGTATAAAATTGATTGGTGATTGATTTGTTTTTGGTAAGAATATAAAGTGGATTCGGTACGAACAGCGCGATACCGGTCGACCGCACCTCATGACGGTCGACCGCATCGCAGTTGACTGCAACTCACAATTATGTAAGAAGAAGTCGACCCTTCATCTCTCTACTTTACGTCAGAGAGATGAATGGTCGACTGCACCAAAATTGCGGTCGGCCAAACTTTGCGCTGTTCACATTTTTGGAATGTATCGTTTCTAATTTTGATCGATACACTTCCCAGTCTATTTAATTGGAAGAACCCACTGTGTATTTGGCACCTATTACTTCTGAGAAAAATCTTCTGAACTAATCTTTCAACAATCAATCCGAGTGTGTGTGATAATCTTTGTATTCTTCAGTCAGGATCATTTAGGATCTTGAGTTTTTCTTTTCTTCCACTTCAGTGAGATTGACGGGATTTGTGTTAAAAGTCCTGTGGGTGTAATAGGTCTCTTGGTCTAAATCCGAGAATCACTGTACAAGGGTTTGTGTATAGTGGAATGTTTGTGGTGGAGAATTGCTGCCAGTAGGTGGTGTGGACGTAGACCTGGGGGTCGAACCACGTTATATCACTGCGTCACTTATGCTATTTGCGTTTGCTCTTCTTATCTCTTTTATTTACTCTGCACTTTACTTTAAATTTTTTTTAATTCCGCACAATCACCCTATTCACCCCTCTTTAGGGTGATTAACAATGGGTAGAAGCTAACTCACAACTAAAGTGAAATTGAGAAAAGTGAAGACAAGGTGGATACAGATATTTTACGTGGAAAACCCCCAAAGGAGACTGGGTAAAAACCACTGGCAACGGCAGTTGGATTTTATTCTTGAAAGTATGGATTATAATACATTCTCTCTAAATATAAGGAGGGAACAAATCCACTCTCTCACAATTTGAGGAAAATACAAAGTATACAATTATCTCTAAGGAGACACAATTCACTTTCTCAATTTCACTTTAGTTGTGAGGTAGCTTCTGCCCATTCTAACAAATCCTACATTAAAGAACAGTGGTAACATAAATGCACAAGAAATATGAGATCATTAAGTTCTGAAACCAATAGAACTTTCTTCATTTTTGACTGTTTGAAGAACAAAACATGCCTCATTTTGAACAATAATGCTACATTAGGTGGCAATTAATTTTATACCTATAAAAAATCAAAGGTGGACAGACCTTAAGTGCATTTTGGACTCCTGTTGCAACATCAAATTCAATGAAAGCATAATAGAAACCAGTATACTGCACATCACATGAATGCAAGGTTAGGGAGGTTGCTGCATTTCTTTGAGATTATTAAGATTAGTTAAAATAAAGAAGTTATCCATCGATGATACCTTGTAGTTTCTAATCGTAACACCTTCATGATTTTATTTGCCAAAGTTTTAAAATTCTTTTTCCAGTTGAGAAACAGTAATATAAGAAGGAGGGTTGCCAACATAGATGGATCTCGACTCACCTAACAGAAAAAAGAAAAAACAACGATCCAAAAAAAAGGGCAAGAAAGCATTGAGACTTTGAGTTGCATGACAGGCCTTTCCATGCACATTTGAAAGAAATATTTTCCAAAACATGAACTTTGAAGGAAGTCACAAATACACGAGTAAACAGATATTATGTTTTTATGGGTCAAAGGATAAGTGTAAAAAGGAAATCAAACTTTTATATTCATAAAAAAACCCTAATAACCAAGAACTATATTTCAAACTAAAATATACAAGAATTGCAAGCACTACACACCCATACGCAGACACAGACACATACAAGTGGGGAAAATTCAGTCCATCATTGATCTATGTTTCTATATTGGGTTAAGGACCTAAAGATACTCAATGTTTATATTAATTCTCTACACACCCCTAAAGTGAAAAAGAATTACCTTATAGCACCCAAACTTTTTTACAATTTGACCTAAAGACCCCCGCCGTCAACTTCTCCATTAAGTTAGTGGAATATTCTTTGCATTTTCCTTTTAATGGGTTTAAATCCATTAAGAAACATGTTAAGTTACAAACATGCCATCAACTATCCAAAACCAAACCCATTAACCCTATCTAAATCCAAAACTCATCTTCTTCTCCTCTTCATCTTCTTCTTCTCCTCTACCCGAAAACCTGCCATAAACCACCACCATCATCTTCGTCAACCACCACCACCACCATCACCACCACCGACCACCATCTCCAACTTCACCTTCCCGTCACCATCACCTTTATCCCCGAAACACATGACCACCACCTCAGAAACCCACAAAAAACTATTCATCCCCGAAACCCATCACCACCACCTTCATCCCCGAAACATATTTATGATGTGTATAGGTATGTTTATACAAGGATAAAAATAAAATCCCTCAGCTCGCCATAACTTTGAAATTTTAGTGCAGCGCCAGGGTTATTTCAAATGGATCGGAGCCTTAACCACCCATTCTTAGTTTTCATCATGTGGATTAAAGAAAACTAGAAGACCGTTACTGAAAGCTCAACATGTGACTACTGAAAGCTCAACATGTGACGGAGAGTTAAAGCAAAAAAATTAAAAATAAAGCATGCGATCTTCATCATAAACTTCAAAGTTTTGGTGATGCCGCAGGATTATTTCATTGCATTTCGAAGAAAAAAATAAATAAATTTACAACCTAAACTAACTAGCGAAGTTGAATTTCACCAAAGAGAAAACTAACTCTTTTGAAGAACTTTATATAATTCAAAGAGATCCCTTTCTCTTTGAACATCAACATAACAGAAATCCAAACTCTAACCTTAACTTTAACATCATGTCACGCCCCGCTTCCCATTATATGGGAACACGGACACGTAACTGAGGCCCGGTGAATGATATAAGTATGCTAAACTCATATCATCCATAAGCTATACAATGCCAGTAAGCTCAAAAATACAATAATAATCACATAAACAAGAATAAAATGCAATAACCAATATTTGAGATACAAGAACTTACAAAATAGCTGGAGAATGATACAATGCAATAACAGTTTGCTAAGATTCTTCAGTATCCCATCAGTACCTATATAAACAATAGCTCAAAAGAAAGATGGAGAGTACCCGTTAGAGTAAGCTTCGGGCGACAAGTAGTAGCAAGCAGTTAGGAAAATAAATGACTATATAACAATAACAAGAAATTGGAACAATATCAGCTCAATAAATGATAAACGATAACAAGATCAAAAGTTAATAATCAATGGTATGATGGTCGATAAATAATAGTCAATCATCAATAGAAAATAGTCAATAACAAGAACAATGTTCGATAGTCAACGATCGGTAAAATAATAGCCGATGAACACTAGTCAATGGGCCAATAGGTCGATAGGCAGTTAATCAATACTCAATAATCAATGACCAATAATCAATAACATAAATAATCGATGTTCAACGTCAATCTTTAGATTTTACTATCTTTTATCAATCCTAACTAATGCACGTAATCCTGCGTCCTATACCACAGGTTCGGGTGTGATGATGGTAAAAATAGCAGCAGATCAGAGCCATACGATTCCTGCATGGATCTCAAAGCATCTACAGACAAATTAGCCACCACAGGCCTCTTTTACAAGTTGGGCCCACTCAAAGACATAAGGTTCTCTCAAGCCCATAAAAAGTGATAGACTAGGCCCACTAGGAGAGACACCCAGATCATACAGGCTAGGAGTCAAATCTCTTTTCCCTAACAAGGATATCTTATCTCTTGAGGGGGAGAGACTGTCATGCCCCGGTTCCCAAAAGTAGGAATATGAGCACGTACATTGGCCCAGCGAATGATTTTCATCATCCATAAGCTGTTCAGAAATCTTTACAACATCTCACAAAATAATCAGAGTCGGAAGCAAGATAATCAACAACACATGCATAATTGAATCAAAATACCAACAGAATTTACTGGGAACAAAATGTATTAATCTCAAATAAATCAGATCTGAACAAGTCAAAAATCCTGGGTCATACTGCCCAAACACAAGAATAAATCCAAGTAGCAAAAATACAATTGTTCAAAATGAGCAACAGGAAATAAATGAAGATAGCAAAAGCTCCAGTCAACTAGAACTTTAGATCACATACTCCATCGGGCAGCTGATCACCAAAGTCTGCAATTTGACAAATTGCAGGAAGAAAGAAAAAGAAAACAAGTACCCGTCAATGCAAGTTACGAGCCGTTTGTAATGCAGGATACAAGTACATAGGGAAAACTAAACAAATCTAAATAATAGCAGAAACAGATATAGCATAGTATAGCAGAACCAACTAGCATGGTTTACTAACATGTGTCAAGTGTTAAAAGTCAAGCAGCAGGCAGACAGATATACAGATAGTGTCCAATAATGATGTCAAGTGATAGTGTCAGACAGATAACAGGTAATCAGATAATCAGATAGCCAGATAGCAGACACAGATAAAAGATTCAGATTCAAATTCAGATATAAATACAGATGTCAGATTCAGATTCTTTTAAGTTATGTATTAATTACTAACTAGGTAGCACTTCATATGCCATCCTTTTATCACATGGTTGCTACATTAAAAACAGTTACGTTTGTAGATTTCGTAGGGGATCATATACGACCGTGTACTCAGGGTTTAGACAGATATCAGATAACAGATCCGACAGATAGAACCTAGTGGTTCTCTTCTCTATACCTTCCTATAGAAAGTAATGTAGATAGGGTCAAATAACAGATCCAGACAGACAGATAGAACCAATTGGTTCTCTTTTTCCTTACACCTTCCTATCGGAAGTAATATAGACAGGGTCAGATAATAGATAACAGATAATCATATGGAAAATACGTGCCCCCTTCTAAGTACACATTTCTATACTTTCCCACTACTAGATCTTTCCCATAAACTCCGGCTTGATTACTTTTATTATGGTTATCAACAGACATGATAGTGTATGAAATAGTGTCGAACTAACATGTTATAATCAGCATTACGTTCAGGGAAACAAATAAATAATCATAGATGATGTACGGTCACATAAACGAGCAAAACAGTGTATGTTCATATTCAGGACAGCATGATAGTATAGTACTAAAATAGTGATTCCCGTTACTACAGAAATCCAAATCTGAATCCGTCGAAGAATCTGGAAAACAGACTTCCACACGAATCCAGAGATTATAAATAAGCCATATAATATTTCACAAAATCATAACTCAAAATGGGTTTGAATCCAAAAAATATGTTCAGTCAGAATTTAGTAAAACGAATTCACAGTCAGGAAAACAGCATCAAAACTTCTCAAATAAATCCAGAAAAAATCTGGGGTATTCCCCTATATGTCTAGTATCAGAATATAAAGTTTCATAATTTTTCAATAAGATTAGTTTAGTCATAAAAAATCAGAAAACATCTAAAAACAACAGTTTGGCAAATCTGGAATTCCCAACACTCCTGTACGAAGAAATATCTCGCAAGCTATGAAACGAAATCCAAATTCGCCAAAGAGAGATGAAAATAGAAAAGTTAACATAACTTTCATATTTCATAAATATTTTCCATACAGTGGAAGGAAATAGGGTGAAAATACGATTCTTTGCAGAACAGCGAGCAAAATACAACAAGTATAGCTTTCATAAACAAGTATGAAACGGCATATAAAACTCATCAATAAAATCCACCAAAATTTGCGGTAATCCCTAGATAGATATAGAAGTACTGACCAAAGTTTCAGATCAAAATAATATGTGTAGCACAAGTATCAAAATAATTTAGTCATCAAAATCATCAAGAAACAAAATCTGGAAAAGATCTACACCTCTGTAGTAAAACAGTCATATCTCACACATACGAAAACAAAATCGAGCAAGGTCGGAGGGGCTGGAAAGAAAACAAATTCCTCTAAAACTCATGTTTTATACTGAAATTAAGATTCTGACCTTAATATGGTCTAAATTACTGATCAAGACAGATTATCGACAAAACACAGAATTTCCTTTAGGAGCAAAACCAACATGAATCACACGAAAGTTGGTCGAATCATAACTGATATGGGTCAGATGACGTGGCCCCTCCTGGGCCAGAGGATCCCCTCAGGAAGCATACATCACCGGATCATCCAGATCCGCCACGTCAGCATCGGAAAACCACCCCGGACCTCTGCCACGTCAGCCTAGAAACCGCCCGGGCCTCTGCCACGTCAGCCCTATATCTCTCGGGTTTCCACCGCTTCAGGCCCACGGGCAACAGGGTCCAGACCCGACCCCAAACGGGTCCAGTCCCGGTTGACTTCTCCTATAAATACCAGACCCTCTCCCCCTTACTCAGGTAATCAATCTTTTCCCACTCAAAACCCTAGTTACTGTTACTCTCTCTCAGTAGCTGACTAGATTGTCGGAGGGTCTGCCAACGGGACCAACTCCGGTGTTCCTAGACCGTCTGTAGGTACACGAGACCTCGGATCCGAGCCTCCTGATCCGAATCGAGCATCCAGCCTCCACCTCACTACTGCCTACTTCCGTACCGTTCGCTCGGCTGAGGGTCATTCGCACCAGAGCTTCCTCCACCAATACGAATCGAGTAAGAACTCACACCTAGTGTATCCACACGCCTCCCAAAAACAAACCGCATCAGGTTGGCGCCATCTGTGGGAAACTCTATTGCAGATGCCGGCCCGAGCTCAGCCGTTAACGGTACCCCGTCAACTCGAGCTCGCATGGCGCCCAAGGCCAAGAAAATCGTTACCTCTGTGCGTCGGCAGGACGCGCCCCCTCAGGGTACCGACGCCGATGCTCATGGATCCAACAACCCCGGAGCTAGTCACGAACACCAACCGGGGGCCTCCCGACCAGTCCAGCCCGACATACGAGGGGTAATCCAAAACCGGCAGGCCAGCCGGTCCAGGGGAGGGGCCGCTTCCAACTCGGCCTCGAACCATCCCAAACCTCCATTCCAAGGGCGAGGGCCAGCACTCATCCGCATCGGCCGGCACCCACCGGCTCAACAAAATTGGGTCGAGCGAGCCCCGGTCACCCATCAGGAGTTCCAAGACTTCCGAAAAGAAATCATGGAGGCCATCTGGGGACCCCCCGTCGATGACAGCATCCGCCGCTATCGCTCCTGCTCGGATGCCGAGGCCAGCGTGTCTCGCATCCTGACCGTCCAGCCGGAATATGACGACGACATCTTGAAGCGCCTCCAAGAAATGGAAGACCGCTTCGACCACTTCAGGGATGGCGGGCCGAGGCCGGCCCAGGAATACAGGCCCATCCGACCTCCTTTTTCCACCGCCATCTTGCGGGTGGAAATACCTCGGAACTTCTGCTCACCTCAATTCGAGACTTACGATGGGGAGGGCGATCCTGCTGATCACATGGAGGGCTTCAAAACCCTCATGATGATTCACAGCGCATCGGATCTCCTCCTGTGCTGCGCCTTGCCTGCCACCCTCCGGGGTCCAGCTCTGGAATGGTTCTCCAAGCTCGCCCCGGCTCCGTCTATTCTTTCGACCAATTGGAGGGCAACTTCCTCGCCCACTTTGTGACTAGCCGAAAGGCTGAAAGGACAAGTGCGTCCCTACTTGATCTCCGGTAGAAGGAAGGGGAGTCGCTCCGGGTGTTCGTCCAAAGATTCACCGCTGAGGCGAGATCGGTCTCCTCCCTCGACCTAGGGGTCGCCTCGACAGCATTTCGGCACAACGTCTGCCATGGATAGCTGAAGGCCTCCCTGGCGAAGAGGCCCCCGATGGATTTCCCCGACCTCCTCAATCGGGTCGAAAAGTACATCCGTGCTGAGGAGGCCCTGAATCCAGAGGACTCGAATGAAATCCCTAGGAAGGGAAAGCGCAAGGCCGATGAGGTCGAGCCAGCATAGAAAGTTCCAAGGGACGGGGGTGCCACCAAAAGGGTTCCTCCGGTCCCTCGCTTCGAGAGGTACACCCTGCTGACATAGAACGTGTAAACCATTCTCTTGGCGATCGAAGACAGGGACCTCATGCAAATCCCCCTTCGGCCGAACAACAACAACAGTAAGAAGAGGGATCAGCGGTTCTACTGCCGCTTCCACCGGGACAATGGGCACGACACGGGTCATTGCTGTGCCCTGAAGGACGAGATCGAGGCCCTCATCCAATGAGGATACCTCCGGGAGTTCAAATGGGAAGATGCTCGGGACCAGAGGGATACAAGGAACAGGAGGGTTTTCCCTCCTCCTCGAGTGCCCAGACAGCGCCCCGAGCGGGACCAGGAGCTTGAAGAGCCCGAGGGTCAGGCCATCTTACATTGCGTCCACGGAGGGCCAATGGGAGGGGAGTCCAACACTTCTCGCAAGGCATTTATCCGGGATGTCAACGCCATCCAGGACCCCCTCTCCCCCCAGGTCCAGCAACTCCCTGTCTCCTTCTCGAGAGAAGACCTGGAAGGAGTCCGGCTCCCACATTGTGATGCACTCGTTGTTAGCCTCAGCATGGCAAACTTCAAAGTATGGCACATCCTCATTGACAACGGAAGCTCGGTGAACATCCTTTTCCTAGAAGCCTTCGAGAACTTAAAGCTCTCCCGGGACAAGCTAAAGCCAGCCGGGTACACCTTGCACGGATTCTCCGGCATCCTAGTGCCAATAAAGGGGATCGTCACTTTGGACGTCACAGCTGATATGACACCACACCGAAGGACCGAATCAATGGACTTCATGGTTGTGAACGTCAAGGCAGCTTACAACGTCATACTCGGTTGTCCCGAGCTCTGCTCCCTCCAGGCGGTTCCCTCAGCCTACCACCAGAAGATGAAGTTCCCTACCAACACTGGTGTCGGAATTGTTCGAGGAAACCAAGAAGCAGCACGATCGTGCTACATGACGGCAATCAGCGGTGGGGTGTTTCCCCTCAATGCCATCGAACTGCAGTACGAGAGAACCCAGCCGGAACCAAAACCGGCAGACGAGCTAGAAGATGTCTTGTTCGAAATGGAGGATGCATCAAGGTGCTTTCGAGTGAGCTGCTCCCTCGCTCCCGACCTCAAAGCCGCCTTGATCAGCTGCATTTGCCGCAATGTTGACCTCTTCGCCCGGAAGCCCTCTGACATGCCCGGTATCTCCGAGGATCTCATCATGCACAAACTCAGCGTGATCCCCGGGTCGAAGTCGGTTGTCCAAAAATGACGCAAGTTCGCTCCAGAGTGACAGCAGGCGGTAAATGTGGAAGTGGACAAGCTCCTGTCCGCGCGCTTCATACAAGAGGTAAGCTACCCTGAGTGGCTGGCGAACGTTGTCATGGTCAAGAAGGCGAGTGGGAGCTAGAGGATCTGCATAGATTTCACCGACCTCCACAAGGCATGCCCCAAGGATTGATGCTCTTATGACGCCACATTGGGTCACGAGCTCCTATCCTTCATGGATGCCTTCTCGGGCTATAACCAGATCCGGATTTTCCATCTCGATATAGCCAAGACGTCCTTTGTTACGAACCAAGAGCTTTATTGTTACCGGGTTATGCCCTTCGGGCTGAAGAACGTCGGTGCTACTTATCAGAGACTCGTTAACCGAGTCTTCAAGAATCAAATTGGGCGTAACATGGAAGTGTATGTCGACGACATGCTCGTCAAAAGCAAGCAGGGGAGGGATCACGTCGCCGACCTGGAAGAGGCGTTTGAGGTCCTTTGGACCCACAACATGAGGCTCAATCTGGCGAAGTGTGCATTCGGCATCTCCTCAGGAAAGTTCCTCGGGTTCATCGTCAGCCAACGCGGCATCGAGGCAAATCCCGAAAAAATCCAGGCCATAATAAACATGGCCCCTCCCAGGAACATCAAAGAAGTCCAGAGGCTAACAGGAAGACTGGTGGCCATCGACCGTTTCCTTTTCCAAGTCGAGGGAAAAGTCTCTTCCATTCTTTAAGGCACTGCGCGACCCAGGAGGGTTCGAGTGGGGTGCTCAGTAGCAAGAGGCCTTCACGCAATTAAAAGAGTACCTCACCAATCCTCCACTCCTCAGCAAGCCCGAACCAGGTGAGCCCCTCTGGCTCTACCTTTCGGTTTCGGAGAACGTGCTCAGCGCCGTCCTCATTCGAGAAGAGGAAGGAGTCCAAAAGCCTCTGTACTATGTGAGCAAGGTCCTGCTCGACACCGAGACCAGATATTCCAGGATGGAGAAAGTAGCATACGTCTTGATCATGGCCACACGAAAACTCCGTCCATATTTTCAAGCACATTCCATCCAGGTGCTTACGGACCAACCCTTGAAGGTCGTACTCTATAAGCCCGAGAGCTCGGGACGACTAGTCAAATGGTCGATCGAGCTCAGTCAGTACGACATCGACTATCAATCGAGGATAGCCATAAAAGGGCAGGCCCTCGCCGAGTTTATCACAGAAGGCACCATCTCCGAGCAACCAACAAGCAAGGAAGCCGACCAGAAGTGGAAAGTTTACGTCGACGGTTCCTCTTACGAAGCGGGGAGTGGTGCGGGCATCATTCTGCGGGGTCCAGACGGCTTCCTCCTTCAATACTACCTCTGCCTCAACTTTCTGGCCTCTAACAACGAAGCTGAGTATGAGGCCATGATCGCTGGGCTCACCCTGGCTCATCAGGCCGGCGCTAGACAGATCAGGGCCTCTAGCGACTCTCAGCTTGTGGTCAACCAGATCACCGGGGAGTACGAGCCCCGTGACGATTGGATGATCCGATACCTAGCCGTAGTCCACCGGCTATTAACTTCCTTCGACAAGTCGGCCGTCTTAAGGATACCCAGGGAGCAGAACGCCCTGGCCGATGCCCTATCAAAGTTAGCTTCCTCGTCCTTTGAAGGCCTCGACCAAACCAAATAATTGAAGTCCTGCTGAAGCCGAGCACAGACTTCCCTGAGGCTCTATGCGTTGCAGACAGAACTCCTCCCGACGACTGGACCACTCTTATCAAGAAATTTCTCATCAAGGGAGAGCTCCCCGAGGACCGAGCCGAGGCGAGGCGGGTCAGGGCCCGCTCAGAAAGGTTCGCCATAATCGACGCAACCCTCTTCAAAAGGTCCTACACAACAACAGATGGCAGACCCTACCTTCGCTGCCTAACCCCTGATGAAGCAAAGTACGCCCTCAAGGAGCTACACGAGGGGATTGGTGGATGCCATATGGGAAGCTACTCACTAGCGCGAAAGACTTTGAATCACGAGTACTACTGGCCCACTATGTTGCAAGATGCCCTCGCCCTAGTGAAGAAGTGTGGTCTCTGTCAACGGTTCTCCCCCGTAAAGAGGGCTCCGCAAGCAAATCTCCGTTCCATGGCCAGTCCGACCCCCTTTGCAATGTGGGGGATGGATCTGGTAGGCCCATTTATGAAGGCAACGGGCCAAAGGAAGTTTCTAATAGTGGCGATCGACTACTTCACAAAGTGGATCGAGGCAGAGCCATTAGCAACGATCACCGAGCAACAGACCTAACATTTTTTCTGGAAACACATCGTCTGTCAGTTCGGGATCCCACAGGTGCTCATCACGGACAATGGGACTCAATTTGCGGGTAAGCATTTTTGAAAATTCTGTGAAGATCTCGGGATCCAGCAGCGCTTCTCCTCAGTATGCCACCCCCAGTCCAACGGTCAGGCTGAGAACGCGAACCACCAAATCCTTGACGGCCTCAAGAAATGACTCGATAACTCTTCTAAGGGGTTATGGGTCGATGAGCTGCTAAGCGTTCTCTGGGCCCACCGGACGACGAAGAGAATCCCCACGGGAGAGTCGCCATTCAACCTGACATACGGTGTGGAGGCCGTCATTCCCCTGGAAATCGGGATCCCCTCACCCCGGATAATGGCATTCGACGAGGCAAGCAACTCTGCACAACTGCGAGCCGACCTGGACCTCATAAACGAGGTCAGAGAGAAGTCCACCATCAGAAGGAGCATCTACCAACAAAGGGTCGAAAAGTTCTACAACAAGAAGGTGCGTCCCACCAACATCAAACTCGGAGATCTCGTCCTCCGGAGGTTGGCTGTATCTAGTCCCGGCCAGAAAAGTAAATTAGACCCAAATTGGGAGGCCCTTACAAAGTATCTGAGGTTGTGCATCCGGGAACGTACCGCCTGACCAACCCAGAAGGTAAGGCTGTCAAGAGGCCCTGGAATGTGGAGCACCTTGTCAAGTTCCTAGGAGGAGAGGACTAGCCTCCATCTCATGTAAATTATGAAGAATATAATCGGCACGTCGTGCCTCATTTTTTGTAAAGTCCAAATTTGTTGTAAATATGCCAGCTTTCTTAAAAACAAGTTTGTGGCTTCGTATTGGTTCCCATTAGAAAACATGTTTCGGGCTCGATGCTCGGATAGCACTGCGAGCCAGAAAAGCCTCTCTTACAAACTTACGGTTCGAAGCTCGGATAGCACCGCGAGCCAGAAAAGCCTCTCTTACAAGCTTATGTCTCGGTGCTCGGATAGCACGGCGAGCCAGAAAACCTTCTCTTACAAGCTTACGGTTAAGCGCTCGGATAGCACTGCGAGCCAGAAAAGCCTTTCTGACAAGGTTACGGCTTAGAGCTCGGATAGCACCGCGAGCTAGAAAACATTCTCTTACAAGCTTACGGTTCAGCACTCGGATAGCAAAGCGAGCCAGAAAGCCTCTCTTACAAGCTTACGGCTCGGAGCTCGGATAGCACCACGAGCCAGAAAACCTTTTCTTACAAGCTTACGGTTCGGCGCTCGGATAACACCGCGAGCCAGAAAAGCTTCTCTTACAAGGTTACGGCTCGGAGCTCGGATAGCACCGCGAGCCTGAAAAGCCTCTCTTACAAGGTTATGGCTCGGCGCTCGGATAGCACCGCGAGCCAGAAAAGCCTCTTTTACGAGCTTACGGCTCGACGCTCGGATAACACTGCGAGCCAGAAAAGCTACTCTTACAAGCTTACGGCTCGGCGCTCGGATAACATCGCGAGCCAGAAAAGCTTCTCTTACAAGCTTACGGCTCGGCGCTCGGATAGCACCGCGAGCCAGAAAAGCTTCCCTTACAAGCTTACTGCCTGGCAGTCGGGTACGTCCGTACCGTCTTCCTGAGAACAAGTGTGGGGGCTTGTCGACCCCGAGCACGGCCGAGGCTTTCTTCAAAGCACCTCGACCATTACGCTCGGCAGCGACCTTCGGCCACGCCCATTACTGGCTTTCTCCCTGATGTGGGGGCAAGGCATCTGCCCCTGGCATAGGTTGGGGCTTCTTCAAGATTATCAACCCATGCGCACGGCGGCAACTGCCAGCCACGCCCGTACCATCTTCCTGAGAACAAGTGTGGGGGCTCGACATCGATCCCGAGCAGGGCCGGGGTTTTCTTTAAAGCACCTCGACCATCACGCTCGGCGACGACCTTCAGCCATGCCCATTATCAACTTTCTCCCCGGTGTGGGGGCTCGGCATTTGCCCCTAGCATAGGTTGGGGCTTCTTCAAGCTGATCAACCCATGCGCACGGTGGCAACCGCCAGCCACACCCGTACTGTCTTCCTGAGAACAAGTGTGGGGGCTCGACATCGACCCCGAGCAGGGCCGAGACTTTCTTCGAAGCACCTCATCCATTATGCTCGGAGGCGAACTTCAACCATGCCTATTACCGGCTTTCTCTCTGGTGTGGGGGCTCGGCATCTGCCCCTGGCATAGGTTGGTGCTTCTTCAAGCGTATCAACCCATGCGCACGGTGGCAACCGCCAGCCACGCCCGTACCGTCTTCCTGAGAACAAGTGTGGGGGCTCGACGTCGACTCCGAGTAGGGCCGAGACTTTCTTCAAAGCACCTCATCCATAACGCTCGGAGGCGACCTTCAGCCACGCCCATTACCGGCTTCCTCCCCAGTGTGGGGGGTCGGCATCTACCCCTGGCATGGGTTGGGGCTTCTTCAAGCGTACCAACCCCTGCGCACGGCAGCAACTGCCAGCCACGCCCGTACCGTCTTCCTGAGAACAAGTGTGGGGGCTCGACGTCGACCCCGAGTATGGCCAGGACTTTCTTCAAAGCACCTCAACAATCACGCTCGGCGGCGACCTTTAGCCGCATCCATTACTGGCTTTCTCCCCGGTGTGGGGGCTCGGCATCTGTCCCTGGCATAGTTTGGGGCTTCTTCAAGCTGATCAACCCATGCACACGGTGGTAACCGCCAGTCACGCCCGTACGGTCTTTCTGAGAACAAGTGTGGGGGCCCGTCGTCGACCCCGAGCAAGGCCGAGGCTTTCTTCAAAGCACCTCAACCATCACGCCCGGCGACGACCTTCAGCCTTAACTATTTCAGCAAAATTTTCGTTAAGGCTTAGGGCATCCGCCTTCGGCAGACGCCCCGAGCCTCAGGCCGAATAGTTGACCCGCCTCTCGCCCGCGAACAACTCGGGGTCTTCAGCTTTCGCGAGCCAAAACCCCGAACTGCTCGAGGACGGCAGGGGAGCCACCGACCCTTAGCTCTCTCCTACCCTCCGAACCAATCGGACTGCCCACCACTCACCAATGAACAACCCGGGGTCTTACGGCCCTCAAGGCCAAAACCCCGAATTGTTCGAGGGTGATTGGTGAACCTCCAATCCGGAGCCCTCCGAGAAATTTTAATTTTGGGGCGCCCACCTTTGGCAGGCACCCTTGTTAAGTGAGATCAGACACTCAATTCCTGACAACCAGCAAAAGGGGAGTGGGGGTTATATAGCCCCTGAGACGCGCAGTTATTGCGTCTGGGAATACCAAACGGCAGAAGGCAAAACGTCACCATTAATTCTTATTAGGAGGCGAAACGTCGCCATTAATGACTATCGAAAGGATCAACGCCACTGCGTAGGCACCCGCTGCACCCGGTCACCTCGGCGGCGACCCCCTGTGCGCCGAGTTCGGCGACCATACTCGCCCAATAAGACTATCAGGGTTCGAAAAATCGAATGTTATTATTATACTCATCGCTTACAACTCAATGGACATCGGTACAAAGACATTGCACAGCTTACAACTCGCTTACATTCGGCTTAAAATTTGAATTCGGCGCTCCCTTCGGGGCTCCCTTCGAGGCTCCTCTCACGCTCGGCCGCTGACCAGGGAAGAGACCCCTGCCACCGAGCTTCCCGCATCTTCTGGCTGGGCGCCCTCCAATAAAAATGTCGGAGACTGCCCTGGGGTCGAGTTGCTCGCCTCCTCGATCAAATCCGCGCCCAACACCAGCTTCAGCCTGCGGATCTCCAACTCCTTCTCAACGACGACCTCGTAAAGGAAAGACTCCGAACCCGACCGCCCACTCGAGGCATCCGAGATGGACCAGTCCGTCTCGATCACCCACCAGTTCCGGTCGGCTATGGCTTTCTTCAGATGAGCCACCTCCAGACCGAGCTCCCTAGACTTGTTCATGAATAGCTCACCGCGGCGGCCCGGTCCCGAGTCTGTTTTCACTAGCAAGCCAGAGCTGCCTCCATTGCCTCCTTCCCTGCTCGGACCAGGGATCCCTCAGAAGAAACAGGGTCGACGTCCAAGACCTTGTGCGTCTACCAAAAGACGAGAACAAACATCACAAGAGAGAGCTAGAAAATGTGCAAGTTACAAAGCCTCGGCCAAAAAAGTATATTTCATTACTTTCAAAAATAGGGATACAAAAGTGCGTTGGCCAGTCCACACGAGGCATGTACATTCAAAAAAGAGAAAGCCTAGTCTATGCTTGATGGGGGGTGGCACCTCATCGTCAGCATGGTCGCCCCCCATCTCCTCGCCACCGGGAGTCGGCAGAAGGTCCGGCTGCCAACCATAGTGGAGGTGATCCACGTTCTGCTCCGGAAGTGCTCCTTGGCCTGGTCGTATG
The DNA here is from genome assembly GCA_017893485.1 of Hemerocallis citrina. Taxonomy (NCBI): domain Eukaryota; kingdom Viridiplantae; phylum Streptophyta; class Magnoliopsida; order Asparagales; family Asphodelaceae; genus Hemerocallis; species Hemerocallis citrina. Next base: position 133,970,940 of record CM030360.1, on the reverse strand, counting down.
CCTCGTCCTGCGCCATGATCAGGGCCTCCACCGACGCAGCCTCCATCCTCACCAAGGCCTTCCACCCCTTCTCTGCCTCCTCTTCGATCCTTTCCTTAAGGCGATCAACGTCCTTCTTATGATGCTCGAAGATCGAGGTCATCTGGGCCTTGTGGATGGCCGCCATGCTCTGAGCCTCCCTCAGATCGTCGGTCACCTTGTTCAACTCACGGAGATACTTCTCCGCATTCCTCCTCTACACAATGATCTCCCTCTCCAAGCACTTTTGGAAGTGCTTCCCGTGGAGCATCACCTGTCCGAAGGAGAAAAGGTCAGAAAAACATCATCACCAAGATCAAACCATATACAAATACAAAGTCTCAAGCACTTACCGAGACCAATGCTTGAGACCAGCGCATGAAGGCCTGGTCAGCCGTCTGCGATGCCAGCGCCATCCGATCCCTCTCGGTAGCGACTTTCGTGACCAACTCAATGGCCACGGGGCCCTCGAGCAGAGTGTCCCCCTGTATGATCAACTAGTCGGGAGTGAAGGGTCGCAGCCCCTGTTGTCCCACCATCTGCTCGGCAGTGAGACGAGGTGGGGGAAGCCTCTTCCCTAGGGCTTCGACAGTTTTGCCCGAACTGCCCCCTGCGTCCCGAGGTGCCCTCGGCGTGTGGGAGTGATCCTTCCTTGGCCTTCTTCACGGGAGAAGGCTCCTCGGCTACCGGGGCTGGTCCCTTGCCGGACCCCCCAGCTTGGGCGGCCAGCTTCTCCTGCTTCGCCTTCTTCCTCTTCTCCACTCTTGCCTTCTCGGCGACGGCTAGCAAGGCACGCCTGTCATCCACCTGCTTGGAAGTCATCCTTGCAAAAATAAAAGAAGAGGGGCTAACGTTAACACGAAGGCAGAAAGATGCAAAAATTCAGAATGAAACATACTAGGGTCGGCTAGGCTCAGTCCAGCCCGGGCTAGGTGTAGCTCCGTCACTCGAGGCCACGCTATGCTGTGCCCCCCAACAATTTTCTCAACCATCTTCCACTCCTTTGCCGTCAAGTCACTGCGCTTCAGAGGTTTGTGGTTCGGCTTGAAGAAATTCCACGAGGTCGGAATCCCCCAAGGCCCCTCGTTCCGGACCACGAAGTATTTCTCCTTCCACCCTTTGATAGATACCGGATGGCCGTGCATCACCTTTTTATGCAGCCTGGGCAAGAAGTAAAATATCCCCTCCGCATCGCCAAGCGAGCTGATCCCCAAGATGGCTCGGAAGTAGGTCAACCTCGGTGTCACACCCTTCTCTTGGCACTTTAGAATGAAACAAATCAGGTGCTTCCAAGAGTTTGGGCCGTACTGCATCGGGCATAGCTTTGCCCAATTTAAAACCCTCTTGACGAAGTGATGCAACGACAGCCTCAGTCCCGAGACATAGGCGTCCTCAGGAAAGATACAATATCCCAGCGCAAGAGTTGTGGTGGGTCGAATACCGGGGCTCGGAATGAAGACTTCAAACTCCCGAGGAATGAAGTAGGCAGCCCTCAGGATATGAAGATAGTCCGCCCTCAACATACACGGAATGCTGTCCATCCGAATCTTCACGCGGCTCTCTTCACCCGGTACGGGAGGGACAGGGTCGATGTCCATGATATCGTCGAGGTACATCCTAATCGACCCCGAATTTTTAAAGGAGACCGAGGGAAACTCCAACCCCGGTCTAAGGGCATATTCATCTGGAGGAGGGGGACTGTCCGAAAGGCTCAACTTCCTCTTCTTCCGACGAGGGCGAGCCTTCCTCTCAGGAGACGGCGTCGACAAAGGTGGCAGAGGCAGAAGGTCATCTCCGCCCTCGACTGCCCCCCCTGCTGAGCCTTTGCCAGCACCTTCTTGAGCGCCCTCCCCTTCTCCCTCATCCTCCTCATCACCCTCGACATCCTCGGCATCCTGATCCTCCTCATCACCCTCGGCATCCCGCTAATCCTCATCCTCCTCGTCCGCATCATCCTCGACATCCCCCTCTCCCTCTTCCACCTCCTCGCCCTCGTCCACAGGCTCCTTCCCCGGTCTTCGGGAACTCAATGGCGACACTACGAAGACTACATCGTCGCCACCATCCGACCCTGGGTCTGTCAGGACTTCCTCCTTAACCTTATATTTACTAAAGGACGAAGACGTCTCTGACTCGGTTTCCTTCGTGGAGCGGCCCGACGAGCTAGTCTCGGATCCGAACTGAGAGCGCGACATTACTAAGCAAGAATACTAACCTGAGATGTATACCACGCGAACACCGAAAAATCTTGCCGACGGCAAGTGAGACCCTGTTCTTATGAAATTGGAAAGCGAGAGTAAAGAAATGAAGAAAAGAAAAGTGGGGAAGGGGGGAGATTTATAGCGGAGAAAGCGAATCCTCGATTTTCGTAAATCAGATCTGGCCATTGGACCTTAATCATCAAGATCTAATGGCTACTAAGATCTACAATCGCTTCGATTCTTGTGCACATGACGTCAGCACTTAGCACTGAATTACCCTAATGCCCCAAGGCCTTATTCCAACAAACCCGTATTTCGACAAGTCAGAATGCTCGGAGCTCGAATGGCAGAGCGAGCCCCAATATCTTCTCCTATTCTCATAGGACGCTCGGAGCTCGGATGGCACGGCGAGCCCCAATATCTTCTCCTATTATCATAGGACGCTCGGAGCTCGGATGGCACCGCGAGCCCCAATATCTTCTCCTATTATCATAGGATGCTTGGAGCTCGGATGGCACCGTGAGCCCCAATATCTTCTCCTATTCTCATAGGACGCTCGGAACTCGGATGGCACCGCGAGCCCCAATATCTTCCCCTATTCTCATAGGACGCAAGGAGCTCGGATGGCACAGCGAGCCCCAATATCTTCCCCTATCTCACGGGACGCTCGGAGCTCGGATGATACCGCGAGCCCCAATATCTTCCCCTATTCTCATAGGACGCTCGGAGCTCGGATGGCACCGCGAGCCCCAATATCTTCCCCTATTTTCATAAGACGCTCGGAGCTCGGATGGCACTGCGAGCCCCAATATCTTCCCCTATCTCACGGGACGCTCGAAGCTCAGATGGCACAGAAAGCCCCAATATCTTCTCCTATTCTCATAGGACGCTCAGAGCTCGGATGACGCAGCGAGCCCCAATATCTTCCCTTATTTTCATAGGACGCTCGGAGCTCGGATGGCACCACGGGCCTCAATATCTTCCCCTATATCATAGGATGCTCGGAGCTCGGATGGCACAGCAAGCCCCAATATCTTCCCCTATTTTCATAGGACGCTCGGAGCTCGGATAGCACCGCGAGCCCCAATATCTTCCCCTATTTTCATAGGACGCTTGGAGCTCGGATGGCACCGCGAGCCCCAAAATCTTCCCCTATTTTCATAAGACGCTCGGAGCTCGGATGGCACCACGAGCCCCAATATTTTCCCCTATTTCACGGGATGCTCGGAGCTCGGATGGCACAGCAAGCCCCGGAGGCTCAGAGCTCGGATGGCACCGCGAGCCCCTAGACCCCCTCAATCCAACAAACGAGGGATTCGTCTTCCGACCCCCCATGCTCGGCAAGAAGACCCCTGCCCGACAAACTTCGGCATCCCCTTGCTCTTCCAACTAGCAAGTGGATCGTCCGCCGACCCTCAACACTCGTCTACCGACCCTCAACACTCGTCTACCCACCCTCGACGCTCGGCTAGCCGAGCTCTAACTCAAACGGACCTTGGCCTCCCCTCGCTCTTCCAACTAGCAAGGGGATCGTCTGTCGACCCTCGAAGCTCGGCTCCCGAACCGCAACACTCGCCTACCAATCCCTCGACGCACGGCGAGCTGAGCTCCAACTCAATAGACCTTGGCCTCCCCTCACTCTTCCAACTAGCAAGGGGATCGTCTGCCGATCCTCGAAGCTCGGCTCCCGACCTGCAACACTCGCCTACCGACCCTCGACGTTTCGGCGAGCCGAGCTCCAACTCAACAGACGTTGGCCTCCCCTCGCTCTTCCAACTAGCAAGGGGCTTGGCACCCTGCGTGACTCCGATAGGGGATCCCTGCCTCCTACCCCATGGCCGCTTTGGGAAGTAACAGATCCTATTTTTTGACCGCACACACCACCCTGCTCTTCCCATAGAGGCAAATAACCACTCCTACACAGCTGGACCACCCAGCCCTCAAGGAGTGGGGGGCTTGTGATATGGGTCGGATGACGTGGCCCCTCCTGGGCCATAGGATCCCCTCATGAAGAATACATCACCGGATCATCCAGATCTGCCACGTCAGCATCAGAAAATTGCCCGGGCCTCTGCCACGTAAGCCTGGAAACCGCCCGGGCCTCTGCCACGTCAGCCCTATACCACTTGGGTTTCCATCGCTTCAGGCCCGCGGGCAACCGAGTCCAAACCCGGCCCCAAACGGGTCCAGACCCGGTTGACTTCTCCTATAAATACCAGACCCTCTCCCCCTTACTCAGGTAATCAATCTTTTCCCCCTCAAAACCCTAGTTACTGTTACTCTCTCTCAGTAGTTGACTAGATCGTCGGAGGGTCTGCCACCGGGACCAACCCCAGTGTTCCTAGACCGTTTGTAGGTACATGAGACCTCAAATCAGAGCCTCCTGATCCGAGCCGAGCATCCAGCCTCCACCTCACTACCGCCTACTTCCGTACTGTTTGCCCGGTTGAGGGTCGTCCGCACCAGAACTTCCTCCACCAATACAAATAGAGTAAGAACTCACACCTGGTGCATCCATACGCCTCCCAAAAACAAACTGCATCAATAACGAAACATGAATTAGAGCCTACCAAGTATCCAAACAACATGAAATAGGGTATACGACATGTCCACAACAAGTATATCACATGGATCTCACAAGCACACAAGTTTTCATAATTATTTCACATATACATCACGTCAAGAAAAGGTCACTCATAGGTTAATTCATGTCATATGTGTCGTGAGGCAACTATGGTCAAGATAGCACAATAGAGACGATGTCAACAAGGGGATTCACACACAAATTGTCTCTAGAACCCAACTACACTACAAGTGATTTTTAGTACTTGTATATGCAAAGGAATTTAATACAAGTTACTTGTCAAAAAGACGACGACGAGAATGGAGCAAGAACAAGAATAACGGGAACGGATCCCGACACGAACTCAACAACACGAACAAGCGAACACGAACAAAATCACGAACACAATCAGACGGCTGAGATCGAAGATCAAGATCAAGATGATCGAATCAGATCAGACGGTCAGATTTCCCTGATGATGAAGATCAAGATCGATCGAGCGAATGGCTGCGATCAAAGGAAATTGATGATCATCATGATCGTAATGATCAAGAAGAGATCGGACGGCTAGGATCTAATCGGATGATCAAGAGGAGATCGACGGCCCATATCTAATCAAGCACGATGATCAAGATCCAATGGACGGCCAAGATCATCGCAATGGTGATGGTCAAGATCAAATCAATGGGAGGCTAGGAATCAATCAATCAAGATCACAATCAAACGGACAGCTCACATCCAACGATCCAACATGATCAAACCATGATCAACGACCCACAATCAAGGTTGATCAAAACAGCACACCCCATGGCAATGAGGTCTCTACTCTGCGACGGACGGAAGCGGCCGAAGGACGGCCACAGGAGGACGCGAGGGTCGGCCCGACAGCGGATGTAAGGGGGCGCACGAGGCCACAATGTGCTACTATTGCTGACTACAAGGCTGTGCACCGGCTGCACCGTGGTTCTGTCAACGTAGGAGAGGCAACGTAGGGAAGCTGCGCTGCGGCAAGGCAGAGGACGGCAACTCTGGCTGCTGTCGGGAGGTGCCGAAGGGTGGAGATGGTTTGTCGTGGTACAGGGGAGGATGCCGAGGTGGCTGAATAGGAGGATCGGGAGGCGCGAGGGGGACGGTTGACGCTGGTAGCTGTTGGGCTGCTGCATCGCGGTTGCGGCGCACCGAGAGGACAGGGGACGTGACTGGTGGCTACAGGTGGCACTGCAGTCGTGCCGAAGGGAGAGGGAGTGGAAGAGGACGGGAGATGGGGTTGAAGAAGAGGTAGTCGGAGGGAACTTGGAAGAGGAAACAGCTGTAGATAATAGGGGGAGAAAACAGATGGGAAGGTGAAAAGGCAGGGTAATATATAAGAGATATATATTAAGGTTTAGGCTGATAGGGGTTTCGGGTTGGGGTTGTTTCAATAACGGGTTGGTGGGTTTCGGGCTGTTGGGTTAGTTTAGGTTAAACGGTAAATGGGTGGCTCCTGGGTTTTAACGGGTATTAGGGGATAAATAAGTAATGGGTTTTGGGTATTTGGGTATCTAGTAAGGTTTTAAAATGGATTAGGGTTTTTAAAATTCAGTGGAAAAAAATAAATTAACCAATAAAAATATTGTTTATAATAAAAAATGAAATTTGTATTTCAAAATATAATTTATTTAAAATACTACAAATATAGTTAGTAGATAAAAGTAGATTTTTAATACCCAGTCAAAAATATCAATAAATACAATAATACTAATACAAGAAAATGATAAAATAATAATAATGGTAATAATACTAACAGAAATAATAATAATAATAATAAGAGTAATAATCACAAACAAAAATACGAATTGTGTTACAATTTAAAAATCTTAGAAATAGTTGCAAATAAAATTATTGATCAAAAACAGATTTTTATAGGATATCCAATAGTACAATTTGACAAGAATTTGAAAACCGAAAAAAATAATTTGCAAAAAATTTTAAATATGGAAAATACACAAAAATACGTTTTTGGGAAAACAGGGGTTACAAATCCTACCCAGCTTACAACAAAATTTTGTCCTCGAAATTTGCTTAGGCGGTACATAGGACAAGGCAAAAGCAAACTGGGGGAAGGGCAACAAAAGAGAGGGTTAAAGGGAACGGAACAAAGCAGTGGCAACACCAGAAAAGAAGGAGTGGATAACAATGAGGTTCAATGGAAGGCATGAAAGAGAATAAACAGTATCAAAAGGAACGAAATAGCACAAGATAACAAATATGATAAAGGATTAGGCAGAACTGGAATCGGAGAGAGAAAAGATAAAGGAAGAACTGAATCAAATAATGAATGGGTGCATGATGGAAAAATGGAATGGAAGATAGAAGTAACCGGTTTCAAAATGAAGAAAAAACACCACAAGACTTGCAAGGTAACAAAGCAAAGATATGAAGAAATAAATAGGGCTGGAATCGAAGAAAGGATGGACAAGGAAGAGATGAACCAAGCAAAGAGTCAACGGACAAAGACAAATACAAGAGATAGAGAAGCAAACAATGCAGGGAAGGAGAAACAACAAAAAGAATCCTGGGACTTGTGGGTTATGGGCCCACAATGCTTCCGCTGCGCCACTCTGACCGGGAAGACTCTGCCAATAGCATCTAGCGATGCCGACTGACGGACCAAGCAAGAAAGAAAAGAATGAATAGCATCGGAATCAAAGGAATATGAGTACGAAAAGAATAAATTCATACCCAAGAAGAAATCAAGAAAGAGGACAACTGAAAGAGACGGACGAATCAAGGAATCAAGGGATTGAATAAGAAGGGATCAAAAGAAATGGAATAAGACTAGTATCCAGATCAAAGTTGGTAATAATTCATTTATGTATGCATGGTTGGTGAAATGTAGAGCAGATCCCAGATCGAGCCAAGCTTGTTTAATGTATCAGTAAAACTAATACATTAGCCAAACCTGGTGTTCTAATACCACTAAAAACCTTCTCACACCCCGATTCCCAAAAATACAGAATACGAGCACGTAACATTGGCCCAGCGAATGATTTTCATCATCCGTAAGCTGTTCAGGAATCTTTACAACATCTCACAAAATAATCAGAGTCGGAAGCAAGATAATCAACCACACATGCATAATTGAATCAATATACCAACAGAATTTACTTGGAACAAAATGTATTAATCTCAAATAAATCAGATCTGAACAAGTCAAAAATCCTGGGTCATACTGCCCAAACACAAGAATAAATCCAAGTAGCAAAAATACAATTGTTCAAAATGAGCAACAGGAAATAAATGAAGATAGCAAAAGCTCCAGTCAACTAGAACTTTAGATCACATACTCCATCGGGCAGCTGATCACCAAAGTCTGCAATTTGACAAATTGCAGGAAGAAAGAAAAAGAAAACAAGTACCCGTCAATGCAAGTTACGAGCCGTTTGTAATGCAGGATACAAGTACATAGGGAAAACTAAACAAATCTAAATAATAGCAGAAACAGATATAGCATAGTATAGCAGAACCAACTAGCATGGTTTACTAACATGTGTCAAGTGTTAAAAGTCAAGCAGCAGGCAGACAGATATACAGATAGTGTCCAATAATGATGTCAAGTGATAGTGTCAGACAGATAACAGGTAATCAGATAATTAGATAGCCAGATAGCAGACACAGATAACAGATTCAGATTCAGATTCAGATACAGATACATATGTCAGATTCAGATTCTTATAAGTCTTGTATTAATTACTAACTAAGTTGCACTTCATGTGCATTCCTTTTATCACATGGTTGCTACATTCAAAACAGTTACTTTTGTAGATTTCGTAGGAGATCATATAGCACCGTATACTCAGGGTTTAGACAGATATCAGATAACAGATCAGATAGATAGAACCTAGTGGTTCTCTTCTTCTCTACACATTCCTATAGGAAGTAATGTAGACAGGGTCAGATAACAGATCCAGACAGACATATAGAACCTAGTGGTTCTCTTCTTCCCTACACCTTCCTATCAGAAGTAATGTAGACAGGGTCAGATAATAAATAACAGATAATCATATGGAAAACACGGGCCCCCTTCTAAGTACACATTTCTATGCTTTCCCACAACTAGTTTTTTCCCATAAATCCGAGCTTGATTACTTTTATTATGGATATCAACAGACATGATAGTGTATGAAATAGTCTCGAACTAACATGGTATAATCAGCATTAGGTTTAGGGAAACAAATAAATAATCATATATGATATACGGTCACATAAACAAGCAAAACAGTGTATGTTCATATTCAGGACAGCATGACAGTACAGTACTAAAATAGTGATTTCCGTTACTACAGAATTTCAAATCTGAATCGGTCAAAGAATCTAAAAAATAGACTTCCATACGAATCCAGAGATTATAAATAAGCCATATAGTATTTCACAAAATCATAACTCAAAACAGGTTTGAATCCAGAAAACATGTTCAGTCAGAAATCAGTAAAACTAATTCACAGTCAGGAAAACAGCATCAAAACTTCTCCAATAAATCCAAGAAAAATTTGGGGTATTCCCCTATATGTCTAGTATCAGAATATAAAGTTTTGTAATTTTTCATTAAGATAAGTTTAGTCATAAAAAATTAGAAAACATCAAAAAATGACAGTTTGGCAAATCTGAATTCCCAACACTGCTGTACGAAAACTGAAATATCTCGCAAGCCGTGAAACGAAATCCAAATCTGCCAAAGAAAGATGAAAATAGAAAAATTAAACTAACTTTCATATTTCATAAATATTTTCCATACAGTGGAAGGAAATAGGGTGAAAATATGATTCTTTACCGAACAGCGAGCAAAATACAGCAAGTATAGCTTTCATAAACAAGTATGAAACGGCGTATAAAAGTCATCAATAAAATCCACCAAAATTTTGGAAAATCCCTAGATAGATATAGAAGTACTGACCAAAGTTTCATATCAAAATAATATGTGTAGCACAAGTATCAAAATAATTTAGTCATCAAAATCATCAAGAAATGAAATATGGAAAATATCTACACCTCTGTAGTAAAACAGTCATATCTCACACATACAAAAACGAAATCGAGCAAGATCCGAGGAGTTGGAAAGAATTCAAATTCCTCTAAAACTCACGTTTATACTGAAATTAAGATTCTGATCTTAATATGGTCTAAATTACTGATCAAGACAGATTATCGGCAAAATACAGAATTTTCTTCAGGAGCAAAACCAACATGAATCACACGAAAGTTGGTCGAATCATAACTAAACATGAATTAGAGCCTACCAAGTGTCCAAACAACATGAAATATGGTATATGACATGTCGACAACAAGTATATCACATGGATCTCACAAGCACACAAGTTTTCATAATTATTTCATATATACATCACGTCAAGAAAAGGTCACTCCTAGGTTAATTCATGTCATATGTGTCGTGAGGCAAATATGGTCAAGATAGCAAAATAGAGACAATATCAATAAGGGGATTCATACACAAATTGTCTCTTGAACCCAACTACACTACAAGCAGTATTTAGTACTTGTATATGCAAAGGAATTTAATACAAGTTACTTTCCTGAAAGACGACGTCAAGAAAGGAGCAAGAAAAAGAATAACGGGAACAGATCCCGACACGAACTCAACAACACGAACGAGCGAACACGAACAAAATCACGAACACAATCAGATGGCTGAGATCGAAGATCAAGATCAAGATGATCAGATCAGATCAGACGGTCAGATTTCCCTGATGATGAAGATCAAGATCGAACGATCGAACGGCTGCGATCAAAGAAAATTTATGATCATCATGATCATGATGATCAAGAAGAGATAGAACGACTAGGATTTAATCGGATGATCAAGATGTAATCGACGGCCCACATCCAATCAAGCATGATGAACAAGATCCAACGGACGGCCAAGATCACCCTGATGGTGATGGTCAAGATCAAATCAACGGGCGACTAGGAATCAATCAATCAAGATCAAGAGATCAAGATCACAATCAAACAGACGGCTCACATCCAACATGATCAAACCATGATCAACGACCTACAATCAAGGTTGATCAAAACAGCACACCCCATTGCAATGAGGTCTCGACTCTGTGATGGACGGAAGCGGCCGAAGGATGGCGATATGAGGTCACGAGGGTGGTCGGCACGACAGCAGAGGTAAGGGGGCGCAAGAGGCAGCAACGTGTGGCTGTTGCTGACTGCGAAAAAGGAGCAGGCTGTGCACCGGCTGCACCGTGGTTCTGTCGACGGAGGAGAGACAACGCAGGGAAGCTGTGCTGCAGCAAGGCAGAGGACGGTGACTCTGGTTGCTGTCGAGAGGTGCCGCAGGGTGGAGATGGTCTACTGCGGTGTAGGGGAGGACGCCGAGGTGGCTGAAGAGGAGGACCGGGAAGCGCATGGGGACGGTTGACACTAGCAGCTGTTGTGCTGCTGCGTCGCGGCTGCGGCGCACTGAAAGGATAGGGGATGCGACTGGCAGTTGTTGATGGCGCTACAGTGGCACCGAAGGGAGAAGGAGTGGAGAAGGATGGGAGATGGGGTTGAAGAAGAGGTAGTCGGGAGGGAACTTGGAAGAGGAAACGGCTGTAGATAATAGGGGGAGAAAACAGATGGGAAGGTGAAAAGGCAGGCTAATATATAGGAGATATATATTAGGGTTTAAGTTGATAGGGATTTCGGTTTGGGGTTGTTTTAATAACGGGTTGGTGGGTTTCGGGTGTTGGGCTGTTGGGTTAGTTTAGGTTAAACGGTAAACGGGTATTAGGGGATAAATAAGTAATGTGTTTTGAGTAGTTGGGTATCCAATAGGGTTTTAAAATGGATTAGGGTTTTTAAAATTCAATAGAAAAAAATAAATTAACCAATAAAAATATTGTTTATAATAAAAAATGTAATTTGCATTACAAAATATAATTTATTTAAAATACTACAAATATAGTTAGTAGATAAAAGTGGATTTTTAATACCCAGTCAAAAATATCAATAAATACAATAATACTAATACAAGAAAATGATAAAATAATAATAATGGTAATAATACTAACAGAAATAATAATAATAATAAGAGTAATAATCACAAACAAAAATACGAATTGTGTTACAATATAAAAATCATAGAAATAGTTGCAAATAAAATATTGATCCAAAACAGATTTTTATAGGATATCCAATAGTACAATTTGACAAGAATTTGAAAACCGAAAAAAATATAATTTGCAAAAAATTTTAAATACAGAAAATACACAAAAATACGTTTTTAGGAAAACAGGGGTTACAGAGACATGAAAGAGATAAGGTAGGTAAATTGATCCAAAAGACACGAATCAATCTCTTGAAATGTCTCTCAGGCCTATAAATACCCCCCCCCCCCACTTCAGTCAGAGGGTAATCAATAATTCGCCAGTTTTTACTCTCTTACTCTCTTTCTCTTTCTGGTTCCGACTTGAGCGTCGGAAGGTCTGTCGCTGATGACACTTCCTGGTGTTTCAGGCTTTTTGCAGGTCCATCGGCCACATCAGCAACCATTGGATTCAGATCCCAGGAGGTCAATCAATGATCTAGATTCATTCTCAGGAACTCTAACCTCTTTTAATGGCCAGGGTCACAGGTTTGAATTTTAGTAGTTTCCATCATTTATTAACAAATTATCTGTTTGCTCCCACACCGAAATAAGCAACAACAGATTGGCACCTTCTGTGAAAAATACTACACAAGTCGAGCTTGTCTCCATGCCACCAAAACTAAGAGGGGTGGCCTTAAGCAGTCGCACCAACTCTCTTCTTCAACCAACTCAAGCTCCTCCTTTGGAAGATCAGATTCCTCCTTAACAGCCACCCCAAGAGCCTAATCACACTCCTGTCAATAGAGAGGCACCGGGGGGCTCCTGACAGAACCTGTAATACCCAGGACTGTACAATACTTATATATATATATATATATATATATATATATATATATATATATATATATATATATATATATATATTGTCTGTATGCGTGTATATGATTGCAGTATTTTGTTTGATTATACTATTGTTTGTGTGCGGTTAGGTTGCGGGGCGGTTCATGATGATGGTTGCGTTCTAAATGATGCACAAGAATGAGGAGGACCGATACTAGTATATACACTAGTTTTGGTACAGTACATGTGCAATATATCATTGTATGATACTATAATGGGTATACTTTGCATACACTCGATAAAAGCTCTCATTTCTCATCTAAGAACCCAAATAAGGGCTAAAAGTTCATTCAAGTATTGTACCCTAAAACCAATGGCTAAGACCATAGTTTTACACAAAACCACCTAGTCTACCCTACCCCCTACCACCCTAAAATTCGGCACCCCCTTCCCCTCTCTTTCCTCACTCTTTTCCCATTAAGAACCCTCTCTTTTCTCCTCCCAAGTTCTGAAATTTTCAGAACACAAACCCAAGAAAAAAAAAAAAGGAGAGAAAAGAAGAAGGATTGAAGAGGAGCTCTCTTGGGGTGGATTCTTGGAAGAGTAAAGCTCAAGACCATCATCTATTCTCTAATCAATTCAGGGTGGGGAGTCTCTAAACTTTTCTTGTTATTTCTTGTTGATTATTGCATGCATGTGAAGTAGTAGGAGTTTAGAATGGTTATTTAAGAGATTGGAAAATGAATCTGAAACTAGAACTTGAAATCTTGATCTGCATGCCATTTTCTAGAATTTCCGAAGAACAAACCACAAAGAATTTGATGATGAAATTTTCACATATTGTTCCCTTACATGTCTAGATGATGCATGAATTATGTCAGATTTTACTGATTTTGTTTGGTATTTTAATAAAATCCATTTTTTGGAACAGAGCTGTAAGGCAGAAGTAGAATTTATTTACTGTGATATCTGAGATTGAGGGATTTATCATAATTAATTGGCACATTTTCTTATTCTTAAATTTTTACCATGTTTTCTAACATGTATCTAGACTCTACAAAAAATTCAAAAAATTAATTGGATGAATTTACAAGCATGTTAAAAATTAGTCTATCAACAGTAGTTAGAACTGTGACTGAAGAACATTATGATCTTTATGCTTGTTTGGAACGTGAAGAACTCAGTGTATACTTGAAATTTAGACATGAAACCTTTTGCATGTTGTTCATTATGATGTCCAGTTTTTTTCAATGTAAATTTGGTGACTATTGGATGGGTATGTGATTTATGATGATTTTATAGCATGTAATGTGCTTGATTCAGTCAGATTAGGCACCCTGTAGAGATGACACAATTGAGGCTCTGTAAGAGCAAATTTTGAGGAGGTGTTTCCTTAGAGAGTTGTAGTAGACATCTAGAGCTTTCTAACAAGACCAATTTGAGGTGATTCCAATGAGTGGTTGATTTAATATGATTTTTACAATACTTGATAGAGAACAGGATTTGAGCTGAGTGCTCTGTTTGAGAAAGACTTAGAGTGTGTTTTGGTACACCTGAGAGTAATGTATGTTTTAGGGTGATCTAATCGCATATTTTGGATTTGTGATTAACTAGGGAATTGTAGAGGACATCCACACCTTTCCCTAGAACATAGATTGGTAGCATTCTGATGTGTGAGCAGTGTTTTAGGCTACCGGTAAGGTACAGCCAGTGTACAGAAAATACACAGGCTGAGGCTTGAGAGGCCATTTTGAGGACCTAGATGATAGAATCTGAGGTCATGATCAACTAGGAAGTTGTAGCCTAGGTCTTTACCTTTCCAGATTGGGCTAGTATACCCAACTCGGAGTTGTACCGAGGGAGTTATGATCTTTTTAAGTTTCGGACAGAAACACCGTAGTTGCTTAGTCTTGGGTTTTTTGGCTAAGTATTGAGAGGACCTTTCCCTTGTGTACCATTAGAGCTGATGACTCGCTTTTTGGAGACGATTGATATCTATTACTGCATTTTTTTCTCCCATGGTGGATTTTGTGACTCGAGTTAGTCACTAGAGTAGGGTGATGCTCTACATCTGTCGACCCTAAGTTATGAACTTCCAATTAAGCGTAGGACGTCCAAGCCATGCCGTCAAATCAAGTTCATTGCCCGGGTAGGGGTGAACACACACATTCATTGCCCGGTTAGGGGTGAATGTAGGCCATGGTGCTGGACAAACTCCAAGCTAGGGGAAGTGGCGAACCGATCTGGTATCGCCAGGGCCGGAGGTCGATAAGCAGATTTTCTTTTGGAGGCAATTATATTTTACCCGTGTGATTAGAGTAAGGCTGGGATTAAAGTGATGCATTAGGGGTTGTATCTTGCATTAGTACTAGCAGACCATAGTCAGGTGTTGTACCTTTCTGTCGTAGGGATACGTTTCCAGTACTCATAATTGAGTCCATGGTCTCGTATCTCGATCTATTAATTTCCAAAGATTACCGGGGTAAGGAACGGGAGGGGGACTCCTGTCGGATAGGGGGATTTGACCCTCGACTCCATCATGTTCCTATGCACCTGGTTTACTTTATACATAAGTTCATTACCCGGGTAGGGGTGAACGCACAAATTACACGGTCTTGCTACCGAATTTAACGTGACTTTCTGAGTGAGGTCCGTGCACGGGTACTGAGTGGAAAACACGACAACCACTTATGCACTGCAGTGGCGGAACTAGACCGACCAACTGCAACCTCCTTGGGCACGGATAACCTATTGGCAACAGGTTGAGTATAAGAGTAGGATGCATGGCGAGGATTTGAATCCCTGAACTGTGGAGAAAGACGGCTAGATTTGGGGGCGTATGTAGTATGGGATGCATTTGTTCTCCAAAGTCTTGCTTGTATTAGAATCAGGCATGTCATTTGTTGCATCTAGTCATAGGATCATGGCATACCACTGCACTAGAACTCGAATCCATTAAACCCTTGTTTAACACATCACTTTTCTCTTTGCATAAAATTATGGTTGTGATTGTAGTTTAGAGGATCGCGGTTATTATCAGCTTTGCGTCAGTCGAAGTACTGACATTCCCCACCTTTTAGGTATTGGTTCCTACCTTTCAAACAGGTGCAGAATTATCAGAGTTGTGTAGCAGAAGCCTCAAGCCAAGGAGCCAGTCCCAGGGGAGCCGATGGGCCACTCAGCGGAGTTCGACAGTGATCACCATTCCGGGAGGCAGCTGATAAATATTTGTGAAGTCTGTAATATTTGTAATAAGTTGTAATGAGTGGATATAATTTGCACTCCTTGTCCAAGAACAAGATATCGGTTGTAATTGATGATGTAATGACTCATTGGTAATAAAAAGTTTTTTTTTAATTTATGTGTTATTAATGTGTTGAGATGCATTTGAAGGCAAAGATTCTGGTGAGTATCACGGATGTCCGATAACGGGGTTCCGGGGCGCTACAGAACCGTCCCGAACAACATCCTCAGTACGACCGCATCTCAGTCCATAATGCCTCAACCGATTCAATGGCTTCGCGAGGCCCACGGGGGTCTAGAGATCTCCTCCAGATCATCAATAACAATCAATCAAAAGCCGTCCTGCGAATGAGGTTGAACAAGAGCGCGCCTGATCGGAGGCCTCCCGGTCAGGACATCAAGCAAACCAGAGACCTCAGCCTTCTAGACAAAGATCAGGGCAATCCACCTCTCGCAGGAGGTGACCGGCAATAGGAAACCCGACGCATGGGAGTCAAAGGCTTCCAATGCAAAACTGAGGGCAAGACGCCCTAGTCGATCACAAGGGCTAAATTTAATAAATTCAAACTTGACATCCTTCATGTTCTCCAAGGGAGTCAAGGTCTGGGCGAAGGATCCGCCGACTCAACCGTATCTCAAAAGAAGGACGATCAAGTCCTTCGCCGAATCTAGGAAGTAGAGAAACATCTAGAACAGATGAAGAGTGAGAGAAGCCACTCCAACAGGGCCTACCACCCTAGACGACCTTCTTTCAGCAAAGCTATCCTCGACGCACCCATCCCAAGGGGCTTAAAGGCTCCTCAATTCGAATTCTACAACAAGGAATCAGACTCGACAGACCATATCGAGAGCTTTAAAATACTCATGATGGTCTATAATGCCACCGATGCACTCATGTGGTGGACATTTCCCCTAACACGGAAAGGATCTGCAAGGGAATGGTATTCACGTATGAAACCCAAATCCATATCGTCCTTCGATCCGCTCGAAGAACTCTTTATTGCACACTTCTTTACTAGCGAAAGAGCTGAAAAGACCAGTGTCTCCCTGCTAGAACTGAAGCAAAAAGATGGAGAACTGCTAAAGGACTTCGTCAAGCGATTCACAGCGGAAGCGAAATCAATTTCTTCCTTGGACTCCTCAGTGGTGGCTGTAGCCTTCCACCACAACGTCATGCATAAAGAGCTGAAAGCATCCCTCGCCAAGAGGCCACCTCGAGATTTCACTGAGTTCCTAAAAAGGAGTGAGAAGTACATCAGAGTCGAGGAAGCTCTCAACCCTCAAGTTAAGAGAGAGTCACTTTTCGGGAACAAATGGAAGAACTCAAGTGAGGAAGCAGCCAAAAAGTTTCAAAAATACGGTTCAGGTCAACGCCGTCCTCCTCCTACGCCTCGCTTCAACAAATTCACCCTTCTAAACGCAAGTGTGTCTGCCATTCTCATGGCAGTTGAAAAAGATGGGATAGTCCGTCCTCCTCCCAGGATGACGATGTCTGGCAAGAGAAGAGACAAGGGCCTATGGTGCGCCTTTCACAGAGGCCACGGACATACTACTGATAATTGTAAAGCCCTCGGATAAGAAATTGAAGACCTGATTCAGCAGGGCTACCTCTCTCAGTTTGTCCAACGAAACAACAATGCCGAAAACCCTCCGCCATGGGGGGCTAATAAGCATCATCAAAGGCCATCTGAATTCAGAGACTCTCAGCATATGGCCATTCTGCACACCATCCATGGCGGACCTATGGGCGGGGGATTCTAACTCCTCTCGCAAAGCCTTTCTAAGAGAGGATAATTCGGTTCATAACAATCCACCCCCGAAGGGCTCGAGCCTCTCAGTCTCTTTCTCTGATAAAGATCTCGAGGGCATCAAAACGCCTCATTGCGATGCACTGGTTATCAGTCTAGGCATGGCAAATCATGATGTGTGGCGTATCCTCGTAGACAATGGCAGCTCTGTGAATATCTTGTTTATGGCCCCATTTGGTGTGCTAAAGCTCTCTCGAGAACGACTCAAGCCAGTCAGCTATACAGTTCATGGCTTCTCCGATGCACCTGTCCAAGTCGAGGGAATTGTCGCACTCGACATAACAATAGGGAAAGCACCAGCAACTCGGACAGAGTCTTTAGATGGTAGTCATATTAAATCCGTGTACAATGCCATATTCGGCTGCCCAGGACTAGCCGCTTTCCACACTGTCGCCTCCGCATTTCATATGACAAGAGCAGGCATAGGCCAAGTAGTAGGAAGCCAACAGGCAGCACAGACGTGCTACACTGCTACCATAGGGGGTTCGGTTCTCCCTCTCCATGCTGAAGAACTACTACAGGAAAATAATCGCTGTATCACAAGGCCAGCAGGAGAGGTCGAAGCCGCTACACTGGGCAGCCAAACCGGGAATTTTCGAACATGTCAAGTAACTTCTTCCCAGCTCCAAACACATCCTCACCAGAACCCAACAACTCACTCAACTCCCTCACCCGAAGCCGCTCCACTCATTCATGAGAAACAAACAATTTTGCCTAAGCACATTGGTCCATCAGAAAATTCCACTGTCTCAAGGAAGAACAATGCGGGGCTGCCCTAGAAATAGGCAAGTCCAGACAAGGTCTACCAAGTTGTTCGCTGGACAGCTCACCAACTTGAAGACCTAGGGGGGCAGGGATGTGTCAGTAGAGAGTTCGAATGAGCGACACCTTATGAAGTACAACAAGAGTGTATGAAACGCGCTCTCCTAATTTCCGCAGAATTTTTATTTTTTAAATTTTGTGATAAAGGCAAGCCACTAGAGCAGCCATTTAGTTTTTTCTTCCAATAAATACCGTGTTTACCAACGGTCGTGCATGTAATAAGGGCCAGCCATTAGAGCAGCCCCTTAGTTTAATTTTTAATAAAGTTAGCCAATTTATTCCATTGCATCTTAGTCAATTTATTAAAGCAAACAATGAGTTAAAAATGCCCAGCTTATACTCAAAGTGGCGCTAAACACTTGTTATAAGCTTTCTGCAACACAAGTTCGGAATCCAGATCCACGACTCGGGATTACTCACGCAACATGCAATCTTCCACATTTAGAGCACAACTGACCGAGCGATCTGTTCCCGAAACTAATTAAAGTTCCTTGGAGATTTATACAATGGGTTGAGTGCCAAGCTTATACGCATAAATGGCAACAAACACACTTTACAAGTCTTCCCGTAAGACGGATTCAGAGTCCATACCCATGGCTCGAAGAGACTCTAACAATTTGCAATAACGCAAGTTCACAGTGCACTTCGCCATTCGATCTGCTCCTGCAATATGTTAGCACCTTGATGACCGGTTCAGAGTCCATACCCATGGCTCAAATTAGACCCTGTCAACTTGCAAAGAAGCAAGTTCAGAGTGCGCTTTGCCATTTAATCTGCTCCTACTACTTGTTAATACTTAAACTAACAAGTTCGAAATCCATACCCATGGTTCAGAGTTACTCTCGCAACATGTAATTACACATGTTCAGAGTTCAACTCGCCATTCAATCTGTTCCTGCAACAAGTTAAATTCCTTCAACAACAGATTAAGAGGTCCAAAATCATGGATCGTAGTTACTCTAGCAATACTTGTTAAAAGCAACACTTGGAGTTCAACTCTCCATTCGATGTAATTATCATAATCTGTCAGAGGTCAGATACAGCAAGCTCGGAAAACAACTCTCCTTTAGAGTTACCCCTACAACTAGCTGAGTTTAAGACGAAGAAATTCCCAACTCCGTCATACATCGTCGACAGCTCTTTAAGCTATACACAACAGACTTGAGGCCCTGTTATTTAGCGACAAAGAACACAGTCGATGACACCTCAACCACGATAGCAAGGACCAAGCATATAAAGGGAATTCAACAAATCACAGAATTATCACAAATCCACATGTTCATATTCAGTGGTACTACAAATATTTATAAGTACAGAATCATCAATCATACAACTCGATCTACAAGCCGTCCTTGCGACTTAGTGGGTGAGGAACGTTGTTCCTAAGAGATACAAGCCTCCTTGTGGAACGCCTGACAGTCACCTCCTTTCCCTGGCTGCCAGCATCTTTCACAGAAAATGTCGATCCCATAGATTGTGATTGCTGACCGGCACACGAGGCACATGAATCTCCACCAACCAAAGTGAAACTCAACAAAGCTGACGCCCTGCTCGGGGTGCCGCCAGGATGTCGAGGGGGCACCAATGCTGTTGGCACCTCTCCCCCAACAATCGACCCGACTCCTCCTACCGTCGCACTCTCCTTTACAATAGTCATGGTGCCTTCTTTTGCTCAAACCATTTGTTCCTTTTTTACACTAACAACGTGTGAGGTGCTTGCCGTTCACAACCCACCAAGCCTTGCTTGAAGGCGGTATAGTTCCAAGTCCTTCTCAATGACTATCTCTCTGAGTAAGGCGCACTCTCGAATACTGTCTTTCGTCACTTTCGAAGGCAGTGGCAATTTTATCAGACGATCATAATAAAAGAGCACTAACTCGCAATCCCTCTCAACGAGCGCTGACTTAAGATGAACATACTCCAACCATTCCTCATCTGACAGAACACGCAAATGGTCGACTGCCAACTCCGTTATGCGCAGCCCCTTGCGAAGGTGCTCTACCTCGTCACTACAAGATTTTTTATCGGATCCCACAATCGTCTGTCAACAATTCCAAAAGCATAGTCAGACAAAGGATTAAAGTACTAAGTTCCATGGACAAACATCGCTTCAAAGCACATCAACACAACACAACAAGTGATAACCAATCTAGAAGATAGTTTTTCGAAGACTAAAAGGAAGATACATGAATGCGGTGGCCAGTCCGCAATTAGGCATCACAGAAAGTAATCTATGAGTCCCAAACAAAACAAACCAATGATAGAAGGGAAGACAAATGACATATCAAGGTGAATCAAGCATCCACCTGCTTCAGTTCCATCACGGACAAGGAACCTCTAGCTGCACCCTTTCCTTTGTCCTTCTTCCCAAAACCACTCCTCGCGCCACCCGCAGGAGTACCGACCTCACCATCATCCTTACTGTCTGGATCCAAGGGCTCACCAGGTCGAAGGGTCACATGGTAGCCCTTCTCGTCGAAACCGAAAACGCACTCCACCACATGTGAGATTGCCAAGGCATAAGACTTCAACATCACCCCTTGCAGCTTGGATTTGCACTCCGCGTGAACCTTGGCCACCTCGACCTTCACCTCTGAGGCCGCATCAGTGCAGACCTTCTCTAACTCCAGCAGAAGATCAGCATTCTTCTTCTCTAACACCCTTTCTCTCTCCTTTGATTCCTCTAGCTTGAGGCGCATCTCCTCCATCCTCGCTGCCAATGCCTCCAACTCAAGGCATGCCTCCTTCTCCTTTTTCTTAATCCCTTCCAACTCCGCCTTGGACTCTTTAACAGCCTTCTTCTTATCCTTGTCGGTAGGAGAGATGCAGGCTCTTATTTTCTTCTCCTCAGCCGCATAAAAGTCTATCAAGTGCCCGAAGTGGCTCATCGCCTGAAACGAGGAGAAAATAGTTAAAAACAAAACGATGCAAGAAAAGGAAAGCGCAAGCTAAACAACTAAGGAGACTAGGTCATACTGTCACATGTGCCCTCGCTATCTCCAAGACTGATCACTCGGGGGATCCATCTTCAACCTCTCCTGTCAGAAGGAGTAGGGATGTGGCGAAAGGCCTTAAGGCAAGCAACGGAATTCCCCAAAAAGTTCTCCTGAGCTTTCACGTTCCAGTTAGGGGTGTAGACCATGTCCCCCTGACTAGCAAGCACCACGGCAGCCTAGCAGTCAGAGGGGCAGACGCGGCACTAACCACGACCGTAGCTAAAGAAGAACCTTCCTCAATGGCAGGCGGTACCCCTGCAGGCGGCTCAGTCTGTGCAGCGGGAGCCGGGGGCGGTAAGCCCGGGGAAGAAAAGGAATGCAATGCCGACCACTTCCTCTTCTTATGATCTTCCTCCTTCTTATTCCGTAGCGCATCCAGGTCTGCAAAGAGGTCATCAAAATCCATGTCCTTCCTACCTACAAGATGAGACACGGAGTAGTTAGAAACTATAAGATCAAATAAAAATGGTGGCGACATGAATAAAAGAACTATAAATCAACAAAAAGAATGGATAGCAAGGCATGAAAATAATAACAACGAAATCGTACTAGGAACAGCTGGTCCAAGATCGCCTTCAAAGAGCACTTCATTGGTAATATCTTGCCACGACAACACCTTTAGTCCCAGAAGCACGTCACTAAGGCTCTTCTCCTCTAAGCTCGTTACCGGCTCCGCTTGCACCGCCGAGTGAACCGTTCCCCTCCAAGTAGTGGGAATCCCTCACGGCTCGGCACTGCAAACGACGAAGAACTTCTCCTTCCAACATCTTACCGATCGAGGAGCATCAACCAGCCCCCTATTCTTGCGAGGGATGAGATACCAATGCTCCTCCATTTGGCTAATTCAAATAAGCTTGAAATGTCGTCTGAACACCTGCAAGACTCAGCGCAGCTCCGAACTAGCGACACTGCAAGACATTGCCAACAATGTGCCTCCATGTGTTTGGCATCAGCTGCACCGGACACAGCCGATACCAGTTAAGCACTTCTTTAACGAAGGGGTGGAGGGGTAGACGAAGCCCCTCAAAGAAAGTGTCGCAAAGAAAGAAACAGTACTCCTCCGACATGGCATAACACGCCCTTACCCCAGGCCCTGGCAGGAGTAGCTGTACTCACAAGGAATGCCAAAACCTGTTCTTATCACGGTTAACTCATCACGTGTAAGAATGGTGGTGGTATGATTAGCCTTAGTAGTATGGATGGGCTCTGGCTCGTCGTATTCCATGCCGCTCCTAAGGAACTGCTGATCCACTACTGAATACTCTCTAATCAACTCTAGAATAAGGAACAATGGGGTCTTAAGCATACACCCCCTATCTCTCTCAGGCTCGACGATCATTTCCACAACAGTGAAACGATTAGCCTTACCACACACACTCTTCTCTCCAGGAAAATGATCAAGCATAACACCTTCTTCTCCATCTAAACCAGCTGATCTAGTAGAGGCACAGACCGACGGAGTACTAGACAAGACAAACAATGATCGCAAGAGTGTTACCTAGCCAAAGTGGAAGAAACTCCGAACTAACAGCTGAAGCTAGCACCCTCGTCAAAACACCAGGCAAGCCACCGAGCACACCAGGTGAAACACCGCGATTTCTAGAGAGAGAAGCTCTTAGAAAATTTTCAGGAGAGAGAAAGTGAAGGTGGTGAATGAGGGAGGGGAGATGGGATCAGTCCCTATTTATACAACCCTAGGGGTTAAATCACCACGTGGCAGAATCTAAGCCCTCCTAAAAAATCAACTGTCAGATCGCACCAACCCGGGTCCAATAGCAACAGTAACTTGACAACAGGACAGTCAGTCGATAACACGAGTGATCGCCACAATGTTCGCTCAATAGAAGAAGTAACACGAAGGAGTGAACGCTCTCTCAAACACTAGGTGTGTGTCGTGGGATGGGCAATTTCACCAACACTTGATGAACGTGATGGGGTGAGAAATTTCACAAACACTTGATGGATGTCATGGGATGAGCAATTTCACAAACACTTGATGGACGTGATTGGGTGAGAAATTTCACAAATACTTGGTGGGCGCCATATTCACCACCAATAGAAGAGAACCCATCGCTAATCAAGCTTCCTTGTGACAAAGCCTACTAACCCAGCAAAGTCTCCAAATCTGTTCAAACTCTCTCCATCAAAATCAACCAAGATTTCTAAGGGATGATCAACTCCAAAAAACCTAAGCATGCTAGTACTCCTACCTCGATGATAGAAAGAACTCCACCGACTCTACTCCAAACGAGACGAGCCTCTAGCAAGATCAAAAGCTTCAAAAATCCCAACAAATCTCCAAGAAACCCAAGAGTTGCAAAAACAAAAAATCTCCAAAGCAAACAAACTCACTGTTTCATAAGAGGTTCTAATTTGTTAGGGGTTTCGGATCGGGTCGGATCCACGACCCAAAACCCGCAAGAGAAATCAGGTGAAAACAGTGAAGAGGTATAAACGGGTCGGGTCCGAGCCCACAAAACCGAAAACCTGCTTCGCTCTCCTCCTTTTCTTCAGAATTTGAGTGCCAAAATCCCACCAAAAATTTCTCGACCTCGATCAAAGCTCCAACTCGCACCAACTTCAGACTTCAAGCTCATGCCTCGCTAAGTGCTCTGTCGAAGTCCTGGATGGAGAGTTCATAGCTCGACGAGAGCCAAAGGTCAACGAGAAATCAAGAGCTCGAATAAAGCTTCAGAAACAGAGCATTGTCAGTAGCTCGACGAAAGAAGATGACATGACTCAATTGCAACTCGACGAAGAGCTTCGAGCTCGACCACCATAGCTCCGCAAAAACAGAGTTTGACGGAGCTTCGATAGCCCATAACTCGTATCTTGCCAAAGCTTCAAGTTTCCATAGCTCAGTAGCCCATAGCTCTGCCAAAGCGAGCTATTCCCATAGCCTAGACAAGAATAGATCTCCGTAGCCCGACGAAGCCTCGATATCCCATAGCTCGGCGAAAGATCGAGTTCATAGAATGGAGAATTCAAAATCTTCATGGCTCAGCAAGGTCCCCAAGCTCCGCAGCTCGACCAAGAGGAGGTAGTTCGACACTCCCATAGGTCGGCGGAGTAGTGGAGTCAACGCTCGAGCGAAAAACATAGCGT
This sequence comes from Hemerocallis citrina, assembly GCA_017893485.1. NCBI lineage: Eukaryota > Viridiplantae > Streptophyta > Magnoliopsida > Asparagales > Asphodelaceae > Hemerocallis > Hemerocallis citrina. Next base: position 133,946,269 of record CM030360.1, on the reverse strand, counting down.
CGAAATCTCGAGCGAGGATCAATCCCATAGTTCGACCGAAATAGCTCGACGATGACCTCCCCCCACTGCTTGACGACGGCTCTATGGCTCCACAGCACAACAAGGTCCTCAAAGAATTGAAAAGTTGGCCATAGCTCGGCCAAACGATCGGCCGAGCTAAGGGGTCGCTCATAGTGGTTGTCGACCCTTGGATCTCTCTGAAGTTCAAGTTCTAGCGCAATGGGCGGCTCGGATGAGTCCACATCGTCCACCTTCGTTCCTAACGCTCTTCTGGCTCCTCGACTGCTCGATCCACTCAGCGCGCGAGCCAGGCGCTGATGGGCGCTCCAGATCGCTTCGCAATGCGCACCAGATCAGCAGAATCAGAGCAAGAAAATCAATGTCGCTAATTCTCCTACAACACGCGTGCCAGCTCTGGTCAACATGCCAGGTCGCGTCAAGATCCATGCACAGGTCGATTTTTACAAAACCCCCCCTAATTTCATTTTTAATTCGAAAATTTAGTTTAAAAAATCAAATATAATTATTTTAATTGGGAAAATTAACTTAAAATCTGAAAAAATAATTAAAATTGAATTTATTAATTATAAAATTTGAAAACGTGATTTTGAAATTGGAAAAAATTTCAGAAAATTCGAAAAAATCCAAAGAACTATGGAAAAATTCCAAAAATTCGGAAAAATCTGAAGAACTATGAAAAAATCCAGAAAAATGTTCCTGCCTTCAGAGGCCATAAATCAGTTCCAAGTATCTCTGAACACTTTGACTGCTAAGATTACATGCCAGATTCTAAATATAAGACTAACTACTCCCCGAAAGCCTAGAAAATTGCCTTCCGGGAGTGGGGGGCTTATGATGATGATAAAAATCACAGCAGATCAGAGCCGTACGATTCCTACACGGATCTCAAAGCATCTACAAGTAGATTAGCCATCACAGGCCTCTTTTACAGGTCTGGGCCCACTCCAAGCATGCGCTTCTCCCAAGCCCATAAAAGGTAACAGACTAGGCCCACTAGGAGAGACACCCAGCCCATGCAGGTTAGGAGTCAAATCTCTTATCCCCTAACAAGGATATCTTATCTCTTGAGGGGGAGAGACATGAAAAAGATAAGGTAGGTAAATCGATCCAATGGACACGAATCAATCTCTTGGAATGTCTCTCAGGCCTATAAATACCCCTTTCCCTCTTCAGTCAGAGGGTAATTAGCAATTTGCCAGTTTTCACTCTCTTACTCTCTTTCTCTCTTTCTGGTTCTGAATTGAGCATCGGAGGATCTGTCGCCGGGGCCACTCCTCGGTGTTTCAGGCTTTTTGCAGGTCCATCGGCCGCATTAGCAGCCATCAGATTCAGATCTCAGAGGTCAATCAACGATCCAGATTCATTCTTAGGAACTCTAACCTCTTTTAACGTCCAGGGTCACAGGTTTGACTTTTAGTAGTTTCCATCATTTATTAACTCACTATCTGTTTGCTCCCACACCGAAATAAGCAGCAACAGGGTGCATACAATCAAGTGAACGTTTGACTCTATTGGTGAATGTTATAGGTCATGTACTCGTGTCTTCTTATGATGTCACACCTCACTTTCCAAAAAGAATACAGAATACGAGTGCGTGACAAAGCCCAGCGAATAATTTTCATCATTCATAAGCTGTAGGATCGACTCAGCATCATAATAGGAAATATAACAAAAATATACTCAACCACGCATGCATGAATAATTCATTAATCAACAAAAACCAATTGAAACAAAATATAAATATCCCAATAATTTCCAAATATGTATCAAAAGATAAAACTTCGGGACTACAAACCCGTTACAAGTTTCAAGTAGCAACAGAATTAAATAACCTGAAATACAAAATAAATGATGCAAGCTTTCCCAAGCAAAGCCTAGAAGGTTTTCTCACCAACTGCAGCAGGCAATTCGTCTCCAAAGTCTGTATATATATAAAAAAAGGAAAAATGTAGAAACAAAGATAAATGCCCTTAGTTCAAGCTAGGGCCGCAAGTAGTACATGCAAGGGTATGAAAATAAGTGCAAGAAAATATAAAACAAGATTTGAAATCAAGAATGTATAACATGATATAATAGGGATGCAACAAGTAGTGGAGTTCAAGAGACTAGCTAGCAAGTAAGATAACTCAAGTAATATGATTGGGTAACCAATACTAGTAGTAGGATCAACTAGCAAGTGAACATGTAGTTGGTGTCAAATATCAAGTGACAAGTATCAAGTAAGGTGTCAAGTGTGTACATGGGACAAGTTATTCTTAAATTTAATGTTTCATTCTATCTAGGTAGCACTTCATGTGCCCAATGATTTATCACATGGTTGCTACTCACAAACAAACTTCGTTTAGGCCTAGTGCTGGATTTTATAGGGCGGTGTACTCAGGTATCAAGTATCAAGCAAGCAAGGTTCGTGAATACAAAAATAATGTAACAAGTTCACGAACCAGTTCGTGAATGCATTAACAAGTTCAAGAACCAACCATGGGTTCATGAATGCACTAAAGATACAACAAGTTCATGAACCAGGTAATGGGTTCATGAATATACTCAAGATACAACAAGTTCATGAACTAAGTACTGGGAAACACAGGCCCTCTTCCGAGTACACTTGCCTATATTGTCCACTACTATAGTCTTTCCCTTAACATCGGCTTATTATTTACATGGCCAAGAAAGTGTGCGAAATAGGCAAGAATACATGGCCAAGAACAAGGAACAAGTTTAGGCTAGGTAGGATACATGTTCAACAGTCAAAACAAATCAAATATCAAAAACGACGAGAATTTCAAATATGGACAGTATGACGTTGCTGCACCAAAACCGCGATTCCTGTCACTAAAAGAATGCAAATGTGGATCCGTCAGAAGGTCTAGAAACTAGACTCCTACTCGGTTCCAACGCATATAAATAAGATACATAAAAGTTGTAGCAACAGGTGTCAAAACAGCAAACTACACAGGATTTGTGTTCAGCCAGAATTTGTAAAATTGGGTTTATACCTATGAAACAGGTCTGAAACTTCATTAATTAATTCTAGGAAAATTAGAGAATGTTCTCTAGTGTGTCTAGTATCATCATGTAAAATTTCAAGTCATTAACTTATAGGTAGCATGGTTAAACTAATTGTAAAACAAAGTGATACAACAGTTTTTATGAATCTGCGATTACAGACAAAGCAGCAGTAAAACAGCGATAACTCACAAACCATAACTCGGTATTCAATTCTGTTAAAAGGTTAGTATACTAGACATATGGGGATAAGTTTCATATTCAGGACTCAAGTCCAGATTCTGATGTTATCGTGGTCAAAACAGCAAGCAAAGATAGGGATAGCAGCATATGTGAATTTCTTTCATATAAAAGTAGCATGATAAATGACTAGTATGAGTCTAGATTAGTGTGTGATATAATTAGGGTGTAATGGGTATCAAATCAGCAAGTCACAATTGTTTCTCAACTCAAGAAAAGATAAGATCAACACATACATCATGCAACATAAATCTACGAGTCAATGTAGTTCTTAGTTTCATGTGTTCGAATAATTAGGAGATAAAATGGATCCAGCTAGTTTTGTAACAAATATATCAATGAAGAGTTGTGACTCTTAAGATAATGGAATTGGTAAGGAACAAAATAAGATCAACAAACGATGAGCCAAAGGAGACTCACATTTACGATCTACTTGTAGTATTTTCAATTAAACACTTGTACTAGAACAATAAATTGTACAAGAAGATACTTGCCTTGATTGGATGAGGGCGTTGATCGACGATAGAGATCGAATGGATCTGATTGGCACCGATCTTGATGGCGATCAAGATCGATGAAGATCGACGGCTCAGATCATATCTGATCTGATCAAGATGATGAGATCGGATGGCCCAGAACACTTTGATGGAGATCATGATGATCAATCGATCAGATGGCTGAGATTCAATCAATCATCTTCTTCTTCCTTCTTCACAACGACACAGAGATAGAGTTGGCGGGGGAGGGGACGGCAACCACAGCGATGACTGCCACTGCGGCGATGAGGGCTCGACTAGGTGGCGACGGTGATCAGATGAGATGCTGTCGACAGTGGGATGGGCTTGATGATGATAAACCCATGAACAGCGAGCGCTCGGGGTTCAGCGACTGCAGTCATGGCAAAGGTCGGTGAAGCTTCGGGGCTGAGCAGCAGTGAGAGGAAGCTGCGACGGTGCTCTGGAGGAGCAGCGGCGATGGGTCACAGTAGCAATGGTAGAAGACGAGGGGGTGCTGGTTGCAATGCACTTCGGTAGACGGTGGCACGACGGGCTGCAGCATCGAGGGGAGCTCGACTGGAGGATGAGGGCGAGTGGGAGGCGCTCGGGATGGAGGGGGATGAGGGTGAGGGGAATGGTGGCGATGCACAGGGGGGCTGCACTGGCGTCGGGGCTTTGCTGCTGTTGCTACGCCAATGAGAGGAGCACCGGGGGGGGGGGGGGGGGGGGGCGACCAGGGTGTCGTGACTAGAGCTGCGGGGCTCTTGACTGGGCTTCGCTCTGGTGGCTCGCTGCAGGAGGAGGAGCACGGGACTAAGATGCTGGCTGCATCGGGGCGCTGCAGGGGGTGCTGCGACAAAGGGCATCGCGGGAAGGGTGGAGAGAGGCGGAGGAGAGGGGAGAGACAGGAGGGCATGAACAAGAGGGAGGGAACACCGGGATGACGCTGGAGGAGGAGGGCAGGGCAGAGCGTCGAGCTGTCGAGGTCGAGGTGAGGTGGTTAATGGGGAGAGAGAGACGAATGGGAGGTGGGGGGTGAAGGAACAGGGGGCGGCTAGGGTTGGTATAGGAATAGGGTAAACATGGTAGGGTTATATAGGGTGGTAAATGGGTTACAGGATATGCGGGTAGGATCCAAATAAGAAAATGGGTATTAGATAACAAATGGTTTTGGGTTTTTGGGTTAAAATCCATTAGGGAAAAATAAATTGGATTTATAAATAAAAATTTTACAATTTCTTATAAGTTGCAAAACAATATATTACAGGGTTCAATAAAAATTAATTTGAAAAATACAATTAGATTAATATTTAACTTTTCACAAATAAATTAGAGTAGTTATATACAAATAATGTACTTGGTTTGTACTTCAAAATAATAATAATAAAAATAATAAAAATAATAATACTGATGATAATAATAATAACACAAATAATAGGATTTGTATTATAGTATAAGACTCATTTAAAAATAACAATAAGTGCAATTAATGAAAAGAACAGATTTTAACAGGAGATACAAAATATTTTTGAAATAACATGAATTTAAGAAAATGAAAATTTTTATAAAGAATCCAAACCCAGATAATACACAGAAAAAGAAATACACCCAAAATACAGAAAATGGAAAACAGGGGTTACACATGACTATAAAACTTGGTCGGTAAACTTGTTATCCACTACTAAGTCTTACCCTTATTACCCTGACTTGTTATCATTTTATTACAATGAATCATGCGCATACAATCGATGGAACGATGTCAAGGAATAGTAATATTGAAGTACCAATGGTTGTGCAATGGTCGGTATGTAGTGAAATTCATCGGTACAAAGTTACCAAATTTATATTTAAAGAAAAACATGGGAACACAATTCTGCATGGCAGTACTTTGCTGTAAAGAAACTAACATTCCTGCTGCCATGGGAAATCAAATCAGAATCCGTCAGAGGTTATAGAAAGTAGACTCTCTTCCGGTTCCAATGCATATACACACGATACATGACAGTCACAGTAGCTAGGGCGATCGATCAATTCTTTACGGGTTTTGTGCACTGTCTTGGTTCTGGGAATTATAACATGTCAGTACTAAAATAGTGATAACTTCCAACCCACAAATCAAATTGAGAATCTTTAAGATGATCCGAATTTAGGACTATTTGTGCTACAATTTCTATGTACAAGATTTTAAGTTTCGATGTCGGGAACTGAGTCGAAACCTCAGTATAAACTCGGAAAAATGACACGGAAGCATATTTGAAAGTTCAATAATACAATGAATTTACGGTTCAAGTTTTAATTCAATAACAATGGCACGATAAGATGACTTATGAATCAATAATATGATACAATAAAGAAAAAAATGGAGTTCTATTAGATGCGATATTCAATTCGATTACAACTTGCCGGATTTCAAAGATTGTATTCTTGAACAAGAAGAATAAAAATGGGTTCAAGAGATGCTTGCCTGTTAGATGACGACTTTGAACGTAAAGAATAACTAGAACGAAAGTTCCGGTGGCAACACAAGGCAGCGACACGTGCAACATGTTGGGGTAACGAGAGCACGAGAACAACAATACAAGAGGCAGTGGCAACAACAGCGAGAGCAACCGCAACACCACAAGGCAGAGAGCAACACAGCAGGAGACAGCGATGTAAGCAAGAACAACAGCGACAACAGCAAGTGGTGATAGTAGCAAATAGCAGCACATGAAACGCATGACAAGAAGAGCAGCAACAGTCACAGTGAGAGAGGCGGCGAGCTTCGGGTTGGCTGTGGGTTGCAGTGCACGCGTCTGCGGGGGTCGGCGGGTAGCAAAGAGGCAGCGTCGGGGTCGGCTATGGCGACAGGCAGGTGAGCGGGTAGTTTCTGGAAGGAGGAGGAGAGCGAGTGAAGGTGCTCGGTCTGAGGAAGACGGTGGTTGAGGATGGAGAGGCAGGGCTTGGCTGTGTCGGGGTTCGGGAGCAGTTGCGGTAAGAGGAGCAGTGGGTGGTCGAGGTAGCAACGAAGAGAAGGTCGCAGCAATGGTGGGAGATGCCGGAGATGGTCGCGGTGGTGCTATAGTAGTGAGACAGGGGGTTTCTGCTATCGACGGTAAAGCTTTGACAGCAAAGACGGGGGAGGAGGACGACGAGGCAGGGCAGTGGAGAAGGAAGAGGTCGAAGGCAGGCAGTTTTTTGGTCGCGAAGTGGAGCGGTGGTCGACGAGGAGTGATGAGGGAGGCAGCGGAGAGGATGGCGATGGAGGGTGCAGGCATTGAGTGGTGGAGCTGGTGGATGGGTTCGAGGTAGAGGGTGTTGGCGATGATGATTGGGAGCTTGATAGTGGACGGTGGTCGCTGGCGAAGGGGCCGCATCGAGGCGGTGGCAGAAATATAGGTGACGCAAAGAGGTGCAGGGGAGGAGGATGAAGGTGGTGGCTGGTGCTCGAGCGGGAGGCAAGGCAAGCGATAGGCTCGAGTGGCGAAGGCAACTGTGGGGGTGAGGGACAAGAGAGCGGGGTCGAGGCTCCGATAGGTTTTGTTGGGTTTTTGGGAAAACAGATGAGAGAGAGAGAGAGAGAGAGAGAGAGAGACTGAGTTGGGGATTAAATAATATAACAATATAATAATATAATAATGGGTATTGGTTATGGGGGGTGTGGGGTTACGGGAAGAGATAGTGGGCATTAATTAGGAGAAAGTGGGTGTAGTTATAAGAGATGAGGGGATTTGGTTGGGTTTTGGGTAGTGGATTTTAAAATGTGGGTTTGGGTTAGGATCCAATAGGATTTGTTTAGAGTTAAAAAGTGTGGGCTTTGATTAATACATGGGCTTTAGGTTTGGGATTCATAAAAGTAAATTCAATAATAATATTAATATTGGACTGGGTCTAGACTTGGGTTTTAGGCTTTAGTAGTTGGGCTTACACAAAAATAAATAACATTGGGCTTAAACAATTAATATGATAAAATAATTATAGAAGGGTTTGAGATTTAAAATATGGGCCTAACACAAGATATGCGTATATATAGTGGTTTAAAATAAAGTTTGGGCTTCATACAAAAAATAAATAAATAAAGAATGGATCAGGGGTCTGGGTTTTACATAATAAATAGTAATAGATAATAGTATGGATCAGATATCCAAAATAAAAGTAGTTTGGCTCCAAGAGAAAATGAAGATTTATCTTGAAAAAAATTGAATTTCAATAGTACGAAAAAGAAAATAAGTACAAATCTGTATAAACGGAAATGGAGGTTATAATCCTGCCCACCTTACAACAAAATTTCATCCTCAAAATTTGCTTATGCGGTATGTAGGATATAACCAAAGTAGAGCTGAAGAGATATTGAAGCAGGAAATTAAGAAGAGAGGAACGAAGTGGTGACAGCACCGGAATAAGAAGGAATATGGGTAAGATTGATATCAAATAATGAATCGATGAATGATGACAAATGGAATGTATAAAATGAGGGTAAACGACACAAAGTAGGAGGAGCAACATGATAATCCTGGGACCTGTGGGTTATGGGCCCACACGCTTCTGCTGCGCTACTGAAATCCGGAAGACTTCAACAACAATGTCTATTATCTCGTGGAGTTGCTTGCACACCTTAGAGCGAACGACAACGCCTCCTGTCGTGGAGATGATCTGAGCCGCTGACATGTCATTGAAGATCAAGCGATGCCGATCGACGAATCGAGCAGAAATATAAGGGAGTAAGGCAAGTATCTAGATTGTAAGATGGCTATTACATATTCATGTGATCAATGCGGTCTGTACATTGTTGAGCTACCCTAGCTAAACTCCAACATGGTTAGAGTCTAACCTGGCTCTGACACCACTAGAAACCCTGTCACGCCCCTGCTTCCTATTATACGATAACACAGGCACGTAACTGAGGCCCAACGAATAATATAAGTATGTCAACTCATATCATCCATAAGTTGGACAATGCCGGTAAGCTCAACAATACAATAATAATCACATAAACAAGAATAAATTGCAATAACAAATATCTGAAATACAAGAACTTACAAAATAGCAGGAGAATGATACAATGCAATAAAAGTTTGCTATGATTCTTCAGTAGCCGTTAGAGCAAGCTTCGGGTGACAAGTAGTAGCAAGCAGTTAAGGAAATAAATGACTATATAACAATAACAAGAAATTGGAACGATATCAGAGTCAATAAATTATAAACAATAACAAGATCAAAAGTCAATAATCAATGGTACGATGGTCAATAAATAATAGTCAATCATCAATAGACAATAGTCAATAACAAGAACAATATTTGATAGTCAATGATTGGTAAAATAATAGCCGATGGACACTAGTCAATGGGCCAATAGGTCGATAGGCAATAATCTATAATCAATAAGCAATGACCAATAATTAATAACAATAAATCAATAATCGATGTTCAGTGTCAATGTTTAGGCTTACCCATCTTTTATCAATCCTAACTAATGCACGCAATCCTACGTCCCATACCACAGGTTTGGGTGCATACAATCAAGTGAACGTTTGACTTTAGTGGTGAATGCTATAGGTCATGTACTCGAGTCTTCTCATGACTATAAAACTTGGTCAGTAAACATGGTTGGTAAACATGGTTGGTAATTTGTTCGGTAACTTTGTCGGTAAACTTGGTCGGTAACTTGGTCGGTAACTTGTAACACGGGAAACACGGCTCCCTTCTGAGTACACTCTCCTATATTATCCACTACTAAGTCTTACCCTTATTATCTCAGCTTGTTATCATTTTATTACAATGAATCATGCACATACAATCGATGGAATGGTGTCAAGGAACAGTAACAATGAAGTACCAATGGAAGTGCAATGGTTGGTATGTATGAAATTCATAGGTACATGTTAACAAATTTATATTTAAAGAAAAGCATGAAAACACAATTCTTCACGGCAGTACCTTGCTGTAAAAAAACTAACTTTTCCACTAGGTCGATCAATCAATTCTTTATGGATATTGTGCATAGTCTCGGTTCTGAGAATTATAACATACAGTACTAAAACAGTGATAACTTCCAACCCATAAATCGGATTGAGAATCCGTAAGATGTTCCGGATTCAGGACTCAGTGTGCTGCAATTTCTATGTAGCACGGTTTTAAGTTTCGATGTCAGGAACTGGGTCGAAACCTCAATACAAACTTGGAAAAACGACAGGGCAGCATATTTGAAAGTTCAATAATACAATAAATTTACGGTTCAAGTTTTAAATCAATAACAATGACACGATAAGACGACTTATGAATCAATAATATGATACAATTAAGAAAACAATGGAGTTCAATTAGATGCGATATTCAATTCGATTACTACTTGCCGGATTTCAAAGAGTATTTTCTTAAACTAGAACAATAAAATGAGTTTAAAAGATGCTTGTCTGTTAGATAACGACTTCGAATGTAAAAGAATAATGGAATGAGAGTCCCAGCGGAAACACACAGCGGCGACACGTGCAACACGTCAGGGGCAACGAGAGCACGGGAACAACAACACAAGAGACAATGGCAACAACAGCGAGAGCAACCGCGACACCACAAGGCAGCGAGCAACACAGCAGGAGACAACGACGCAAACAAGAACAACAGCGACGCAAACAAGAACAACAGCAGCAAACAGCAAGAATGACAACACGCAATAGCACGTGCAACGCATGGAAAGAAGAGCAGCTACAGCCACAGTGAGAGAGGCGGCGAGCTTCGGTTTTGCTGCGGGTTGCAGTGCAAGCGACTGCGGGGTCGCAGGCAGTGAAGAGGCAGTACTGGGGTCGGCTATGGCGACAGGAAGGGGAGCGGGTTGTTGCTGGAAGGAGGAGGAGGGCAGGTGAAGGTGCTCGGGGAGAGGAAGGTGGTGGTCGAGGATGGAGGGGCAGGGCTTGGCTGTATCGGGGTTCGGGAGCAACTACGATAGGAGGAGCAGCGGGTGGTCGAGGCAACGATGAAAAGAAGGTCGCAGCAATGGTGGGAGATGCCGAAGATGGTTGCAGTGGTGGTGCAGTAGTGAGACAGGGGTTGCTGTTGTTGACAGCGAAGATGGGAGAGGAGGACGGCGAGGCAGGGCTACGGAGAAGGAGGAGTCGAAGGCAGGCAATTTGGTGGTCGCGAAGTGGAGGAGGTGGTGCTCGGGGAGCGGTGGTCGACGAGGAGCGATGAGGGAGGCAGCGAAATGGATGGCGAAGGAGGTTGCATGCGTCGAGTGGTGGAGTTGGTGGATGGGTTCAAGGTAGAGGGTGTTTGCGACGATGATGGGGAGCTCGATAGTGGAGGGTGGTCGCTGGCAACAGGGCCACGTCGAGGTGTAGCAGAAATGACAGGCGACGCGAAGAGGTGGATGGGTGGAGGATGAAGGCAGTGGCTGGTGCTCGAGCAGGAGGCGATGCGAGCGGTAGGGTCGAGTGGCAAAGGCAACTGTGGGGGTGAGGGAGACGAGAGCGGGGTCGAGGCTCTGATAGGTTCTGTTGGGATTTTAGGAAAACAGAGGAGAGAGAGAGAGAGAGAGAGAGAGAGAGAGAGAGAGAGAAAGAGAGAGAGAGAGACTGAGTCGGGGATTAAATAATATAATAATATAATAATGGGTATTGGTTATGGGCGGGTGGGGTTACGGGAAGAGATAGTGGGCATTAATTAGGAGAAAGTGGGTGTAATTTTGAGAGATGAGGGGATCTGGTTAGGTTTTGGGTAGTGGATTTTAAAATGTTGGTTTGGGTCACGATCCATTAGGATTTGTTTAGGGTTAAAAAGTGTGGGATTGGATTAATAGACTTGGGCTTTATGTTTAAGCATCATAAAAATAAATTCAATAATAATATTAATATTGGACTGGGTCTAGACTTGGGTTTTGGGCTTTAGTAGTTGGGCTTACACAAAAATAAATAACATTGGGCTTAAACAATTAATATGATAAAATAATTATAGAGGGGATTGAGATTTAAAATACATGCCTAACACAAGATATACATATATATAGTTGTTTAAAATCAAGTTTGGGCTTCATACAATAAATAAATAAATAAAGAATATACAAGGGTTTGGATTTTACAAAATAAATAGTAATAGATAATAGTATGGATCAGATATCCAAAATAAAAGCAGTTTGGATCCAGAAGAAAATGAAGATTTATCTGGAAAAAAATGAATTTCAATGATACTAAAAAGAAAATAAGTACAAATCCGTATAAACGGGAACGGAGGTTACAAATCAGATCGAGAATTAGAAATTGACGCAAAATTTGAGGAGAAAAGGGATCTAACCTTATGGAAGAAGAAGACGATGAGACCGAGGGTTTGGGGAACTGTGGCGAAGGCAGAGACAGGGGGCATGGCGAGTGCGAGCGAGCGAGCGTGTGACGGGAGCGGCGCCAAAAACTACTCCCCGGCAGCTGCGCCAAAAACTGTAAGAATCTAGCAATTTTCAATATATATAAAAGAATAACTAGTCCCCGGCAGCGGCGCCAAAAACTTGATGTGAATATTTGCAAGTGTACAAAATCGCAACAAGTAGTATAGTTAAGTGAATAGAGTGTCGAACCCACAGGGACTAATTATTTTATTGAGTACCAAATTTACTAGATGAATCACTATTTGGAAAATCGAAATTAATAGAGGATAAAACAACTAAATTAAATTAATCTAAAGAAAACTAACTAAATTAATGAAGAGGGAGCGGGCTGTGAAATTTTTGTAATTTGTTAATGGCAAAATTAATTCTAAGGCTTTTGACTTTACCTAGTTTATCACACACAATTTATAACTCCTTATGAATAAAAATATTATTTTTCCAAGTTGTAGACCAAAATCCCAAAATTATTCAGTACTCTTTCAAGCAGTATCTAAATTATTCTCAACTTATTATCTGTCTTAGTTCATTCACAAATTATCAATTGAAAATTCATTAAGATTTATGGATTTCTTAACGGTCACATTAACAGCAGTTCGCTCCTATAACGGTGTTTAATTTTTATAAACCACAAATTACCAGTTCAGTCTCTTCATGATTTAAAAGATCATACAAATTTCTATCCACCAATTGTACGCATTAAGAATAAAAATCAACACACAACCATGAAAAAATAGAAAAATAATAAGGAATTAAAATTGTGTTCTCAAAACTAGGTTACATCAAAGCCTAGAAAAATAATATTTAGTTCATAATAAAATGATTGCAATTAACAAGTTTGTTCATGGATTGCATGATAAAAATTAGAGAAGAAGCGATACAAAAAGATATAAAAATAATGCAAACCGAACTCCTAGAAAACCGAGCCCAAGCCGTTCTCTCTCCTCTGTCTCTAAAACCGCACAGCTGAGTCAGAAGATGCGTGCCACGTCACCGACCGGTCTCTGTCGTCCTCGGTCTGCATCGCCACGTCACCACGCGTTGGAGCCGTCACGTCGCTGTCTCCTTCACAGCAGAGGCGCCTGGGTCCCACTTCTACACAGAGCCGACGTCAGGTCTCCTACTGCTTCGCTGAGTTGACGTCTCCAATTGCACGCCCAGAAACTTGTTCAAAGTCGCTGTCAATCCTGGCACCGCCTCGAACAGCGTGCGCAAGACCAGCTTCTCTGCCCACGTGCTGTGCCTTTCTCCTACTGTTCCGCTCTCTCTCTCTCTCTTTGTCTTTGGTTATTATTTTTTTTCTTTTTAGCAGCCGTCACCCCTTTTATCTCTATGTGCGTGCCTTGCTATGTTTTTATAGGCGAACGGAAAGACGAATTAGGGTTTACTCTTTGAAGAAAAATCCCCTCCTTTTTCATTTATTTTCTTCCTTCTTTAATCTGATCTTTATTTCTTTCTCGTTTTTCTTTTCTTTCCTTTTCTTGCAAACACGTTCTGCATACACTAAAATAATGCCAGAAATTAGGGTTTTAAAAATAAAATAACATTAATTAGTTTAAAATAAATTAAACTAACTAAAAATCATATTAGCTCATTTAAACCCTTTTAAAATTATTTATTGTATTTTCATCTCAACTGGCAAATTAAAATTTATATCTTTCATTTCTCACGGCAAAAATATATAATTTAAATTCAACAAATCAACAAAAATTAATAAATCATTAAGTTTGTTTTGTTTGTTGATTTTTACCAAAAATCTTCACCTTTTGCATCAAAAATCTTATTTCTTCAAAAATAATTAATTACTTGAAATATTATGGAAATAAGACGAATTAAACACAATATAGACGAATACAAGCAATTTTAATGGGTAAATGATTACAAATATTTGTATAAAAATTAGATTCATCAACTGACAATTAAATTAATTAGTAGTATATGTTAATTAAATTAATGACTTTTTATAAATAAACAGTAATAACCTAATTATTACAATTTATACATGTGAAGAGAATGTTTATAGAATATAATAAGAACAAATCAAATAAGAAAAACTCAAACATGACTCTAAGTTTATGATAGGAACGAAAACAAATATACCTAATTAAGTGAACATAAAATAAATATTAGCACCGTCACATCTACTCGATACCCGGACCCGACTGTAACACCCTGTAAAATAGTATATAGCTATTTTGCATTGTAATCCGTGCATAGTTGGGAATTGCATGAGATTCTATATTTTTCCATGATAATTAGTTTTAACTGAGAAGTTTCAGATATATGAGTTATTCTGAACTAATAAGATTGATTTGGGATATTTTCTCAATTAAACTGTGGATTTGCCCCGATTGTTTTGACAAGACAATCTTCGAAAAATAATAATTTTTATAAACTTATATTTTTATAAATTCAAATTATCTTATTTTTAAGTATATAGATAGATATCTATATATATATATATATATATTTGATTGGATCGTATTGGATCGTATATGATATACGGTATATAATTGTTTTGAATGTGAGTATGTCCGTATATATTCTATAAATATTAGAATATATTTTGATATGGATATCAAAATATTAAGTTGAATTGTAATTAACCATACATTGTTTTTTTTTCATTGGGTTCGAGTTCGCTTAATCTATGGTTAAGGGTTCTTCGACGTAACCTAGGGTTAGGAAACCCTAGCCATCATGATGATCTTAGTGTGATCTTGATGAGATCCTAGGGTTGGAAAATTAACCATGTTTGTTTGTTTTTATGAAAAAAATGAGAACCATGTTGACGGTTCTAGTTGTTTTGTGTTGGCTACATCTCAACCATTCATTCCTTCACCCACCCTAACCTCCATCCCCACCCTCCACCTCACCACCCACCCTCCTACCCACCAATTTCTATAAATGAATAACCCCCCCCCCCCCCCCCATCTCCTCATTTCCATTTTCAAAATGCTTCCTCCTTCTTCTTCAACCTTCTTCCTTTCTTCTAAGTTTCAATTGCTTCCTCCTTCTTCTTCAACCTTCTTCCTTTCTTCTAAGTTTCAATATATATATATATATATATATATATATATATATATATATATATATATATATATATATAAAAGAAAGTGAGAAGAAAATATAAGATAGTGAGAAAGAGATTGTTCAAATTGTTTGTATGGTTACTTGGAGCTCTTGGAGGTGAAGAAGCAAGCTTTGTGAAGGAGAATGAGAAGTTGAAGACAAGGCTTATTCTCAACTTTAGGAGGTGAGAGTTCTCAACTCTAATTAGTATATTTTTTTTTGAGTGTATGAATTGGTATGTAGGAGTAGAGAAGGGTAGCATGAATACCATGAATGAGTGTTATGTTATGTTAAAAAAATTGAACTTGTATGTCAACATAGTTTCATACCATGTTAAGAACACATATGTGATATTGTGACTTAGGAATTTCTACCATGAAAATGACTTACAATCTGGACCCAAAATTTTGATGGAATGTTCTAGGATGAGTTTAGAGCATCCTCAATTTGTTTTTCATATTTTCTTGGTTCATTTAGTAGCCCAAAAAAATTATTCTTTTCGAAACAGAGAGCAGCAGAAAAACTGCTGTGTATGTTAAAATTTGTGTGTTTTCCAAAAAATCATAACATAGAATTGACAAGGTATCTTGAGCTGAAATTTTTATTTGAGGTACTTGGATGTGTTAACAATAATTCTTCTAAATTTCAGAATTTTCTGAATTTATTTGCTATATTTACAAATTTTATTTTGGTGACTGGTCCAGAGCCAGGAACTGGCTCTGTTTTATTTCAAAGGTGGAGTTTAATAAATGATAACTAATTTATGGTATATTATCTTGCAATGAAAGTTTTACTTTAGCATCTACCATATATCTAGATCTTGTATCTAAAGTGTAGAAAATTTGGACAAGATTTGACAGGGTTTCAAAATTAGTTTGTAACCAGAGGTTTTACACAATATTGAGAACAGAAGAAATATTTATACTATATTCAAAATGTTATAAGTATTGTTTAGTTACTGAATCTAGGTGCAATTTTTAAATCTAGGTGCAATTTTTTAAATCTAGGTGCAATTTTTGAATCTAGGTGCAATTTTTTAAATCTAGGTGCAATTTTTGAATCTAGGTGCAATTTTGAATCTAGGTGCAATTTTTAAATATGTTAAACCTATTTATGTTTAGTTACTAAATCCCAAATTTCATAAGTATTGGACTTTTGGTTAAATTGATATTGAATTTTGAATAGACAATGTTCAGTTAAGTTCATATTTAGCTAGTCTGTGAACTTGAGCTTTTCTGGAATTATATATTGAGAATCGGGAAGAATGATTAACTAGAGACTTGTAGTAGGGAGTCTTAGTGTAATGCCTCGTCCCAATACTCAGACAATTTTTATTATTTTTAGAAGACAAAATAATACTTATAGTACAACTGCCCACCACAGACTACTTCTCAAAAGGTGGTTAATCAATTAGGTGACTCTTAATCATAGGCTATTATATTTATATTCTACTAGTATAATGCACGTGCAATGCACGAATACAAAAAGCATATAGTCATTAAATTAAATAAAATGCTCATAAGAAAAGATATAGTAAATCATCCTTCTTGATGTTCTAGTGGGCACCGACTTTTACCCACAATCTTAAATTAATTTTATGGCTGTTTGTGCTTATCAATTCAATCCACATTTAAACCATGTCAAAATAACTATTAAGTAGCTAACTACATGGACTAATTCTATTATATAAAAAATTCAAAATTTACAAATAAATTCCGATACACAGAGAACTACATAACACAAAGAAACCACCTGCATGATAATCTCACAGCCGAACAAACAAAAAAATACGAAAGCATGGGGGTTTCACTTCACCAAAACCATAAGCAACAGTGCCAAATGTTAAAAGCAAATAATGTCACCCAGTTGGGAACTAACCCTATAAATACTTTCTACTAAAGTGTTAAATAATGAAGTACGGGAACAACCTCTCTTGATTCAACTTTTTTACTGTAGTAAGCTACTAAATATACTAGTGGTTTTGAAATTTTTTTAAGCCTTATTAGTTAATTAATTTATTATTTTTATATCAGAGTACACTTAATTTATATTATAAGTAATCACTAATGTCCATATATATCAGCCATTTCCTTTCAAATACTTACAACAGTAGAATATAATACCATCTTTTCTTCTTTTTTATCACACTATATTTCATCAATTATCAGAGCTATACACATCAACTTATAACAAATAAAAAAGATTAAGGGGACCCAAAAAAGAAGGGAAAAAAAGAAAAAGAAAGCTTTAATCATGAATAATTTCCCCATATACCTTTTGAAGAATCCTAATTAATTTTCACAAATCTTTGTTTTGCTGGTCGACACGGTTAAGATCTTCATTGCTCTTGTCTATAACTATATCAACCTTTACAATGTGATGATCTGAAGTCCCTTTGATGACATGACACCATATGAACTTGACACAAACTTGTAAGGTGAATTTGGTGATGCAAGTATATAATCCACTCTTGTTCCGAATTTGAAAGTCCCTTGTACATCTAACAAATTAGGAATTTTTTCTTGGATAATTTAGTATCTTTGAATTGAAGTTTGAAAATAAATAAAAAAATTAAATGAATCGAATAACAGCCTTTACCTTGCCCTTTAGCTACCACAACAACGGATTCGCACTCTCCTGCAAAATTCTTGGCATATGAATACTTCTTGCCCAGTTTGAAGTTTCATCACTTCAAACTTTGGTGTCAGCCTTCCTATCTCTTCATAATACTGCAAATATAAAACTATAATTCATTTGTATTTGTATTTGTATTTTTATTTTATTTTTGAATTTCATGAATATTTTCTTGATAGTTTTTTTTTTACCTTGACAATAACATTCCATCTTTCTGCAGAGTAATCTGTTTCGTCGAGAGAGTTGAGGCCTCCTACTAAAATGTGGGGCTCATCACTCGATTCAAGAATCGAGCTGATCTGCTTCATTCTCCAATTTTCATCCAGATGATCAACATGGGTGCGGTGGAAATTTACTTCTCCAATTATGCGGATGTCTATGGTTGCCTTCAACACATTCTTGTGATAGAAACAAAAAATATGTTGTAGTGTATGGGTGAAAAATTGACTGCAGAATTACATATACTTTTATTTTTTCTAAAAAAGACATGGAATGTAAGTTCTCGCTTTCACTAATTTGTGTTTTTGGCTAGAAATCAATATCAAATGGAAACACGTATACATCCTTTTCAGAAGTATATTTTTGTCTAAAGAGCTATCTGAAATATATATTTCCAATCTGTTTCCTAACTGTTCTTCGTTTAAAAACATAACATTTTCCATCTGAGTTTAAAAATTCATGTTGTTTTGATAGTCATTATGCCTAAAAACTAACCAAAATTGACAAAATTGAAGTCATTAAGTATATTTTCAGTACATACCTTGCATCTCAACATTTCCTACTAAGTATTAACTTATTACTATCATAAAACTGAATGCAGATTACTAAACAGCAGAATTACGAATCATGTTTCAGGTCTTTCTAAGAAAACATGAAAATCAGTTTCTCTATCAAAAATTGTATCTTTTTGTGTAGAAAATATTTATAAAAAAAACAGTGAAAACTAAACACATCTTTATCTAGTTTGATTCCTTGCTTCTCAACGTCGATATTACCATGAACCAAAATACTGTCAATATCATTATTAACTGAAAAATAAAAAAAATTATGATTAAATGATGAAAATCCTTATCCAAATAACTGAATAGAGTCTTGGATTACTCTTAGAGGGGCTAAATCTCCGATAATTAACTCTTTTAACCAAGATACAGTGCCAACGACGAAACCAGTAAACTAAAACAATAGAACACAATTAAACCATTTAACCAGTAAAAAGAGTCAATAACATCTGAAACTCTGAAGAGATTAGGGATTGTAACTTACTATTTTGATCCTCCTCATCTACATTTGAGATGATGTTCTTCTGGTTTGTACAGTGTGAGGTCCGTTTGGATCTCTCAAATCCTACATACAAAAAAGCAATCTAAATCAAATAATTGTACTAATCTATCATAAATATGATGAATATTTAAAAGTGTTATGAAAGTGTATATTTAAATAATACAAAAAAAACCGAAGCCACTTAGTTGAAATATGTATTGTTGATTTTGTGGAGCATCATAATCAGCTCCATCAACTGTGCGTACCAATAAAAGTGACTACCAAAGGGTCAGTTCAGTTTGAAGGATTGAGATGGATGCATAAAAACAGAAACTCAAAGGAAGAAGAATAACAGACAGAGAGAAGGTTAACCATTTCTCCAGCAAGTCTGCTAAGGTTTTCAGTTTTCCAAGAGTCTGAATTGTTAGGTTTCACAGATCCAACAATAATGAGTCAAAGAATAAATCCATTATAAAGAAACAAAGTTTTAATTTGAGCTAAAGGCGGGGTTTCTAACAATTTACTGATCGTTAAAACACTACCCAAATCAGGTTAAAATCAATGGTTACAAACTGCACCTATTTAACTAATGTGTCATATAGCATTCAGAACTTTTAAGAAAACTGAGTTTCTAAAAGTAAACTAGTCCACTCATTGCAGTTTGAGAAATCAATTTCAATGACCAATCTTGAATATTTGAGGCTAATATATGCAAGAGTATCAGTCACCAAACATGGAGACATGGAAAGTTAATTAATGGAAAATAGTTAAGGTTAAAGAGCATCTACTAAGATGCACTGCAGTTGACTTAGATGGAATGATACATCCACACATAATAGACAATCAGTACCCTTTAAGTTTAAGAAAGTAGCAATCAAGCCTGAGAAATATTTAGTACTACAGAAAAAGAATTACATCTTATGGAACTTAAGATAATAGAGGGATATCATGGGGTAAAAATAAGCTAAAATCCCTAAATAGGGACCTATATAATCATTCATGTCATAAATTTATAGCTTGCTTGATATTTCAATATTTCTCCAAACAATTGCCTTATTGTTTCTGATGTAATAATCAATTATAATATTAGAATCCATCAACTCATCTAGTGCGACCAACTTCTATGCATTATCCACTACTACAAACCATTTTATTTATCTGCATACTCGTATAATGCAAACAGATATCCTAGCAGATAATCTGGTTGAGAAATTGAGTTAAACATTTAGATATGTATTAGGTTATTCAAGTATACCAGGACATATGAGATGGTTCAACACTATCTGTATTATTGCAGAAATATCCCATATATATCAGATAAATGGATACAAAGTCTTAATTGAATCCATTTACACCCCTAAGTATAAGTTAAAGAAAACAAACCTGCAAGCAAAGCTCATGAGCTATTAAAGAAAAATGACCAACATATTGAGTTAAACATAGCTGCCAGAAAATGGTGCCAGTTTTTTTAATTCAAATTCCATATCGAAATAATCCATCACGATATGCTCGACAGGTTAATGTAAGATAAGATACATTTATTCTTAGTAAACCAACATAAATGCACATAACATGAAATAGAAGTATTATTTTGATCCTCCCAAAATTATCCATGGTGAAGGCATTATAGCTGTAAGTGTTACCGTAAGCGACGACGTGGTGGAGCGACAACGCGGCATCGCAATGGTGCGACGGAGACAGGGGGGGATTGTCGTAGGGTTGTTGGGAGTAGCGGCGGCGCAGTCAATGGTGCGACGACAGGCGGAAGGGTGAAGAAATGGTGGAATGGCGAAGCGATGGCACGACGGGGCGATTCGATGATGGGCGGCAGGGCAATCGATGGTGGTGATGGCACGACGGGGTGATTCGACGATGGGCGGCAGGGAAATCAATGGTGGGCGACGTAATGACGATGCGGCGTGGCAATGGTGCGGCAAGGCGAAGCGAAGTTGAGGTGGCAGGGCATAGCAACAGCAGGGCGGTGCGAGGGCAGAGCGAAGCGACAGCAGGTCGGAGCGATGGTAGGGAGGATCGACTTTTCGTCTTTTTTAGAAAGAGGGAGAAGAAGAACAGGCATTGATTTTTTTTAGAGAGAGAGATTCGTACGGTGTGTGATGGGTTTTTTGGTTGTACAGGCGTTGCACGGGTTGGGATATGGACAAATTACACTAAGTCCTTCTCCCATTATAGTAGTAGAGATTATTTTATTGCATACTCCTGATATGTGACTAATATCAAATCCTTTCTCTTCTAATCCCGTGCATGCATCCCCAAGCGCCACATCATACTCAAAGAGACAGCGGTTTCATGCTGTTCTTCAAACTCAACGGGTGGCCCCCCACGTGACGTCACGCCCACAGCACATGCCTACTGTGCTGCAGCTCCTGTAGGCCCCCCCTCATCCCTCTAATTACGACCATGCCACCCATATATATATATATATATATATATATATATATATATATATATATATATATATATATATATATATATATATATATATTATATCCTTTAGAAATTACGGGGTATTACATACACTCCCCCTTTAGAAATCAGCGTCCTCGCTGAGTGCGGGTATACTATCTAGCACAGGATCATTCTTCCTAGCCGATGTGGAGTCGTCATCTATCCCAGAGATCAGTGCCACACCACAGGTACACACCGTGGTGATATGATGAAATGATAACATGCATTATGGACCTCAGTATGGCCTGCAGAGTGAGTGAAATAATCTCTGGAATTATCGAGGTCGATGTGACACTCATGGGGTATTTGTGTAATAAGGTGCCATATCTTGCGGTGTGGGATATTCTTGAAGATTCCCAGGTGTGAGTGAAATACTCTCCGAAATTATATGTGGATAGAGATTGACCTCCGGAATTATCGAGGCATGGGCTAATATTCACAGTTTATCTAGATCTCATAATAGTCATCGTAGTAGGATTAGTTGCATAATGAGGGATTTAACCCTATAAAGTGGAGAACGTTAAGGGCTTGCACCGGACCTATGTAGAGTGGGATGCATAGAATCCGACAAGTATGCATAAGAGAGTCGACATATAGCATTTGTGTTTTCTTGACTAGGTTTATGCATGTTGTTTTTCTGTTTTTTTACACTTGACACATAGTCTAGTTTCACTTGATGTGTTCATGTTTTATTTATTGTTATATTTTTATTTCATTTATTCTTGCTGTTGGTACATGTTGTTTATGACTCTATTCCTTATGCTTTATTCATGTTGAATTTCTTTCATGTCACTCACATCGT
This sequence comes from Hemerocallis citrina, assembly GCA_017893485.1. NCBI lineage: Eukaryota > Viridiplantae > Streptophyta > Magnoliopsida > Asparagales > Asphodelaceae > Hemerocallis > Hemerocallis citrina. The sequence goes on along the minus strand of CM030360.1, from coordinate 133,923,924 downwards.
TATGGTTGACCCCTGTAGTTTTGGGGGTTAGGGTTATCTCTTGCCTCATGTTTTACAGGTAGGTACTTATAACATTGGGATTTAGATGCATATGGTAGACTGGTTATGTGGCTTATGTAATTGTAAAAGAAAGAATTTGTAATTCAATGTGTTTATTTTACGCTGTGTTTTGTAAAGAAATGATGTAATAAAAGTTGAAGAAAAAAATTTATCTGTGTTTTGGCTGTTTACTATTACAATTGAGGTTGATGCTGAGAATTGTGCCATGTATTTCTGAGATATTATATTGAAAATTCAGGGTGCTACAGGATTCACCAGCTATGTTGTATCTATCAGGAACAGGTTAAGTACGCTAGTAGAATGCATTGCATGGCGAGGGTTCAAAACCCTGGAACTGGAGAAGACAACTTGATTTAGAGCGTATGTAGTATGGGATGCATGCGTGTCCAAAGTCTTGTTGACTTTAGACTAAGTGCATCTGTTTTCAGTACATTTTGTACTATGCATTAGACTTCAAGTCACGACATATACTGACACTAGGAAATTAGGATGCACATTTCTATTTTTATTAAAAGCTGGTTGTGATTGCTAGTTGGAGATTGCTATTTCTTATCAGCATTGTATCAGTATATGTACTGACGTGCCTACTCAATTAGGTGCTTGATACCGAGTCGCGAGTGCAGGAGGACTCAAGACAAGCAAGGCATCCAAGTGGAGTAGCAATATACCTACTTACCATTCGAGAAAGTGCAAGAATATCAGAGTAGCACAGCGCAAGATTCGAGCTACAGAGCGCATCTCAAGAAAGCAAATTGACCACTCAGTGCAATTCCAGTGGAAGATCAGTTGACTACCGTTCTGAAGGGTAGTCGAAATGTTTGAGTAGTATTTGTAATGCTTTAATGTAATTTGTATTCCTTGTTCAAGAACAAGATAATGATTGTAACTGATGATGTAATAATTTTATTTTGCAATAAAAAGTTTTTAAATTTTCGTGCTATTACTCTGTTGAGATGCATTTGAAGAAAAAAGATTTTGGTTGTGTCACGGATTTTCAGTAGTGGGATTGGGGCGCTACACTGACACTAGACCGAAACTGACCCGATCTAAACGGTTCCGGGTCTGGGTCCTAAAATGAGACCCGATGCACTTCTGCATCCGGGTCCACTCAAAATAGAATCGACCCGGACCCGGTCCCGAAACTGTTAAAAAATACCCTAAAAAATATTGAATTTGAATAATAGGGTTATAGGGATATACTTATAAAAGTAATTGTTGAAGGTAGATGTGTAAATATAATATTTATTCATGTGACTATGTGCAAAATTTGTTGAAACCGATGATATCGGGTGCAAAAATACTTAAGTGCAAATATTCATTCCCCGTTACCGGACCCGACGAGTAGATTTTTTTAACTATGACCCGGACCCGGTTCTTGCAAGTCTGGGTCCAGGTTCAATTTTTGGACCCGTGAGGTACCGGGTCCGGGTCCGGATCCGGGTGGTGGAGGACCCTACCCGACAGGACCCGGTACCAGCTCTAATAAATATATCTCATCACTTAGTAACACAATATAAGGAGAAAACTATTAGAAGTAGATTCAAAAGTACGAAAAACTTGAAGTAATGAGTTAAGATACACGAAGAATTATACCTAATCAGGTGCACATCGAAGGAGCCATCATGAAAATTAAAAATTGATACCTAATGAAATCTACATATCTAGATGGATTGTACATCAAAATGGTAGATGATCTTTTATTGATTATTTCTAGTTTGGTCCAACATAGAGTATCATATGTTTCAATTCATGCTAATCCATCAAGTTATCATGAAAATGAAACTATTGATCAGCATAAGGCAATGAAAGCAACTCTGGTAGAAGAAGGCATTAGTTTGTAATCATTTTTGTTGTTGTGGTTCTTAATTCTTTAGTTGTTAACATTGGAACATATATGTCTTGTTTACCTATATACGATTGTGTGATTTTGTGATATTCAGCAGTTTGAACATATATGTTGTTATTGCATTCTTTTATTTTGTGGATGATTATTGGAATTCTTAGATTATTATGCTTGTTTATTGTAAATTTTCTGGAACTTTTCTATTGTTTATTATGTTTGATTATTGGATATGTAGATGATTAATGGAATGAATTTAAGGAAATGATTGTGAATTGAATTACATGAATTTTTGTTCAATAAAATAAATGGAAATAGGGCACACAAAAAAAACTATCCCAGTGATTTAAAAAACGCTAGGATATGTTAGTCTTTTTTTTAAAAAAAATTACACTATCCCAGTGTTTTACCCAAAAAAGGCCGGTATATGTGAGTCTATTTTTAAAACCAGTCCCGACATTTTTGGGAAAAACGTTGGGAAAGGTGGGTTTATTTTCCACAAAAAAATACTATTCCTGGCATTTTTCCAGGATAGGTTGGTTTTTACCTTTGGTTTTTTTGTCTATCCCAGTGTTTTTAAAACACCAGGAAATACTACTTATCTTTTCTGGCATGGGATATCCAGTCATTTTTGCTGGCATTTTAGGAAACGTTGTTATAATCTTTCCCCGCGTTTAGAAAGACCGTGAAAGATCAAAAAGGCACTGGGAAGACCCTTGCATTTTGTAGTGCAAAACAATGAATTTGAAAATATTTCAAGAAAATGATAATTGCAGAGAAATTAGAAAAATAACATTTAGATATTGTATAGAAATAAAAGTGAATCTTCACATCCTCGTCTACCTACTCTATCTTCACCAAGTTCATAATGATTAATTTGTATCCGCACCTCATAAATAATTTTTTCCCACATTTTCAAACACTTTGCTTGACCTTGATTATTTCATTGGATATATTTATAAGGGGGATTATATTAAATTTATATCAAATGGTTTAAATTCTACTGTGAAGTTTAAGAAAAATAAGATAGTGAATTCTTAAAATATTCTTAATTACGAAATACACCTTTTTCCTAGGATAAGCTTCATCACCTCCATTGAAGTGCCAACTATAATACAAAGAGAAACAATACAAATCAAAGTAAACAACATTTGTAAAATTAGGAAAGAAAAATTGAGTATGAAGTTTGCATCTCAAGACTAAAGATAGTTAACTAATTGTTATCATTGTGGATCATGAAATTGCTAGTCCTCATTATCAATAGTCTCACCAATCCAATGAAGAAAGACAACCTCAATATATGAATTCAAAATAAATTCTTTTTTTAATAAATATAAACTAATAACATCAAACATAATTGATAGTGGTACAATAAGTAAAAAAATATAAACATAAATGTACCAATCAGTATATAAAGAAATTCAACAAAATAATCAAGGAAAACAAACTAGCAGAGGATCATATTGTAAGCGCTTCAACTCGTCAAAAGTCATCTTTGAAGCAATCACCCAAATCAATCATACTGCAAGCTGCTGTAGTAAAAAATGTTAACAAATTGGCATGTTGTAACACCTTGAATTTGTAAAATACCAAAAATACCTGTTTTTATATATTTGGGGTGGAGAAAATTATTTTTGATAGATTTTATTTAAATATTGATATTGGTATGGATATCTGTGGTAAATTGGTACTATTGATATATTGGGGGTTGTGAATTGAGTTTTGTGTGAAGGAATATTGTTTACTTTATTTTCTACTGTTGGAGGATTATTATGAGACAATTTTAGGAATTTTACATTGTTAGTATTTTTAAAGTGTAAAAGTTGGTGGTTTATTTGAAATGTATTTGAGATTGGGGGCTTATAGACAATATTCCCTTACATTATTAATTATCTATCTATCTATTTATTTATATATCTACTTTAACAAAAAAAAACCCCTCATTCTTCTCCCTTCTCCTTCTTCTTTCCCGTTCCTTTCCCCATCCCGACCCCAAAGAAAACCCCCCAGCCCTCCTCCTCCCTTCTTCCTTCTCCCGTTCACTCCCAGATCGAAATGAAACCCACCACTTCCTTCTCCTTCTGTCTCCTTCTTCTCCTTCCCTTCTCGTTTCCATCCCGATCGAAAAGAAACCCCACACCGAGAACCCATGTCGCCGATGATCTCCCCGCTCAAATCTACCTCATTTCTCCGTGGATTTCAAATTAAATCGAGGGGTAGACTAATAGAAGGGTTCTCTACATCGTGGTAGCGTCGGATTTTCGAAAGAATTTTGGGAAGGTAAACCCTAACTTATTTTATTGTATAAAATTGAGTTGGGTTAATTTCTATTGAGTAGGAATATTATGGTAGGAAGATTAGAAGATGTTGAAAATGGTAGATGTGAGAAATTAGCAAGTTGTTAGAGGATTTGCAAGTTGCTAATAAATTAGGGTTTTGGATTTGTAAAAGAGAATTATATATGTAAGAATTAGTTCTCGTATGATAGTGGAAAGTATAGTTGGGCTATTAGAATAATTTGGGAGTGCTTTTAGTAATTGTTGGTGATATGGGTTAGGAATGACGTGACCCGTCCTGGGCCCCAGGATCCCCTCAGGATGCGCGCTCCTCCTGATCCTCCGAATTTGCCACATCAGCATCGAAAAAGCGCCCGGGCCGCTGCCAAGTCAGCCCGGAAACCGCCCGGGCATCTGCCACGTCAGCCCTAAACCGCCCGGATTTTCACCGCTTCAGCTTCACGGGCAACCGGGTCCAGACCCGGCCCCAAACGGGTCCAGACCCCTACTCCTTCTCAAGGTAATCAAAACTTTTCCACTCAAACCCTAGTTACTGTTACTCTCCCTTATTGACTGACTAGATCGTCGGAGGGTCTGCCACCGGGACCAACCCCGGTGTTCCGAGACCGTCTGTAGGTACACGAGACCCTCAGATTCGAGCCCCAAAGATCCGAGCCGAGCATCAGCCTCCACCTCAACACCACCTACCTCAGTACCGATCGTCCAGTCGAGGGTCGTCTGCATAGGAGTCTCCTCCTTCAATACAAATCGAGTAAGAACTCACGCCTGGTGCATCCGCACGTTTCCCAAAAACAAACCGCATCAAGATGGCGCCGTCTGTGGGAAACTATCTCTCGTAGACGCCAACCCGAGCCTCGCTTCCAACGGTACCCTCGTAGACGCCGACCCGAGCTCCGCCCCCGTCGGCACCCCCGTCGACCCTAGCTTACATGGCGCCCAAGGCCGCAAAGGCTGTTACCTCTGCACGCCGACAGGACGTGCCTCCACAAGGCATCGCGGAAGATGCTCAGGGACCAAACAACAAAGGGGTCAGTCACGAGCCCCAGCCAAACGCTTCCCGTCCGGTCCAGAGCGACCTGCGGGGGGTAATCTTGAACCGACAGGCCAGCCGTGGCAGGGGAGGAGCCACTTCCAACTCGGCTCCGAACCATCCCAGACCCCCATCCCAAGGGCGGGAGCCTGCACTCAGCCGGGTCGGTCGGCGACAGTCCGCCCAACCAAACCGGGCCGAAGGAGCCCCGGTTACCCACCAGGAGTTCCAGGACTTCCGAAGGCTCCCCGTCAATGAGAACGCCCGCCGTTCCCACACATGGTCAGAGGCCGAGGCTAGCGTGTCTCGCCCCTCAACAATCCCCCCAGAGTATGATGGCGACATTTTGAAGCGCCTCCAAGAAGTGGAGGAGCGCCTCGACCACTTTGGTAACGGCGACCCAAGAGCAGCTCAGGGGTACATACCGGTTCGTCCTCCTTTCTCCGCCCTCATCCTGCAGGCAGAGATACCCCGCAATTTCTGTCCGCCTCAGTTCGAGACATATGACGGCGAGGGCGATCCTGCTGATCACATGGAAGGCTTCAAAACCCTCATGATGATTCACAGCGCATCGGATCCCCTCTGGTGCCGAGCCTTCCCCGCAATACTCTGGGGTCCGGCTCGGGAATGGTTCTCCAAACTCACCCTCGGCTCCATCTATTCTTTCGACCAGCTAAAGGGCAGCTTCCTCGCCCACTTCGTAACCAGCCGAAAGGCCGAAAGAACAAGTGTGTCCCTACTTGGACTCCGGCAAAAGGAGGGGGAGCCACTCTGAGTGTTTGTCTGAAGGTTCATCCGCCGAGGCGAGGTCAGTCTCATTCTTCGACCCCGGCATTCCCTCGGCAGCCTTCCGCCACAACGTCCGACATGGACAGCTGAAAGCCTCCCTGGCGAAGAAGCCGCCGATAGACTTCCCCGACCTCCTCAACCGGGTCGAAAAATATATTCGAGCCGAAGAGGCCCTCAACCCAGAGGACCAGAAGGAAGTTCCCGGGAACAGGAAGCGCAAGGCCGACGAGGTTGAGCCGGCGAAAAAATCTCCAAGAGACGGTGGCTCCGCAAAGAAGGTTCTGCCGATCCCCCGCTTCGAGAGGTACACTCCGCTGATGCAGAACGTGTCGACAATCCTCTTAGCGATTGAAGACAGCAACCTCGTCCAGTACCCCCCTCGACCGTCCGACAACACTAGTAAGAAGAGGGATCAGCGATTCTATTGCCGTTTTTATCGGGACAATGGGCACGACACAGATCACTGCTGCGCCCTGAAGGACGAAATTGAGGCCCGCATCCAACGAGGGTACCTCCGAGAATTCAAACAGGAAGGCAGCCCGGGAACAGAGGGACAACAGAAACAGGAGGGATTCCCCTTCTCCTCGAGGGCACCGACAGCGTCCCGAGTGGGATCCGGAGCCCGAGGAGCATGAGGGTCAGGCAATCCTGCATTACGTCCACGGAGGGCCCATGGGAGGGGAATCTAATACTTCCCGCAAGGCCTTCGTCTGGGATGTCAACACCGTCCAGGGCCCTCTCTCCCCCCAGGTCCAGCAACTCCCTGTCTCCTTCTCAGGAGAGGATCTGGAAGGGGTCCGGCTCCCTCATTGCGACGCACTTGTCATCAACCTCAGCATGGCGAACTTCGAGGTCCGAAGAATCCTCGTGGACAACGGGAGCTCGGTCAACATTCTATTCCTGGAAGCATTCGAGAACCTAAAGCTCTCCCGTGAAAAACTAAAGCCAGCCGGGTATACCCTGCACGGATTCTCCGGCGTCCCCGTGACTATAGAGGGGATCATCACCCTAGACATCACGGCAGGCACGATCCCGAACAGAAGGACCGAGTCCATGGATTTCATGGTTATGAATGTAACGGCAGCCTACAACGCCATCCTCGGTCGACCGGGGCTCTGCTCCCTCCAGTCGGTTCCCTCAGCCTACCATCTGAAAATGAAATTCCCTACCAACACTGGCGTCGAAGTTGTCCGAGGGAATCAGGAAGCAGCATGTTCATGCTACATGACGGCAATCGGAAGCAGGGTGTTTCCCCTCGATGCCGTCGAGCTGGAGCCCGAAAGAACCCAGCCAGAGCCAGAGCCAGAGCTGGCGGACGAGTTGCAGGATGTCTCGTTCGAGACAGGGGATGCGTCGAAGCACTTCCGAGTAAGCTGCTCCCTCGCCCCCGACCTCAAGTCCGCCCTAATCGCCTGCATTCGGTGCAATGTCGACCTCTTTGCCTGGAAGCCCTCTGACATGCCCGGTATCTCCGAAGATCTCATCATGCACAAACTCAGCATGATTCCCGGGTCAAAACCAGTCGTCCAAAAGCGGCGCAAGTTCGCTCCTGAACGACAACATGTAGTAAACGCAGAAGTGGACAAGCTCTTGTCCGCGCATTTTGTACAAGAGGTCAGCTACCCCGAGTGGCTGGCGAACGTCGTCATGGTGAAGAAGGTGAGCGGAAGTTGGAGGATCTGCATAGATTTTACCGACCTCAACAAGGCATGCCCCAAGGATCCATTCCTTCTCCCCAGCATTGATGCCCTGATCAATGCTACCTCGGGTCACGAGCTCCTTTCCTTCATGGATGCCTTTTCAGGCTATAACCAAATCCGGATGTTTCCTCCGGACATCGCCAAGATGTCTTTCGTCACAGACCAGGGACTGTATTGCTACCGGGCCATGCCCTTCGGGCTAAAGAATGCCGGTGCTACCTACCAGAGGCTCGTAAACCGAGTCTTTAAAGATCAAATCGGGCGTAACATGGAGGTATACGTCGACGACATGCTCGTCAAAAGTCAACAAGGACAGCACCACGTCGCCGACCTGGAAGAAGCCTTTGGGGTCCTTCGAACCCACAACATGAGGCTGAACCCGGCGAAGTGCACCTTCGGCGTCTCCTCGGGGAAGTTCTTAGGGTTCATCGTCAACCGGTGTGGCATCGAGGCGAACTCCAAAAAAATCCAGGCCATAATAGACATGGCCCCTCACAGGAATGTCAAAGAAGTCCAGAGGCTAACGGGTAAACTAGCGGCCATCGGCCATTTCCTCTCCAAGTCGGGAGAGAAGTCCCTTCAGTTATTCAAGGCGCTGCGCGGCACTGGAAGGTTCGAGTGGGGTGCTTAACAGCAAGAGGCCTTCACACAGTTGAAAGAGTACCTCGCCAACCCTCCTCTCCTCAGCAAGCCCAAACCAGGGAAGCCACTCTGGCCTACCTTTCCGCTTCGGAGAACGTGCTCAGCGCCGTCCTCGTCCGAAAAGAGGAAGGGGTTCAAAAGCCCCTCTACTATGTGAGTAAGGTCCTGCTCGACGCCGAGACCCGGTATTCCAGGATGGAGAAGGTGGCGTACGCCTTGGTCATAGCCGCACGGAAGCTCCGCCCTTACTTTCAGGCGCATTCAATCCAGGTACTCACGGATCAACCCTTGAAAGTTGTGTTCTATAAACCCGAGAGTTCCGGACGACTAGTCAAATGGTCGATCTAACTCAGCCCGTACGACATCGGCTATCAACCAAGAATGTCTATCAAAGGGCCGACCCTCGCCGAGTTCATCACAGAATGCACCATCTCCGAGCAACCCGCGAGCAAAGAAGTCGACCAGACGTGGGAAGTTTACGTCGACGGCTCCTCTTGCGAAACGGGGAGTGGTGCGGGCATCATTCTTCAAGGTCCGGATGGTTTCCTCCTCCAGTATTATCTCCGCCTCAACTTTCCAGCCTACAACAATGAGGCTGAATACGAGGCGATGATCGCCGGGCTCAACCTTGCTCATCAAGCCGGTGCCAGACAGATCAGGGCCTTTAGCGACTCTCAGCTGGTGGTCAACCAGATCACCGGGGACTACGAGGCCCGTGACGATCGGATGATCAGGTACCGGGCCATGGTCCAATGCCTATTATCGTCCTTCGACGAATCGGCTGTCGTAAGGATCCCCCGGGAGCTGAACGCCGAGGCCGACGCCCTGTCAAAATTGGCTTCCTCATCCTTTAAAGGCCTCGACCGCACGGTCCTGATTGAAGTCCTGTTGAAGCCAAGTACAGACTCCCCGGAGGTTCTGTGCATCGAAGACGGAGCTCCTCCTGACGACTGGACCACTCTTATCAAAAAATTTCTAGTCAATGGAGAGCTCCCCAAAGAACGAGCTGAAGCAAGGTGGATCAGGATCCGATCTGAAAGATTCACGGTCATCAATGCCACCCTCTTCAAAAGATCCTATACAACAACTGATGGCAGACCCTACCTCCGCTGCCTAAGCCCAGACGAAGCCAAGTACGCCCTCAAGGAGCTGCACGAGAGGATCGGCGGATGTCACATGGGAAGCCGTTCACTAGCACGGAAGGCGCTAAATCACGGGTACTACTGGCCCACTATGCTGCAAGACGCCCTCACCCTAGTGAAGAAGTGTGGCCCCTGCCAACGGTTCTCCCTCGTGAAGAGGGCTCCTCAGGCGAACCTCCGGTCCATGGCCAGTCCGACCCCCTTTGCAATGTGGGGGATGAATTTGGTAGGCCCATTTCCAAAGCAACGGGCTAGCGAAAGTTTTTCATTGTGGCGATCGACTATTTCACTAAGTGGATCGAGGCCGAGCCATTAGCAACGATCACCGAGTGACAGACTCAGCAGTTTTTCTGGAAACACATCGTTTGTCGGTTCCGGATTCCGCAGGTACTCATCACAGACAATGGGACTCAATTCGCGGGTAAGCATTTTGCAAGTTCTGCAAAGATCTCGGGATCCAACAGTGCTTCTCCTCAGTGTGCCATCCCCATTCTAACGGTCAGGCCGAGAACGCAAACCGCCAAATCCTCGACGGCTTCAAGAAACGACTCGATAACTCTTCCGAGGGGTTATGGGTCGACGAGCTACCCAGCGTTCTTTGGGCCTACCGAACAACAAAGAGAATCCCCACAGGAAAATCCCCTTTCAATCTGACATACGGCGCAGAGGCCATCATTCCCTTGGAGATCGGGATCCCTTCACCCCAAATCATGGCTTTCGACGAGGCCGCTAACTCCCAACAGCTGCGAGCCGACCTGGACCTCATAGACGAGGTCAGGAAAAAGTCCGCCATTAGAAGAAGCATCTACCAGCAAAGAATTGAGAAGTTCTACAACAAGAAGGTTCGCCCAACTGACATCAAACTCGGAGATCTTGTCCTCCGAAAGCTGGCGGTATCTAACCTCGGCCAGAAGAGAAAGTTGGCACCAAATTGAGAGGGCCCCTACAAAGTATCCGAAGTCGTGCGCCCAGGCACATACCGCCTGACCAGTGCCGAAGGCAAGCCCATCAAGAGCCCTGGAACGCGGAACACCTAATCAAGTTCTTAGGAGGAGAGTAGCCTCCATGTAAATTATCATGATTGTAATCAGCACGTCGTGCCTGGTCTTTTGTAAAGTTCAAATATATTGTAAATAGGCCAGCTTTCTTAAAACAGGCCTATGGCTTCTTATTTTGTTACAAGTAAAGAACATATCTCGGGCTCGGTGCTCGGATAACAGTGCGAGCATGAAAAGCTTTCCCTTACAAGCTTGGGGCTCGGTGCTCGGATAACAGTGCGAGCCTAAAAAGTTTCCCTTACAAGCTTGGGGCTCGGCACTCGGATAACAACACGAGCCCGAAAAGCTTCCCTTACAAGCTTGGGACTCGGTGCTCGGATAACAGTGCGAGCCCAAAAAGCTTCCCTTACAAGCTTGGGGCTCGGTGCTCGGATAACAGTGCGAGCCTGAAAAGCTTCCCTTACAAGCTTGGGGCTCGGTGCCCGGATAACAGCGCGAGCCTGAAAAGCTTCTCTTACAAGCTTAGGGCTCGGTGCTCGGATAACAGCGCGAGCCTGAAGAGCTTTCCCTTACAAGCTTCGGGCTCGGTGCGCGGATAACAGCGCGAGCCTAAAAAGCTTCCCTTACAAACTTGGGGCTCGGCGCTCGGATAACAGTGCGAGCTCGAAAAGCTTCCCTTACAAGCTTGGGGCTCGGTGCTCGGATAACTCGGATAGTATCGACGCCCGGATAGTACCGGATAGTACCGTGAGCCAATAATTCATCTTCTATTTTCACAGAAGGGTCGACGCTCGGATAGTATTGCGAGCCAATAATTGCTCTTCTATTTCACAGAAGGGTCGAAGCTCGGATAGTACCGTGAGCCAATAATTCCTCTTCTATTTTATAGAAGGGTCGACGCTCGGATAGTACCGCTCGAACAAAACCTCCTCCTTCACTTATACTTGCTCAAAGACGAGGACGTCTCCTGCTCGGATTCCTCCGCGGAACGGCCTGACGAGCTAGCCTCGGATCCGGACTGAGTTCGCGATATTACTAAAAAGAAAGTACTAACCTGGAGCGTAGGAATGTACGGTCACCGTAAAGTATCGCCGACGGCAAGTAAGAATCCCGCTCTTGTTAAAATTGGAAAGTGAGTAATAAAATGAAGAATAAATGAGAGAGGGGGAGGGGGTTTTAAACGGGAAAGCGACTCCTCGATTTCCGCAAAAAAGATCTGGTCGTTGGATCTTAACTACCAAATCCAGCAGCCACCAAGATCTGAAAACGCTTTGATCTTTGCGCCTATGACGTCAGCAATAGGCGTAAAATTACCCCACTTGTAACGACCCGAAAAATAGCATATGGCTATTTTGCATCGAAATCCGTGCACAATTGAGAATTGCACGCGACTATATTTTTCTGATAATAATTATTTTCAATTGAGAAATATAAGATATATTGTCTATTTTATATTATTATTATTTTCAAGATTAAATTATTTTTATACAGATTATCTACAAAGTAGTTTTAATGTATTTTGTATTGTTTGGAATTATTAGAATAGAGAGTTAGACTTTATTTGAAATGTATTGAAGTTAGAGGGCTTATATGCAACATTCTCCTAGATATTTATCATCTATTATTATTTATTTCTTCTTTTTACAAAAAAAACCCCTCCTCTCTCTCTCCTTCCCTTCTTCTTCTTCTTCCCTTCTTCCCGTTCGTTCCCAAACCGACCCATGAAACCCCACAACCCCCCCCCCCCCCGCCGACCTCCTCCTCCTCCCATTCGTCCCAGCCAAAATCGAAGGAACCCGACCACCCTTCTCCTCTCCCTCTCCTTCTTCTCCGATTCGCACCCAGCCAAAAGAACCCCGACTCCACCTTCCTTCGCCCTTCTTCTTCCCCTTCTTGTTCGATGCCGAACCCAAAAGGAACCCCGACCTTCCTTCCTCCTCCCCGTCCACGCCGGCGATCGAACGAAACCCCCGACCCCCCGTTCCCTCTTCCTTCTTCTTCTCCTTCCTTCTCCCTTCTTGTTCGATGTCGACGCAAGAAAACCCCCGACCTCCCTTCCTTCCTCCCTCTTCCGTCCATGCCCAGCCAAAGCAAAAAGAACCCCAACCCTCACCTTCCCTCTTCCTCCTTCGTTCTTCTTCTTCATCCCGATCAAAACAAACCCAAACGAACCCATCGACGGTTCTTCCCCACCTCAAAATCCACCTCCATTCCTTCGTCAATTTCGAATTAAGTTGAGGGTTGGATTAATGGAGGGATTCTCTACATGGTGGTGTTGTCGGATTTTCGATTGGATTTCGGAAGGTATAAACCCTAACTATTTTATTGTATAGAATTTAGTTGGGTTAAATTTTATTGAGTAGGAATGTTAGGGTAGAGAGATTAGAGATGTTGGAAATTGTGGATGTGAGAAATTAGCGGTTCTTTTTAGAGAGATTTCAAGTTGTTAATAAAATAGGGTGTTGGATTTGTAAAAGAGAATTGTATGGATACGAATTAATTCTCGTATAGTAGGAAAAATTATAGTTGGACTATTAATATTAATTGGGGGTGATTTTAGTAATTAATTGGGAATAAAAATACCGTAAGCATTAGTTTATTACGTGCATCGCACGTATATATCCCAAGCGTTCAGTAAACGCTTGTGTGATATTTGGGGATAGTGTTATTAGCTTTTGTGATTAGTTGAAGTATTTGAGTTTTAATTGCTTGAAATTTGGTGATAGGATATATTCACAACCTTGGATGCGAGATGGCACGGCGCTTGGATCTTCGCAAAATATGTGAGTATGACTTATTATGTGTTTTTGTGTGCTAAGAAAGATGTGAGTTAATTTATTATGTGTTTTTGGTGTGTTAAAGATATATGTGAGTACTATTTTATTATACGTATTTCTGTGGTTTAAGAAATATGTGAGTTAGTTTGTTTATAGATTTGTGTGTTTTATGGTTTAAAGATATATGTGAGTATGACTTATTATGTGTTTTTGTGTGCTAAGAAAGATGTGAGTTAATTTATTATGTGTTTTTGGTGTGTTAAAGATATATGTGAGTACTATTTTATTATACGTATTTCTGTGGTTTAAGAAATATGTGAGTTAGTTTGTTTATAGATTTGTGTGTTTTATGGTTTAAAGATATATGTGAGTATGATTTATTATACGTATTTTGTGATTATAAAGAAAACATATGTGAGTTAATTTATTATGTATTTTTGGTGTGTTAAAGAAATAAGTGAGTTAGTTGTTTATATATTTGTGTATTTTATGGTTTAAAGAAATAAGTGAGTTGGTTTATTATATATTTTTGTAGTTTGATGAATATGTGAGTTATATTATTTATATATTTTTGTGGTTTAAAAATATATGTGAGTTAGTATATTAATATATTTTGTGGGTTAAAGAATATGTGAGTATTGATTTATTTTACATATTTTGTGATTGTAAAAATATGGTGAATTTTAACTATTCATGAGCATATAAAAACCTATATAATGGATGAGTTATTTTTAGATGATGATATCAAAATATGGGTGTATGGTTTATATACGTATTTTGATATTTTGAAGAAGTTCGAATAAACTAAAGGATTGTTATAAATTTATGGATCAAAGGGATCCTATAAAAAGTATGAATGGTAGAACTTGAGAAAATAGCTAAGATGAGTAGTTGTTCTAAGGTTCAAAGAAACCATGCTTAAGTGAGTATAGTAGTGGTTTTAGCTAAGAGTCTCAAAAAGAACTCATTTTAGTTATTAGTAGTATTGAGTAAAAAGAACCCATCCTATGGATTTGAATTGTTGTAGAAAGAAACCCATGGTTAAGTTGTAGTAGAATATCATGTTTGGGTCGATTTTAGAAAGAAACTCATGTTTGAGTCGATTATAGTAGGTATGCCATGATGAGTTGATTTTAGAAGAAACCCATGCTAAGTTGATTATAGTAGATTCTTTTGTTGCTTCTAATTATAGAAGATCAAGTTTGCTAGTAAGCACAGTTGGTTGTTTCTAGGTTTGATTACCTGTATGATTGTTTGTATGTGGTTTTGCGCGTACGTGGCTTGACTGGCCCGTATGTAGCTGTGGGTCTCATACGCAGCTTATTCGGCTCGTATGTGTGTTGTTATCTCATACGCGGCTCGACTGGCCCGTATGTAAATGTTGGTCTCATACGGAGCTTATTTGGCTCGTATGCATGTTGTCTCATACGCGGCTCGACTGGCCCGTATGTAGCTGTTGGTCCCATACGTAGCTGTTTAGCTCGTATGTGTTTTTGGTTACTCGTATGTAGCTTCTTGGCTAATACGCAGTTTGTTGTGCTCATCTAGGGTGATATCATTGCCCTAGGGCTATCGACCATTAAGACGTGTGTTTAGCTTACTCCTAAGGGACTGTGGACGAGTCACTTCGCGGGTGCCGTCAGATCTTAACCGTTGGTTGATTGCGGACCGGAGTGTGACGAAATCCAAGTTCAGGATAGTAGCATGCGAATACGTTCGTATTGCCGGGGTCTTGGATCGATAGGCCATGAACCAGATCCTGAGGGATTCTGGTGAGTTTAGGTTGAGCAGCCTAATAGAGTTATCTTGCGAAGTCTAATTTAAGACCTAGCATGCTGTGTAATGTTGTCATTCTTAGGATTGTTCAGGGTTAGGAACATCATTAAGGTAGTGACTTATAAAGATCATTTTACTTCGACCCTTTGCCGAAAAGAGAGGAGTTGGTTGTAGGTAGCGCCTTACGACCAACTTGTCCCTCGAAGCAGGCCTTAGGTGGTGATATTGGGTTGTATCTTCCTGTCAAAGGGATACGTACGGTGCCCTCTCACGAGTTGGGAGCACGGGATGCGTATCGCGCGCTGTTAATTCCTGAAGTGCCATGATAAGGCGGGCGGAGCTAGGGGGATGGACCCCGGAACTTCGTCGGGTCCTTGGCTAGGGGGAAGCGAACAGGCCATAGATAGCGGTCTATGAGTTATGGGTTCGGAAGACCCTGTGTTCGTCTGGTTTTTGAGTGAGGTCCGGTGTACCGGGTGGTAGTGGCAAACATAGACACCATGAGCCCACTGCATTGGTGGGACTTGACCACATGTGCAACCTCATCAGTCATGTAGTATCTGTCAGGAACAGGTTGTGTACAATTAGAAATTCATAACGCAGGTTCAAATCCCTATATATGGAGAAACGGCTTGAGATGGGGCGCATGTATTTATGGGCTGCATGTTGCTGCGGAGACTTGCTGGCATTAGAATAAGAGCATCATCGCATTAGTAATCTTGCATTAGAATAAGAGTATCATTGTATTGGTAATTTGCATTAGAGTTAAGTCATAAGGTACACAGGCACAAATTATATGTACACGTGTCCTTTCCATTCGAGATAAATTGCGAGTGTGATAGTTGGAGTAGATTATTAACCAAGCTATGGGCTTGGGATGTGATTGCGTTATTACCAAACTATGTTGGGATATGGGGTGTATTGTGATAAAATGCAAGTAAATGGTAAGGTGAAATGAGATGTGAGATTGGACATGAATGAATGTGGTAGTATGAGGATGAAGGCATATGTTTATGAGGTGATACGTGAGATAAGGAAACAAAATCAATATTGTTTTATGAGAGTGGTTTTCCAAATGGTTACTAAATATAAGTAGGTATGAGCGGGTATAGATATACATACAGGTGATGACTCAGAGAGTATTGATGTAAAATCGCATTTATGATGTTTACATATTCAGATGTCAAGTAAGATTGGTTATCTTGGAAATTGTGAGTTTGTTATGTTTTTACTTGTAAGTTTAATTTATTTACTTATTTAATAAATTATACTCACACCAGAAATGGCTAACCCCTTAGTGTTTGGGGGTTAGGGAGTCCCTGGACTACCCTAGGTCCCTACTGTTACAGGTCCTCAGCAGTGCAGAGGTGAGGTGTAGGTACAGGTTCCGTGGAGTGGAGCTCCAGTTATAAATTGTTGTTATGTTTTATTTGTAAATAGTAAAGATTTATGCTTTAAATTGTATTTTTGATGTATAAGTATGAGCATGATGATGAAAAGTATAGTGTGAGGCAGCAGGATATGGTTTTGATCCGTAACCATTTCGTGTGGAGTGCCAGGCGTCATGGTAGGTTTTTACAGGTAAATTTCTAAAAACTTACTACGTTTTCATAAGGAATTTATGGTTTTTATTTGATAATTGTTATACCGTTATGAGTTTGGCTCCCAGAGCATATATATATATTGCCTGTGTGATGATGCTCATTTTGGCCTGGGGAGCCCGTATTTTTATTGCCTGTGATGTAAGCTACGGAATTTAGAGCAAAATTCCGTAAGCTTTTCTGTGTTTTGGGCAAAAAATACAAAGGAGACTCTGCCCAATTTTTCTTTGAAACATAACCATTTTAGTTTATGTTTAAAGTGATATAGAAATTGGAAGAATTGGGTTTGGAGTCAAAAGGAAAAGAAAATGGGCAGGCAGTACAGTTTGGTAGTACAAACTGATATTTGTAATTACTGCATAGTAACTTTGTGTTGAAGAAAGGTTTTTAATTTTTCCAGTTTTTCTGTGTCTCGAGACTAATTGAAGGAAAGATCTTGGCATGTGTCACGGTTTCCCAGCAACGGGGAGATCGGGGCGTTACAGATGGTATCAGAGCCGACTTCAATTTACAGTCCAACACAGTAGGAAAATTAAACTTGGATGCCCTTTAGGAGTTGGATTTTAGCTAGTTGTAGTTAGTTATGATTCATATTGTTGGTTCTTTCCACTTATGTTTTATAATTTTTTCTATATCTGGACTAATCCTAGTATATGTGTTACCATCCTTTAAACACATGAATAATGTTCGAGGATGTCCTAACTAAGGAGGTGTTGATGGAAGAGAGTGAACCGATATCGATGGGTGATCCGATAATCTTGAGCGAGGAGCCAAGGAGGCTTCACCACCGTAAGGACTAAGTGTGGATCAACACACACCGGCGGCAGCCAGCATACATCGGGAAATGAGGAAGCTTAGGAAGTACGTGGTTAGGAAGGGTCGTCAAGCTAAGAAACTGGGTGATGCCTTCGGAGCTATATTAGAAGGCCTAGCAAATTGGCACGATTACAAAATGAATGGGAGCAAATCCCAGAGACCACCAAGTTTGTAGTATGCAGTCTTTGTGAGAGAGTCAGGCACAAGAAATCAGTCTATCCACGACCACAAGAGTAGAGCTCGCACTTACTACCAGCAAATTGTACAAGGCAGGAGTGCTAGTACCGGTATGTGCATATAGAACTGCAACTAAGTTAAAAGTTGTATTTTTGAAATTTATTTTTTGGACGAGGAAGGTATGATGAAACACTTTCGTAACCAGCTGGATTTATGTATATATATGGAAGCCATGCAGTTGTGGTCCATCACATCCTTTTGTCTGAATTATTTTTCAAGTGTTGAGATGTGTGCGGGAGGCAACTCTAGATTGGTTTGTTTGAATACACCATCTGGAGCATCAGTTTCGAGCAAATTACAGGAGAGAATCCTGGAAGTTTGAAGTAATGATCATGGGCCATGCCCTGTTCTAAGGAGGGAGTGGTTACTGAAATGCAAAAGATCGAGATCAGTGAAGAATTGACGTCAGCCAAAGACCGTGAAGGACGCAGGAAGCTAGATGATGAGGTCAATCAAGCCAGTATTAGAGTGATTACTCAAGTGTAGAGCTCAGTTTTGGCACGATGGGAGCTGCAACCGAGTCCAAGTGAGCAAGTCAGAAGGCTTAGGCAGGAAATGCAGGGATTTAAGCACTGAAGCGGCAATGTGTGACTTCGTCCTTTCTAAGGAGGGAGTGGTCACCAACCAACAGGAGTCGTAATCCAGGAGTGAATCAACATCACTTGTAGACAAGAATAGAGCAAAGCAATGCAGCTACTGTCTACTCCAGAGCAGGAGCAGAAGAATGTCAGCATCAAATTCATGGTGGGTCTGTCCAAAAGACTGAAGGACAACAGTTCAACTTGGTAGAAGACCAGTTTTTAAGAATATCGCTCGAGGAACTAGAGATGGTTCAGGGAAATATCTCGTGAACCATTGATGTTGTGGTTGTCTTCCTCTCCACTAGCAGCGTTCTGAGGACAGAACGATTCTAAGGAGGGAGTAATGTAACGACCCGAAAAATAGCATATGGCTATTTTGCATCGAAATCCGTGCACAATTGAGAATTGCACGCGACTATATTTTTCTGATAATAATTATTTTCAATTGAGAAATATAAGATATATTGTCTATTTTATATTATTATTATTTTCAAGATTAAATTATTTTTATACAGATTATCTACAAAGTAGTTTTAATGTATTTTGTATTGTTTGGAATTATTAGAATAGAGAGTTAGACTTTATTTGAAATGTATTGAAGTTAGAGGGCTTATATGCAACATTCTCCTAGATATTTATCATCTATTATTATTTATTTCTTCTTTTTACAAAAAAAACCCCTCCTCTCTCTCTCCTTCCCTTCTTCTTCTTCTTCCCTTCTTCCCGTTCGTTCCCAAACCGACCCATGAAACCCCACAACCCCCCCCCCCCCCCGCCGACCTCCTCCTCCTCCCATTCGTCCCAGCCAAAATCGAAGGAACCCGACCACCCTTCTCCTCTCCCTCTCCTTCTTCTCCGATTCGCACCCAGCCAAAAGAACCCCGACTCCACCTTCCTTCGCCCTTCTTCTTCCCCTTCTTGTTCGATGCCGAACCCAAAAGGAACCCCGACCTTCCTTCCTCCTCCCCGTCCACGCCGGCGATCGAACGAAACCCCCGACCCCCCGTTCCCTCTTCCTTCTTCTTCTCCTTCCTTCTCCCTTCTTGTTCGATGTCGACGCAAGAAAACCCCCGACCTCCCTTCCTTCCTCCCTCTTCCGTCCACGCCCAGCCAAAGCAAAAAGAACCCCAACCCTCACCTTCCCTCTTCCTCCTTCGTTCTTCTTCTTCATCCCGATCAAAACAAACCCAAACGAACCCATCGACGGTTCTTCCCCACCTCAAAATCCACCTCCATTCCTTCGTCAATTTCGAATTAAGTTGAGGGTTGGATTAATGGAGGGATTCTCTACATGGTGGTGTTGTCGGATTTTCGATTGGATTTCGGAAGGTATAAACCCTAACTATTTTATTGTATAGAATTTAGTTGGGTTAAATTTTATTGAGTAGGAATGTTAGGGTAGAGAGATTAGAGATGTTGGAAATTGTGGATGTGAGAAATTAGCGGTTCTTTTTAGAGAGATTTCAAGTTGTTAATAAAATAGGGTGTTGGATTTGTAAAAGAGAATTGTATGGATACGAATTAATTCTCGTATAGTAGGAAAAATTATAGTTGGACTATTAATATTAATTGGGGGTGATTTTAGTAATTAATTGGGAATAAAAATACCGTAAGCATTAGTTTATTACGTGCATCGCACGTATATATCCCAAGCGTTCAGTAAACGCTTGTGTGATATTTGGGGATAGTGTTATTAGCTTTTGTGATTAGTTGAAGTATTTGAGTTTTAATTGCTTGAAATTTGGTGATAGGATATATTCATAACCTTGGATGCGAGATGGCACGGCGCTTGGATCTTCGCAAAATATGTGAGTATGACTTATTATGTGTTTTTGTGTGCTAAGAAAGATGTGAGTTAATTTATTATGTGTTTTTGGTGTGTTAAAGATATATGTGAGTACTATTTTATTATACGTATTTCTGTGGTTTAAGAAATATGTGAGTTAGTTTGTTTATAGATTTGTGTGTTTTATGGTTTAAAGATATATGTGAGTATGACTTATTATGTGTTTTTGTGTGCTAAGAAAGATGTGAGTTAATTTATTATGTGTTTTTGGTGTGTTAAAGATATATGTGAGTACTATTTTATTATACGTATTTCTGTGGTTTAAGAAATATGTGAGTTAGTTTGTTTATAGATTTGTGTGTTTTATGGTTTAAAGATATATGTGAGTATGATTTATTATACGTATTTTGTGATTATAAAGAAAACATATGTGAGTTAATTTATTATGTATTTTTGGTGTGTTAAAGAAATAAGTGAGTTAGTTGTTTATATATTTGTGTATTTTATGGTTTAAAGAAATAAGTGAGTTGGTTTATTATATATTTTTGTAGTTTGATGAATATGTGAGTTATATTATTTATATATTTTTGTGGTTTAAAAATATATGTGAGTTAGTATATTAATATATTTTGTGGGTTAAAGAATATGTGAGTATTGATTTATTTTACATATTTTGTGATTGTAAAAATATGGTGAATTTTAACTATTCATGAGCATATAAAAACCTATATAATGGATGAGTTATTTTTAGATGATGATATCAAAATATGGGTGTATGGTTTATATACGTATTTTGATATTTTGAAGAAGTTCGAATAAACTAAAGGATTGTTATAAATTTATGGATCAAAGGGATCCTATAAAAAGTATGAATGGTAGAACTTGAGAAAATAGCTAAGATGAGTAGTTGTTCTAAGGTTCAAAGAAACCATGCTTAAGTGAGTATAGTAGTGGTTTTAGCTAAGAGTCTCAAAAAGAACTCATTTTAGTTATTAGTAGTATTGAGTAAAAAGAACCCATCCTATGGATTTGAATTGTTGTAGAAAGAAACCCATGGTTAAAGTTGTAGTAGAATATCATGTTTGGGTCGATTTTAGAAAGAAACTCATGTTTGAGTCGATTATAGTAGGTATGCCATGATGAGTTGATTTTAGAAGAAACCCATGCTAAGTTGATTATAGTAGATTCTTTTGTTGCTTCTAATTATAGAAGATCAAGTTTGCTAGTAAGCACAGTTGGTTGTTTCTAGGTTTGATTACCTATATGATTGTTTGTATGTGGTTTTGCGCGTACGTGGCTCGACTGGCCCGTATGTAGCTGTGGGTCTCATACGCAGCTTATTCGGCTCGTATGTGTGTTGTTATCTCATACGCGGCTCGACTGGCCCGTATGTAAATGTTGGTCTCATACGGAGCTTATTTGGCTCGTATGCATGTTGTCTCATACGCGGCTCGACTGGCCCGTATGTAGCTGTTGGTCCCATACGTAGCTATTTAGCTCGTATGTGTTTTTGGTTACTCGTATGTAGCTTCTTGGCTAATACGCAGTTTGTTGTGCTCATCTAGGGTGATATCATTGCCCTAGGGCTATCGACCATTAAGACGTGTGTTTAGCTTACTCCTAAGGGACTGTGGACGAGTCACTTCGCGGGTGCCGTCAGATCTTAACCGTTGGTTGATTGCGGACCGGAGTGTGACGAAATCCAAGTTCAGGATAGTAGCATGCGAATACGTTCGTATTGCCGGGGTCTTGGATCGATAGGCCATGAACCAGATCCTGAGGGATTCTGGTGAGTTTAGGTTGAGCAGCCTAATAGAGTTATCTTGCGAAGTCTAATTTAAGACCTAGCATGCTGTGTAATGTTGTCATTCTTAGGATTGTTCAGGGTTAGGAACATCATTAAGGTAGTGACTTATAAAGATCATTTTACTTCGACCCTTTGCCGAAAAGAGAGGAGTTGGTTGTAGGTAGCGCCTTACGACCAACTTGTCCCTCGAAGCAGGCCTTAGGTGGTGATATTGGGTTGTATCTTCCTGTCAAAGGGATACGTACGGTGCCCTCTCACGAGTTGGGAGCACGGGATGCGTATCGCGCGCTGTTAATTCCTGAAGTGCCATGATAAGGCGGGCGGAGCTAGGGGGATGGACCCCGGAACTTCGTCGGGTCCTTGGCTAGGGGGAAGCGAACAGGCCATAGATAGCGGTCTATGAGTTATGGGTTCGGAAGACCCTGTGTTCGTCTGGTTTTTGAGTGAGGTCCGGTGTACCGGGTGGTAGTGGCAAACATAGACACCATGAGCCCACTGCATTGGTGGGACTTGACCACATGTGCAACCTCATCAGTCATGTAGTATCTGTCAGGAACAGGTTGTGTACAATTAGAAATTCATAACGCGGGTTCAAATCCCTATATATGGAGAAACGGCTTGAGATGGGGCGCATGTATTTATGGGCTGCATGTTGCTGCGGAGACTTGCTGGCATTAGAATAAGAGCATCATCGCATTAGTAATCTTGCATTAGAATAAGAGTATCATTGTATTGGTAATTTGCATTAGAGTTAAGTCATAAGGTACACAGGCACAAATTATATGTACACGTGTCCTTTCCATTCGAGATAAATTGCGAGTGTGATAGTTGGAGTAGATTATTAACCAAGCTATGGGCTTGGGATGTGATTGCGTTATTACCAAACTATGTTGGGATATGGGGTGTATTGTGATAAAATGCAAGTAAATGGTAAGGTGAAATGAGATGTGAGATTGGACATGAATGAATGTGGTAGTATGAGGATGAAGGCATATGTTTATGAGGTGATACGTGAGATAAGGAAACAAAATCAATATTGTTTTATGAGAGTGGTTTTCCAAATGGTTACTAAATATAAGTAGGTATGAGCGGGTATAGATATACATACAGGTGATGACTCAGAGAGTATTGATGTAAAATCGCATTTATGATGTTTACATATTCAGATGTCAAGTAAGATTGGTTATCTTGGAAATTGTGAGTTTGTTATGTTTTTACTTGTAAGTTTAATTTATTTACTTATTTAATAAATTATACTCACACCAGAAATGGCTAACCCCTTAGTGTTTGGGGGTTAGGGAGTCCCTGGACTACCCTAGGTCCCTACTGTTACAGGTCCTCAGCAGTGCAGAGGTGAGGTGTAGGTACAGGTTCCGTGGAGTGGAGCTCCAGTTATAAATTGTTGTTATGTTTTATTTGTAAATAGTAAAGATTTATGCTTTAAATTGTATTTTTGATGTATAAGTATGAGCATGATGATGAAAAGTATAGTGTGAGGCAGCAGGATATGGTTTTGATCCGTAACCATTTCGTGTGGAGTGCCAGGCGTCATGGTAGGTTTTTACAGGTAAATTTCTAAAAACTTACTACGTTTTCATAAGGAATTTATGGTTTTTATTTGATAATTGTTATACCGTTATGAGTTTGGCTCCCAGAGCATATATATATATTGCCTGTGTGATGATGCTCATTTTGGCCTGGGGAGCCCGTATTTTTATTGCCTGTGATGTAAGCTACGGAATTTAGAGCAAAATTCCGTAAGCTTTTCTGTGTTTTGGGCAAAAAATACAAAGGAGACTCTGCCCAATTTTTCTTTGAAACATAACCATTTTAGTTTATGTTTAAAGTGATATAGAAATTGGAAGAATTGGGTTTGGAGTCAAAAGGAAAAGAAAATGGGCAGGCAGTACAGTTTGGTAGTACAAACTGATATTTGTAATTACTGCATAGTAACTTTGTGTTGAAGAAAGGTTTTTAATTTTTCCAGTTTTTCTGTGTCTCGAGACTAATTGAAGGAAAGATCTTGGCATGTGTCACGGTTTCCCAGCAACGGGGAGATCGGGGCGTTACAGATGGTATCAGAGCCGACTTCAATTTACAGTCCAACACAGTAGGAAAATTAAACTTGGATGCCCTTTAGGAGTTGGATTTTAGCTAGTTGTAGTTAGTTATGATTCATATTGTTGGTTCTTTCCACTTATGTTTTATAATTTTTTCTATATCTGGACTAATCCTAGTATATGTGTTACCATCCTTTAAACACATGAATAATGTTCGAGGATGTCCTAACTAAGGAGGTGTTGATGGAAGAGAGTGAACCGATATCGATGGGTGATCCGATAATCTTGAGCGAGGAGCCAAGGAGGCTTCACCACCGTAAGGACTAAGTGTGGATCAACACACACCGGCGGCAGCCAGCATACATCGGGAAATGAGGAAGCTTAGGAAGTACGTGGTTAGGAAGGGTCGTCAAGCTAAGAAACTGGGTGATGCCTTCGGAGCTATATTAGAAGGCCTAGCAAATTGGCACGATTACAAAATGAATGGGAGCAAATCCCAGAGACCACCAAGTTTGTAGTATGCAGTCTTTGTGAGAGAGTCAGGCACAAGAAATCAGTCTATCCACGACCACAAGAGTAGAGCTCGCACTTACTACCAGCAAATTGTACAAGGCAGGAGTGCTAGTACCGGTATGTGCATATAGAACTGCAACTAAGTTAAAAGTTGTATTTTTGAAATTTATTTTTTGGACGAGGAAGGTATGATGAAACACTTTCGTAACCAGCTGGATTTATGTATATATATGGAAGCCATGCAGTTGTGGTCCATCACATCCTTTTGTCTGAATTATTTTTCAAGTGTTGAGATGTGTGCGGGAGGCAACTCTAGATTGGTTTGTTTGAATACACCATCTGGAGCATCAGTTTCGAGCAAATTACAGGAGAGAATCCTGGAAGTTTGAAGTAATGATCATGGGCCATGCCCTGTTCTAAGGAGGGAGTGGTTACTGAAATGCAAAAGATCGAGATCAGTGAAGAATTGACGTCAGCCAAAGACCGTGAAGGACGCAGGAAGCTAGATGATGAGGTCAATCAAGCCAGTATTAGAGTGATTACTCAAGTGTAGAGCTCAGTTTTGGCACGATGGGAGCTGCAACCGAGTCCAAGTGAGCAAGTCAGAAGGCTTAGGCAGGAAATGCAGGGATTTAAGCACTGAAGCGGCAATGTGTGACTTCGTCCTTTCTAAGGAGGGAGTGGTCACCAACCAACAGGAGTCGTAATCCAGGAGTGAATCAACATCACTTGTAGACAAGAATAGAGCAAAGCAATGCAGCTACTGTCTACTCCAGAGCAGGAGCAGAAGAATGTCAGCATCAAATTCATGGTGGGTCTGTCCAAAAGACTGAAGGACAACAGTTCAACTTGGTAGAAGACCAGTTTTTAAGAATATCGCTCGAGGAACTAGAGATGGTTCAGGGAAATATCTCGTGAACCATTGATGTTGTGGTTGTCTTCCTCTCCACTAGCAGCGTTCTGAGGACAGAACGATTCTAAGGAGGGAGTAATGTAACGACCCGAAAAATAGCATATGGCTATTTTGCATCGAAATCCGTGCACAATTGAGAATTGCACGCGACTATATTTTTCTGATAATAATTATTTTCAATTGAGAAATATAAGATATATTGTCTATTTTATATTATTATTATTTTCAAGATTAAATTATTTTTATACAGATTATCTACAAAGTAGTTTTAATGTATTTTGTATTGTTTGGAATTATTAGAATAGAGAGTTAGACTTTATTTGAAATGTATTGAAGTTAGAGGGCTTATATGCAACATTCTCCTAGATATTTATCATCTATTATTATTTATTTCTTCTTTTTACAAAAAAACCCCTCCTCTCTCTCTCCTTCCCTTCTTCTTCTTCTTCCCTTCTTCCCGTTCGTTCCCAAACCGACCCATGAAACCCCACAACCCCCCCCCCCCCCCGCCGACCTCCTCCTCCTCCCATTCGTCCCAGCCAAAATCGAAGGAACCCGACCACCCTTCTCCTTTCCCTCTCCTTCTTCTCCGATTCGCACCCAGCCAAAAGAACCCCGACTCCACCTTCCTTCGCCCTTCTTCTTCCCCTTCTTGTTCGATGCCGAACCCAAAAGGAACCCCGACCTTCCTTCCTCCTCCCCGTCCACGCCGGCGATCGAACGAAACCCCCGACCCCCCGTTCCCTCTTCCTTCTTCTTCTCCTTCCTTCTCCCTTCTTGTTCGATGTCGACGCAAGAAAACTCCCGACCTCCCTTCCTTCCTCCCTCTTCCGTCCACGCCCAGCCAAAGCAAAAAGAACCCCAACCCTCACCTTCCCTCTTCCTCCTTCGTTCTTCTTCTTCATCCCGATCAAAACAAACCCAAACGAACCCATCGACGGTTCTTCCCCACCTCAAAATCCACCTCCATTCCTTCGTCAATTTCGAATTAAGTTGAGGGTTGGATTAATGGAGGGATTCTCTACATGGTGGTTTTGTCGGATTTTCGATTGGATTTCGGAAGGTATAAACCCTAACTATTTTATTGTATAGAATTTAGTTGGGTTAAATTTTATTGAGTAGGAATGTTAGGGTAGAGAGATTAGAGATGTTGGAAATTGTGGATGTGAGAAATTAGCGGTTCTTTTTAGAGAGATTTCAAGTTGTTAATAAAATAGGGTGTTGGATTTGTAAAAGAGAATTGTATGGATACGAATTAATTCTCGTATAGTAGGAAAAATTATAGTTGGACTATTAATATTAATTGGGGGTGATTTTAGTAATTAATTGGGAATAAAAATACCGTAAGCATTAGTTTATTACGTGCATCGCACGTATATATCCCAAGCGTTCAGTAAACGCTTGTGTGATATTTGGGGATAGTGTTATTAGCTTTTGTGATTAGTTGAAGTATTTGAGTTTTAATTGCTTGAAATTTGGTGATAGGATATATTCATAACCTTGGATGCGAGATGGCACGGCGCTTGGATCTTCGCAAAATATGTGAGTATGACTTATTATGTGTTTTTGTGTGCTAAGAAAGATGTGAGTTAATTTATTATGTGTTTTTGGTGTGTTAAAGATATATGTGAGTACTATTTTATTATACGTATTTCTGTGGTTTAAGAAATATGTGAGTTAGTTTGTTTATAGATTTGTGTGTTTTATGGTTTAAAGATATATGTGAGTATGACTTATTATGTGTTTTTGTGTGCTAAGAAAGATGTGAGTTAATTTATTATGTGTTTTTGGTGTGTTAAAGATATATGTGAGTACTATTTTATTATACGTATTTCTGTGGTTTAAGAAATATGTGAGTTAGTTTGTTTATAGATTTGTGTGTTTTATGGTTTAAAGATATATGTGAGTATGATTTATTATACGTATTTTGTGATTATAAAGAAAACATATGTGAGTTAATTTATTATGTATTTTTGGTGTGTTAAAGAAATAAGTGAGTTAGTTGTTTATATATTTGTGTATTTTATGGTTTAAAGAAATAAGTGAGTTGGTTTATTATATATTTTTGTAGTTTGATGAATATGTGAGTTATATTATTTATATATTTTTGTGGTTTAAAAATATATGTGAGTTAGTATATTAATATATTTTGTGGGTTAAAGAATATGTGAGTATTGATTTATTTTACATATTTTGTGATTGTAAAAATATGGTGAATTTTAACTATTCATGAGCATATAAAAACCTATATAATGGATGAGTTATTTTTAGATGATGATATCAAAATATGGGTGTATGGTTTATATACGTATTTTGATATTTTGAAGAAGTTCGAATAAACTAAAGGATTGTTATAAATTTATGGATCAAAGGGATCCTATAAAAAGTATGAATGGTAGAACTTGAGAAAATAGCTAAGATGAGTAGTTGTTCTAAGGTTCAAAGAAACCATGCTTAAGTGAGTATAGTAGTGGTTTTAGCTAAGAGTCTCAAAAAGAACTCATTTTAGTTATTAGTAGTATTGAGTAAAAAGAACCCATCCTATGGATTTGAATTGTTGTAGAAAGAAACCCATGGTTAAAGTTGTAGTAGAATATCATGTTTGGGTCGATTTTAGAAAGAAACTCATGTTTGAGTCGATTATAGTAGGTATGCCATGATGAGTTGATTTTAGAAGAAACCCATGCTAAGTTGATTATAGTAGATTCTTTTGTTGCTTCTAATTATAGAAGATCAAGTTTGCTAGTAAGCACAGTTGGTTGTTTCTAGGTTTGATTACCTGTATGATTGTTTGTATGTGGTTTTGCGCGTACGTGGCTCGACTGGCCCGTATGTAGCTGTGGGTCTCATACGCAGCTTATTCGGCTCGTATGTGTGTTGTTATCTCATACGCGGCTCGACTGGCCCGTATGTAAATGTTGGTCTCATACGGAGCTTATTTGGCTCGTATGCATGTTGTCTCATACGCGGCTCGACTGGCCCGTATGTAGCTGTTGGTCCCATACGTAGCTGTTTAGCTCGTATGTGTTTTTGGTTACTCGTATGTAGCTTCTTGGCTAATACGCAGTTTGTTGTGCTCATCTAGGGTGATATCATTGCCCTAGGGCTATCGACCATTAAGACGTGTGTTTAGCTTACTCCTAAGGGACTGTGGACGAGTCACTTCGCGGGTGCCGTCAGATCTTAACCGTTGGTTGATTGCGGACCGGAGTGTGACGAAATCCAAGTTCAGGATAGTAGCATGCGAATACGTTCGTATTGCCGGGGTCTTGGATCGATAGGCCATGAACCAGATCCTGAGGGATTCTGGTGAGTTTAGGTTGAGCAGCCTAATAGAGTTATCTTGCGAAGTCTAATTTAAGACCTAGCATGCTGTGTAATGTTGTCATTCTTAGGATTGTTCAGGGTTAGGAACATCATTAAGGTAGTGACTTATAAAGATCATTTTACTTCGACCCTTTGCCGAAAAGAGAGGAGTTGGTTGTAGGTAGCGCCTTACGACCAACTTGTCCCTCGAAGCAGGCCTTAGGTGGTGATATTGGGTTGTATCTTCCTGTCAAAGGGATACGTACGGTGCCCTCTCACGAGTTGGGAGCACGGGATGCGTATCGCGCGCTGTTAATTCCTGAAGTGCCATGATAAGGCGGGCGGAGCTAGGGGGATGGACCCCGGAACTTCGTCGGGTCCTTGGCTAGGGGGAAGCGAACAGGCCATAGATAGCGGTCTATGAGTTATGGGTTCGGAAGACCCTGTGTTCGTCTGGTTTTTGAGTGAGGTCCGGTGTACCGGGTGGTAGTGGCAAACATAGACACCATGAGCCCACTGCATTGGTGGGACTTGACCACATGTGCAACCTCATCAGTCATGTAGTATCTGTCAGGAACAGGTTGTGTACAATTAGAAATTCATAACGCGGGTTCAAATCCCTATATATGGAGAAACGGCTTGAGATGGGGCGCATGTATTTATGGGCTGCATGTTGCTGCGGAGACTTGCTGGCATTAGAATAAGAGCATCATCGCATTAGTAATCTTGCATTAGAATAAGAGTATCATTGTATTGGTAATTTGCATTAGAGTTAAGTCATAAGGTACACAGGCACAAATTATATGTACACGTGTCCTTTCCATTCGAGATAAATTGCGAGTGTGATAGTTGGAGTAGATTATTAACCAAGCTATGGGCTTGGGATGTGATTGCGTTATTACCAAACTATGTTGGGATATGGGGTGTATTGTGATAAAATGCAAGTAAATGGTAAGGTGAAATGAGATGTGAGATTGGACATGAATGAATGTGGTAGTATGAGGATGAAGGCATATGTTTATGAGGTGATACGTGAGATAAGGAAACAAAATCAATATTGTTTTATGAGAGTGGTTTTCCAAATGGTTACTAAATATAAGTAGGTATGAGCGGGTATAGATATACATACAGGTGATGACTCAGAGAGTATTGATGTAAAATCGCATTTATGATGTTTACATATTCAGATGTCAAGTAAGATTGGTTATCTTGGAAATTGTGAGTTTGTTATGTTTTTACTTGTAAGTTTAATTTATTTACTTATTTAATAAATTATACTCACACCAGAAATGGCTAACCCCTTAGTGTTTGGGGGTTAGGGAGTCCCTGGACTACCCTAGGTCCCTACTGTTACAGGTCCTCAGCAGTGCAGAGGTGAGGTGTAGGTACAGGTTCCGTGGAGTGGAGCTCCAGTTATAAATTGTTGTTATGTTTTATTTGTAAATAGTAAAGATTTATGCTTTAAATTGTATTTTTGATGTATAAGTATGAGCATGATGATGAAAAGTATAGTGTGAGGCAGCAGGATATGGTTTTGATCCGTAACCATTTCGTGTGGAGTGCCAGGCGTCATGGTAGGTTTTTACAGGTAAATTTCTAAAAACTTACTACGTTTTCATAAGGAATTTATGGTTTTTATTTGATAATTGTTATACCGTTATGAGTTTGGCTCCCAGAGCATATATATATATTGCCTGTGTGATGATGCTCATTTTGGCCTGGGGAGCCCGTATTTTTATTGCCTGTGATGTAAGCTACGGAATTTAGAGCAAAATTCCGTAAGCTTTTCTGTGTTTTGGGCAAAAAATACAAAGGAGACTCTGCCCAATTTTTCTTTGAAACATAACCATTTTAGTTTATGTTTAAAGTGATATAGAAATTGGAAGAATTGGGTTTGGAGTCAAAAGGAAAAGAAAATGGGCAGGCAGTACAGTTTGGTAGTACAAACTGATATTTGTAATTACTGCATAGTAACTTTGTGTTGAAGAAAGGTTTTTAATTTTTCCAGTTTTTCTGTGTCTCGAGACTAATTGAAGGAAAGATCTTGGCATGTGTCACGGTTTCCCAGCAACGGGGAGATCGGGGCGTTACAGATGGTATCAGAGCCGACTTCAATTTACAGTCCAACACAGTAGGAAAATTAAACTTGGATGCCCTTTAGGAGTTGGATTTTAGCTAGTTGTAGTTAGTTATGATTCATATTGTTGGTTCTTTCCACTTATGTTTTATAATTTTTTCTATATCTGGACTAATCCTAGTATATGTGTTACCATCCTTTAAACACATGAATAATGTTCGAGGATGTCCTAACTAAGGAGGTGTTGATGGAAGAGAGTGAACCGATATCGATGGGTGATCCGATAATCTTGAGCGAGGAGCCAAGGAGGCTTCACCACCGTAAGGACTAAGTGTGGATCAACACACACCGGCGGCAGCCAGCATACATCGGGAAATGAGGAAGCTTAGGAAGTACGTGGTTAGGAAGGGTCGTCAAGCTAAGAAACTGGGTGATGCCTTCGGAGCTATATTAGAAGGCCTAGCAAATTGGCACGATTACAAAATGAATGGGAGCAAATCCCAGAGACCACCAAGTTTGTAGTATGCAGTCTTTGTGAGAGAGTCAGGCACAAGAAATCAGTCTATCCACGACCACAAGAGTAGAGCTCGCACTTACTACCAGCAAATTGTACAAGGCAGGAGTGCTAGTACCGGTATGTGCATATAGAACTGCAACTAAGTTAAAAGTTGTATTTTTGAAATTTATTTTTTGGACGAGGAAGGTATGATGAAACACTTTCGTAACCAGCTGGATTTATGTATATATATGGAAGCCATGCAGTTGTGGTCCATCACATCCTTTTGTCTGAATTATTTTTCAAGTGTTGAGATGTGTGCGGGAGGCAACTCTAGATTGGTTTGTTTGAATACACCATCTGGAGCATCAGTTTCGAGCAAATTACAGGAGAGAATCCTGGAAGTTTGAAGTAATGATCATGGGCCATGCCCTGTTCTAAGGAGGGAGTGGTTACTGAAATGCAAAAGATCGAGATCAGTGAAGAATTGACGTCAGCCAAAGACCGTGAAGGACGCAGGAAGCTAGATGATGAGGTCAATCAAGCCAGTATTAGAGTGATTACTCAAGTGTAGAGCTCAGTTTTGGCACGATGGGAGCTGCAACCGAGTCCAAGTGAGCAAGTCAGAAGGCTTAGGCAGGAAATGCAGGGATTTAAGCACTGAAGCGGCAATGTGTGACTTCGTCCTTTCTAAGGAGGGAGTGGTCACCAACCAACAGGAGTCGTAATCCAGGAGTGAATCAACATCACTTGTAGACAAGAATAGAGCAAAGCAATGCAGCTACTGTCTACTCCAGAGCAGGAGCAGAAGAATGTCAGCATCAAATTCATGGTGGGTCTGTCCAAAAGACTGAAGGACAACAGTTCAACTTGGTAGAAGACCAGTTTTTAAGAATATCGCTCGAGGAACTAGAGATGGTTCAGGGAAATATCTCGTGAACCATTGATGTTGTGGTTGTCTTCCTCTCCACTAGCAGCGTTCTGAGGACAGAACGATTCTAAGGAGGGAGTAATGTAACGACCCGAAAAATAGCATATGGCTATTTTGCATCGAAATCCGTGCACAATTGAGAATTGCACGCGACTATATTTTTCTGATAATAATTATTTTCAATTGAGAAATATAAGATATATTGTCTATTTTATATTATTATTATTTTCAAGATTAAATTATTTTTATACAGATTATCTACAAAGTAGTTTTAATGTATTTTGTATTGTTTGGAATTATTAGAATAGAGAGTTAGACTTTATTTGAAATGTATTGAAGTTAGAGGGCTTATATGCAACATTCTCCTAGATATTTATCATCTATTATTATTTATTTCTTCTTTTTACAAAAAAACCCCTCCTCTCTCTCTCCTTCCCTTCTTCTTCTTCTTCCCTTCTTCCCGTTCGTTCCCAAACCGACCCATGAAACCCCACAACCCCCCCCCCCCCCCCCCCGCCGACCTCCTCCTCCTCCCATTCGTCCCAGCCAAAATCGAAGGAACCCGACCACCCTTCTCCTCTCCCTCTCCTTCTTCTCCGATTCGCACCCAGCCAAAAGAACCCCGACTCCACCTTCCTTCGCCCTTCTTCTTCCCCTTCTTGTTCGATGCCGAACCCAAAAGGAACCCCGACCTTCCTTCCTCCTCCCCGTCCACGCCGGCGATCGAACGAAACCCCCGACCCCCCGTTCCCTCTTCCTTCTTCTTCTCCTTCCTTCTCCCTTCTTGTTCGATGTCGACGCAAGAAAATTCCCGACCTCCCTTCCTTCCTCCCTCTTCCGTCCACGCCCAGCCAAAGCAAAAAGAACCCCAACCCTCACCTTCCCTCTTCCTCCTTCGTTCTTCTTCTTCATCCCGATCAAAACAAACCCAAACGAACCCATCGACGGTTCTTCCCCACCTCAAAATCCACCTCCATTCCTTCGTCAATTTCGAATTAAGTTGAGGGTTGGATTAATGGAGGGATTCTCTACATGGTGGTGTTGTCGGATTTTCGATTGGATTTCGGAAGGTATAAACCCTAACTATTTTATTGTATAGAATTTAGTTGGGTTAAATTTTATTGAGTAGGAATGTTAGGGTAGAGAGATTAGAGATGTTGGAAATTGTGGATGTGAGAAATTAGCGGTTCTTTTTAGAGAGATTTCAAGTTGTTAATAAAATAGGGTGTTGGATTTGTAAAAGAGAATTGTATGGATACGAATTAATTCTCGTATAGTAGGAAAAATTATAGTTGGACTATTAATATTAATTGGGGGTGATTTTAGTAATTAATTGGGAATAAAAATACCGTAAGCATTAGTTTATTACGTGCATCGCACGTATATATCCCAAGCGTTCAGTAAACGCTTGTGTGATATTTGGGGATAGTGTTATTAGCTTTTGTGATTAGTTGAAGTATTTGAGTTTTAATTGCTTGAAATTTGGTGATAGGATATATTCATAACCTTGGATGCGAGATGGCACGGCGCTTGGATCTTCGCAAAATATGTGAGTATGACTTATTATGTGTTTTTGTGTGCTAAGAAAGATGTGAGTTAATTTATTATGTGTTTTTGGTGTGTTAAAGATATATGTGAGTACTATTTTATTATACGTATTTCTGTGGTTTAAGAAATATGTGAGTTAGTTTGTTTATAGATTTGTGTGTTTTATGGTTTAAAGATATATGTGAGTATGACTTATTATGTGTTTTTGTGTGCTAAGAAAGATGTGAGTTAATTTATTATGTGTTTTTGGTGTGTTAAAGATATATGTGAGTACTATTTTATTATACGTATTTCTGTGGTTTAAGAAATATGTGAGTTAGTTTGTTTAT
Source organism: Hemerocallis citrina (assembly GCA_017893485.1). Lineage (NCBI taxonomy): Eukaryota > Viridiplantae > Streptophyta > Magnoliopsida > Asparagales > Asphodelaceae > Hemerocallis > Hemerocallis citrina. The sequence goes on along the minus strand of CM030360.1, from coordinate 133,889,872 downwards.
AGATTTGTGTGTTTTATGGTTTAAAGATATATGTGAGTATGATTTATTATACGTATTTTGTGATTATAAAGAAAACATATGTGAGTTAATTTATTATGTATTTTTGGTGTGTTAAAGAAATAAGTGAGTTAGTTGTTTATATATTTGTGTATTTTATGGTTTAAAGAAATAAGTGAGTTGGTTTATTATATATTTTTGTAGTTTGATGAATATGTGAGTTATATTATTTATATATTTTTGTGGTTTAAAAATATATGTGAGTTAGTATATTAATATATTTTGTGGGTTAAAGAATATGTGAGTATTGATTTATTTTACATATTTTGTGATTGTAAAAATATGGTGAATTTTAACTATTCATGAGCATATAAAAACCTATATAATGGATGAGTTATTTTTAGATGATGATATCAAAATATGGGTGTATGGTTTATATACGTATTTTGATATTTTGAAGAAGTTCGAATAAACTAAAGGATTGTTATAAATTTATGGATCAAAGGGATCCTATAAAAAGTATGAATGGTAGAACTTGAGAAAATAGCTAAGATGAGTAGTTGTTCTAAGGTTCAAAGAAACCATGCTTAAGTGAGTATAGTAGTGGTTTTAGCTAAGAGTCTCAAAAAGAACTCATTTTAGTTATTAGTAGTATTGAGTAAAAAGAACCCATCCTATGGATTTGAATTGTTGTAGAAAGAAACCCATGGTTAAAGTTGTAGTAGAATATCATGTTTGGGTCGATTTTAGAAAGAAACTCATGTTTGAGTCGATTATAGTAGGTATGCCATGATGAGTTGATTTTAGAAGAAACCCATGCTAAGTTGATTATAGTAGATTCTTTTGTTGCTTCTAATTATAGAAGATCAAGTTTGCTAGTAAGCACAGTTGGTTGTTTCTAGGTTTGATTACCTGTATGATTGTTTGTATGTGGTTTTGCGCGTACGTGGCTCGACTGGCCCGTATGTAGCTGTGGGTCTCATACGCAGCTTATTCGGCTCGTATGTGTGTTGTTATCTCATACGCGGCTCGACTGGCCCGTATGTAAATGTTGGTCTCATACGGAGCTTATTTGGCTCGTATGCATGTTGTCTCATACGCGGCTCGACTGGCCCGTATGTAGCTGTTGGTCCCATACGTAGCTGTTTAGCTCGTATGTGTTTTTGGTTACTCGTATGTAGCTTCTTGGCTAATACGCAGTTTGTTGTGCTCATCTAGGGTGATATCATTGCCCTAGGGCTATCGACCATTAAGACGTGTGTTTAGCTTACTCCTAAGGGACTGTGGACGAGTCACTTCGCGGGTGCCGTCAGATCTTAACCGTTGGTTGATTGCGGACCGGAGTGTGACGAAATCCAAGTTCAGGATAGTAGCATGCGAATACGTTCGTATTGCCGGGGTCTTGGATCGATAGGCCATGAACCAGATCCTGAGGGATTCTGGTGAGTTTAGGTTGAGCAGCCTAATAGAGTTATCTTGCGAAGTCTAATTTAAGACCTAGCATGCTGTGTAATGTTGTCATTCTTAGGATTGTTCAGGGTTAGGAACATCATTAAGGTAGTGACTTATAAAGATCATTTTACTTCGACCCTTTGCCGAAAAGAGAGGAGTTGGTTGTAGGTAGCGCCTTACGACCAACTTGTCCCTCGAAGCAGGCCTTAGGTGGTGATATTGGGTTGTATCTTCCTGTCAAAGGGATACGTACGGTGCCCTCTCACGAGTTGGGAGCACGGGATGCGTATCGCGCGCTGTTAATTCCTGAAGTGCCATGATAAGGCGGGCGGAGCTAGGGGGATGGACCCCGGAACTTCGTCGGGTCCTTGGCTAGGGGGAAGCGAACAGGCCATAGATAGCGGTCTATGAGTTATGGGTTCGGAAGACCCTGTGTTCGTCTGGTTTTTGAGTGAGGTCCGGTGTACCGGGTGGTAGTGGCAAACATAGACACCATGAGCCCACTGCATTGGTGGGACTTGACCACATGTGCAACCTCATCAGTCATGTAGTATCTGTCAGGAACAGGTTGTGTACAATTAGAAATTCATAACGCGGGTTCAAATCCCTATATATGGAGAAACGGCTTGAGATGGGGCGCATGTATTTATGGGCTGCATGTTGCTGCGGAGACTTGCTGGCATTAGAATAAGAGCATCATCGCATTAGTAATCTTGCATTAGAATAAGAGTATCATTGTATTGGTAATTTGCATTAGAGTTAAGTCATAAGGTACACAGGCACAAATTATATGTACACGTGTCCTTTCCATTCGAGATAAATTGCGAGTGTGATAGTTGGAGTAGATTATTAACCAAGCTATGGGCTTGGGATGTGATTGCGTTATTACCAAACTATGTTGGGATATGGGGTGTATTGTGATAAAATGCAAGTAAATGGTAAGGTGAAATGAGATGTGAGATTGGACATGAATGAATGTGGTAGTATGAGGATGAAGGCATATGTTTATGAGGTGATACGTGAGATAAGGAAACAAAATCAATATTGTTTTATGAGAGTGGTTTTCCAAATGGTTACTAAATATAAGTAGGTATGAGCGGGTATAGATATACATACAGGTGATGACTCAGAGAGTATTGATGTAAAATCGCATTTATGATGTTTACATATTCAGATGTCAAGTAAGATTGGTTATCTTGGAAATTGTGAGTTTGTTATGTTTTTACTTGTAAGTTTAATTTATTTACTTATTTAATAAATTATACTCACACCAGAAATGGCTAACCCCTTAGTGTTTGGGGGTTAGGGAGTCCCTGGACTACCCTAGGTCCCTACTGTTACAGGTCCTCAGCAGTGCAGAGGTGAGGTGTAGGTACAGGTTCCGTGGAGTGGAGCTCCAGTTATAAATTGTTGTTATGTTTTATTTGTAAATAGTAAAGATTTATGCTTTAAATTGTATTTTTGATGTATAAGTATGAGCATGATGATGAAAAGTATAGTGTGAGGCAGCAGGATATGGTTTTGATCCGTAACCATTTCGTGTGGAGTGCCAGGCGTCATGGTAGGTTTTTACAGGTAAATTTCTAAAAACTTACTACGTTTTCATAAGGAATTTATGGTTTTTATTTGATAATTGTTATACCGTTATGAGTTTGGCTCCCAGAGCATATATATATATTGCCTGTGTGATGATGCTCATTTTGGCCTGGGGAGCCCGTATTTTTATTGCCTGTGATGTAAGCTACGGAATTTAGAGCAAAATTCCGTAAGCTTTTCTGTGTTTTGGGCAAAAAATACAAAGGAGACTCTGCCCAATTTTTCTTTGAAACATAACCATTTTAGTTTATGTTTAAAGTGATATAGAAATTGGAAGAATTGGGTTTGGAGTCAAAAGGAAAAGAAAATGGGCAGGCAGTACAGTTTGGTAGTACAAACTGATATTTGTAATTACTGCATAGTAACTTTGTGTTGAAGAAAGGTTTTTAATTTTTCCAGTTTTTCTGTGTCTCGAGACTAATTGAAGGAAAGATCTTGGCATGTGTCACGGTTTCCCAGCAACGGGGAGATCGGGGCGTTACACCACTACCCCTCCACTTTTTCTCTCCAAACAGGTATTTTTCTACAAGTCAGAAGGGTCGACGCTCGGATAGCAACGCGAGCCAATAATTCCTCTTCTATTTCACAGAAGGGTCGACGCTCGGATAGTACCATGAGCCAATAATTCCTCTTCTATTTGTACAGAAGAGTCGATGCTCGGATAGTATCGCGAGCCAATAATTCCTCTTCTATTTCCACAGAAGGGTCGATGCTCGGATAGTATCGGGAGCCAATAATTCCAAATCTATTTCACAGAAGGACCGATGCTCGGATAGTACCGCGAGCCAATAATTCCTCTTCTATTTCACAGAAGGGCCGACGCTCGGATAGTACCGCGAGCCAATAATTCCTCTTCTATTTTCACAGAAGGGTCGACGCTCGGATAGTATCGTGAGCCAATAATTCCTCTTCTATTTTCACAGAAGAGTCGATGCTCGGATAGTACCACGAGCCAAAAATTCTCTTCTATTTTCACAGAAGGGTCGACGCTCGGATATTATTGCGAGCCAATAATTCCCCTTCTATTTTCATAGAAGGGTCGACGCTCGGATAGCACCACGAGCCAATAATTCCTCATCTATTTTCACAGAAGGGTCGATGCTCGGATAGTATCGCGAGCCAATAATTCCTCTTCTATTTCACAGATTGATCGAAGCTCGGATAGTACTGCGAGCCAATAATTCCTCTTCTATTTTACAGAAGGGTCGACACTCGGATAGCACCGCGAGCTAATAATTCCTCTTCTATTTTACAGAAGGGTCGACTCTCGGATAGCATCGCGAGACAATAATTCCTCTTCTATTTCACAGAAGGGTCGACGCTCGGATAGAACCGCGAGCCCCAACTGCCCTCCTTTGATTCAGAGGGGCTCGGAGCTCGAATAGCCCCGCAAGCCCCAGCTGCCCTCCTTTGTTCAAAGGGGTTCGGAGCTCGGATAGCACCGCGAGCCCCAAACTACCCTCCTTTGTTCAGAAGGGCTCGGATCTCGGATAGCACCGCAAGCCCCATCTACCCTCCTTTGATTCAGAAGGGCTCGGAGCTTGGATGACACCGCGAGCCCCATGAGCCCTCCTCTTATCATGAGGGACTCGTCTGCCGACCCCTAATGCACGACAAACCGAGCCCCAGAAGAAGACCTCGCCTCCTCCTCGCTCTTCCAACTAGCAAGGAGATCGTCCACTGACCCTTGTTACTCAACAAAATGGGCCCCAACGGGAGACCTCGGCGTCCCCTCGCTCTTCTAACTAGTGAGGGGATCGCCTACCGACCCTTGGAGCTCGTCCGCCGATCCCCAGGGCTCGTCTGCCGACCCCAAGCCTCGGCAACCGTCGCTCTGGCTCTCCCTTCTCCCAGACTTGGCCTCCCGCGCAAAATCCAATGAGGGGTCCCTTCCTCCTACCCCCTGGCCTCTTCAGGAAATAGCAAATCCTACCTTTTACCCCAACATCCACCCTGCTCTTCCTACAGAGGCGAAGAATTACTCCTACATGGCTGGTTCACCCAGCCCTACAGGATTGTGGGGCTTGTGATATGGGTTAGGAATGACGTGGTCCGTCCTGGGCCCCAGGATCCCCTCAGGATGCGCGCTCCTCCTGATCCTCCGGATCCGCCACGTCAGCATCGGAAAATCACCCAGGCCGCTGCCAAGTCAGCTCGGAAACTGCCCGGGCATCTGCCACGTTAGCCCTAAACCGTCCGGATTTCCACTGCTTCAGCTTCACGGACAACCGGGTCCAGACCTGGCCCCAAACGGATCCAGACCCGGTTGGCATCTTCTATAAATACCAGACCCCTACTTCTTCTCAAGGTAATCAAAACTTTTCCACTCAAACCCTAGTTACCGTTACTCTCCCTTAGTGACTGACTAGATCGTCGGAGGGTCTGCCACCGGGACCAACCCCGGTGTTCCATGACCGTCTGCAGGTACACGAGACCCTCGAATCCGAGCCCCAAAGATCCGAGCCGAGCATCAGCCTCCACCTCAACACCACCTACCTCAGTACCGTTCGTCTAGTCGAGGGTCATCTGCATAGGAGTCTCCTCCTTCAATACAAATCGAGTAAGAACTCACGCCTGGTGCATCCACATGTTTCTCAAAAACAAACCGCATCAGTTGGAAAATAAAAATCTTGTTAGAATTCGAATATTACGTGCAATGCACGTGTGCATCCCAGACGTTCAATAAAACGCCTGAGTGATATAAAAATTAGTGTTGTTATTTTCTGTGGTTGATTTGGATGTTTTGAGCCTTAATTGCCTTGAAACTTGATAATAGAAAATGTTAACGGCTTCGGGTGCGGGATGGAGAAGTGATGCTTCGAGTCTTCTCGGGTGGTTAGGTGAGTATGAATATATTTACGTATCTGTTGTTTTAAGAAAAAAATTTAGTATAATATGAACGATTGGTATGAATTACGGAATAAGGTGTATGTGTAAATGGAAATTAGTGCTCGGTGTTGTATGCAATATGACGATTAAATACTCGTCTCTCGTGTATTGATATAAATTTATAGACAATGGATTAGTTCTATATATGGGGATGAGTTATATGTATATAAGGATGTCGGTATATGGTGAAATGATGTGATGATTTTATATGTTAATTACAGTGATATTTCTTATATGTGATTCATTGAAAAGGTAAGTGGGATGGTGATCATTGTTTATGTGTTAGTAAGTTCAAATAAAAGATGAGATGTTATGATGATAAAGGGTGACGATAATATGAAAAAGAAAATGTTAATAACAATAATTTCGGTTGACTAGAGTTGATATCCTAGGATAGACCTGGGAGAGCAGATACCTCCGGATAGACCGGAGAGAGATATGATACCTCAGGGTAGACCTCTGAGAGAGTTGATACCCCAGGATAGACCTGGGAGATCAAATACCTCCGGATAGACCGAAGAGAGATATGATACCTCAGGGTAGATCTCTAAGAGAGTTGATACCCCAGGATAGACCTGGGAGAGCATATACCTTCGGATAGACCGGAGAGAGATATAATACCTCAGGGTAGACCTGAGAGAGAGTTGATACCCCAGGATAGACCTGGGAGAGCAGATACCTCCGGATAGACCGGAGAGAGATATGATACCTCAGGGTAGACCTGAGAGAGAGTTGATACCCCAGGATAGACCTGGGAGAGCAGATACCTCCGGATAAACCGGAGAGAGATATGATACCTCAGGGTAGACCTGAAAGAGAATCGATACTCTAGGATAGACCTGGGGTAAATTGAATATGATATAGAATGTGAATGAGAAAGAGAGGAAAGTACCAGGTGTAAAATGAAATGAAATGGTGAAGTAAGTGTATGGGTGGAAATGAATTAGTGAAAGAAAATGAGTATATGATGAAGAGCATGAAAGAATGTGATTCATGAGTATGCAAGTAAAAATGATTGGTAAAAGGAAGCGTGTGATTAAAAATGAGATGCAAAGTAAGATAATATATATGATATAGTATTAGATGAATAGAGTTAAAGTAAATTAATAATTGACCTATTGGCTTAAGATGTGATGAGCTATCACCCAAGTTCTACTTGGGGTGCAATGATGATTACCCAAGCTATCGGATTTGGGGTGCGGTGTATATTACCCAAACTATGTTTGGGGTGCAGTGTATTATCTAAAAAGAATGAGAGTTAATGTGAATTGTATTATGGGATGAAAAATGACAAGTAGAATACTTTGTGCTGTGAAATGAAAATGAGAAAGTGACAATAGCGTATGACGTGAAATGAATATGAGAAAGTGGAGAAAGCAAGTGTATTATGAGTTAAGAATAAAGAATAAATAAGTTAATTATGAGATGAGATTCAGAAAATACGAAAAGTGTATTAATATGGATTGAATGAAGAAATTGTGTTATGATAATGAATACGGGAGATAGAAAGAATGCATTATGCATCTTATAAATGAAAGTGAAGATATAATGCGAGAGTGGTCACAAAAATGATTATTAAAGAGAAATATGTTGTGTTATGAGTTTGTTGTACCTTGAAAGTGTGTCGAGGAACTACTCACCCGCTATTTTCGTGGAAATAGTGGGAACTATCTGCCTTGGCACAATTTTTAGGATGAATGGGTGAGTTGTTAATATGATGCCGGTATTGTGGGTTGGAAATAAAAAGTGAAGTTAATTGATATATGTGTTATAAGGGAAAATGAAGGTAAGTAATAACAATGATGAATTTGAGGATGAGTATGATGATGTATTGAGAGTGTAAAGAAGATAGTTGTAATGTATGATGAAAGTAAAAGTAATGTATTGTGAGACGTGATGATGTGTTATAAGAAATGAATGAATGCGGTGTTATGTAATATGAGAATGAAGAAGAAAATATTTATGAATGGAGATGAGTAGGAAAGAATATGAGTCGCAAGTTCGTAGATGTAAATGAATGGTAAATGAAGTGCGTGGTTATAAAAGTATGAAGAAAAGGGATAGTGACCTTATGTGAGTATTTATGAAAATAAAGAAATGATGAGGCGATGGTAATTGTGAACAGATGAGTAATTGTGTTGGAGAATTCAAAATGAAAAGTAATGGAATGTGAATTAATGTGCTGCTTTGTAATTGAGTATGAATTGAAGGAATTGTGTATATATATATATATATATATATATATATATATATATATATATATATATATATATATACAGTCATATATTAAGATAATGCATTTAGCGAAGGGTGTGAAGTTATGGATATATAGGTAGAAGGATGCAGATTTGTCGAGTACATGATACAAAGTTGTATTCTTGATGCTTTAATGTTCAGATTCAGGTTGAATCTTTTTACCTTGATATTTGTAAGTTTAATTTATTTTCGTTATATAGTTTGGTTTATTTATTTGATTAGTGAATTATACTCACACCAGAAATGGCTAACCCCTTAGTGTTTGGGGGGTTAGGGAGTTCCTGGACTACCCTAGATCCCCTACTGTTACAGGTCCTCAGCAGTGCAGAGGTGAGGCATAGATTTGTAGGGTGGAGTTTACTTTAAAATTTTGTATAAATTAGTTTTGTGAATTGCGGAATTTGTGGTTTAAATTGTAATTTGAATGTATAAGCACCTGGAAGCGATGATGAGTATAGTGTGAGGTAGTATGGTATGTTCTTGACCTTTACCCATCTCGTTGTGGTGTACCGGGCTCTGTGGTAGATTTTACAAAGGTTTTTCTAAAATTTTTACCTCGTTTTCAAAGAAATTTATGGTTTTTATTTGATATTTGATATTCTATTATGAGTTTGGCCTCCAGTGCATGATATTATATCGCCTGTGTGATTCTGCTCATTTTGGCCTGGGGAGCCCATGATTATATTGCCTGTGATGTGAGCTACGGAATTTAGAGCAGAATTCCGTAAGCTTTTTGTGTTTCGGGGCAGAAATTTCAGGAGAAACTCTGCCGAAATTTTCTTTGAAATATAATTTTCTTAGTTTATGTTTAAAGTGATACAGAAATTGAAAGAATTGATTTTGGAGTCAAAAAAAATTTTGGGGCGTTACACATGTAAAATGCAAAAGTTTTTTAATCAATCGCCCTCAAATCCTACTGTGAGTAAACTCAATTACATAAACAAGTTAACAAGTAAATAATATATGAAATATTGATGTTAAAAAAGAAAAAAAATTATGATGTAGGAAAACCTTAACCATTAAGAGAGAGTTGTGTTGCGAGGATAGTAACTTCTTTAAAAAAAATAGGAGTGAGAAGGAGGTTCAATGGTTGGAGAGAAAGAGAGAGAGGGGGAGAGAGAGAGGTGGAGAAGATGGTTTTAAAGAGAGATGGGAGAGAAAGAAAGTGGGAGTTAAAAGACTTTGAAATTTGAAATTAAGGAGAGACAATTTAGTTGGTTTTGAATTAATTCTCTCAAACTATATTCAAATTTCTAAATCACAATTTGAGTGGGAACCCTCATTTTCCTCTTGTTTCTTTTTTTTCAAAATAGAGAAATATGATAGGGGATAGACATTTTTTGCTTAATATATAGTATAATAATTTACAAAATAAAATAAAATTTATTTTTGATTACAACTATTCTAACAAATACATTTTTATACAACTTGTACAACTCAATGAATTACAATATAAAAGATAAAACAACATGTTTCTAAAATAGATAGTTGGTATATTCAGGAGGCCTTGGACATTTAAGGCGCATTGAGCCCTCCTCCCAAAAAAAGCTTCCGTAAGAACAAATTGAGTCCACGTCTTCTAAGTCCTGCACCGAACTCACTCATGCTCTTTTGAAAATTCACATTCAGTCATTGCCTTCTCTACACAGTTCTTTAGCCAACATTGTACATGCTTGAACTGCAGATAAATTTTAAAACGAAACCCTTCTTATACATATCTCCTAGAAACTTTGTCATAAACTAAATGAAATTGCTGACATGCTTGAAGTGCAAAGAAATTATAAATCTAAACATTAGCTATACATATTACCTTGAAACTTGGAAACCAATATAAATAAACAAATAATAAAAAGACTATAAATATTCTTTCTGTGCTTATACCCTTGTAAGTTGAACATAACGAAAATGGGTATCCATAATACATAAGTACATGCAATTTAAAAGCTTCATAATCAAACTCGTCATTGCAAAAAAATCATATATGCATTAAAAATAACACTCCTTTTTTTCATCTAAATGGTTCTACATAGCATATATCTCACTTTAATCTACTGAAAATTTAAATTATATATAGATAGTTCCAAAATGTGGCTCTTGAGTGATATGAATGTAAAAAATCTGCTTATGGATCCATAGGCCATAGCCAAGGTTTATCAAACCTCTAATGCAATAAACAAATTTGTAATCCCAAAGTAGTATTCAACTAAACTTGTGCTGGAGTGCAAACCTTGACACGATAACGACCTTATGATCCAAAAATTAGAATCAGTCATCTAAAAGACGAGCTAATATTGGATCAAAAAAAAAAAAAATGTAGACCAAATAAAAATCTAGTCAATAAAAGACTTATTGAAATGAACCAAGGAAACTACTTTGGTAAATTGAATATACATTGACATTCCAAGAACATACCTTGAAAATAAACCCAACCACATGCTCAATCTTCCAATATTTTTTGCAAAATCAAGGTAAAGTTGATTTCATGTTAAAAAAAGAAGTCGATATTGATGCTACAAATAAATACAACTAAAGAACTAAAGGCAATCAAATGGAAGAAAGTACTGCTATACAGATAACTTACTTTTCTTATGCCTACTTCAATTTTTGTAATAATTTCTCTGTCATCACCCTTCTTCTCATGAAACAAAAAATAATGTCAAAAACTAGATATGAGGAGACAAAAAGTTCAACAAAATGAACAAAAAGAGTGCATGGCGTGGAGGATAGGAACCCATTTATCTTGTCGTAGTGCTCATTTGGACAGACCCATAGAATGATGTCCCTATTTTTCTCCTCCCCCCCCCCCCCCCCCCCCCCCCCCGCCCAAAGTATGAATTATACTATATCTTAAGCTAATAGGCCTACCTCCTCTCTTCTTTCTCTATTTTAAAATAGAGAAAGGAGAACAAAAGTTAAAAATCACACTTACCTTAATACGTGCACACCACATCTTTTACTTAACAAAACAAAAAAAAACAAATACAAAAAAAAAACAAAAAAATTCCGCTCCCAATTTCCCCTTCCTCAAAATCCTGCTAATCCTCCTCCCCAAAACTCAGTAGCTGCCATTCGCCAGCCCACCCAAATCCTCGCCGTGGACGCTCACTGGTTCGCCACCGTAGCCTTACGCTACCACTCTCCTTGCCGTCAACCCTTCATCGCCCAAATTTCAGCCGTCGTCGTTTGCCGACCCGCCCAAATCTCATCCATCAACGTTCACCGGCCCTCCACTATCCTCGTCGTCACCCTAATGCTACCACTATCCTCACCGTCCACATTAAGGTTTGTCGTCAACACTTCCTTGCCCAAATCCCAACCATGTAGTAAGTTCTATTAGTATTATTTACACCATGATTTTTACTCCTTTATTATAAGATCTCTCATTTTTGTATCAGTTGACTATTTTTGTGGGTAGTCTTTATTAAATGAATCTTATTGTGTCGGATTGAATGAATAGAATTGTTTCTTCATCATCTCATTTTGATCACTATCTCATATCTACAGCATTTTATTTTTTTTTGTTAGCAATTTTAAAATAGTAAATATTCTATTACCTTATGGATAAGCATCTTTAGTCATGGTTATGTGGCATGTAGCTAACACAGAAGAATACCAAGTGTCCATATCATTACTCAAAAGAACAAAGGAAAAGAAAATTCAAGAGAAAGGTATGGAGACAAAATTTATGGATTGAGAAGAAGATGAGGTGGCGATTTTGTACACTTGCAAATATTCACATCAAGTTTTTGATGATTAGGACACTTTCTTAATAACTCTTTGTACCTTTCCCATGCATCATACAAACACTCAGTCTCAAATTGCATAAATGTGATAATATCATTCCTTAGTTTTGATGTCTTTGCTGGAGAAAAATACTTGGCTAGAAATTTTTGTGCAAGTCCCTCCCAAGTAGTAATACTACCTGGTGGTAGATAATGTAGCTAAGCCAAGCCTTATCTCGTAATGAAAAAGGAAAAAGTCTCAATCTGATCGTATCATCTGATACTCCATTGTGCTTGAAAGTGTCACAAATTTCTAGAAAGTTTTCAATGTGAGCATAAGGATCCTCGTGCGGTAGTCCCCAAAATTGAACAGTCTTATGAATCAATAGAATAATCTCCAGTTCAATCTCAAAATCGTTAGCCTCAATAACCGGTCTCTTTATGCTTGCTTCATAAATTGAGGGCATAGCATAGTCTCTCAAAGGCCTGTTTTCATCGTTCCCCATGATAATGTGCGTGTATTTCCTGAAATGTAAGTGTTGAAAAAAATAGAAAAACTAAAAAAAATAAAATAAGAAAAATAAATAAAAGTAAAATTTAGTCAAAAGAAAATAAAGATGTAAAATAATAATAAAATAAAAATAATTACAAAAAAAATCCAAACTAGCAATAATCTAGCAATTTTCAATATCAATAAAAGAATAACTAATCCCCGACAACGGCGCCAAAAACTTGATGTGAATATTTGCAAGTGTACAAAATCGCAACAAGTAGTATAGTAAAGTGAACAGAGTGTCGAACCCACAGGGACTAGATATTTTATTGAGTACCGAATTTACTAGATTAATCACTATTTGGAAGATCGAAATTTATAAATGATAAAACAACTAAATTAAATTAATCTAATTAAAACTAACTAAATTTGTGAAGAGGGAGAGGGCTGTGAAACAGTGAAGCTCTTGTAATTTATTAATGTTAAAATTAGTTCTAGGGCTCTTGGTTCACCTCGTTTATCACACACACAAATTATAACTCCTTATGAATAAAAATATTATCTTTCCAAGTTGTGACCAAAATCCTAAAAATATTAACCACTTTATCCACGTAGACTAAAAATTATTCTCAACTAATTATTTGCCTATCCATCAAATTATTAATTAAAAATTTGGATTTCTTAACGGTCACGTCCTCCAATAACGGTATTTAATTTTTATTAATCACAAATCACTGGTTCTGTCTCTTCATGATTTAAAAGATCATAAAAATGTCTATCCACCATTTTGTACGAATAAATAATAAAAATTAAAACACAACCAGAAAAAATAAAATAATAATAAGGAATTGAAATTTGTGTTCTACAAAACTAGGCTACATCCTAGCCTCTAGAACAATAAATTCAGTTCATGTTCAATTGCAATAAAAAAATATGTTTTGGATTGCATCTAAAAATATAGAGAAGAAGAGATACAAAAAAAAAGAATACAAAATTTAATGCAAACCAGTTCCCTTCTCTCTCTTTTTGTCTCAAAAACTGAACCAAAAGATGTCCCAGTCCAAGTCAGCCGCAGTCTCGTCGATGCCACGTCAGCTCTACAGAAGACGCGTCGCATCAGAGCCGCCTGTCACGTCGGCTGTCTACGTCGAAGCCTGACTGGCTGTCACTGAGTATCCACGTCAGCGTGGGTCCTGCGCCGTCAGCAGCAACTGCCGAAGCCTACTACTTCTCTTTTGTCGTGTGGTCCTCGTCAGCACGCTTGTGTCGCCCTGCTGCTTTCTCTCCCTTCTCTTTTGTTCTGAGCCGAAAGCAAGAGAGAGAGAGAGGCCGGTCTCTCACTTACTTTTTTTTAATATTTTTTTATTATTATTTTTCTTTTGTGTTAGCTGTCACCTCTTACTCGTTCTCTCTCCTTTGGTTTGTACTTATAGAGAACAGGAAGAGGAGTTAGGGTTTGCACTTTTTGCAGAATAGTCCTTCTTCTTTTATTTATTTCCATTCTTATTTGACCTGAATTTTATTTCTTTCTCTTTTCTCCTTTTCTTTCCTTTTCTTTCAACCACGTGCGTCTGCATACACAAAATAAGACCAAAATTTAGGATTTAAAAATAAAATAAAATTAATTAGTTCAAAATTAATTAAACTAACTAAAAATCATAATAGCTCATTAAAATCCTTCTAAAATTATTTCGCATTTTTAACTCAACAAAACAATAATAATTAATAAATCCATTATTTTATTTTGTTTGCTGAATTTTTTCCACAAATCTTTACTTTTTGCATCAAAAATATTATTTTTTCAAAAATAAATAATTAATTGAAATCTTATAGAAGTAAGATTAATTATAGACAATATTAACGAAAACAAGCAATTTTAATTGGTAAATGAGTACAAATATTTGTATATAAATTAGACACATCAAATATCCCCAAACTTAAGATTTTGCTTGTCCTCGAGCAAAAATTAGAATCATGAACAAGGGAATAATAATCAAGAGTAGGCTCAACCCATCACACTAAGAATTCTCATCATGCAAGCATCAAAATTTCAATTAAAAATATAAACAATAGCAAATAAAGTAAAACTAAGCATACCCACTTTCTCCAGTGCAATTATTTATTCATAATTCCCAACCCAATCGTATTTATCATGCAATTAATGTAATTGTAGTATGTAACAACTTAATCTGTGATTATCTCTTCTCTCTACTACAAACCGAGTAGCAAACTAAAGTTTTTTTTTTTTTTTATAGAAAAATAAATTTTTTTTTCTTTTGACGCGAATGCGAAACATTTGTGATGAATTCACCCGGTTACTCAACAAGTCACAAACTTAAAGTGCTTTACATACTCATATTTCAAGTTGTCGTTTGACGTAAAAATAAACATTGGTGATGAATACCCCTAGTTACTAAGCAACTCAAAATATTGGAGTAGATTGACTTTATTCATAATTTTTTTTTTCATTATTACTCTATTTACTTAAACTCTGTTTAGGACTAGATCAAAGGGGATAATCACAAGAAAAAGCATCACATTTGTCTTTTATGTATAATAGCATGACTCACACAATTTTGTAAGGAATTTTGAAACTTAATAATTCTAAAGTAAATAAGTATGCTTACTCTTACTTTATAAGCAATTGTCTATCCCAAAAAAAATTATTAGAATGCTCACACAATAAAGAACTCAAAAGTGTAATAGTAAGCCTAATTAAAATCTCTTTTATTTTGTTTTTCTTTTCAAAAAAAAATTAAATAATAAATTTGTAAACCTCCCCCCCAAACTTGATTTAAAAGATAAATAATTTTAGAAGGATTTTAATGAGCTATTATGATTTTTAGTTAGTTTAATTAATTTTGAACTAATTTATTTTATTTTATTTTTAAATCCTAAACTTTGGTCTTATTTTTTGTATGCAGAAGCACGTGGTTGAAAGAAAAGGAAAGAAAAGGAGGAAAGAAAAGGAGAAAAGAGAAAGAAATAAAATTCAGGTCAAATAAGGAAGGAAATAAATAAAAGAAGGAATATTCTGCAAAAAGTGCAAACCCTAACTCCTCTTCCCGTTCTCTATAAGTACAAACCAAAGGAGAGACAAGGAGTAAGAGGTGACGGCTAACACAAAAGAAAAATAATAATAATAAAATATTTTTTAAAAAAAGTAAGAGAGAGATCGACCTCTCTCTCTCTTGCTTTCGACTCAGAACAAAAGAGAAGGGAGAGAAAGCAGCAGGGCGACAGAAGCGTGCTGACGTGGACCACACAACAAAAGAGAAGCAGCAGGCTTCGGCAGTTGCTGCTGACGGCGCGGGACCCATGCTGACTGGGCGACTCGGTGACAGCCAGTCAGGCTTCGACGCAGACAGCCAACGTGACAGGCGGCTCTGACGCGACGCGTCTTCTGCAGAGCTAATGTGGCATCGACGAGACTGCGGCTGACTTGGACTGGGACATCTTTTGGTTCAGTTTTTGAGACAAAAAGAGAGAGAAGGGAACTGGTTTGCATTAAATTTTGTATTCTTTTTTTTTTGTATCTCTTCTTCTCTATATTTTTAGATGCAATCCAAAACATATTTTTTTATTGCAAATTGAACATAAACTGAATTTATTGTTCTAGAGGCTAAGATGTAGCCTAGTTTTGTAGAACACAAATTTCAATTCCTTATTATTATTTTATTTTTCCTGGTTGTGTTTTAATTTTTATTATTTATGCATACAAAATGGTGGATAGACATTTGTATGATCTTTTAAATCGTGAAGAGACCGAACTGGTGATTTGTGATTAATAAAAATTAAATACCGTTATTGGAGGACGTGACCGTTAAGAAATCCAAATTTTTCAATTAATAATTTGATGGATAGGCAAATAATTAGTTGAGAATAATTTTTAGACTACGTGGATAGAGTGGTTAATATTTTTAGGATTTTGGTCTACAACTTGGAAAGATAATATTTTTATTCATAAGGAGTTATAATTTGTGTGTGTGATTAACGAGGTGAACCAAGAGCCCTAGAACTAATTTTACCATTAATAAATTACAAGAGCTTCACTGTTTCACAGCCCTCTCCCTCTTCACAAATTTAGTTAGTTTTAATTAGATTAATTTAATTTAGTTATTTTATCATTTATAAATTTCGATCTTCCAAATAGTGATTAATCTAGTAAATTCGGTACTCAATAAAATATCTAGTCCCTGTGGGTTCGACACTCTATTCACTTTACTATACTACTTGTTACGATTTTGTACACTTGCAAATATTCACATCAAGTTTTTGATGATTATAACACTTTCTTAATAACTCTTTGTACCTTTCCCATGCATCATACAAAGACTCAGTCTCAAATTGCATAAATGTGACAATCTCATTCCTTAGTTTTGCTGTCTTTACTGGAGGAAAATACTTGGCTAGAAATTTTTGTACAAGTCCCTCCCAAATAGTAATACTACCGGGTGGTAGATAATGTAGCCAAGCCTTTGCCTTATCTCGTAATGAAAAAGGAAAGAGTCTCAATCTGATCGCATCATCTGATACTCCATTGTGCTTAAAAGTGTCACAAATTTGTAGAAAGTTTTCAATGTGAGCATAAGGATCCTAGTGCGGTAGTCCCCAAACTTGAACAGTCTTATGAATCAATAGAATAATCTCCGGTTCAATCTCAAAATCGTTAGCCTCAATAACCGGTCTCTTTATGCTTGCTTCATAAATTGAGGGCATAGCATAGTCTCTCAAAGGCCTGTTTTCATCGTTCCTCATGATAATGTGCGTGTATATCCTGAAATGTAAGTGTTGAAAAAAATAGAAAAACTAGAAAAATAAATAAATAAATAAATAAAAGTAAAAGTTAGTCAAAAGAAAATAAAGATGTAAAATAATAATAAAATAAAAATAATTACAAAAAAAATCCAAACTAGCAATAATCTAGCAATTTTCAGTATCAATAAAAGAATAACTAATCCCCGGCAACGGCGCCAAAAACTTGATGTGAATATTTGCAAGTGTACAAAATCGCAACAAGTAGTATAGTAAAGTGAACAGAGTGTCGAACCCACAGGGACTAGATATTTTATTGAGTACCGAATTTACTAGATTAATCACTTTGGAAGATCGAAATTTATAAATGATAAAACAACTAAATTAAATTAATCTAATTAAAACTAACTAAATTTGTGAAGAGGGAGAGGGCTGTGAAACAGTGAAGCTCTTGTAATTTTTTAATGGTAAAATTAGTTCTAGGGCTCTTGGTTCACCTCGTTTATCACACACACAAATTATAACTCCTTATGAATAAAAATATTATCTTTCCAGGTTGTAGACCAAAATCCTAAAAATATTAACCACTCTATCCATGCAGTCTAAAATTATTCTCAACTAATTATTTGCCTATCCATCAAATTATTAATTGAAAATTTGGATTTCATAACGGTCACGTCCTCCAATAACGGTATTTAATTTTTATTAATCACAAATCACTGGTTCGGTCTCTTCACGATTTAAAAGATCATACAAATGTCTATCCACCATTTTGTACGAATAAATAATAAAAATTAAAACAAAACCAGGAAAAATAAAATAATAATAAGGAATTGAAATTTGTGTTCTACAAAACTAGGCTACATCTTAGCCTCTAAAACAATAAATTCAGTTCATGTTCAATTTGCAGTAAAAAAATATGTTTTGGATTGCATCTAAAAATATAGAGAAGAAGAGATACAAAAAAAAGAATACAAAATTTAATGCAAACCAGTTCCCTTCTCTCTCTTTTTGTCTCAAAAACTGAACCAAAAGATGTCCCAGTCCAAGTCAGCCGTAGTCTCGTCGGTGCCACATCAGCTCTGCAGAAGACGCGTCGCGTCAGAGCCGCCTGTCACGTCGGCTGTCTGCGTCGAAGCCTGACTGGCTGTCACCGAGTCGCCACGTCAGCATGGGTCCCGCGCCGTCAGCAGCAACTACCGAAGCCTGCTGCTTCTCTTTTGTCATGTGGTCCACGTCAGCACGCTTCTGTCGCCCTGCTGCTTTCTCTCCCTCCTTTTTTGTTCTGAGCCGAAAGCAAGAGAGAGAGAGGCCGGTCTCTCTTACTTTTTTTTATATATATTTTTATTATTTTTTTTCTTTTGTGTTAGTCGTCACCTCTTACTCTTTCTCTCTCCTTTGGTTTGTACTTATAGAGAACGGGAAGAGGAGTTAGGGTTTGTGCTTTTGCAGAATAGTCCTTCTTCTTTTATTTATTTCCTTCCTTATTTGACCTGAATTTTATTTCTTTCTTTTTTCTCCTTTTCTTTCCTTTTCTTTCAACCACTTGCTTCTGCATACACAAAATAAGACCAAAATTTGGATTTAAAAATAAAATAAAATTAATTAGTTCAAAATTAATTAAACTAACTAAAAATCATAATAGCTCATTAAAATCCTTCTAAAATTGTTTCGCATTTTTAACTCAACAAAACAATAATAATTAATAAATCCATTATTTTATTTTGTTTGTTGAATTTTTTTCACAAATCTTTACTTTTTGCATCAAAAATATTATTTCTTCAAAATAAATAATTAATTGAAATCTTATAGAAATAAGATGAATTATAGACAATATCAACGAAAACAAGTAATTTTAATTGGTAAATGAGTACAAATATTTGTATATAAATTAGACACATCATCTAAACCATCTGCTTATATGAGAATTATAATGAAGATTTCGGTAACTACGGTAGGGATGATATTTCTAAGTTTCTCACAATTTTCTTACCTTTTTTTGGAGTTCTATATAATTTATAAGTCCCTCAAAACTATTTTAAGCTGTTCAGTTTGCACAGGGTAACACTAGTGTATGAATGATGCACACTGTTCAAAATGTTCTATATACTACATAATATAGGAGAATGAAATATCCCAAAAATACTAAATTGATTAGGCAGTGAGGAATCTTTTTCTAAGAGAACATGTATGTGGAACAGAAAATTCCAGAAATTTCAAAAAGGAAAACACTGAAATTCCATATTTGAGTGGGGAATTGGGAACCCATTGAAGAAAACATATAACAAACTAAAACAATAATTCTGTAAGAAACCAATCATAATTTAAATGAGAAAATGGTGTTATTTTTTCATTACTATAAATTAAAACCTTATTAATAATACTTTCCCTAAACTGTGCTGTAAGAAAAAGGCAGACATAAAAATTTCTAAATAGTAGGAATCACCCTGAGATCGTATGTATTTTCCATGAACTTCTATAAATCACACACAACAACCATAACAAAAATTATAGTAGAATACATAAATCTCATTATAATTGCTCAAAGCCCATCAGGTCTTACGAGGTTTGAAAAAAGTTAATAGCCAAATCATACATATCAATTTCAAGCATAACGATTCATCTAATAACATCAATACAACATCACACGATTTTTCAGGTTTGATTAAGGGATAAGATTCTATTTTAAAATTTGGATGGAGAAATAGTGGAGGTTGCCTCCTACAAGTACTCTTTTAGTTTTTTAAGGAAAAGAAACAAAAAATTTTGCACTAAAAGTGGAATTAACATAATATACATATATGTATAGAAATTCTCCATTGTAAACACTACTGTAGCGTGCAAACCACCTAAGCTGTGGTTTGAAACAACGACTTAGGGTATATTAAATATATAGCCATTGTTTCAATATGTAACCTAAGTTGTTGTTTGAAACAACGGCTTAGGTGGTTTGCACGCTACAGTAGTGTTTGCAATGGAGAATTCATTATATATATATAATGAATTCTCCATTGCAAACGCTACTGCAGCGATGTTTTGGTGTAACCAGAATTTGAACTCTCGAACTCTTGCTCACCAGCAAAGAGATTTACTTAAAACCCTCTGTTTTTGTTATACTGGTGTTACCCTTTCCAAATTGCACAGCTTAAAATAGTTTTGAGGGACTCATAAATTTATATAGAACTCCCAAAAAATATGTGAGAATTGTGAGAAACTTATGAATATCATTCATACCGTAATTACTGAAATTTTCATTATCATCCTCA
Organism: Hemerocallis citrina; assembly: GCA_017893485.1. Classification (NCBI taxonomy): domain Eukaryota; kingdom Viridiplantae; phylum Streptophyta; class Magnoliopsida; order Asparagales; family Asphodelaceae; genus Hemerocallis; species Hemerocallis citrina. The sequence continues at coordinate 133,869,446 of CM030360.1, read as the reverse complement.
CATAAGCAGATGGTTTAGAGAATTACTGTCAGATCATTATGTTATACATTTGAATATTACTAATGCTGCTGGGTGCAGGACTAAGGATGGGGGTTAGTTTAAGAAGAGCCGTGAGATTTCGTGAGGTTGCAAAAGTGAGAGAGGAAGAGACCATGTTTAAGGGATTAAGGGTTTTATTTTTCTAATAAAAATCATGTGTAGTGCACGTGTTAGTTAAATAGGAATCCTTTGTAACACCCCGCAAAATAGCATATAACTATTTTGCATTATAATCCGTGTACAGTTTAGATTTGCACGCGATTATGTATTTTTTTCTAGTAATAATTGATTTATATATGAATGTGAATGGTTACATTCACTGTGGCACACGAGAATGAGAAAATTGACAATAGTACGTATACTAGTATATATGTGCGGTACCTATGCAATTGTCAAATTATATGATACTACACTATAAATATATTTTCTCTCTTTGCATGCACTCACATCTAGCCATTCATCCCATCTCATCAAGGATCTAATGGCTAGATATGATCCATGACAAAATATCTCAAAAACCATGAGCTTGGGAGCTTGTTTTGAGAAAACCCCCCTGCCACTTGGACTCCACCTCACCCCCTTGACCCCACTAGCTGGCCACCCCCTATGCACCCCCCCCCCCATATATCCTCACATCATATAACCCCCTTCTCTCACTCTCATTTCATATTTTCTGATCTTTACTAGAAAAGAGAGAAGGAGAGAGTGAAAGAAGAAGTAGTGGAGGTGATCAAGAGCTTTTTGAAGAGGAACTTGAGGAAGGAGACTTGGCAATTCTCATCTTATCAACTGCACATAAGGGTGGGGAGTTCTCTAAACTTTTTTTCTTGTTTTCATGTTTGATTTCTTGCATGAAATAAGTAGTAGTAGCTATGAGGATGATTGTTAGTGGTAGTTGTTTAGAATCTGAAAATTGAACAGAAAAACATAAACTGCATGCTATGTGCCCAAATTTCCAGATAGCAGTATTGATGGAATTTGATCTTGAAATTTTTACAGAATGATCTTATGCACGTCTAGAAGCTACATGAATTATTTCAAATTTTTATAAAATTATTTAGTATTTAAATAAAATCACTTTTAATGACTGAGTCGTAAGGCAGAGACTGGTTCCGTCTCTTATAGAACCTGAACTTGAAGGAATTTTTAGAATTAATTGATGCATGATATATCTCTGAAATTTTTAATGTAGTAACATGAATGAATCTAGATCCTACAGAAAATTATTGGTATTATTTTGATGAAATTTGATGCATGTTCAAAATTGTTTAAGCCAGAGTATTCATGACAGTGACTGATGAATAGTAGAACTTTTGTACATGATTGAAATAGGTAGAACTCATTGAATACTTGGAATAAGGAGGATATCCTTTGTGCATGCTATACATGATGATGTCTAGTTTTTAAACATGCAAGTTTGATAATCATTGGTTATACATGTGATTTATTGTGGGATTTTAACTGAGTATTGTGCAGAACTTAGTCAGAATTGACACCCTGATGAAATTGTAACTTTGTGGCTCTATATGAGCATAATTTGAGAATTGTGCAACTAGGAAGTTGTAGTAGACATCCTAAGCTTTCCAATAAGGCTTGTGTCAAGAAATTTCTGGGAGTAGAGCAATAGTTATGATTTTTGCAAGTTGGAACAGAACCAGATTTTGAGCTATAGGCTTTGTTTGAGTAGTGCATTATATATGGTTCTGTATACCTGAGAGAGATGACTGTTTTACAGTATTCAAATAGAATAATTTGGATTTGTGATCAACTAGAAAGTTGTAAAGGACATTCTCAGTTTTCCATAGAACCTGAATTTGTGTTATTCCGATAAGCGAATAGGTTTTTATGCCACCAGTAAGGTGCTGATGATAATGAGGCCTTTTAGGGCAATTAGATGGATGAAACTGATGTTATGGTAAACAAGAGATTTGTAGCCTAGATCACCCAAAACCGAGATGTATTGTGGGAGTTATGATGTTTCTAAGTTTCATGCAGAAACAACATAGTTGGGTGAGTCATGATTTTTGACTAAGTGTTGGAAGTACTTTTCCCCACTTGTGAATAAAAGTTAATTGACTTGCTATTGGGGATGATTGGTGATTATTACCGGTCTTGATGGTGTTTGACTCCTGATGATGATGTTTGTGACTCGTCACTAGGGTAGGGTGATGTCCTACGACTATCGATCCTAAGATTAGAACTTCTGCCGAGGCATTGGACGTTCGATTAGGTGCCGTCGAATTCATGCCAGGAGGGCGACGCGGGTCGTGGTGAAGGGAAAAATCCAATCTAGGGGAAGTGGCGAGCAGGAATTGTGTTGCCGAGGCCACGGGTCGAAAGGAGGATTTTTAAGGCAACTTTTTCAACTAAATGGATTAGAGTGAGTCTTGGATTAGAGTGATGTGTTAGATATATGTAAATTGCATTAGTACTAGCATACCATAGTCGGGTGTTGTACTTTTCCTATCGTAGGGATACGGATAGTGTTCTCGGGTTTTAAGATCACGAGTCTCGTATCTCAATCTGTTGATTCCCAAGGAGCCAGGGTAAGGAACGGAGAGAGAAATTCCTATCGGATAGGGTAATTTGACCCTCGAGGCTATCGTGTTCCTATGCACGTCGGTTTTATTTTTATATATGAATTATTTTGACATCATGGGTACATGGTTTTGTACCAGAAGGTTTGTCACGGCTTTTTGAGTGAGGTCCGTACGCGGGTACTAAGTGGCAAACACGTCAACCACTTTAGTGACTGCAGTAACAGACGAGACCGAATAACTGCAACCTTCTCAGACATGGTAAAAACTATTGGGAACAGAATGAGTACAAGAGTAGGATGTATGGCGAGAGTTCGAATCCCTAAAATTGGAGAAAGACGGCTAGATTTGGGGCGTATGTAGTATGGGATGCATGCATTTCCAAAGTCTTTCTTGCATTAGAGTAAGGCATGTGGTTGATGCATTTAGTTTTTAGATCATGGCATACACGAATAAGGCATGTGGTTGATGCATTTAGTTGTTAGAATTAGGATGCACGTTTCTTTTTCCATTCAGGATGGTTTGTGGTTGCCAGTTTGGAGATCGCTGTTTCTTATCAGCATTGCATCAGTAGAATTACTGACGTTCCCTACCTTTTAGGTACCAGTCCTACCTTCGAGCAGGTGCAGAAATATCAGAGTCACGCAGCGAAAGACTCAAGCCGAGGGGCAAACCCCAGGGAAGCAAATTGACCACCCAGCGGAGTTTCGGCGGTGATCAGCCGACTGCCATTTCGGGAGACAGCTGATAGCTTTACAAGAGGATTTGGTAAGTATTTTGTAATAAGATGTAATGAGTTAATGTAAATTGTATTCTTATTCAAGAACAAGATATTGGTTGTAATCGATGATATAATGACCTTATTTGGCAATAAAAAGTTATTAAATTTACATGTAATTACTGTGTTGAGATGCATTTAAAGGCAAAGATTCTGGTTGCATCACGGATGTCCGGTAATGGGGATCCAGGATGTTACATCCATACTTTTACTCTCCTTCCTCTATTTCAAAATAGAGAAAGGAGAGAGGGGGTAGACTCTCTCTCCTATTAGTATAAGATATAGATATAATATGGGGTTAAGTTCATTTTGAGGTTCCTATCCAAGTTCGTTTTGTGGTTCCTAATCCAATTGTAGGCTATAATCTATATAGTGCAGTTTAGGCTAATTTAAATTACCTTTTAAGATGTTTCCAAAAAAAAAGAAAGAAACTATAATAACACTGTAAGTAAATAAACTAACAAATTTATTCACAAAATCATCCATATTCTATAGCGTGAATGTCACGCCCCGCTTCCCAAAAACAGAATACGGAATATGGATACATGACTAAGCCGAGCAAATGATTTTCAACATCCATAAGCTGTCAGGATCTTTACAACATTTCACAAGAATAATCAGAGTCGGAAGGAATAAAAGTCAACCAAGCATGCATATATGAATCAATACCAACAGAATTTACTTGAAACCAAAATGTTATAATCTCAAAAAAATCAAATATGGACAAGTCAAAATCCTGTGTCACATTGCCCAAATACAAATAATCCAAGTAATAAAGTACAATTATTAAAAATAAGCAACAAGAAATAATAATAACAAAATCCAGCAGCTAGTATCTCATGTCACCAACTCCATCTAGCAACTGTTCTCCAAAATCTGCAATTTAACAATTGGAGGAAAAGAAAAAGAAAATAAACTCCCGTCAATGCAAGTTACGGGCCACTTGTAGTGCAGGATACAAGTACATGGGAAAAATGATAACTAATAATATGGAATAGGCATGATAATAAAATAGAACAACTAACAAGAATCATGAAACAAAATCAAGTAACAAGATATACTAATAGGTACAAGTAACATGTATCAAGTGGCATGTACAGGTAAACAGGTAACAAATGAACAGGTATGCAGGTAACATGTATCAGGTAAGCATGTAACATGTATTCATGTATCAGGTATTATGTCATGTCAAGTCTTGTACTATTACAATCTAGGTAGCACTTCATGCATCCATCCTTTTACTACATGGTTGCTACATTCAAACAGTTTCGTTTAGATTTCGTAGGGGATTTTGTAGGACTTTGTACTCAGGTATCAAGTAATCCAAATCATGTACCAAATTTCAAATTAACCAAATCATATACCAAATTCCAAATGTAATCCAAATCATATACCAAATTCCAAATGAGGAAAACACATGCCCCTTCCGAGTACACTTTTCTATACTGTCCACCACTAGATCTTTCACTTAACCCTGGCTTGCTACTTTTTATTATAAAATACACATGATCACTAGATAACGAGAAAAAAATTGGGACAAGATAAGGATGTATCAAGGTCTCATATGATGCAAGGAACGTGTTCTAAATCACACAATACAAGAAACAACATGCAAATATTTAAACATGGTAAAATATCAATTCTGGACAGCAAGATGTTGCTGCACCAAAACTGAGATTCCCGCTACCACATGAATGCAAATCTGGGTCCTTCATAAGATCTATAAAATAGACTCCCGATCGAATCCAGCAAATATATATAAGTCAAATGGTATTTCACAAAAACATGAGTCAAAACTGAATTGAAACCAGAAAACGTGTTCAGCCAGAAATCAGAAGATTGGATTCAAAGTGAGGAAAACAGCATGAAAACTCATTAATTAAATCTACGAAAAATCTGGGGTATTTCCCTATATGTGCAGCATCAGAATGTAAAGTTTCAAAATTTTTCAATATAAATTGTTTAGTCAACAAAAGTTAGAAAACATCAAGATGCAGTAGTTTTGTAAATCTGGAATTATAAACACTGCAATACAAAAACAAAAATATCTCACAAACCATAAATCCAAATCCAAATCCGCCAATAGGGTGATAAACTAGATACAATAGGCTAACTTCCATATTCAGAAAGATTTTTGAGACAGCTAGTAGACTCAGGTCAAAATTTTGCATCTTTACTGAATAGCAAGGAAAATCTGCCAGTATAGTAATTGTCTACAAGTATAGAATAGTTTGTAAAACTCATCAAATGAATCCACAAAAATTCAGGGTTAATCCTAATCAAGTCAAGTTGTACTGTGCAAAATATTGGATCAAAATAATACTTTTAACATCATGATAAAAATAGATTACTCTTCAGAATTTATTGAGAACAAAATCTGGAAATCTCTCTACACCTCTGTAGTAAAATAGACATAACTCATAAACCATAAAACGAAACTTAGATCTGTCAGAAGGGTTGGAAAATAGAAAAAATTCTCTACAGTTCATGTTCACAAAACATTTTCAAATACTGACTCTTATAGGGTTTAAAATACTGAATTAAAACGGGGTAACAGAAAATACAGAATTGTTCTTTGAACATAAAATCATCTAGTTCATTTAAAACTCATCCAAATCAATCCAAACATGAAATATAGTGTACTAGATGTCCAAACAACATGGTATAGGGTATTTTGCAAGTCCACGACAAGTATAGAACGAATAACACATCAAGCACACGATATCATATGAACAACACGCATAAATATACAACAAGAAGTGGTTAACCCTAGGTTATTTCATGTCATGTATGTAGTGAGGTAACTATGGGCGAACCAATACAAAGAAGAAAATATCAACAAGGGGTTTCACACACGAATTGTCTCTAAAACCCAACTACACTACAGGCGGTATTTATTATTTGTATTATATAAAGAAAAGAATACAAGTTATTTGCCTTAGAGACGACGACGAGAACGACACAAGAGCTATAATAACGGGAACAGATTCCTGGGTAACGAACAAAAGCGAACAAATAACGAACCAATCACGAATACACGAACAACGAACCACGAACCCAAAAACGAGCACAACCCACGAACACAATAACGAGCAACAAACTACGAACGACAACCACACATGATCACTCACGCACACAAGCGAGGCAAGGGGGTGAGCTCGGGGGAAGGAAGACGACTGCAAAAGCTGTCGCTACTGCCAACCGTTGGAGGAGGCACGCGGAAGGGGAGACGGGCAGAGCTGAGGGTGATGGCTGTTGAAGGAGGGTAGGGTTGTTGCTGCGTCTGAGAGGAGCACCGATGGGGACTAACTGAGGTCGCTTGGCTGTCGGCACGGAAGGCGGCAGGGAGGTGCACATAGGAGTTGCACCGGCTGAGGTGGTGACGCCGGAAAGGAACAAGGAGCAAGGGATGGTCGGGAGGATGGGTTGAAGAGGGAAACGATGGAAAGACGAAGGCGCTGTCGTCGACGGATGGGAGGAGCACAGAGCCGGGGAGCGGCACTGATGCTGCAGTTGCTGCTGCAACCTCGACGTTGGGAGGAGCAGGCGCTGCAGGGGGATTGCGATAGGGAGCAGGGTGGTGCGACGGAGGGGAGGCCAACGCTACGGTGGCCAAAGGGAGAGGTTAGGTGAAGAGGAAGGTGCAGGGGGGGTAGCGGTCGAGAGGCTGAAGATGGGTAGGAGAGCGGCTAACGAAGTAAAAGAAATGTGTTTAAATATATATAGGTATATAAGTTTTTAGGGTCAGGAGATGATGACAGCTGTAAGTGAAGTACGATTTCGGGTTGGGGGAGATAACAGGTAGGATTCGGTGAATGGGTGTGGGATTGGTAACGGGTATGGGTATTATAAGTAAGTGAGTAATGGGTAAGGGGGTGTTAAGTGAATGGGTAAAATCCATTATGGAAAATAAGGTTTAAGAATAATTAAATAGGATATAGGGTTTTTTAAATATACATATAAACATACTTCAAATCGAATAATAACATAAATTAAATAAGTATATTCGAGCTTTACAAAAATAATACTAATAATAACAATAATAACAATATTAACAATAATAACAATAGTAAAAAAATCACAAGGACAACAATAACGATAATAATAATAATAATAAGATTATATAACAAAATATACATTTATCAAAATAACCCAAATAGCAATAATACATTTAAATTTATATTGAGTAAAAATACAATAACCGATCAATTAGGAACAGAAATTAAATTATGCTATTATTCGAACAAAAATATAGTTTTCGATTAGAAAACGCTTTAATAAATGATCCGAAACAATTTCAAAAAAAAATGAATTTATAATTAGTCAAAATACCGAAAATATTTAGAATATATGTATTTGGGAAAACAGGGGTTACAAATCTTACCCACCTTACAACAAAATCTCGTCCCCAAAATTTGCTTAGGCGGTACATAAGACAGGGCAAAAGCTACTTTGGGGAAGGGTAACAAAATAGAGAATTAAAGGGAAAGAACAAAGCAGTGGCAACACCAGAAAAAGACAGAAGTAGATAACAATGATGTCAAATGGAATGCATGAAAGAAAATAAATAGTATCAAAAGGAAAGAAACAACACATGATACAAAGCAAGATAGGGAGTAGGCAGAACCAGAATCAAAGAGATAATGAACATGGAAGAATTGAATCAAATAATGGATCAACGGATGAGGATGAATACAAGGAATGGAAAGAATCAGACAATACAAGAAGAAGCAACAAGGGAATCCTGGGACTTGTGGGTTATGGGCCCACAACGCTCTTCTGCTACGCCACACTGATCGTGGAAAACTCTGCCAATAGTATCCAACGATGCCGATTGACGAACCAAGTAGAAAATAGAAAAAGAATGAATGGCACCAAAATCGGAAAGATATGGGTACGAAAAGAATGAATTCATACCAAAGAAGAAATCAACAAAGAGGACGACTGAAAAAGACGAAAGAATATTGGAATTAAGGGATTAAATATCAAATAACGAAGATTTAAAATAATGGATTGATGCATGGAAGAGTATAAGAATATAATGCAGGGAAAAATATAAAGCAATGAAATAATAGAACAATAAAATAAAATAAAATAAACACAATATACCAGCAACAACATCTTCCGCAGGCTCTGCCTCCTCCAAAACTAGGTTATAAGCCTGGCCTCTCCCAGGAGTTGCGGCTCCCTGAACATAAACTTACTGATGCGGTGGAAACGGTGACCAGATCTGACCACGGGCTGGTGTTCTGGCCGGCTGGTCATATCTCCTCTGGGGGTAGTCCCGAAGCGTGTGATCCCCTGCTCCACATGCGAAGCATTGACGGTTGGATGTCCTGCAATCCTTGCACACATGACCAATTCTGTGGCAGAAATTGCAGGTCACATCCTTCCTCGGAGCTACAGGTGAGTAAGGCGTCGCTCTTGCAACAGGGGCTGGGGCTGGCCTCCGAATCGGCCCACCAGTAGGCCTGATAGTAGTAGCGAAAATAGTCGGCTGGGGAGGAACCAACCCACCGCGAGCCTGCTCCTGAGCTCGAGCTGCCCAAGATCCTCAGTATAAGTACGCAAGCGAAGGGAGACGAGCTGCACCTTAATATCTCGCTCAAGTTCCAGAGTGAACCTACGTGTCCTGTCCTATTCGTTCGCCACAAGAACGGTTGCGAATTGGCTAAGCCTGGTAAATTCTGCTGCGTACTCATCTACTAACCTGGCACCTTGTTCCAAGAGAGTCTCATGTTACAACATTACATGGAAATATGTAACAAAGCTCCAATAATAGAACAACGACCAACCTGTTTCAGGGCCAGGAACTGCTGCTCCATCTCAACCCGAGTGCTGCTAGGGAAAAACTTTTCCAAAAAGCTCCCGGTGAACGTGGTCCAAGCAACAGGCCGGGCGAGCCTTTCGGACTCAGCCCTCCACCATATGTGGGCAAGGTCCACCAGCTGGATGGTCACCACATCCACGTGCTTTGCATCAGCGATCCTAGCTGCCTTTAGCAAAATCTCTGTCCAGATCAGCCATTACTCAGCCTCTAGTGGCATCTCAGCGCCGAAGAATTTATCAGGGCGCAACCTCATGAAATCTGTGACTGTACCCAGACGGGAAGGGAGAGCTGCCTGCATAGGCACAGCGGGAGGCGGAACCCAAGTAGCTTCCAAAGCAACCGTCACCATGTCACTGTGGTTCTGCTGCATATTAATCAGTCGTTCCAATACATTGGTGATGGCCTCAAATTCGGGATAATCATCCTAAAGACAAGAAGTAGAACCACTACGAACCATGGCCATCACAAGATCAAAAATAATTAGCATCCAAATCAAAGTTGATTATAATTTATTCATGCATGCATGGTCTGTGTACTGTTGTGCCGATCCCAGATCGAACCAAGCTTGTCTAATATATCAGTCAAACTAATACATTAGCCAAACCTGGGCTCAGTTACCACTAAAAACCTTATCACGCCCCGCTTTCCAAAAAGAGAATATGAAATACGGATACGTGATTAAGCCTAGCGAATGATTTTCATCATCCATAAGCTGTCAGGATCTTTACAATATTTTACAAGAATAATCAGATAAAAGTCAACCAAGCATGCATATATGAATTAATACCAAAAGAATTTACTTGAAACCAAAATATTATAATCTCAAATAAATCAAATATGGACAAGTCAAAATCCTGGGTCACATTGCCCAAATATAAATAATACAAGTAATCAAGTACAATTGTTAAAAATATGCAACAAGAAATAATAATAGCAAAATCCAGAGGCTAATATCTCATGTCACCAACTCCATCTGGCAACTGTTCTCTAAAATCTGCAATTTAACAATTGGAGGAAGAGGAAAAAGAAAATAAACTCCCGTCAATGCAAGTTATGGACCACTTGTAGTGCAGGATACAAGTACATGGAAAAAAGGATAACTAATAACATGGAATAGGCATGATAATAAAATAGAACAACTACCATGAATCATGAAACAAAATCAAGTAACATGATATACTAACAGATATAGGTAACATGTATCAAGTGGCATGTACAGGTAAACAGGTAACAAATGAACAGGTATGCAGGTAACATGTATCAGGCAAGCATGTAACAAGTATTCATGAATCAGGTATTATGTCATGTCAAGTCTTGTACTATTACTATCTAGGTAGCACTTCATGCATCCATCCTTTTACTACATGGTTGCTAAATTCAAATAGTTTCGTAGGGGATTCTATAGGGCCGTGTACACAGGTATCAAGTCATCCAAATCATATACCCAATTCCAAATTAACCAAATCATATACCAAATTTCAAATTAACCAAGTCATATACAAAATCCCAAATGTAATCCAAATCATATACCAAATTCCAAATGAGGGAAACACGGACCCCCTTCCGAGTACACTTTTCTATATTCTCCACTACTAGATCTTTCCCTTAACCCCGGCTTGTTACTTTTTATTACAAAATAACCATGATCACGAGATAACGTGAACAAAATCGGGACAAGAAAAGGATTTATCAAGGTCTCATATGATGCAAGGAACGTGTTCTAAATCACACAATACAAGAAACAATATGCAAATATTTAAACATGGCAAAATATCAATTCTGGACAGCAAGACGTTGCTGAACCAAAACTGAGATTCCTACTACCACAAAAATGCAAATATGGAACTGATAGAATATCTAGAAAATAGACTCCTAGCCGAATCCGGAAAATATATATGTCATATGGTATTTCACAAAAACATGAGTCAAAACTGAATTGAAACCAGAAAACGTGTTCAGTCAGAAATCAGAAGATTGGATTCAAAGTCAGAAAAACAGCATGAAACCTAATTAACTAATTCCACAAAAAATATGGGGTATTCCCCTATATGTGCAGCATCAGAACATAAAGTTTCATAATTTTTCAATATAAATAGTTTAGTCAACAAAATTCAGAAAACATCAAGGTGCAGTTGTATTGTAAATCTGGAATTTTAAACACTGCAGTACGAAAACAACAATATCTCACAAACCATAAATCGAAATACAAATCCGCCAAAAGGGTTATAAACTAGATATAATAGGATAACTTTCATATTCAGAAAGATTTTAGAGACAGCAAGTAGAATCAGGTCGAAATTATGCATCTTTACTGAACAGCAAGGAATATCTGCTAGTATAGTAGTTGTTTACAAGTAGAGAATAGTTTGTAAAATTCATCAAATAAATCCACAAAAATTCAGGGTTAATCCCAATCAAGTCTATTTGTGCTGTGCAAAATATTAAATGAAAATAATAACAGCATGACAAAAATAGATTACTCTTCAGAATTTATTAAAAAAAAATCTGGAAATCTCTCTACACCTCTGTAGTAAAATAGACATAACTCACAAACCGTAAATCGAAACTGAGATCTGTCAGAAGGGTTGGAAAATAGACAAATATCTCTATAGTTCATGTTCACAAAATATTTTCAAATAATGACCTTAATAGGGTCTAAAATACTAAATGAAAACAGAGTAACAGAAAATACAGAATTGTTCTTCGAACATAAAATTGTCTAGTTCATGTAAAAATCATCCAAATCAACCCAAACATGAAAATATAGTGTACTAGATGTCCAAACAACATGGTATAAGGTATTTTGCAAGTCCACGACAAGTATAGCATGAATAAACACATCAAGCACACGATATCATATGAACAATACGCATATATATAACAAGAAGTGGTCAACCCTAGGTTATTTCATGTCATGTATGCCGTGAGGCAACTATGGTCGAATCAACACAATAGAGACAATATCAACAAGGGGTTTCACACACGAATTGTCTCTAGAACCTAACTACACTACAGACGGTATTTAGTACTTGTATTATATAAAGAAAAGAATACAAGTTACTTGCCTTAGAGACAACGATGGGAACGACACAAGAGCAAGAATAACGAGAACGGATTCCCGGAAAAACGAACACAAGTGAAAAAATCACGAACCAATCACGAATACACGAATAACGAACTACGAACCAAAAAATGAGCACAACCCTCTAACACAATAACGAGCAACAAACTACGAATGACAACCACACACGATCACTCATGCACACAGGAGAGGCATGGGGGTGAGCTCAGGGGAAGGACGACGACAGCGAGAGCTGTCGCTGCTGCCAACTGTCGGAGGAGGCACGGGGAAAGGGAGACAGGCGGAGCTGAGGGTGATGGCTGTTGAAAGAGGGTTGGGTTGTGCTGCGTCAGAGAGAAGCACCGACGGGGACTAATTGAGGTCGCCTGGCTGTCGGCATGGAAGGCGGCATGGAGGTGCACACAAAAGTTGCACCGGCTGAGGTGGAAATGCCGGAAGGGAACAAGGACCAAGGGATGGTTGGGAAGATGGGTTGAAGCGGGAGACGACGAAAAGACGACGGATCGACGGACAGGAGGAGCACAGGGCCGGGGAGCGGCACTGATGCTGCAGTTGCTGCTGCAACCTCGATGCCGGGAGGAGCAGGCGCTGTCACGGGGGATTGCGACTGGGAGTAGGGTGGCACGACGGAGGAGAGGCCAACGCTATGGTGGCCGGAGGGAGAGGTCGGGTGAAGAGGAAGCTGCAGGGGGGTAGCGGTCGAGAGGTTGAAGATGGGTAGGAGCGCGGCTGACGAAGTAGGGGGAAATGGGTTTAAATATATATAGGTATATAAGTTTTTAGGGTCAGGAGATGATGACAGCTGTAATTGAAGGAGGGTTTCGGGTTGGGGAGATAATAGGTAGGATTAGGTGAATGGGTGTGGGTTTGGTAACGGGTATGGGTATTATAAGTGAGTGGGTAATGGGTAAGGGGGTTTAAGTGAATAGGTTTTTATATTGGGTTTGGGGTTTAATGGGTAAAATCCAATAGGAGAAATAGGGTTGAAGAATAATTAAACAGAATATAGGTTTTTTAAAATATACATATAAACATACATCAAATCGAATAATAAAATACAATTAAATAAGCATATTCGGGCGTTACAAAAATAATACTAATAATAACAATAATTACAATAATAACAATAACAACAATAGTAAAAAAAAATCACAAGGATAACAATAAAGATAATAATAATAATAATAATAAGATCTATATAATAAATTACAAAGAAAGCTATCAAGTGGCTCACAATCAATCCCCCCAAAATCAAAGGCCCATATCAAACCTCACAAAACACATTTTCCCTCCAAAATTTCATACCCCAAAACCAAAATTTTTCCCCTAAAAAACTCATTACTTTATTACAATCTCTCTCCTCTCTCTTTACTTTTTCATATTTCTCTCTCTTTCTCTCTCTATCTCTCTCCCATTCTTTCTTTATTTACTTAGAAATTTTGATTTTATAAAATTTCGGAATTTTTAATAGCAAATATCTCTTCAACAATTAAATTTCATTATTTTCCATACTTAAAGTTCTAAGAAGTTAGATTTTATACCCCCATTTATAATTATTTTTCAATATAGACTTTTATTTATAACTAATTATTATCATACTATTCAAACTTAAGCTACATCTCTACTATTTTAATGGGAGAGTTAGGGTTGTAAACAAACAAATCCTAATTTTGTAACTGAGCAAACCCGTGCAATATATGGCCAAACTAAATCCACCAACCATGCCCGTGTGATGCACGTGCAGCCCCTAAAAAAGGGATATTTTAGCAAATGTCCCTATTTAAAATGTGAAAACTAGCATATACCCCCACTATTTTTAAAAACAAAGAAATACTCATATCTCTAATCTCTAATCTCTAATATTATAATGGAAGAAGGCCTTAATGTCATTTGTAAATGTTTTGTCAATCTACCAACCCGTGCAATACACGTGCATAACTATAATAAAGAAGGTTCTAAGTTCAAATCCAGATTATGTCTAAATTTTTATTCTAAAAAACTATATTTATTAAGACATGCATCGCACGTGTAAATTACTAGTAATTATTGTTTTACTGTTTACATGGCTTTTCGTGTTTTGTATCATTCCGAAGACGTGCCGTAGGCACGTGTGGCCACGGACAAATCTAGTACATATATATATGTGGATATGTTAATCTATATAATAAAACACAAAGAAAGCTTTCAAGTGTTTCTCCTTCAATTCCCCCAAAAATCAAAGGCCCAGATCTAATCTCACAAAACATATTTTCCCCACAAAAGTTTCCTTCCAAAACTCAAATTCAAATCTCCCACCCAAAACAACTCCTATATTTATTTAATTATTATTTTTTCTCTCTCTCCCTCCCTCCTTCTTCTATTCAAAAAATTAAGAAAATAAAATTTTAAATTTTTTTAAAAAAAATTAAAAACTAAAAAAATTACAAATTTAAAAACTTTTAAAAAAGTTCAAAAAAATCAAAAAAAATCATATAATATGTTTTTGATGAACCCCCAAAAATTTCTCATATAATATGTTTGCTACTTCAATTAATTTGCTCGACCTCCAAATTTTTTTATATGATCAAATAAGGTGCACCATTCCAAAGACGTGCCGTAGGCACGTGTCAACGGGCAAACCTAGTTATATAACAAAATATACATTTATCAAAATAACCCAAATAGCAATAATATATTTAAATTTATATTGAGTAAAAATACAAATAACCGATCAATTAGGCACGGAAATTAAGTTATGCCATTATTCAAACAAAATATAGTTTTCGATTAGAAAACGCTTTAATAAAGATCCGAAACAATTTCAAAACAAAATGAATTTATAATTAGTCAAAATACCGAAAATATTCAGAAAATATGTATTTGGAAAAACAGGGGTTACAAATCCTACCCACCTTACAACAAAATTTAGTTCTCGAAATTTGCGTAGGCGGTACATAGGACAGGGCAAAAGCAACTTTGGGGAAGGCTAACAAAACAGAGAATTAAAGGGAATGGAACAAAGCAGTGCCAACACCAAAAAAAGAAGGAAGTGGATAACAATGATGTCAAATGGAATGCATGAAAAAAAATAAACAGTATCAAAAGAAAAGAAACAACACATGATACAAAGCAAGATAGGGAGTAGGCAGAACTAGAATCAAAGAGAGAATGAATAGGGACGAATTGAATCAAATAATGGATCAACGGATGAGGATGAGTACAAGGAATGGAAAGAAGCAGACAATACGAACAAGAAGCAACGAGGGAATCCTGGGACTTGTGGGTTATGGGCCCACAACACTCTTCTACTGCGCCACTCTGATCGGGGAAGACTCTGCCAATAGCATCTAGCGATGCCGACTGACGGACCAAGCAGGAAATAGAA
The DNA here is from genome assembly GCA_017893485.1 of Hemerocallis citrina. Taxonomy (NCBI): domain Eukaryota; kingdom Viridiplantae; phylum Streptophyta; class Magnoliopsida; order Asparagales; family Asphodelaceae; genus Hemerocallis; species Hemerocallis citrina. The sequence goes on along the minus strand of CM030360.1, from coordinate 133,853,816 downwards.
AAAAGAATGAATGGCACCAAAATCAGAAATATATGGGTACGAAAAGAACGAATTCATACACAAGAATAAATCAACAAAGAGGACAACTGAAAAAGACGTAAGAATAATGGAATCAAGGGATTGAATATAAAATAATGAAGATATCAAACAACAGATTGATGCATGCATGGAAGAGTATAAGAAAATAATGCAAGAAAGATATAAAGCAATGAAATAATAGAACAATAAAAAAAAAAAGAAAAACACAATATACCTGCAACAACATCCTCCGCAGGCTCTTCTTCCTTCAAAACTAGGTTATAAGCCTGGCCTCTCCTAGGAGCTGCGGCTCCCTAACCATAGACTTGCTGCTAAGGTGGAAACGGTGACCTGATCTGACCACGGGCTGGTGTTCTGGCCGGCAGGTCATATCTCCTCTGGGGGCAGTCCCGATTCATGTGATCCCCTGCTCTACATGCGAAGCATTGACGGTTGGTTGTCTTGCAATCCTTGCGCACATGAACAATTTCGTGGCAGAAGTTGCAGGTCACATCCTTCCTCAGAGCTACAGGTGAGTAAGGCATCGCTCTTGCAACAGGGGCTGGGGTTGGCCTCGAAATCGGCCCACTAATAGGCCTGACAGTAGCAACAGAAATAGTCCACTGGGGAGGAGCCAACCCACCACGAGCCTGCTCCTGAGCTCGAGCTGCTTCAAGAGCATCAGCATAAGTACGCAACCGAAGGGAGACGAGCTGCACCTTAATATCTCGCTCAAGTCCCAGCATGAACCTACGAGCCCTGTTCTCTTCGTTTGCCACAAGAACGGCTACTAAGCGGCTAAGCCTGGTAAATTTTGCTGCGTACTCATCTACTAACCTGGCACCCTGTTCCAAGAGAGTCTCATGTTACAACATTACATGGATAAAATGTAACAAAGCACCAATAATAGAACAACGACCAACCTGTTTCAGGGCTAGGAACTGCTGCTCCATCTCAACCTGAATGCTGCTAGGAAAAAAAATTTCCAAAAAGCTCCCAGTGAACGTGGTCCAAGCAACGGGCCGCACGAGCCTTTTGGACTCAGCCCTCCACCATATGTGGGCAAGATCCACCAGCTGGATGGTCACCACATCTACACGCTTTGCATCAGTGATCCTCGCTGCCTGTAACAGACTCTCTATCCGGATCAGCCACTACTGAGCCTCTAGTGGCATCTCAGTGCCGGAGAATTTGTCAGAGCGCAGCCTCATGAAATCTATGACTGTACCTGGACGGGGAGGGAGAGATGCCTGCATAGGCACAGCGGGAGGCGGAACCCGAGCAACTTCCAAAGCAACCATCACTAAATCACGGTGGTTCTGCTACATATTAATTAGTCGTTCCAACACATTGATGATGGCCTCAAATCCAGGATGATCATCCTAAAGACGAGAAGTAGAACCTCTACGAGCCATGGTCTGTGTACTATTGTGCCAATCCCAGATCGAGCCAAGTTTGTCTAATATATCAGTCAAACTAATACATTAGCTAAACCTGGGCTCTAACACCACTTAAAACCTTGTCACGTCCCGCTTTCCAAAAAGAGAATACGCAATACAGAAACGTGACTAAGCCCAACAAATGATTTTCATCATCCATGGCTGTCAGGATCTTTATAACATTTCACAAGAATAATCAGAGTAGGAAGCAGTAAAAGTCAACCAAGTATGCATATATAAATCAATACCAACAAAATTTACTTGAAACCAAAATATTATAATCTTAAATAAATCAAATCTGGACAAGTCAAAATCCTGGGTTACATTGCCCAAATACAAATAATCCAAGTAATCAAATACAATTGTTAAAAATAAGCAATAAGAAATAATAATAGCAAAATCCAGCAGCTAATATCTCATGTCACCAACTCCATCTGGCAACTGTTCTCCAAAATCTGCAATTTAACAATTGCAGAAAAAGGAAAAAGAAAACAAACTCCCGTCAATGCAAGTTACGGGATGCTTGTAGTGCAGGATACAAGTACATGGAAAAAAGGATAACTAATAACATGGAATAGGCATGATAATAAAATAAAACAACTAACATGAATCAAGAAACAAAATCAAGTAACATAATACACAAACAGGTACAGGTAACATGTATTAAGTGGCATGTACAGGTAAACAGGTAACAGATGAACAGGTATGCAGGTAACATGTATCAGGCAAGCATGTAACAGGTATTCATCTTTCACGTATTATGTCATGTCAAGTCTTGTACTATTATTATCTAAGTAGCACTTCATGTATCCATCCTTTTACTACATGGTTGCTACATTCAAACAGTTTCGTTTAGACTTCATAGGGGATTCTAGAGGGTCGTGTACTCAGGTATCAAGTAATCCAAATCATATACCAAATTCCAAATTAACGAAATCATATACCAAATTCCAAATTAACCAAATCATATACCAAATTCCAAATGTAATCCAAATCATATACCAAATTCCAAATGAGGGAAACATGGGCCCCCTTTCGAGTACACTTTTCTATATTGTCCATTACTAGATCTTTCACTTAACCCCAGCTTACTACTTTTTATTACAAAATACACTTGATCACGAGATAACGAGAAAAAAACCGGGACAAGATAAGGATGTATCAAGGTCTCATATGATGCAAGGAATGTGTTCTAAATCACACAATACAAGAAACAACATGCAAATATTTAAACATGTCAAAATATTAATTCTGGACAGCAAGACATTGCTGCACCAAAACTGAGATTCACGCTACCACAGGAATGCAAATCTGGATCCGTCAGAATATCTATAAAATAGACTCCCGGCTGAATCTATTAAATATATATAAGTCATATGGTACTTCACAAAAACATGAGTCAAAACTGAATTGAATCCAAAAAACGTGTTCAGCCATAAATCAGAAGATTGGATTCAAAGTCAGGAAAACAGCATGAAAACTCATTAATTAAATCCATAAAAAATATGGGGTATTCCCCTATATGTGCAGCATCAGAATATAAAGATTCATAATTTTTCAATATAAATAGTTTAGTCAACATAAGCCCAAAAAACATCAAGATGCAGTAGTTTTGTATATCTGGAATTATAAATACTGCAGTACGAAAACAACAATTTCTCACAAACCATAAATCCAAATACAAATCCGCCAAAAGGGTGATAAACTAGATACAATAGGCTTACTTTCATATACAGAAAGATTTTAAAGACAGCAAGTAGAATCAGGTCGAAATTATGTATCTTTACTGAACAACAAGGAAAATCTGCTAGTATATTAGTTGTTTACAAGTATAGAATAGTTTGTAAAACTCATCAAATAAATCTACAAAAATTCAGGGTTAATTCCAATCAAGTACATTTAACAGCATGATAAAAATAGATTACTTTTCAGAATTTATTGAAAACAAAATCTGGAAATCTCTCTATACCTCTGTAGTAAAATAGATATAACTCACAAACTATAAAGCAAAACTGAGATCTATCAGAAGGGTTGGAAAATAGACAGAATTCTCTACAGTTCATGTTCACAAAATATTTTCAAATACTGACCTTAATAGGGTCTAAAATACTGAATGAAAACGGGATAACAGAAAATACAGAATTTTTCTTCGAACATAAAATCGTCTAGTTCATGTAAAACTCATCCAAATCAACCTAAAATGAAAATATAGTGTACTAGATGTCCAAACAACCTCGTATAGGGTATTTTGCAAGTCCACGACAAGTATAGCACGAATAACACATCAAGCACACTATATCATATGAACAACACGCATATATACAACAAGAAGTGGTCAACCCTAGGTTATTTCATGTCATGTATGTCGTGAGACAACTATGGTCGAATCAACACAATAGAGACAATATCAACAAGGAATTTCACACAGGAATTGTCTCTAGAACCCAACTACACTGCAGGTGGTATTTAGTACTTGTATTATATAAAGAAAAGAATACAAGTTACTTGCCTTAGAGACGATGACGAGAACGGCACAAGAGCAAGAATAATGGGAACGGATTCCCGGGCAACAAACACAAGCGAACGAATCACGAACCAATCATGAACACACGAACAACGAACTACGAACCCAAAAACGAGCACAACCCATGAACTCAATAACGAGCAACAAACTACGAACGACAACCACACACGATCACTCACGCACACAAGAGAGGCACGGGGGTGAGCTCAGGGGAAGGACGACGATAGCAAAAGCTGTTGCTGCTGCCAACCATCAGAGGAAGCATGGGGAAGGGGAGACGGGCAGAGCTGAGGGTGATGGCTGTTGAAGGAGGGTAGGGTTGTTGCTGCATCAAAGAGGAGCACCGACGGGGACTAACTGAGGTCGCCTGGCTGTCGGTGCGGAATGCAGTAGGGAGGTGCACACAGGAGTTGCACCAGCTGAGGTGGAGACGCCGGGAGAGAACAGGGAGAAAGGGATGGTCAGGAGGATCGGTTGAAGAGGGAGACGACGGAAAGATGACAGCGTTGTCTTCGACGGATAGGAGGAGAACAGGGCCGCAGAGTCGCACTGATGCTGCAGTTGCTGCTGCAACCTCGACTCTGGGAAGAGAAAGCACTGTCGCGGGGGATTGCGACAGGGAGCAGGGTGGCACGACAGAGGGGAGGCCAACGCTGCGGTGGCTGGAGGGAGAGTTCAGGTGAATAGGAAGGTTCAGGGGGGGTAGCGGGCGAGAGGTTGAAGATGGGTAGGAGAGCGGCTGACGAAGTAGGGGGCAATGGGTTTAAATATAAATAGGTATATAAGTTTTTAGGGTTAGGAGACGATGACGGCTGTAAGTGAAGGAGGGTTTTGGGTTGGGGAGATAACAAGTGGGATTAGGTGAATGGGTGTGGGTTTGGTAACGGGTATGGGTATTATAAGTGAGTGGGTAATGGGTAAGGGGGGTTTAAGTGAATAGGTTTTTATATTGGGTTTGGGGTTTAATGGGTAAAATCCAATAGGGGAAATAGGGTTGAAGAAAAATTAAATAGAATATAGGGTTTTTAAAATATACATATAAACATACATCAAATCGAATAATAAAATACAATTAAATAAGTATATTCGGGCTTTACAAAAATAATACTAATAATAACAATAATTACAATAATAACAATAATAACAATAGTAAAAAAAATTACAATGATAACAATAACAATAATAATAATAATAAGATTATATAACAAAATATACATTTATCAAAATAACCCAAATAGCAATAATACATTTAAATTCATATTGAGTAAAAATACAAATAACCGATCAATTAGGAATAGAAATTAAATTATGCCATTATTCGAAAAAATATAGTTTTCGATTAGAAAACACTTTAATAAAAGATCTGAAACAATTTCAAAACAAAATGAATTTATAATTAGTCAAAATACCGAAAATATTCAGAAAATATGTATTTGGGAAAACAGGGGTTATAGCGAAGCATTCAGAACGAAGAAAAGTGTGAATGGGACCGAATATTGCAAGAGCAAAATAATGATAGGGGATGAGAAGTACTTGGGGGTTCCACTGTTCTCACGAAAAAACTCTCAGCTTAAATCTTCACTTTGAGGTGATTTGGATTGTTGTAAAATGTATTCCTAGAACATTACTATTTGGAAAAGAAATATTTGAAAATAAGTTCTAAAAAAGTTGGTAATTAACTGTAGGATAAAGAGAAAAAAGATTTTTTTTAAAAGTAGTAAAAATAATTGTAGAGATGTAGGTGATATGGATAAAAATACGAACCAAATCGAGACCGTTCAGATCGGGCATGAATCTTAAAGCTCTCAGAGGTAAAATGGTAATTTCACTAAAAACGGGTCCGTAAAACAGGAATTGAGTCTCTTTCAAACCCAACAACTCAAAACGGATATTTTCAACTGGGTTGTCCTACCAACCCAATAAGAATGGGTCCGGATTGTTTAAATATGATTTGAACCCATAATTATCCATAACAGATGGTTCAAAAACCATGTCTTATCAAAAAGGGAGTTTAAACTCTCTTTAACCACTTTTATCTCTTTATGAAGAAAAGATAACTGGATTAATCCAAAAACACTGAGAAGTATAGATAAATTATATCTTAAAACTGACCAAAGCGACTATAAATACCCCTAACCTCCACCAGAAACAGGTATTCAGTATTTTCTCCACAAAAGCTCTCTCATAGTCTTCTTGATTTCTGGCTTTGAGCGTCGGAGGGTCTGTCGCCGGGATCAACCCCGGTGTTTCAGACTTTCACAGGTTAGCGGAGGCGATTGTCACCACATGAACTAAATCATACAGCGCAAACAAGTTAGATCGAGAAGTCAATCGCAGTCAAAGACAGTTAACACCGTTGAAAATCAAAATGTCAGTTCTTCATTGTTCCTAAAAGACAATCCACATCATCAGATTGCTTTCACACCGAAAAAACCAGCAACAATAGGTGAGGTTGTTTTATTAAATAATGTGAAGACAGAGGAGAGAGAAATCAATTTAAAAGCACATGAAGAGTGTTTCTTATCCATTATTTTCTTAGTTTCAGTAGAAAACGAAATGGCAAAAATCAGCTAAAGTAATCTAGCGGAGAAACCAAATTCAACATCCTTTACTCCTAATCAAAGCTACGAACAGTGCACTTCCATCAATTTGTTTTCCTACACTAACTTTTCGGCCAAACAAACCACCTCTTATTGTTGAAAAGATGCCCGGCAAGTTGAGAGGAAGAAAATCTACTTATTTATCCCATCCCATGCAGGTCCAGAGATATAAATCAAATCCTCCATTGCTTCAATTCTGACATATCGTATGGGTTTCAGCATCCAACCAAAGGCAACTATAAAGGAAATCGAAGGGATCTTGAGAATTTTTACTGGTGTTTTGAGCGATGTGGACGACATGCGTTTCCTAAAGCTTGGAGTAAGTTACAAAAGCCCAACGATGCAAGTGGACTTGGATTTAAAGATCAGTGAAAATGAACATCAGTATGTTCCTTGAAGGTATTTAGTAGCTATTAGATGACCCTACCGCTCTGTGGGTAAGATTACTTTTAACGCAAAATGCAATACAGGATGCTCGAACTTCTGGAAAGGCATGATTCAGTGCAAGGAAAAAAAATTTAACGCTAATGCTGTTACAATTACGAACAGGGGAAGACATTAACATAAATGATGATCATTGGATTCCGACTCAGAAATTTTTTTTCCGAAAAGCCGCTCAATCCAGTTTCGGAAGCTCATAAAGTGTCAGAACTAATTGAAAATGGGCTACAATGGAATTGTGTATTGATTAATTCCATGTTTCATAATTCATAATGAAACAGCACATCAAAATTTGAAGACTCATATTTGCTTGGGAGCGCCCGGTAATAGATATACACTAATTTGGCTACCAGTTCGCAAAGGCATGTTCAGCGTTAAATTTGCTCATGCCAGCCTAATAAGCCAAACAAATGCAACGCCTGTGGTGAAATTTAACAAATTATTGGGCTCAAAACAGGTGCAACCACGTATTCTACATTTTATTTGGAGGATGCTCTAATGTCGAATGAGAAATGGATCGAATATTCCCACATGTTTACCCACCATATCCTCTGTGTCGTGAGAATTATGAGTCCCCTAATCATTTATTTATTGAGTGGCCCTTCGTCAACCAGTTTGGTTAAGGGCTCGCTTACCTCAGTTTCCCCCACTTAGTTTAATGAATGAGCTGATTAATCTATGATGACAGTGACAATAATGATGCTGCTGCTGCTGCTGCTATGAGAATCAGATCCTGATGAGGGTGAAAATCGCGGTTAATCTACACCGCATGATCCTTACGCGGATCTCGTGGTTTCTAAGGTCAAGATAACAATCTTATGGAAAGGTGCATGCCTGAAAAGAACTTAGGGGCCTTCACAGGCCCACCATCCCGGCTTAGGAGAGTTGACCAGCCATAAATCCATTTATGGCTGGTAACCAAATCCTTCAATAATCCAATCAGGGGATTAATTACCCCATTGATATGGCTAAAAATAGAGTTAAATCGGATCCATACAAATCGGGTGCGGATCTTAAAGCTCATGGATAAAACGGTAATTTCACCTACAGACGGGACTGAAATGGTAACTGGGTCTTTTTTTCAAAAGCCCAATAACCCACAAACGGATCCATCCCAACTGGGTGCGGGTTTCAACCCGCATGAAACCCAATCCCGCAGGATAGAATTAAGATTTATGGTTATACCTAACCAACGGCCCTGATTCGCTCTATCCTTTCACTGGAAATTAGGGATTTTATCCCAAAACTGGTCCCTAAGGCGACTATAAATACCCCCCATCCCCCACCATTAAGAGGTAATCAATCTTTTGCCAATAAAAACTCATTCATAATCTTTCTGATTACTGACTTGAGCATCGGAGGGTGCGTCGCCGAGATCAACCCCGGTGTTTCGCACTTTTTGCAGGTTAACGGCGGGAGATCACGGTCAAACTCCGGCGGAAAGGTTTCGGATTTGACTATTCGACATCTCAAAGAATCCACAAATTCTATCTGTTTGCTCCCACACCAGATTTAGCGGTAACACCCATCATATCCCTAATCCATTGGATTTGGTTAGGCAGTGAGGAATCTTTTTCTAACAGATTCCCCACTGACCTATAAATACAGGTTTATCTCCACAGTTATCTGGTAATGACTCTTTGCCACTAATCCCTATTATTACCTTCGGTTAGTGACTTGATCGTCGGAGGGCATGTCACCGGAAATACTCCCGGTGTTTCAAGCTTTTTGCAGGTGCTCGGCGGTTGACAACGACCATTAGATCCATATATTCCAATCATACTAGCCTCTCATCAGGATCAGATCAACTGCTGAGATCTGTGTTTTCTCTTCAACAAAAGAACTCATCATCTGTTTCTCCTACACCAAAAAACAACAGCATCAGATTGATGCTGTCTGTGGAAAAATAACAGATCCAGCATCTGACCTCAGATCGTACCTCGTAGTTGCCTTCTTCCATGGTCCCCTAAGGATAAAAGGACCGCTACCACAGGGCATCATGCTGACACCCCTCCTCCTCCTCCTCCACATTCATCCTGCAGTCGTGCAGCTACTCAGGGGTCGTAACAGCAGCATGGCGAACGTCAATAGAGGCCAACTCCGAGCACCTCCCGTTCGGTCTCTCGAAGAACCAAACGACTAGCGGTTTCAGACCTCCGAAATCTTATTAACAATCGGCAAGATGAGGAGGACCTTCGTCATCGCTTCAACTGCTCTTGAAATGAAGGACCCTCGGATCATCCTTCGAGCCACAGCTGTAACTCCTTCCATGGTAGGGGAAAGTGCGTAGTCTCTCCCCAAGGGATCGCCAACCTGCAAATGGCCATGGAGGGGCCACATGACGAGCCCCGTGTTCCAAGAGTTTCGGAATGAGGTTCTCCAAGCTCTCCGAGGTGGAGGTAGGAACGATCATTACACTGACAATCCTCCTATCAGAGTGACCGAGCACGAAGAGTCCAACGGGTCTACCCGATCAGAGAGATGAGAAGACGCGGTCCTTAACCGACTACAGGAGATGGAAGACTGTCTCGCCCGAATAGAGGGAGGCAAGAGGCAATCAAGCTGAGGGTACCGTCCAATTTGACCTCCCTTCTTCTCTTACAGCCTTGAAGCCCCGCTCCCGAGAAGTCTCAAGCCTCCCGCCTTCGAGACCTACAATGGGAGTAGGATCTAGTTGATCACATTGAGGGATTCAAAACCCTCATGATGATTCACAGCGCTTTGGGTTCCCTTCTCTGTCGCGCGTTCCTCGCCACGCTGCAAGGTTCCACGCGAGAATGGTACTTCGACTTACCCCAAACTCCATCTTCTAATTCGACCAGCTTGAGGAAAGCTTCCTCGCCAACTTCGTGACCAGCCACAATGCTGAAAAATGAGCGCCTCCGTGCCTGATTTGAAGTAAAAAGATGGGGAGTTCATTCGAGATTCCGTCCAAAGATTCACCGCGGAGGCCAGGTCCATCTCTTCCTTCGAAGCCAGAGTCACGTCAGCTACTTTTAGGCATAATGTCCGACACGACCACCTAAAAACCTCCCTGGCAAAGAAGCCAGAGTCCCGTCATTTGTTGATTTCTTCTTGGGTATGAATTCATTCTTCCGTACCCATATTCCTTTGATTTTGGTGCCATCCATTCTTTTTATTTTCCTGCTTGGTCCGTCAGTCGGCATCACTGGATGCTATTGACAGAGTCTTCTCGATCAGAGTGGCGCAGCAGAAGCGTTGTGGGCCCATAACCCACAGGTCCCAGGATTCTCTTGTTGTTTCTCCTTCCCTGCATTGTTTGCTTCTTTCCATCCCTTGTACTCGTCTCCATCCGTTAACTCATTGGTTGGTTCATCTCTTCCTAGTCCATCCTTTTTTCGATTCCAGCTCTATCTATTTTTTCATCTCCTTGTTTTATTATCTTGCCAATCTTGTGTTGTTTCTTCTTCATTTTTGATACCAGTTACATCTTTCTTGTATTCCATTTTGCCATCTTGCACCCATTCATTATTTGATTCAATTCTTCCCTGTTCATCCTCTCTTTGATTTCAGTTCTGCCTACTTTCTATCTTTCTTTGTTATCTTGTGCTGTTTCTCCCCTTTTGATACCGTTTGCTTCTTTTCTTGCATTCCATTTGACATCCTTGTTATCTATTTTCTTTCTTTTTCTGGTGTTGCCTCTGCTTTTTTCTTTTCCCCATTAGCCCTCTGTTTTGTTACCCTTCCCCAAGTTGCTTTTGTCTTGTCCTATGTACCGCCTAAGCAAATTTCGAGGACGAAATTTTGTTGTAAGGTGGGTAGGATTTGTAACCCATATTTTTCCAAAAATGTATTTTTGTGTATTTTCTATATTTAAAATTTTCGCAAATTATTTTTTTGGTTTTCAAATTTATTTTGTTAAATTGTATTATTGAGTCTCCTATTAAAATCTATTTTCGATCAATAACTGTATTTATAACTGATTTGTACGATTTTATATTTTAATAAAAATCTTATTATTGTTATTATTACTGTTATTGTTATTACTATTATTATTTTATTGTTATTGCTTTTATTATTATTATTGTTTTTTTTTATAAAATCCTAAATTATATGTTTTATTGGTTATTAAATTTTCTTATTGGATTTTTATTTAAAACCCATAACCCATCTCATACCCAACCCAATTAACTATTACTTAACCCATTCATTTAAATCCTATTGCACTTGAACCTATTACACCCGAAACCCACTTCTATTCATTTCCCCAAATCCGATACCCGTTTAACCCCTCAGCCTAAAACCCTACCCCTATATATTCATATTTGTCCATCTACCCCTCCCATTAGCCACAAACCCATGCAGCGTCGTCAACCTTCAGCCGCTTCACCCTTCATCTACCTTCTCGTCTCTCTCTCTCTCCGCTGCCTCAGTGCCGCTCCCGCTCACAACCCCACCCTGTGCTCCTTCGCAGCAGCCCCCCTGCTACCGCATCCCCCATCACCTTTCACCTTCCCTATACTGCAACCTGTTCATCTCCTCCTATTCAAAACCCCAGCCGCCTGCCTTCTCTCCCCGACTTTCCATCTCCCTGTCCCCTCTCCCCGTCGCACTCGACAGCATCCCCAGCAGCGACAGCCCGAGCAACGTGCAGACAGCACCCCGACCTGTTGTGCGTCTCTCCCTGTCGTGACCCCACCTCCCGCAGTGCACCACCCAGATCCCTCGGCGACCAGTCCCGCAGACCCCCTAGCTTGTCCTCTGCCACTGCAGCCACCTGCAGCCACACCGTGCCGCCTGGCCAGCCATCGAAGTAACCAGAGCCAAGCCATTTCCCTAAGTTGTTGTTGCATGGGTTTTTGATCAACTTTGATTGTGAGCCATCCGTTTGGTCTGATCTCGATCATCAAGATCATTAGCTCTTTGATCATGGGTTTGATCATCTTTGATTGGTGGCCGCTCGATCGTCTTGATCATCATGATCATGATCATCATCTAGTGGATCTTGGCCGTCCGATTGTGTTCGTTGTGTGTTCATCTTGTGTTCGTCGAAGTTCGTTGTCCGTTCATTGATTCGTGGTGTTCGTGTCGCTATTCGTGGGTTGAGTTCTTTTTCGTTGGTTATGTGTACGTGGGCTTTTCTTGCTTTTGGAGTTCGTGTGTCTGTTGAGTTCGTGGTCGGGAATCCGTTCCTGTTATTCTTGCTTGGATTCATTTTCGTCATCGGTTAAGGCAAGTAACTTGTACTCAAATTTCTTTTTATGATACAAGTCAAAAAAACCGCGTGTAGTGTAGTTGGGTTCTAGAGACAATTGTGTGTGAAACCCCTTGTTGATATTACTTCTATAGTGATTTGACCATGGTTGCCTTACGACACAATATTGACATGAAACAACTTAGGTTTTGCCCAATCTTGATTTGGTCATGTATGTGAGACTTCTTGTGAGAATTTGGGTATTTGTTGAAAACCATGTGATAGACTTGTTTTAGATATGTTAATTATCCGATTTCAAGATGTTTGGACACTTGGTAGACTTGATTTCATGTTTGAGTGTGTTTGGATAAAGTTTCGTTGAATCTATGTTGATTTTGGTTTTTGAGGAAATTCTGTGTTTTGCCGATATTCTGTCTTGATCAGTAATTTAGACCATATTAATGACAGAATCTTAATTTCAGTATAAAACATGAGTTTTAGAGGAATTTGTGTTCTTTCCAACCTCTCTGACCTTGCTCGATTTCGTTTTCGTATGTGTGAGATATGACTGTTTTACTATAAAGGTGTAGATCTTTTCCAGATTTCGTTTCTCGAAGTTTTAGATGACTAAATTATTTTAATACTTGTGCTAAAAATATTATTTTAGTCTAGAATTTTGGTCAGTTTTTCTATACTTATCTAGAGATTACCCAAAATTTTGGTGGATTTTATTGATGAGTTTTATATGCCGTTTCATGCTTGTTTATAAAAACTGTACTTACTGTATTTTCCTCGCTATTCTGTAAAGAATCGTATTTTCACCCTATTTCCTTCTACTGTATGGAAAATATATATCAAATATGAAAGTTAGATTATGTTGTCTATTTTCATCTTCCTTTGGCAGATTTGGATTTCGTTTCACGGTTTGCGAGATATTACTATTTTCGTACAGCAGTGTTGGGAATTCCAGATTTGCCAAACTATCGTTTATTGATATTTTATGATTTTTGATGACTGATCAAATTTTATTGGAAAATTATGAAACTTTATATTTAGATACTGGACATATAGGGGAATACCCCAGATTTTTCATGGATTTATTTAATGAGTTTTGATGCTAATTTCCTGACTGAGAATTGGTTTTACTGATTTCTGCCTGAACGTGTTTTCTTGATTCAAATCAGTTTTAAGTTATGCTTTTGTGAATTAGTATATAACTTATTTATACTCGCTGGATTCAATTGGGAGTCTATTTTCTAGACATTTCTACGGATTTAAATTTGCCTGTTTGTAACACTTGGAATCACTGTTTTACCACAGTATGGTCTTGCTGTCCTAAACTTGAGATTTGGCTATTCTATTCTTTTATTAGTTATCTTGTACCCATACATGTTTATCTTGCAACTTGAACTTGTCACATGATCATGCCATATTATACTTGATATGTTTTGCACATATACATGCTTGTTTGACATTAATAATAAATAATCAAGCCGGGGTTTAGGGGAAAGATCTAATAATGGATAATTCAGAAATGTGTACTCGGAAGGGAATCTATTGATCCTACGTGATATTTGGAGCTTGATATTTGGTTATTTGGAGCTCGACACATGATTACTTGCATTTGCACACTTGACACAGAGCTTGATATATTTTGGGTATTTGGAGCTTGTTTGGAGCTTGTTATTTGGATATCTGGAGCTTGTTTGGAGCTTATTTATCTGGTTACTTGGAGCTTGATACTTGTTTACTTGGAGTTTGTCCCTGAATACATTGCCCTCTATGGTCCACTATGAAATCTAAAGCGAAACTGTTTGTTGTAGCAACCATGTAAGGTGGGCTGCATGAAGTGCTGCCTATATAGTAATCACTACAAGACTTGATACATGATACTTAAACATAATACGTGCTTGCTTGATACTTGACTACATGATACATGAGACTTGTTTCCGTAAGACTTGATACATGACACGATACATGATTACATGATACTTAACACTTGATGCATGTTTACATGATATTTGATTACTTTGCACTTGATTCATGCCATTTACACTTGTTCACTTTGCCCTGTTAGTTGTTTATTTTAACATCATGCTTATACCATGTAATTAGTTAGTTTCCCCATGTACTTGTATCCTGCATTACAAGCGGTCCGTAACTTGCAATTGACGGGTATTTGTTTTCTCTTTTCCTCTTCCCTACAATTGTTAAATTGCAAATTTTGGAGAATAGGTTCCAGATGGTATTGGTGACATGAAGTATTAGTGCTAGATCTTGTTATTATTATTTCTTGTAGTTTGCTTGAACAATATTGTATTCTTGTACTTAGATTTATCTTGTATTTGGGCAATGTGACCCCGAATATTTGTCTTATTCAAATCATGACTATTTGAGATTTATATATTTGGTTTCAAGTATTCTTGTTGGTATTTTGTTTCATATGTGTATGTTGGTTGATTCTCTTGCTTCCGACTCTGATTATTTTGTGAGATGTTGTAAAGATTCCTGAACAGCTTATGATGATGAAAGTCATTCGCTGAGCCAATGTTACGTGCTCGTATTCCGTAATTTTGGGAAGCGGGGCATGACAAATACACTAGCACATCCAACTCATTCATATGTAAAATTTTATTAGACAAAATAATTGTTCATTATTTTAGGCATATTATATTACTTCCACCTTATAATAGTTCTATCCCTAGAACTACGCTTGGTAGAGAGGAATAAGTACATGAGTTATTCAAATAACTCATGAAATACGATCCTCAATAGTCTTCAGGTTTCCTACGAACTGATTCCCCAAAGTGTCTGATGCAAGATCTCAGCATGTCTTCTAGCACTCGGTATAACTCCTTCCACCTGCCTATTTTTTTGTGGGTGAAAGGATGTGCTGAAACCTATTCATGTTCCCAAGGCTGCTTGTAGGTTCCCAAAGTAGGCCTTGCATCCCCGTTGAAGACTATCGATACCGGCACTCCCTGAAGCTTCACGATCCCTTTGATGTATACTTCTACCAGCTTCATCAGTGACCAGGTAATGTTTATTGCCAGAAAGCGTACCGGTTTGGCCTACCCAATCGAGTCGTTATCCCTTGGACTTCTAGGTAATTCCATGATGAAATCCACGCTAATATTTTCCTACTTCTATTCTGGAATAGGTAACGACTGCAGCAGTCCTTAGAGCTTCTGGGTTCCTACCTTAATCTCTAGACACACGAAACACCTAGCCACAAGGTCAGTAATGTCCCGCTTCGTTCTTGCCGACCAGTAGTACTGTTTCATGCATCGATACATCTTCTTATGGTCGGTGGCGAATACCTACTTAGAAAAGGACGAGACCAAGAAATGCGCCTTCAGTGTTCTTGCACTTAGATAGTTTTGCATATAATTCGTTCTCTTGCAGCTTCTTTAATGCTTCTGCTAAATGTTTGGCATGATCCTTTTCCGTCTTTGGCATATCTTCCTCCCTGAAGCAAGCCTGGTGGTAGCCTGACCGCAGGTTGATCTTGGAGAACAACACTGCTCCTCGAAGTTGATCTAATAAGTCATCGGATTGAGGTAATTGATACTTGTTTTGAACTACAACCTTGGTCAACTCGTGACACTCGATGCACATTCTTGATGATCCATTCTTCTTCCTTACAAGCAAAATAGGTGCTCTTCAAGGTAAAGCACTAGGCCTAATGAATCCCTCCAGTAGTAGCTCTTCAGTCTGCTTAGCTCTCGAATACATGTGGTCTTATTCATTTGAATGACTCGACCATCTAGACAAGATCTGAAACATTCGTATGTGGATTTCCACTAGCAAGTTCAGCTCGTGGCATCAGGTTCCTGCTGGCTTCCACGAATGCTCCCATAATTTGGTACACCCTTGCAAATTATCGTCTCGACATTGAGGTCACCGCCGTTGGCCCCATTGCTTTCCTCCTCGACATCCGGTTGTGCCATAATTGTTTTGTTGGTGACTATGGAATGCTAAGTACATAATATTGCAACATAAATTAACAACCATAAAAATAATATAACACACCAATATTCCAAAACACAACTTCATAACTTAATTAAACATCCAATATTTAGGTACATAAGGAATATTACATCATTCCATTCACTAGCAAAACAAAACATTTTTCAGTAGTAAAATACACAGTACTGACAGAACTAGCATCATATCAATCCATATGATTTGCATTCCTTGCCCTTGCGAATTCTTCTTGCAGCTCATCGACCTCCCTTTTGAGCCATTCATGGCATTGTTTGGTTTTCCTCTTCTCCTCCCATAGCAGGTTCGTGAGTTGGGTGAACTGGTAAGCCGCTCGGTGCTGAAATCCTTTGAGGGCTTCGACCTCCACCTTCAGTAATGCCACCATCCATTGGTCTTTCAACGGCTGCTCCTCGAGTTGACTTCCTCCATTGATATCTAATCAGTTGGCACCTCAGTGTAGCTATTCTATTATGGTCTCTGTTCAGGGGCAGAGTAAGATCAGTAGATTTGTTCAGAGAATCCACTAGGGGTGGAGTGAAGGGAGGTGATTCAGCATTCGGAAGCACGTGGGGTTCTTCTCCTTCAGAGAATTATTCTTCTTCTTCCACCATCTCAACCTCGTCACACATCTAATGTCCAGCTAAGTTTTCATTCCATCACTTGGTTTGTACTACTTATTGAAGTTTGATTTGATACCACTCTGTAATGCCTCGAATTCCATACACAGGCAATTCGTGGCACATCCAGAATATTTACTGCATTTTCGTACAACATAATACAAAAATACAGGAAAATTTAAAACTTTTTCATTACAACAGTCACTTACAATACACATCGGAATTTACACATAAAAGTACAACTTGTATAATCATGAATCCTTAATCTTGTAACACCTCCTGTCACATGATCGCACGCCCACCCCACTCGCTGACCACAGTCTTGCAATACTTCAGAACTATGGACATGTCAGTTGAATGCAACTAACGTAATGTTATTTTAAAAAAGATCCTTCAACTTTACAATCACAAATTTGAATGCAGCAGAAAAAGTATGGAAAGTGACTCTCCTAAGTATGTCAGTGTATGTCATGATCCTAATGACTAATGCACAACACTCATGCACATGATGCACCTCTAATGCACATTTGTTCGGATTCTATGCTGCCTATACAACATAGGTCTGAGGACAAGCCCTTCGTGTTCTCCTCGTTACAGGGTTCAATCCCTCGTTATGCAGCTTATAACCATGACAAGCTTCATGATTTAGACATCCTGTGAATATTGGTTCTCGTCCCAAAAATTTTGAAGGTGAATCTCCTTCCTCATATAATTCTAAAGACTATTTCACTCACATCCGGGAAGATTTGGAGAATACCTCACTTTGTAGGTCATCCTGGAACTCTCATCACACAAACGTCCCATGAGCATCGCTCCCATCCAGGAAATTCTGAAGATCAATCCATAACCGCAGATAATTCTGAAGATTATTTCACTCACATCCCAGAATACTCGGGAATATCTCACACTGTGGATAATTCTGAAGCCATTTTACTCATGTTTGTTCTTGCTTTGTCACAACTCCTTCTAGTGCATGTCATTAGCTAAAGAAAGCACAACTCAACTTAGAGCTAGTGTAACCCAACCGGATTTAACTCAACCAACTGGAATCTCTAGCCCTAGTGGCTCATTCCTAACATTCACATCTTTGCCGATATCATGGGTCCGCTCAACCTATAGAATCCACACTACTAGAAGTCCCCACTTTCACTCTAGGGTCTTCTGAGTTAGTCATAACCCTTAAAGAAATCAGAAATTGGTTCATTCATATCCAAGTTAGTCAAGTAACCATTTCCCAAAATAGTCATTCTCAATTATCTAAATTCTATTTTTCTTTAATTAAAAAAATTTCAAACCTGGTTATAATAGGATTCCAAAACTTTTAGTTTGATTAAACCATCTCTAATGTAAAATTTTAATTCAATTACCAAATCTGAAATTACTCACTAATTAAATCTGAAATTTAATTCTAGATTATTTGTACCAACTTCCATTTAAACAATCTCCTTTAAGATCAATTTTAATTTCCAAAATAATGAAAAGAAATAAACAAAACCAAAACCTGAGAAAACTCGAACTCGTGACATCTCAGCTCCCAAGCCGCACGCAGTAACCAGAACTGCACGCATCTGCCTCCATCAATGCTACTTGCACCAAAAAGCAATTTCAGTCCGATTAATGTAACGCCCCGGATTCCCGTTACCGGACATCCGTGTCACAACCAGAATCTTTGTCTTCAAATGCATCTCAACGCAGTAATAATGCAGAAATTTAAAAAAAAATTATTGCCAAATAAGGTCATTACATTATCGATTACAACCAATATCTTGTTCTTGAACAAGAATACAAATTACTCATTACATCTTATTACAAAATATTTACCAACTCCTCTTGTAAAGCTATCAGCTGTCTTCCAGAATGGTAATCGACTGATCACCGCCGAAGCTCTGCTGAGTGGTCAATCTGCTTCCCTGGAACTTGCCCCACGGCTTGAGTCTTCCATTGCGCGACTCTGATATTTCTACACCTGCTCGAAAGGTAGGATTGGTACTTAAAAGGTGGGGAACGTCAGTAATTCTACTAACGCAATGCTGATAAGAAATAGCGATCTCCAAACTGGCAACCACAAACTATATTGAATGGGAAAAGAAACATGCATCCTAATTCCCTAGTGTTCGTGTATGCCATGATCTAACAACTAAATACACCAAGTACATGTCTTATTCTAATGCAAGCAAGACTTTGGCTCTAGATCTGCATGCATCCCATACTGCATACCTTCCAGAATCAGGCATGGCCTAATCTAATGCACAAAACAAAGAATGCAAACGATGCACCTACTCTAATGCAATTCATTTGGGAACGTATGCATCCCATACTACAACTTCCTCAAAATCAACTTCAATAGAAACGTATGCATCCCATACTACATACTTTCCAAAGAGTTCACCTCTCCTGATTGTAGGAATCAATCCCTCACCATGCATCCTACTCTTGAACTCATCCTGTTCCCAATAGATTTTCATGTCTGAGGAGGTTGCAATCATTCGGTCTAGTCCCTTACTACGGTCCCTAATGTGGTGATCGCATTTGCCACTTAGTACCCGCACACAGACCTCACTCAAAAAGCCGTGAAAAACCTTCTGGTACAAAACCATGTACCCATGTCGTCAATGATCTATATAATAAAACACAAAGAAAGCTATCAAGTTGCTCTCCTTCAATCCTCCAAAAAATCAAAGGCCTAGATCTAATCTCCCAAAACATATTTTTCCCCCCAAAAGTTTCCCCCCAAAACTCATATTATATGATCAAACAAAGTACATCGTTCCGAAGACGTGCCGTAGGCACGTGTCAACGGGCAAACCTAGTTCATATATAAAACAAAACCCACGCGCATAGGAACATGACAGCCTCGAGGGTCAAATCTCCCTAACCGATAGGAGTTCCTCTCCCGTTCCTTACCCCGGATATTTGGGAATTAACAAATCGAGATACGAGACTTGCAAACTCAAAACCTGAGAACCAAATTCGTATCCCTGCAACAGGAAAAGTACAACACCCGACTATAGTCTGCTAGTACTAATGCAATTTTACATATACATCTCTATCCCAGACTCACTCTAATCCTTCAGGTAAAAAGATTGCTTCCAAAACTCTGCCCATCAACCACTGGCCCCAGCGACACAAGTCCTGCTCGCCACTTCCCCTAGCTTGGAATTCATCCATCACCCCGGCCCGCGTTCACCCTTCACTGGCATGAATTCAATTCGTCGGCACCGATCGGACATCCAATGCCTCGGTGGAAGTTCTAATCTTAGGGTCGATGGACGTAGGGTATCACCCTACCCTTGGGACTAACTCGAGTCACAACATCCTCAACAAGAGTCATGTAATACCCCGCAAAATAAAATAATTTATTTTGCATTAGTAAATAATATTAAATTTGTAAAGTTGACTATTTTGACTACTTTCTTGAAACTGCAATTATGCACTTGCAACACACGTGCAAAGTTATGAATTTTTATGTTCTTAAAATTTTATGGTTAATGATTGATTTTCCTTATTTATTTATGATATTTTAATTTTCAGATTTATTTAAATTAATTTGACTATTTTACAAATTTGTCGATTTTACACGTGCAAATATTTTTGGGTGCAAATATCCAATTTTAAATTTTTATTAAATTCTTCTACTTATAATTGAGTCTATCCTAAATTTTGGGATTTTTCTAAATAAAAAAACTATTTTTATAAATACCTCGAAAGAGAGTGGCTTTTATATAAAAAGCCGTTTTGATCTCAAACAAATAATAAAAATTCGTTTTTGCTAATTTTTGGGATTGCCATGGTCATCATTAAAAATAAAATATATTTAAATTCTATTTAGAGTCGACTTGGCAAATATTTAAACAAATATGGTGTTTTTGCAAATATGGAATTTATGTTGGATCTTGTGCAAATATTTTCCTGGAAAGTAAAAGTCAGATATTTTAATTGGAAAATTTAATATTTATTATTTGATATTATTTCTGAATTTTCTGGATTTTTACGAATATTTTATGACGTATTTGCAAATATTACAAAAAGAAGTACTTTTGTGCAAAATTACCACTTTTAGTACAAATCCGAAATTTTAATTTTTCTGGGCTGTGCTAGATGACTGGAAAATTTATTAGTAAAAGGATTTGGTTTTATTTTAATTTATTTAACTTATTTAACTATATTATTAAAGAAAAGTTTATATATGCAAAGTAATAATTTGTTAAGGGAGGTTTCCATAAACTTGTAAAACCCTAAAAACTCCAGATTTCGGCCTATATTATTGTCACTACAGCCGTCCTTCACCTCTGCAAAAATAAAATATATTTTTACTATTAACTTCTTGGAGTTTCAAAGGGGCGATCTTGGATTTTGCAAAAGAAGAGATTTTTCTTATTCTTCATTAATTCGATTGAATTTCTTTATTGAGGTGAGTGACTTGTTTGGTTTCATTTTGTCTTGTGTATGTTGTATGTGAGTAATATAAATTGTTTGTTTTTCTTAGAATGTTATATGTGGTGTTTCATCTCCTAGAAAGCATGGTAGGATTTGGGTATGAATATGTATGTTGGATTGATGATAAAAATTTGATCGTGTGAAACCCTAGTTGTTTATGAATAAAATTGTATGTGGATAATTCGAGATTGATGAGTGACCCATTGGAGATCATGGGTATGCTATTTCTTTTGTATTAATGTTGGATTGATTGAATACGGTAGATTTCACGCATAAAGTTAATAAGATGAGATTTTTTATCACTTTTGAGTATTGGTTGAATGAAACTCGATATGGTAACGTTATAAATTGATTATGTTTATGAGTTACAATGGTTAATTAATTTGAGAAATTTGAAGAAAGAATTTATGAATCAAGAGATCAGGGTCTTGAGAATCGAAATTTGGAATCAAATTGAGTTTGAAGAAATATATCCAAATTGGGGATCTTTTTGAGATTTTGGTATTGATATGGTTTGGATCTGAATACGAAGCTATTTCAATGAACAATTAATTTTTAAGAAACTCTATTTTGATTATATGGACAATTCATGTTTGATTGAATAAAATTAACAAATAGCTATTTTTATAAATTCAAGTAGTTTTGATTTAGTTTTTATGGACTATTATATCCTACAAGTTGTATTTGATCATATAAGAAATATGTTTTTTTGTAGAAATCGTTTTCATAAAGTAAAACTACGTATTGGTTGAAATGTGCACAACCAAAAATCTGCAGTCTACAGGTCGAAAGTCGACCGTCGCGACCTGGCTGCTATGTTATCAAGTTTTCTTGAAATTTTGTTCTAGACAGTCGACTGATGACTTTTTACAGTCGACTGTTATAACTTAGAATTATTTTAATTGAAGTTTTGGACTTTTCGTTGTGGACAGTCGACCGATCACTTTTTACAGTCGACTTCTAATACTTAGAATTATTTTCTCAAAGTTATTGATGTTTTCTCTTTGGACAGTCGACCGACGCTTGTCTATAGTCGACTGATACTGATGTATCTTGATATATTTGAATGTTCATTTAAATGATTTATTCTCTAAATATTTTTAATCTATAACTTACTATTCTGTACTTTATCTTCTACTAAACATATGTTTTCAAGTTGTTTTAACTGAGCAATTTATGTGGAAGATTGGTTTGGATGTTTGGGTGTGAGTCTCTAGAGGGTGTGTGACCCTAGTATACCGGCAGTTGAGATATTTATGGTTTGGGCCTGTTGAGGCATTTTAGTTGATCAGTTATTGAGATAAGTCCGGTGGGGTACACCAACTCTAGAAGATTCATAAAGTAATTAAATAACCTAAATGATAAGGACAGGCACTAGTGGTGATATGATGAACGAGAACATGGGTTATGGACCTCGTTATGGCTCGCGGTGTGAGATAACCTCCAGAATTATCCAGGTGTAAGTGAAATAGTCTCCGGAATTACCTTTGGTGTGGAATTGATCTCTGAAATTATCGGGGTCGAGGCGACGCTCATGTGGTATTCGTGTGATGAGGTGCCATAGCTTGCGGTATAAGGTATTCTCGAAGATTCCCAGGTATGAGTGAAATAGTCTTCGAATTATCTGTGGATAGAGATTGACCTCCCGAATTATCGGGGCATGGGCTAATAGTCACAGTTTATCTTTATCTCGTACTAGTCATCGTGTTAGGATTAGTTGTATAGCGGAGAATTAAACCCTACAATGTGGAGACGTTAAGGGCTTGCACCAAACCTATGTAGAGTGGGATGCATAAACTCCGACAAGTACGCATTAGAGAGTCAGCATATAGAATTATGTTTTCTTGACTTGGTTTCATGTATGTGGTTTCCTGTTTTCTACACTTGACACTTAGTTTAGTTCCACTTGATGTTTTCATGTCTAATTGTTATATCTTACCTTATATTGATCTTACTTATTACATGTTATTTATGATTCCATGTTCTATTTATGTCGTTTATTTTTATGTCACTCACACCGTTATGGCTGACCCCTTTAGTTTTGGGGGTTAGAGTTATCTCTAGCCTCATATTTTACAGGTGATTTCTTATAGCTCGGGATTTAGATGTTTGAGTTAAAGTGATGTAATGACTTATGTAATATGTAAAAGAAAGCGTTGTAAAGAAAGAAATTTGTAATTCAAGGTGTTTTGTATTCCGTTGTGCTTTGTAAACAATTGATGTAATAAAAAGTTTTAATTTTTTCTGTATTTGGTTGCTATGTTTATGATTACACCGAAGTAGATTCTGAAATTGTGCCACGTATTTCTAAGATATTATATTGGAAATTCGATGCGCTACAGATTTGGTATCAGAGCATGCTTCAATTAGTAATTTTAAACATAATACGGGGAATAAACATAAAAAGACATTTGATGTGTGAGAACCTAGGAGGACAGTAGATATGTGAGTACACAGGTGGACATTAAATAGAACCTAGGTGGACGTTAGAAGTGTAAGTACCTTGGTGGACATCTGATGTGTGTGACTTGATTATTTTGTCATGAAGACCTGTAATGAGATTTAGACTGTTTGTATGCTTAGACTTGAATGAAATTTCTTTATCGCAAGTGTATTGATTATTTTTGCATAAAGCATATATTTTCTCACTAGCTATTTTTGACCGCTTTTGTTCGCTTTGTGTATTTGATATTTTAAACTTGTATATTTTCTATCTTACTTATTAATGATCTACTATATGTTTTCCTATTTTACCCACTGTATATAATTTCTGGATTATATGATTTTTGCCAGTGTTAATTTTTATTTATTTATTTATTTATTTATTTTTAGTTATAAAATTTACTTATCTTCCGCTAGATTCTTTTAATTATTTGCTCTCTTGTATATTTTGTGTACCTCAATTTTGTGATAATTCTTGTATCCTATCACTTTTACTGTTTTATATTTGTTTGTTTACTAAATAACTTTTGTATAATTAACTTATTTTACTTTTATTCGGTTTCTTTTATTGTCAGCAATTGAATTTATTTTTAGTTTCTATATCTCCAACCGAGTTTATATTATTTCTATTCATTAGTGCAAACATTAAACTTTTACTAATCGTCTTGCTTTTCTTTTAAAACTGTTTCTATGACTTTACTATTGGTTCTTACGTTTTGTCTTTTGTCCAAATTATTATTTTGTAACTTTTGCTGTAATTCAATAGTGCATCCTTTAGCATTTCACAAACTCATTTTTATTTTGCGACTCTTACCCATTTATTTCTTGACGTCTTATTTATCTTACTTTCATGTGTTTTTCGTTACTCGCATATTTTGCTATTACTTTTACCTACCACATTAAATTTTGAATTACTACAAGATAAGTTATTACTGCAACTCCTATTTCCTTTCATTATTATTTTTACTATATTATGAAATTTGTTGTTGCATATTTACTTTCATTTATTATATGTACTTGGATTTTTCGATACTATATTTTCCGTTATTTTGTATTGTCTTGGAGCATTTAAACATGATTGCAATATTTTACTCATATAAATGTGATATGTTTC
Source organism: Hemerocallis citrina (assembly GCA_017893485.1). Taxonomy (NCBI): domain Eukaryota; kingdom Viridiplantae; phylum Streptophyta; class Magnoliopsida; order Asparagales; family Asphodelaceae; genus Hemerocallis; species Hemerocallis citrina. The sequence continues at coordinate 133,829,042 of CM030360.1, read as the reverse complement.
TGCATATTTAAATTTTTATTATTAATTGTGTTTTTGCACCTTATATTCGATATATTTATTATTACTTATAGTTGACTGCTTTTGTTATAATTTCTTTTCACTATTTAAAAGCTACTTATTAATTTGTTGCTTCATACTTTTCGAATGTACTATGTGCACCCTACTACTTATATTTTACTTAAATTTTATTATCATTACATTCTTGATTTCTACATGTACTTCCTACAAATTACTATATATGTACCACATATTTCAACATACTTACTATGCATATCATTTTACAATTGTTTAATTCCTACATTACTGTATAATTTATGATATATTTATTGTGTAAATTTGCTACACTACATATGTATTTTCTCATTCACATTTGTATTTGTGCTTATGCATGTATTTCATTTCGTTTCTTCTTACTTTTATAAATTACTTTCACTACTATTATTTTGTACTATTGTGTTTGATATTTATAATCCATGCTTCTATTTCAATATTCCATCAGATGACTTTCAACTCCATTTCTTACTTTCGCTACTATTTTTATATCACGAATTTCAAAACGTATCTTCATACTTAAATTAAGCAATCAATATCTAAGTACGTGTGGAATATTGCATCATCCCGTTCATTGTTTTATTGTAACTGGATGTCGAAATGGCAAATATGCAACTAGATGTCAATGGAGGCAAATTGCAACTGGATATCGGGGAGACAAAATGTGCAACCGAATATCCAGACGGCAACCTGCAACCTGTTGTCGTGGAGGCAAACATGCAACTTGATGTCAAGAAGGCACACTACAAACCAAAAGGGCTATAACGGCATTTCTATCCCGGCGTTCAAGTCAAACGCCGGGATAGAGAACACTGTTTTCTTTTTTTTATTAAATTGCATATCTATCGCGGCATTTAGGAACAACGCCGATAAAGAGGGAAGATATCCCGACGTGTATATTAAAACACGCCGCAATAGCCCCTATATATTTCCCAGATCAATCCCCATCGCATTTTTTATTTCCCCCAATCTCTCTCTCTCCTCCTCGCTCCATTCTCTCCCCTCGCCGCCGCCGGCTCTCTCCCCCTGTCCTCTTCTATCCCGCCCCTTTTTTTCATTTCCCATGTCCTCTTCAAAACCGTGCTCGACTTCCCACTCGACTTCGAAAAACATCGAATCGTCTTCTTCTTCTTCCTCCAAAACCCCCAAATCACTCCAAACCCTAAATCGAAACCAGTCACTGTCATCGTCGTTTTCACTGACGCCGTCGCTGTTGCTGTTGACGTCGCCGTCCCTGTTGCTATCGACGTTGCTGTCGACGTCGCCGTCGTTGTTGCTATCGACGTTGCTGTCGCCGTTGTCGTCTTCAGCCCAACGCCAACACCCCCCGTCTCCTCTCGTCTTCTTTCATTTCGATTCCCAAGCCATCGACCTCCATCTCCACCTTTCTCCACCGTCGAGCCCTGAAAGCAGCTAGGGCATCCAGATCCCTCAACCTCTCTAATCGATCTCAGCTAGGGCATCCCGATGTGTACCTATTATATGTTACTGTACTTGCATAGATTCTTACCTTAGGTTAAAAAAACTAAAAATCTGAAGCATGTTGTTTCATTTTGTTTTACTGTGATTGATGTTTTAACATTACATATGATCAACCGACAAGCACTAATCTTAATGAATTTTATGTCATTGTTGATGTACCTACAACTATTAAGAACAGCAATGCACCTGCAGCTTCTTCAGGTAACCAAAAAATCTTTTCCTTTACATTTCCATGATAATTTGTTTAGTACGTATAAGATAACATTGCAGACACTAAGCCAACAATTCTTGGTAACTATTATGTCATTCAGGTCATTCTGATGAATTTGAGAATGGATCAGCTGGTGAAGTTTCTGATGACAACTCGGTGGAAATTCATAATGTTCTTGGATCTCAGTCCTCCATCGATCATGGAAAATTGATGTTGAGCCAGGGTCAATATGGTCTGTGTAGCAATTCTTCGAGGTAGTACCACTAATCTTCGTCTCTTACTTTTGTTTAGGTTATTTTTCAATAATTTACAGATTTAAAAGTGCAATTACCAGTTAATTTATGTAATTTATATTTAAACACCTTATTGTGAGTGAAAAGAAGACCTTTGTATATTGTTGTACAATTCGAAATCAGAATAGAAAACTTTGAGATATTAAGTTGTAATGTAAATAGAAGTTGATATAACATTAGGATATTATCAAGTAAATCATTTATTAACCTCCTATTTGAACTACTCTTTGCATTGTATTGCTAAAAAGCTCCCACTTTAAAGGAAAATAAATTTTATGTAAAACTTGCTATAATTGGATCTTATTATAAATTAGTTACTATATAAACAACCTTAACTTTTAATCAGATTATTAATTCATAGAGCCTAACTCTTGAGTTAGTAAGTGAGTATTGGTTACAAATATACCACACTAATGTATTGCACAAACAATCCTTAGATAGGTGCATTTATAAAATTGATAATTATATGATTTAATATCTCTAAGTGGAAGTAGGTAACTTCAAAAATCAATTATAATTATAATGTATAGAAAATGTCTAGGGTTAGTGTTACTCGCAATTTGTTACTATATGAACTGCATTGTAAACACTCCATTAGCCCTGTTCTTTTAGTCTGAACTCAGCATTAACCCTGACTGTGAACTCCCCTTCTGTTGTTATGAATTTCAGAGGCCATAACTTAAGATGATACCATTCAGAAACAAAATGACCAAGCAAAAAAGTTTGTGATTTTTTAGTATGACATATATAGATTTGATTATGCTAATTCAATACCCACAGAGCCTTCTTTGCTTGCTGTATTTTGAGTTCCTGATAATGTCAAGAAATGGAGGATAATGTCATCATGGACAAGTCTCGTATGTTTTTAATTGCCTTTTACTAGAAGCTAATTCGATGTAATGAAATTTGGGTACGTTTTATTTCTGTTAATTTCATTAAGTTTGTGAACTAAAACTAAATTCTTGTCAAACCGAGTGATCTTATGATCACGAAGGTGATTGGGAAATAATAAATCCATGCTTTGCGTCTTAGTGGTAATTTTCTGTAATGTGATTATTTTAGTTGCATGATAATATCTTCTTTATAATGTTTGATTTGAACTCTGTGAAGTTATGGAAAACAGAGGTATATAGGGTCCCAAATGTAACGGGATTTTAGTTTTCTTACTTGTTAGTATAACTTATGTTAAAATCTAAATCAATTAATTTGATTTTAGTTTTAATTTTAATGAAAGTTTAATAATTTGTAATCAAAATAGAAATTCATATGGCTTAGGATATAAAAGATGCTCTTAACAGTTAGCTCACCTTAAAGGCGGAGCACACCGCCAGACACTTTTGCCTTTTTCAACATTAATTGTTGAGATTCTAAGTTTAATTATTATATTTTTTTTCTTTACTTCAGAATTATCAAAAGCAGGAAATGGAAGCAGCTCAGTTTGCGAAGAAGCAGAGTAGCTACAAGCTTTTGGATGCAGATGATGACGACGACGATGATATTCCAATGCCAGCCACCCAACAGAGAAGCGGTGGGGCCCCCAAGAAAAGGTTTAGGAAGAAGGGGGAGACTCGGGATAATGAAGATGAAGATGATGATGAGGCATAGTGTTAGAACCTATTTTTCACTTTTTGTTTCTCGTGTTTAGATGATTTTATGAAATTTCTCCCAGTGGGTCCCTTATTGGATTCTGTGTTGCAGGCACCTGCAGTTGGAGGGAACGAACAGAATGTTCGTAGACGAGCTTCAAAGGCAGATGAAAGTGAAGACGATATGGAAGTAAGTGTTTTCTATAATTTTATGTTCCGTGTGTTCCATCAAACATGGTCTAGTTAGATGTTGTTCTATTGCACATAGATTGGAAGTTTTTTTAATTATCATTCTTTCTTTCTTTCTTTCTTTCTTTCTCTCTTTCTTTTGAAGAATGTTATGTTTTGAATTACATTGTTTCAAAGGTTTGAAATTTTGATGCCAGGCTTATCTTGTATCTTGTGGAAGATAGTAGTATGCCTAACTGTAAATTGCATTTGCAGTAGTTCTTATATTTTTCTTATGGGTGCTGTTCCTTCTCATTTGGTACATATTGCATCTAGAAATATTGTCAATATCATGTTCATCTTTCTAAATAATTGATTGTCTCATTATCTTTGTCTAGTCTGAAGAAGCCATGAGGCGTGATCAAGAAGAACGTGAACAATTGGAGCGTAATTTGAAAGAAAGGGATGCTGCTGGGACTCGTAAGGTTTGTGATGATGGTCAATTATATTTTTCCTATTTGCAATGGATAAATAAATAGTAAATGATATATTCTTATTTCTACTTCTAGGCAAGATTCAAAATTTAGCTATCTATTATGAAAAGAGGGAAAAGCATATTTGAATCTGTAAGATATTTTCTCAGGGGGTAGCTTTTATTCAAGCAGAATGAGAAGGTCGGGAAGGATTTGTAGCTCTTGTTGCTTTTCATATTGCTAGAGGATCCTCTTAAAGCCTGAATGTGGTGTTGTATTTGCCATTGATCTTCAATACCATCTGTCATTTCTCTTCATTACATTCCTAAAGGTGAAACTCAACGGCAAAGCTCTTCCTTTATACATACATTTATGTTGTCTTACTTGCATTGTCATCTTCATATTTGTCATTTCTCTCCATACCTGCCTCGACCTAGTTAGTAGTTCCCCAACCTCTTTATGTGTAGGCTGCTTTGTGTGCATAGGTGTGTTTTCTGAAATTTTACATTTATGTGTTGATACAATGTTTGAGAAATCAATTATTCTTTTAGTTTCTCATGTATACACTATGTTCTTCCTTTTTAACTGTGCCACTTTTTGGTGATCAATAATTGATGGGAACTTCTGAAAGGCTAGTAAAAAACTATGTTCTTATTATCTGCACTCTTGTTTTGTAGGTAATGGAGCAAAAGTTGTCGAAGAAGGAAGAAGGTATAATATATTTGTATTGTTGCACCATTTACTACTAGCCGACCCCTACTAGTTGGGAAAAAGGCTTTGTTGTCGTTGTTGTTGCACCATTTACTACTCTCCAGAGTTTTTGTTTTAATTTACTTCTCCTAATTCTGTAGAGGAGATGTTCCGAAGGTCAAAAGCTCTCGAGGAAAGTGACACGTCGAATCTAAGGTTCGTGGATTCCAACTTTGAGAACAATTATTTATCTTATTTTATTTATTTGTTGTCCGGTAATCCGATTTATGTTGCATACTCATTCTCCTTATACTTTTCCAGACAAGTCTCGAGGCAGGTATATCTCCAGAAACGAAGGGGTCAAAAGCTTGTCAGAAATTTTGTTATTATAACCTGATATTTTCTCTCATATGATAAATTACATCCTTAGTATTGTTCCTTTTAAATTTCGAACCTACGGAAAGTGTACTGTCTTTAACTAATTGATGTAATGTTTGGTGTGCTTTCTTAGGGATGATATAATCGATCATGAGTACATCTTTGAAGGTGTTAAGCTGACAGAAGCTGAAGAAAGAGAACTCAGGTATGATTTATGGTACACATATTAATTTCAAGCAGTATGATATGCTTTCTAATGCCACTGTTTTCGTCCTGAATTGAGTTTTCTTGTTCTTTTTCTATTCAATTACCACAAAGTTAGTATTGCTTGCAATTTTTATTCGATGAAGAGATTTGCTCATATGTGTGTTTACTTGGTCAAGTTTTCTTTTCCATTTGCATTCTGCCTTATGTTCCTTTTTCCGCAACTATTCTTTTCATACTATTATACAATGGGACAAGTAGGTGTGTAGCTGGCTTAAATAGGTTATCATGTTTAGTTGTTTATTAATGTGAAGTTTTGACTGGCTTAATTGGTTATCATGTTTAGAATAGATAGAGCTCTAAGGAGCTCCATCCAAATATATAAAAGAAAAGAAGTCCTAGTACACGAAGTTCTGAGCTAACAGAAAGGTTTAGCTCTTAAAATCAACAAAAGTACATATCAGAATAGCAAAATACAGAACATCAGTACAAGAACAGTTGACTAATGCCTTGTTTTGTTTACATGTTCCAGACATTATTGCAGGAAGGGTTCTAATGTCCAAAAGAGTAAGTTCTGACTACTAGTCATTTTACCGTAATGTGTAAGCCTAATGGCAGTTATATATTTCTTCCCTCAGTATATAATCACCAGTCACATACATAGCAATAAAGATGTTGATCACCTAGTCCACTCCTTATTCGTATCTGCAACCATGTACGATACTAATTTTGTTACACACTCAACCACACGATCCATTAACTCCTTCATTACCACTTTTATCACTAACCATTCTATCCACTCGCACATACATTATTTGACTCCTCCACTTCTAGGATACTAACTTTGTAACAAACATACACGCAACACAAAGCATATACCTTATACATTATTATATGTAGGGTTAACCACCCAATTTCAAGTGATATAATTTCCATGCCGTGAGGGAGATATGTGCTATAATCATAATCTGGAACACCACTTTCTTGGAAATATTATTAGGGTGAATTGGAAAAAACCCCTAAAGTATACTAAATTGATGTCATATGGAAAAAAAATCCCTAAAGTTTCTATGCAATGAAATATAAGCTTCTGATGTCATATGTGCAGATTCTGTAAACTAAATTGATGATGAAATATTTATGTTTTTTCTACAAGGCCAGCGTATTCCATCGGTTTCCAGTCACGCACATACACTAGGGCAAAATAACGATGGAATTGGAAGCAACAGTGGGCCACACGAGGAGACTCCCCTGCTGTAGTTTGTCTAATTTGGACTTTTTTAAAATGTATTGTAGGAATTATATATATGTTTTGTAATAACTAAGTGTTGTACAACATATACATTTGATACTCGTTGTATGACAGTTTATGTGTTACATATTTTGTTTTCTATTGAGTTGTTTTTGTGATGCGACTTTTGGTTCTTGATTATGATGTTATTATTGATTTTAAGATTTAAGCATTTAAATTTAATATGATTACATGTATTTGTAATATGCGATTAATTACTGATTTTTTCAATTCAAAATTTTATAATAAAATGCTACAAAAAAAAACTACCTGTCGCGGCGTTTACCAAGAAACGCCGCAATAGGTACTACAGCTTGAGTACCCTCTATCGTGGCGCTAGACAAGCGCCGCTGCAGGGTACCAATGTTAGCTATTACTCAGGGGAGCAATTCCGGCGCTTGGAAAAAGCGCCGCTATAGCTCTAATTTTTTCAAAACGAAACGTTCCTGTAACGGCGGTTTGGCAGCGCCGTTATAGGTGGACACCCTATAGCGGCGGTGCCCGTAAACGCCGCGATAGCCTATATGGCTATAACGACGCACTTTCTAACGGCGCTTTTAGCGGCGATTTCAGAAGCGCCGTTATGCGCTATAACGGCGCCAAAAAATGCCGCTATAGCCTTGTAAAAGCGCCGCTATAGCCTGTGTGGTTTGTAGTGGCAAGTCTACAGTTGGACATCAATGAGGCAAACCCACATTAAAGAATTTCTACTATAACAACCCCATTAGTGTTTTATGTATATATTACTTATCAATGTCTTATTCTTTTGTACTGGTTCATACCATTTTATGAGATTTTAAAACTTAACCCATTACTGGTTTGTTTTACTCAATTTTTTTAAACCATTGTTACTCTATATTTCTTTAAATCTGTTTGATATACTCTCGTATCTCATCTTGCTCACTTTTTTTATTTTTGGACTTTGGTCCTTCTGATTTCTTGGTATGATTTCTGCTCTCCTTCGCATTTTCCCTATTCATAACAAATATTTTAATTTTCACTTAATTTTCATTAGATTCTCTAAATTTGCATACTACCTAAATTATTTTGTACGTCTTTATTTTATTCTTTCTTAATATTTTCCTTTTGGGATTTTTACTTCGTTATGTCCATTTTATTCAAGCATTATGTGTTTAACAAGTTTTTCTGATCGATCAATTCTTACTTTTGACTATTTCTTTTACTTATTTGCTAATTGATATTTCAAGATTTTTACTTATATAATGAAACTAATGGTAAAGAAATATTTTCTTTATGACATTTTGTTTATACCAATTTACGCTTTACGTTTCCATGTAATTTGAACTAGTATAGTTTATTTTACTCTATTTTGTGTTTACAAAATTTTTATGTTTGTGTTAAGATTGAATACATCAACTATGGTCTAAGCTTTCGTTCTTTTGTAAGTACTATTCATTGCTACCGTTTTCCAATTCTTTGGCATTTTAGATTTCTCACTTACTGTTTTTTCCCCACGTTCTAATTAATGATTTGATGCTTACTTTTGCAATATTCAATGAACTTCTTTTAAGTCTTCTTGTGTGTGTGTGTGTATATATATATATATATATATATATATATATATATATATATATATATATATATATATATATGTATTGGTTTATTTTGCTCGTTACCTTTTAATGTGTTTTTCGAGTATTGTTTGCAATGTCGATATTCACTAGTATACTCATTATTTTTTTGTCTTGTACATTCATTATTATTAATATTTTCTTTACTTAACTAAATTTTTCCGTATTTTTATATCTTGACTGGTTATTTTTCCCAAAACTATTTTTTTTATAACTTTTAAGTATGTGTTCCTTCGTTGTATGTATGTTTATCAACCTTTTATATTTTGGTTTTCTCTTTACTTTTGACTTCTTATTCTATAAGAATAGTCGTGCTATTTTCTTGCGTTTTGTGATTTATCGTATATTCTATTGGATTTCTTATACTTTTGCCATGTCAGTTTTCGCCTTTTTCTCTTTGAGATATAATTATATGTTATATTTTTTTTTGCTTAGTAATTAAATCCAATTATAAAAATAATGATAGAGTAAATTTCCGAAACTATCTTATAAGTTTTGTATTTTGTTTCTTTTGCTTAGAGAAGTTCTGAGGACAAAACTTTTCTAAGGGAGGAGTGATGTAATACCCCACAAAATAAAATGATTTATTTTGCATTAGTAAATAATATTAAATTTGTAAAGTTGACTATTTTGACTATTTTCTAGAAACTGCAATTATGCACGTGCAACACACGTGCAAAGTTATGAATTTTTGAATTCTTAAAATTTTATGTTTAATGATTTATTTTCCTTATTTATTTATTATATTTTAATTTTCAAATTTATTTAAATTAATTTGACTAGTTTAAAAATTTGTCAATTTTACACGTGCAAAATACGTGCAAATATTTTTGGGTGCAAATATCCAATTTTAAATTTTTATTAAATTCTCCTACTTATAATTGAGTCTATTCTAAATTTTGGGATTTTTCTGAATAAAGAAACTATTTTTATAAATACCTCGAAAGAGAGGGACTTTTATGTAAAAAGCCGTTTGGATCTCAAACAAATAATAAAAATTCTTTCTTACTGATTTTTGGGCTTGCCATGGTCATCATTGAAAATAAAATATATTTAAATTCTATTTAGAGTCGATTTGGTAAAGATATAAATATGGTGTTTTTGCAAATATGGAATTTATATTGGATCTTGTGCAAATGTTTTCCTAGAAAGTAAAAGTCAGATATTTTAATTGGAAAATCTAATATTTATTATTTGATATTATTTCTTAATTTTTTGGATTTTTACGAATATTTTATGACGTATATGCAAATATTACAAAAAGAATGACTTTTGTTCAAAATTTTCACTTTTAGTACAAATCCGAAATTTTAATTTTTCTTAGCTGTGCTGGATGACTGGAAAACTGAGTAGTAAAAGGGTTTGATTTTATTTTAATTTATTTAAATTATTTAACTACTTTATTAAAGAAAAGTTTATATATGTAAAGTAATAATTTGTTAAGGAAGGTTTCCATGAACTTGTAAAACCCTAAAAACTCCAGATTTCGACCTATATTATAGTCACTACAGCCGTCCCTCTCCTCTACGAAAATAATATATTTCTTTACTATTAATTTCTTGGTGTTTCAAAGGGGTGATCTTGGATTTTGCAAAAGAATGGCTTTTTCTTATTCTTCATTAATTCGATTGAATTTCTTCATTGAGGTGAGTGACTTGTTTGGTTTCATTTTGTCTTGTGTATGTTGTATGTGAGTAATATAAATTGTTTGTTGTTCTTTGAATGTTATATGTGGTGTTTCATCTCCTAGAAAGCATGCTAGGATTTGGATATGAATATGTATGTTGGATTGATGATAAAAATTTGAACTTTTGAAACCCTAGTTGTTTATGAATAAAATTGTATGTGGGTAATTCGAGATTGATGAGTGACCCATTGGAGATCATGGGTAGGCTATTTCTTTTGGATTAATGTTTGATTGATTGAATACGGTAGATTTCACGCATAAAGTTAATAAGATGAGATTTTTTATCACTTTTGAGTATTGGTTGAATGAAACTCGATATGGTAACGTTATAAATTGATTATGTTTATGATTTATAATGGTAAATTAGTTTGAGAAATTTAGAGAAAGAATTTAGGAATCAAGAGATCAGGTCTTGAGAATCGAAATTTGGAATCGAGTTGAGTTTGAGGAAATATATCCAAATTGGGGATCTTTTTGAGATTTTGGTATTGATATGGTTTGGATCTGAATATGAAGCTATTTCAATGAACAATTAATTTTAAAGAAACTCTATTTTGATTATATGCACAATTCATGTTTGATTGGAAGAAATTAACAAATAGCTATTTTTATAAATTCAAGTAGTTTTCATTTAGTTTTTATGGACTATTATGTATCCTACAAGTTATATTTGATCATATAAGAAATACGTTTTTTGTAGAAATCGTTTTCATAAAGTAAAACTACGTATCGGTTGAAATGTGCACAACCAAAAATTTGCAGTCTGCAGGTCGACAGTCGACCGTCGCGACCTGGCTGCTGTGTTCTCTAGTTTTCTTGAAATTTCGTTCTGGACAGTCGACTGATGACTTTCTAGAGTCGAATGTTTTTACTTGGAATTATTTTAATTGAAGTTTTGGACTTTTCGCTCTGGACAGTCGACCGATGACTTTTTATAGTCAGCTTCTAATACTTAGAATTATTTTCTCAAAGTTATTGATGTTTTCTCTCTGGAAGTCGACCGACGCGTTTCTATAGTCGAATGATACTAATGTATCTTGATATATTTGAATGTTCTTTTAAATGATTTATTCTCTAAATGTTTTTAATCTATAACTTACTATTCTATACTTTATTTTCTACTGAACATATGTTTTCAAGTTGTTTTAACTGAGCAATTTATGTGGAAGATTGGTTTGGATGTTTGGGTGTGAGTCTCTAGAGGGTGTGTGACCCTAGTATACCGACAGTTAAGATATTTGTGGTTTGGGCCTGTTGAGGCATTTTAGTTGATCAGTTGTTGAGATAAGTCCGGTGGGGTACACCAACTCTAGGAGATTCGTAAAGTAATTAAATAACCTAAATGATAAGGACAGGCACTAGTGGTGATATGATGAACGAGAACATGGGTTATGGACCTCAATATGGCTCGCGGTGTGAGATAATCCTCGAAATTATCCAGGTATGAGTGAAATAGTCTCCGAAATTACCTGTGGTGTGGGATTGATCTCTGGAATTATCGAGTCAAGGCGACGCTCATGTGGTATTCGTGTGATGAGATGCCAATACTTGCAGTGTGGGGTATTCTCGAAGATTCCCATGTGTGAGTGAAATAGTCTCCAAAATTATCTGTGGATAGAGGAGATTGACCTCCGGAATTATCGGAGTATGGGCTAATACTCACAGTTTATCTTTATCTCGTACTAGTCATCGTGCTAGGATTAGTTGCATAGCGGGAGATTAAACCCTACAATGTGGAGACGTTAAGGGCTTGCACCGGACCGATGTAGAGTGGGATGCATAGACTCCGATAAGTACGCATTAGAGAGTCAGCATATAGAATTGTGTTTTCTTGACTTGGTTTCATGCATGTGGTTTCCTGTTTTCTGCACTTGACACTTAGTCTAGTTCCACTTGATGTTTTCATGTCTTATTGTTATATTGTTATATCTTACCTTATATTGTTCTTACTTATTATATGTTATTTATGATTCCATGTTCTATTTATGTCGTTTGTTTTTATGTCACTCACACCATTATGGCTGACCCCTTTAGTTTTGGGGGTTAGAGTTATCTCTAGCCTCATATTTTACAGGTGATTTCTTATAGCTCGGGATTTAGATGCTTGAGTTAGAGTGATGAAATGACTTATGTAATATGTAAAAGAAAGTGTTGTAAAGAAATAAATTTGTAATTCAAGGTGTTTTGTATTCCGCTATGCTTTGTAAACAATTGATGTAATAAAAAGTTTTAATTTTTCCTGTATTTGGTTGCTATATTTATGATTACATTGAAGTAGATTATGGAACTGTGCCACGTATTTCTAAGATATTATATTGGAATTTCGGGGTGCTACAAGTCAACCACCAACTAGACCAGCTATAGACAACATTCATCCCCAAACAACGAGTTATCAGCTCTTATGTACAAAAGGGGCAGGTTCTTCCAACACTTAGTAAAAACCATGACTAAACAAACTATGGTGTTTCTGCCTGAAAATTAAAAAAGGTCATAACTCCCACAATACAACTCAGATTTGGGTGTTCTAGCCCAATCTGGAAAGCTAAAGATCTAGGCTGCAACTCTCTTGTTGATCATCACCTCAGATTCAGTTATTTAATTCCTCAAAATAGTCTCACAAACCTCAGCATGTGTACTTCCTGTACACTACCTGCACCTTACCGATAGCATAAAACTCTACCTGCTCATCGGAATGATACAAATCCAGGTTCTGTGGAAAGGTGTGAGTATCCTCTATAACTTTCTAGTTGATCACCAATCCCAATCTTTCATTTGATTACCCTAAAAAATTCATTTTCCTCAGGAATATAGAACCACACACAAAGCATTACTCAAACAGAGCCTATATCTCAAAATCTGGTATCTGTCCCAACTTGAAAAAACCATATCTATTGTTCTACTTACAGGAATTTCTTGAAGTAGGGATTTTTGGAAAGCTCATGATGTCTACTACAATTTCCTAGTTGTATACTTTCTCAAATTCTTCCCATACAGAGCCATAAGGGTACCATCTTATCAGAGTGTCAATCCTGAATTCTGCACAGTACATGCTAAAATATTCATAATAAATCACATGCATAACCTACTTTCATCAAATTTACATTTTCAAAAAGTAGACAACGTCATGAATAGTATGCACAAAGGATCACATCCTGATTCCAAATATTCAAGGAGTTCTACCTATTACAATCAGGTATAAAAGTTCTACATTCAGTCACTGTCTTGACTACTCTTGATTAATTAATTTTGAACATGCATCCAATGTCATTGTCATGCCCCGCTTCCCAAAAATACGGAATACGAAGTGCGTAACAAAAGCCCGGCGAATGATTATTATCATCCTTAAACTGTTTCAAGAAATCCTTACAACATGTCACAGTAAGATCAGAGTCGGAAGCCAGAAAAATCAACCACATGCACATATGAACCAAATACCAACAAGAATACTTGAAATAAAATACATTAATCTCAAATAGTCATGATCTGAAATACACAAATAATCTTGGGTCACATCGCCCAAATACAAGAAATAATACAAGTCTCAAAACTCAAGAATACTACAAGTCTCACAAATACAATATAATGTTCTAGCATGAAACAGAAATAATAATAATAATCCAAGAGCAACTAATACTGCAAGTCTCCAGCATCACCTTGAACCTGTTCGTCATAATCTGCAATTCATAGAATGCATGAAAGAGGAAAGAGAAAACACAAGTACCCGTCAATGGCAAGTTCGGGTCACAAAATAGAGTAGGAAACAAGCACATGAAATGGGATAACTAACTAGCATGTGGTACAGGTATAAAGTCAACCTAGTCAAACTAGCATGGTAAAAGTATCAAGGGACACAGCATAAATCAGGTATCCTATAAACATGCATCAAGTGTCAAGTATCGTGTAATCATGCATCAAGTATCAGGTTTCAAGTCTCATGTATCATGTAGTCAAGTATCAAGTAAGCAAGTATCATGTCAAGTATCTTATTCAAGTGTCATGTTCGGGTATTAAGTTCAAGTCTTGTGTGATTACTATCTAGGTAGCACAACATGCATCCCATTCTACATGGTTGCTACAACAAAGCAATTACGTTTTAGATTTCATAGGGGACCATGCAGGGCAGTATACTCGAGTACAGGAACAGAAAATAGGTTCATGAAGCAACAGGTACACGAATCATCCGATTCATGCAGCAACAGGTTCATAAAGCAACAGGTACACGACCAACAGATACGTGCAGCAACAGGTAATAGGTACATGAACCAAAGGTCCATGCAGCAACAGGTAACAGGTACATGAACCAAAGGTCCATGCAGCAACAGGTACACGACCAACAGGTACGTGCAGTAACAGGTAACAGGTACATGAAACAAAGATCCATGCAGCAAAATGGAAAACATGGGCCCCCTTCCGAGTACACGTTTCTGAACTATCCACTATTAGATCTTTCCCACAAACCCCGACTTGATTACTTTTAGTTATTAATGTCCAACATGCATGAATACGTGTAAACTAGTGTCAAATAAGCATGGTGGGATTAGGTTAAGTTCAGGTTTTCAAATCAGCGTGCATGGTTAATAAAGATCCACATATTCGAGCAAAATATACAAGGTTCATAAACAGAACAGCACGACTAGTCAGCACTAAATCAGTGATTCAGAGAGCTACAGACATGAAAATCATGATCCGTCGAAGGATCTGGAAACTAGACATCCACACGCTTCTAACAGGGTATAATAAAGACCTATACTAGTTCGCAACATCTCATCTTAAAATTCATTTCAACACAGATTTCATGTACAGCCAGAAAACAGGGGAATGACTTCCAACACATATAAACAGCATGCAAAGTCATCAAATAAATCCATGAAAATTCTGGGGTAATTCCCTACATATGTAGACTCAAAATAATAATTTTCATAATTTTTCAGAAAATATAGATATGTTTTCAAAAATGAAAAGTAACACAAAACATGGTTTTGATGGATCTGAAATTTCTCAACACTGCTGTACGAAATCAACCATATCTCGCAAACAGCGCATCGAAATCCACTTCCGTCAAAACGGAGTGAAAGTAGATAAAATTCTCCAACTTTCATATCTCACATAAAATCTTCATACAGTAATTATAACTAGGGTGAAAACGGCATTCAACATAGAGCAACACGCAGTTTACAGCAACAGTACATTCTAGAAAAGGGTACAAGACATCGCTCAAAACTTATCTTTAAAATACCACATAAATCTGAGAACTACCTAACATCATGGCGAAACACTGGAGAAAATATTGTGGCATGATATCATGTACAACTTGGATCTTGAAAATAAATAGATAATAAAATCTACCCCGTGCTGAATCTGGAAACTACCGACATACAGTCACTAAAATAATCATAACTAATTCATAAGAACTCCAAACGGGGTGAAACCAGTGGGGTAAGAAAATAGATTCAGTCCTCTACAAATTACTCAGAATTATCCATGTTGAGATTCGGACTCTAACCAAGGCAAAAACAGCAATCTATTCAGTACAACCCAAATTTCCAGATTTCACAACTAAAATTCAAAACGTCATAACTTCTACAAAAATGATCCAAACTCATCCAGATTCGAAACGCTGCATACCCATTATCTAAATATCATGTCTAAGGGTTTCTAACATGTCAAAACCTAATATTTTCAAGTGGGCAATCCATCAAACATGGTTCATGCGCTATTTGACCTATGCGATCAAAATCGCGCTTTGGGTGAAACCTATGGCATAACCTATCAAAACTCATGTTCTATGTCATCTATGGCCTGTTTTGAACAATAGAGACAAAACCCATAATTAAAAATTAAACTTTTGGCCGTCTCTAATCTCAACTACCCTATTAGGTGAACTTTCTACTTGTATCAAACTAATGACATGATGTACAAGTTACTTGCCTTTTTGACGATGCACGCGACGCTACGAAACTTAGCAATGAAAACCCACGAGCAAAAGTCCTTCCACGCGTGATATCAAGCGAACCCACGAGCCGAAACTTGCCTACGATCGTCTCCTTGACGCACGAACTCAAAGTGGGTGATGCCCACTTGTCAAAATCAGCAAAGGGAGAGGTTGAGGTGCTGTTTTGGGAAGATGGTACTGATTTGGGTGATCGACAACTAAAGGAGAGGGAAAAAGTGGAGTTTTTATGTGTCGAAGTTGTAGTATGGCGGATGGGGAGGAGTATGGATGAAGGAGGTGGCCGGCAAGGGGGTAAAACTGGTCGGTTTTGGAGATGGAAGGTCAGGCCTAACTCAAGGAAGGAGGGGAGGCCAGTTACAATTAGGAGAGGGAGAGAGAAAGATTAGGGTTAAGGTTTTGGGAGATTAGGGGGTTATTTATATGGGTCAAATGTGGGGTAATGGGTAGTGAATATCAATAGAAATTAATAGGTATACAATTGGGTAATGGATATTGAGTAGATTTCAAATGGGGATACAAAATGCAATGAATCCTATGGCTCCCAAAAATCTCCTTAAGGGCCAAAAATCTCCAATTGATCAAAACACTTCCAAAAATTCACCATAACCCAAAAATAATTATTAAATATGAACGGGACCAAGAAAATGAGGAAAATATCTCAAATTGACGAAAAACGGACAAACGGCGCACAATCAGCACAAGGAGGTCAAAAATGCAAGAAAATTAATATATAATGAAATAATTCAATAAGAAAATTAATACAATAACTAATAATTATAATTTATGAAATAATATAATTTTAACAATAAAAATAAAATAAATTAATGATGTAAATAACCATAGTAGAAAAATAATACGGATAGTAACAATATTAATAATAATAAAATGATAAAAATAATAAAGGCAATAATAAAAATAATAAGAACTGTATTAAATACAAAAATTATAGAAAAATAGTTACAGCTAAAATTACAGATCAAAAAAATAGATTTTAAATTGGAAAAATCCAATAATACCTTTTGACAAAATAGTTGAATACCGAAAAAATAATTTGCGAAAATTTTAAATACAGAAAATATCGAAAAATACCTTTCTGGGAAAACAGGGGTTACAGTCATCCAAATAATTTCAATAATATTCTGTAGAGTCCAGATGCATGCATGATAACATAGTAAAAATTTTAGACATAGATCATGAGTCAATTAATTCTAAGAATTCCTACAAGTTTAGTTGTTACAATAGACAGACCCAGTCTCTGCCTTACGACTCAGTCCTCAAATTTTGATTTTATTAAAATATCAAATAACATTAGAAATATCCGAAATAAATCATGTAGCTTCTAGACATACATGAGATCATTCTCTGAAAATTTCATGATCAAATTCGATTTATTTTGTTCTCTGGAAATTTGGGACTACAGCATACAGATCATGTTTTCTATTTCCATTTCCAGATTCTAACAATCTACTCCTAACCAATCATTTCCATAGCTATTATGTAACACCCGGTATATATATAATATTATATAGAGATATATAATAATAATAATAATAATAATAATAATAATAATATATATATATATATATATATATATATATATATATATATATATAAAGAAAAAAGAATGGAAGGTGAAATAAAAGGTGATGACGTGGCTTGGAAGAGAAAGAAAGGAAATGAGTTAGATGGTGGCCTATCGATGATCCTATGGGAATTAATAGTGTGATGGGCCTATGAGATGTTCTATGGGGCTAAGGAAGGATATGAAGGAATGAATGGAATTAGTGTGTGCTGGTGTGGTGTGTGCTTGATCGGTTGACTAAGGGAATAATCCCATATCGGTTGGGACTAGGAGTAGGAGTGAGTATATATTAGGAAAGCCATATGATAAAGGCACCTAAGGGTTAACCCACCTTTTGATGGTGCCTGTGGTGGGTGTGGTTAGAGTTTTGCGTTCGTTCTTTCGCGTGTGCACACGTGTAGCCGCGTGCGCAGCTGAGCCGGGCTCGGAGCGTTACAAATGGTATCAGAGCCGACTTTCGATACCGAGTGTGTGCAAGATGTACGCCTGAGAGGGAGCTAGGTTGGGACAGGTCGCCCGGGAAGGGGACTGTACAACTAGCAGAATCAGGGTAATCCTCTCCACATCGGCTAGAAAGTGATCCTGAATCAAGTTGTAAGTCCGGGCTCAGCGAGGACGCTGAGTTCTTAAGGAGGGGTGTGTGTAACACCCGGTATATATATAATATTATATAGAGATATATAATAATAATAATAATATGTATATATATATATATAATAAATAAAGAAAAAAGAATGGAAGGTGAACTAGAAGGTGATGACGTGGCTTGGAAGAGAAAGAAAGGAAATGAGTTAGATGGTGGCCTATCGATGATCCTATGGGAATTAATAGTGTGATGGGCCTATGAGATGTTTTATGGGGCTAAGGAAGGATATGAAGGAATGAATGGAATTAGTGTGTGCTGGTGTGGTGTGTGCTTGACCGGTTGACTAAGGGAATAATCCCATATCGGTTGGGACTAGGAGTAGGAGTGAGTATATATTAGGAAAGCCATATTATAAAGGCACCTAAGGGTTAACCCACCTTTTGATGGTGCCTGTGGTGGGCGTGGTTAGAGTTTTGCGTCCGTTCTTTCGCGTGTGCGCACATGTAGCCGCGTGCGCAGCTGAGCCGGGCTCGGGGCGTTACATATTACTACATGATTCATGCAATAAAATCAAATAAGAGAAACAAGACTAAAGTTTAAAGAACTCCCCACCCTTGAGTGTAGTTGATAAGAAGAGAATAGCTTGGCCTTCCTCCTTGATTCCTCCTCCAAAGCTCTTGATTTTCCTCTTTTTCTTGCCTTCTTTCACTCTCTCCTTCTCTCTTTTTTTTTGAAAATTTCAGAACTAAATGAGAGTGAAAGGGAGGGGTTTAATAATGAAATGAGTGGATTGAGGAGTGCAAGGGGGTTGGCCGGCCTAGGGGGGTTTAGGGGTGAGGTGGAGTCCATGTGGAAAAAGGGTTTTCTCAAAACCAAGTCCCCTTGCCCATGGTTTTGAGAGAGGATATTTTGCATGGCTTGATCTTAACCATAGATCAAGATGGATGAGGGATGAGAGGTTGGATTTGTGTGCATGGCAAAATATTTCCAATGTGGCTTTACACAAATAAATATTTGCATATGTATCGTAGATACATACTAGTGTATGTACTAGTACCAATTCTCTCATCCATGTGCACAATCATGAAACTAGTCGTTCATATCCATATATAAATCAATAATTATTTGAAAAAATACATAATCGTGTGCAATTCTCAATTGTACACGGATTATAATGCAAAATAGTTATATGCTATTTTGCGGGGTGTTACAATTAATAATTTGAACATCTAAATATTTTCACTAGATTATGGTTTTTATATGGCTTCACATCAAACAAATCTTAGTTTAATTCCAGAACTAACCTCAGTTAGGTCAAGATTAAATCATATATTAACCTAAATCAATTCTAGAGAAAGGAAAATTGGAAATATAAATAAAAATAAAATAAACCCGAATCTGAGCCTACCCTGACTCGAACCCGCAACCTACTCATACCCAAGTCACATGCAAAAACCAGGCTCACAAGCCTCTCAATCTATCATCTTGTTTTCAAAGAATCAATATTACTTAAATCGACCCGGATCTGATCCCCTCTGGATCAGACCCAAATCCAAACTCTAGCTCTACAACCTATCAATATTGAGTTCTAAAATTATATAAAATTAATCATGTTTAAAAAAAAACTAATTCCCATTAAAATTGAGATTTACATTACTCATAACTTGTATTTACACGCACAATGATCTCCAAGTTTTCACGTTGATATTGAATAACAAATGCACAATTCTACGACATCAAAGGATATTTATACAGCACTCAAATAGATAATTATTTAGAATGATATCCCGATCGAAAAGAAAAGTTCTTTTGCATAATTTATGTCTCTACTATGATTTAGTCATTCATGCATAATCAATCACTTTAGAAATTAAATTATTGTTTTCAAAACCATTCACCTCATTAATCAATATACCGAACAACAATTACTGTGGATCTACTCATGATACTAATTTTGATAATAATCTATATTCGTACAAATCTAGCATGCTTTCTATCATCATTCTACAATTAAAAAAATGGACAATGCAATGAAGAAGAGGAACACCCACCTAATGTGTTGAATTCCTTGCAAGCAATCTCTCAAAAGCCTTTTCCTCTTCAATTCCAATTTATATGAATTTATATTAAGGAAAATACAACTAACATGTGTTCTGCACACACGTGTATTTAATAAAAATTTAAAACTCTCTGAGTTTTTTTGGCGAGTGTTACAACGCGCCCTCCATAGAATAGTTCTGCCCCCAAAACTACGCTTAGTAAGGAAAATCACAAAGTACAACGCTAAACAAATAGTTCGGGGAAATCATTTTTTATTCGGTCTTCTGATTTTCAAGTTGCTTCTTCGACCAAATTATTCCTCCACAAGACCTTGACCATGGGTATAACTTTGTTCATTAATACACTTTCTCGCATATCTAAGATCTCCACTAGTCATTCCTCATAGCTCAAGTTCAGTTGCAAACCTTCCGGTATTTCAGGCAACTGGTGATTCTGATCCGAGACATATTTCCTTAGCATGGATACATGAAATACATTATGTGCTTGTGCTAGTTCTTCCAGTAACTCCAATCTATACGTCATTTTTCCAATCCTCTTCAGTATCTTATATGACCCTATATATCTTCTAGCTAGTTTTATTCTCTTCCAAATCGGATCATACCTTTCATCAGAGATACCTTCAAGAAAATGGAATCCCCTTCTTCAAACTCCAAGTCCCTTCGAAGATTTGCGTAGCTCGTTGGTCTACTCTGGGACACAACTAGTCTCTTCCGGATCAACTCAATCTTTTTCGACATTTGTTGTCTGATCTCTAGTCAATACATCTGCCTTTCCCCTACTTCGTACCAACAAACAGGTGTCTGCACTTCTTCCCATACAATACCTAGTATGGCGCCATGCCAATACTAGCCTGAAAGATGTTGTTGTATGCAAAGTCTACCTAGGCCAAGTCTTATTCTAGCTTCATTCGAAGTCCATCACACAAGATCTCAACATGTCCTCAAGCACCATGTTTACTCTCTCAGTATGTCCATCTGTTTGAGGATGAAAAGCAGTACAGAAGTTAGTCTTGGTTCCCATGCCTGCCTGAAGACTCTTCCAAAAGCGCGAAGTAAATTGTACATCTCGATCCGAAACAGTAGATACAGGTACTCCATGTAGTCTCACCACCTTCTCAATATATATATCTGTCAAATTCTCTAGCGACCAAGTGATCTTCATTGCCAAGAAAGGAGCTAATTTGGTTAATTGGTCCACTATTACCCATACCGGGTCGTTTTCCTTTGGACTTCTCAGCAAACCTGTGATGAAATCCATGCTTATGTTTTCCCATTTCCACTCTGGAATAGGTAGAGGCTACAACAGACCTCCAGGCCTTTAATTTTCTGCTTTAATCTGTTGACAAGTAATGCATTTGGCCACAAAATCTACTACATCTCTTTACATCCCCAACCACCAAAAGTGTTGCTTAATATCTTTATACATCTTGGTACTTCCAGGATGTACTGATAACAAGGTGGTGTGTGCTTCCTGCAAAATACTCTCCTTTAAGACAGTCATTTTAGGCAAACACAACCTCTCGCTGAACCAAAGCGCTTCGTCCTTTACTTGGAACTCTAACAGTCTGCCTGCTAGAACCTGTTCCTTCATCTTTTGAATTTTTGAATCGGAATTCTGACCATTGATAATCTGCTCCCTCATTGTAGGCTGAAGTCTTAACTATGCCAGAGTAGCTTCCAGCCCTTGCATCACCACTTCGAAGATTTTGGCTCAATCAAACTCTTCTGCAAGCTCCTTCCTGGTTGTAATTAGACATGACAAGCTGCTTTTCTGACTGAGTGCATCTGTCACTACATTCGCCTTCCGTGGATGATACTTGATTTCCAGACGAATGTCTTCCAATACTTTCAACCACCTTCTCTATCGTTGGTTCTGGTCCTTTTGCTGATAGATATACTTCAAACTCATGTGGTTCATGTACATATTGACCTTCTTTCCATACACATAATACTTCCATTGTTTCAAGGCAAATATGATCACGGCCAACTCCAAATCATGAGTCAGGTAATTTTCTTATGTGGTGTCCACTGTCTGGACCCATAAGCTATTACCATTTTCTCTTGTATCAGCACACAACCCAAACCTCTATGTGAAGCATCACTATAGATGTCATAGTCCTTTCCTACCTGTGGCAAGACCAATATTGGTGCGGTCGTCAACTTCTCCATCAACTCTCGGAAGCTTGCTTCATGCTGATCAGTCCAATTGAAATCCACATTCTTCTTTATGAGTCCTGTCAATGAAATCGCTATCTACACGTACCTTGAATGAACCTCCGATAGTATCCCATCAACCCCAAAAAACTCCTGATTTCTTTCACAGTCATGGGTCTTGGCCATCCTTTCACTTCCTCAACCAACGGTGTATCTAGACTACTCAACCAACGGTGTATCTAGACTACTCAACCAACGGATGTCGTTGATGGACACCACGACGAAAGAATTAATGAATTATATTCATCATATCTATAAATATTTTTGGTGCATTGGTCACTCCAAATGGCATAACCAAGAATTCATAAAGCCCAGGTCAAGTTTGGAAGGCTATCTTGAGCACATCTTCCTCCTTAACACGAACTTGATGATAAGCTGACCGTAGATCAATTTTGGAGAAAGTTGCCGCTCCTTGAAGCTGACAAACAAGTCATCAATTCAGGAAATTGGATAATTGTTCTGAATAGTAACTTTTTCAGCTCACGGTAATCGAAGCACATTCTCATCGATTTGTACTTTTCTTCAATATCAAAATTGGTGATCCCCAAGGCCCAACACCCTTTGTTTTGAGTGTAATGTGGAAAAATGAAGGAAAATTCATTGACCGACCCCATCATTTCCACCCCGTAGGAACTACGGGATCGCCCCAAGGACGCCTTCGGTATCCAGGGGTCACGGACCGACCATAAACCCTTATGAAACCCTTGTGCAACAATTCTTCAATCTACTTCTTTACTTCATCATGTTCCACTGGTTCCATCCTGTAAGGTGCCTCGGATATTGGTGCACTTCCTGGTTGAATATTAATATTGAACTCCACATCTCGATGAGGTGGTAATCCTGGTATGTAACACCCTGCAAAATTAAAGACATTATTTTTGAATTATTAATTCTTATCAATTTAATTGATTGGTTATTTTTTTATTACTTTCCTTGACTACTACTGTTGCACGTGCAAAACACGTGTAGTATTATAAGATTACAGTTTTAAATTATTGTTGTATATATCTAGATTCCTCATTATTTTCTATTATTATATATTTCTATTTGTATGGATGAAGAGTTATGCATTATTTAAAATTATTAAATACTATTAATTTAGTGAAATTGATAATTTTGACTATTATCTTGAAATTGCTATTTTGCACATTCTAAACATGTGCAAATACTTTTGAAATGTAAATTCTGAAATTTTATGTTAAAAATTTATTTCTTTTATTATAATAAGTATATTTTATTTTTCTGGAATTTTTGAATGAGGAAAACCATATCTTGCAAATAATTTGAATGAGAAGGATTTTTATGTAAAAGAAAAGTCATTTGGTTCTCAAATAAGGAATAAAAATTCGTTTACGCTGCTATTAGGGACCGGCCAACAATAGTAGACCTCTAGATATTTTAAATATTTTATTTAGTTAATTATGTAAAATACACGTGTATATGATTAAATATGCAAATTTGGGATCGTTGGGGGCTTTTTGCAAAACTGCCAAAGAAACCCTAATCTCCATCCCAGCCTATTTATGGAGGCAGCAAGATCATGCCTCTCTTGTTTTTTTTTTTCTTTGCATAAGGTGGAGTTTTGGTGGCTTGGGGATTGAATGACAAATTGCTTAACGAAGAGAAGGGCTCTCTTGCTTTGATTTTTTATTATTATTTTTTTTTCAATAAGGTGAGTGATTTCTCCATCTCTCTTGTATGTTTTGTGTTCATGGGTGAGTAGATGACATGCTAGGATTTTATTGTGAATCTATGAAAAATATATATAGCATGTATGTGTTGTTTTATCATGAGATAATAGTAGGGAGGTTTGCTAAATAAAAGATTAATTCTATGAGGAATAAAAAAAAAATCTTTGCATGTGATAGTCTAAATTATTTGTTCTTGATGTGTATTGAGATTATAGCATGAAAGATCATGTTTTTAATCCATGGAATTGAATAATAGAACCTATTCATCCTTGATAAATTGAATACTGGATTGTATTATTTAGTTTTATGAAATAAAAACCAAATTTTGATATAAGTTGAACCAAAAAAAAAAAAAATTGAATCTTGAATGATATATGATGTTAGGGTAAGAAAGATTGAATTTTCATCCTAAAGAAACGATTGTTTGATCATGCATATTATTATAATTGATTAGAACTTTCATCGATCTAAAAATCTATGTTTGTTTGAGAGAAAGATGTAACACCAAGTACTTAAGTGGGTATATATATATAATACTATATAGAAATATATAATAATATATATATATAAAACAAATATGTGAGAAGAAAGGTGGTGGCCTATAGGATTTCTTTGGGCTTGGGATTTAAAATGGATTTAATGGGTGGCCCATAGAATGACCTATGGGGCTTATGAATAATATGCAGTAAATGAGAAATGCATG
Source organism: Hemerocallis citrina (assembly GCA_017893485.1). Lineage (NCBI taxonomy): Eukaryota > Viridiplantae > Streptophyta > Magnoliopsida > Asparagales > Asphodelaceae > Hemerocallis > Hemerocallis citrina. The sequence goes on along the minus strand of CM030360.1, from coordinate 133,804,147 downwards.
ATGGTGGGGTTGGCTACTGTGCTCGGGCGTTAGTTTGATATGTCCCATATCGGAAATTGCTTGGAAAAATGAGAGTATATAGAGGAAAAACCAAATGATAAAGGCACCTATAGGATTAACCCACCTTTTGATGGTGCCTGTGGTGGGCATGGCTAGAGTTTTGTGTCCGTTCTTTCGCGTGCGCGCACACGGCTTTACAAATAGTATCAGAGCCGACTTTCGTCACTGAGTGTGTGCAAGATGTACGCCTGAGATGGAGCGAAATTGGTACAGGTCGCCCGAGTATGGGACTGTACAACTAGCAGAATCAGGGTAATCCTCTCCACATCGGCTAGAAAGGGATCCTGGATCATGTTGCAAGTCTCGGGCTCAGCGAGGACGCTGAGTTCTTAAGGGGAGTGTATGTAACATCACGTACTTAAGCAGGTATATATATAATATTATATAGAAATATATAATAATATGCATATATAAAATCAATATGTGAGAAGAAAGGTGGTGGCCTATAGGATTTCTATGGGCTTGGGATTTAAAATGGAATTAATGGGTGGCCCATAGAATGACCTATGGGGCTTATGAATAATACATTAAATGAGAAATGCATGAAGGTGGGGTTGTCTAGTGTGCTTGGATGTTAGTTTGATATGTCCCACATCGGAAAATGCTTGGAAAAATGAGATTATATATAGGAAAAATCAAATGATAAAGGCAAGTCATAGGGTTAACCCACCTTTCGATGGTGCCTATGGAGGGCGTGGCTAGAGTTTTGTGTCCGTTCTTTCGCGTGCGCGCACACGTAGCCGTGTGCGCAGCTGAGCCGGGCTTGGGGCGTTACAAAAGATGGGATCTTGAACATGAATTTACTGTTTGGCTTGACGTTATGTTTGTGATTTAAATTAATTTTTTCCAGAATTTAATATTAAATTGGGAGTGTACTGTTTTGAAGAACAAAATCATATAACTTTCAGATTTTAGATAAAATATAATTCCGAGAATTTGAATTTCAACCCTTTAAATTAATTTGTTTTTTTTTAGATTTTTATGGTGAGTTATTTGGTGTGATGAATTTAAATAAATTTTTTCAGAATTTAATATTACATTAGGAGTGTACTGTTTTGAAGAACAGAATCATATAACTTTAAGATTTTGGATAAAAGATAGTTCCAAGAACTTGTTCAATTTAAGCCCTTTAAATTATTTTGAGTCTAGATTTTTATGGTGAGTTCTTTGATATGTGCTGGATTTATATTACTTTTTTCAGAATTTAATATTACATTGGGAGTGTACTGTTTTGAAGAACAGAATTATATAACTCTCAGATTTTTGATAAAAGATAGTTCCCATAACTTGTTGAATTTAAACCCTTTAAATTAACTTGTTTGAGTCTAGATTTTTGTGGTGAGTTCTTTGATATGTCGTGGATTTAAATTAATTTTTCCAGATTTTAATATTAAATTTGGAGTGTACAGTTTTTAAGAACAAAATCATATAACTTTCAGGTTTGAGAAAGAATTGATTTTTATGTGTATAATTTGTTGGAGTTGAAATGTTATTTATATAAATCGATGCTTTAAAGGATTTAATTGTGATTATTGAACTAAGTGTGGTTCTAAATTCAAGAGGGGGTTGATATGATAGACCCTCGACGAGAAATGTGGATATGTTGTTTGTGTGACACTAGAGGTTGAGTAGAACCAAAATTACCGGCAGTATAAAATTTTGATTTGGAAATTAGTCAGTGGACGTTAATATTTCAGTTTGGATGAGTTAAGTCTGGTAGGGTGAGCTAGCTATAGGAGTTGGTGATTAACGATAATTAAACCTAAGGACAGACACTAGATGGAAATGTGACGGAGTAAATATGGGTAGGGGGGCCTCATATGATTTGTGCTGGGAGATCATCACAAGAATTATCGGGGTGTGAGGAAGGTATCCAAAATCACTTGCGGTGTGGGATTTATCTTCAGAATTATCGGGATCGAGGGAGCTCATGGGATGTTTGTGTGATAAGGTACCATATCACTTGTGGTGTGAGTTTCATCTCTAGAATTATTGGGGTGTGAGGAAGGTATCCAAAATCACTTGCGGTGGGAGGATGATTCTCAAGGACTACCGAGGCGTGGGCCAGACACTCATAAAATATCTAAATCTTACATTAGTCACTGGCATATGTTTTGCATAACGAGATATTGAACCCTATAAGGAGGTGAACGCTAATGGCTTGTCCTCGGACCTATGTAGTATGAGATGCATAGAATCCGAACAAGTATGCATTAGTCGAGCATTGTGTGCTTTTGTTTGTATAAATTTGTTTTACACCATTGTTTTATGCATTCTTTTTACTTTTGTTTCATGGCATACACTCATACACCTAGACTAGATTCACTTTGATGTTTTTGTTTATCCTTATTATTTTTATTTTTGCATCAAATTTGTGGTTGTGATACTATGGAAGATAGTTTCTTTTATCAGTATTACGTCAGTTATATTTAACCGACGTGCCCATTTTTCAATAGATTTGCAAGACTCTTGATAATGAATATCATGGATTCGAGATGAGCTATGGAAAATAATGAAGACAGCAGTTTGAATTTTTGTAACAAGTTGTAATTAATGTGTAATACTTTTGCTACCTATTGTAAATAATGATGTTGTAATAAAAGTTTTAAAATTTTCTTACATTTTGTACTGTGTTTAAGATTACATTGAAGTAAAGATTCTAGATGAGTCGCAGATTTCTTGTGATTGAAATTCGGGGTGCAATAGAGTGGTATCAGAGCAAACTTCAATTAGTAATACTAAACTTGGTATAGGAAAACTAAATTATATTGGACATTAGAATTGTGAGGGTCAGTTTTTGTCACGCCCCGCTTCCCATAATACGGGAATACAGGCACGTGACTGAGGCCCAGCGAATGGTGTAAACACACCATTCATAAGCTGTACAAGTAACTCAACAACAAGATAATAAAACAATCCATGCAGGCATGTAAAATCACAATATGATAATGAAAGTTCATGGAATAGTTCATAACATAACCAACAACTGGGAAATACAAATGGTTACGGGTCCAAAAAGCCCGGATTACAATAAAGAGTTGCATGAAATAAAATATAAACTAAAGATAACATGATAACAGTAAGTTTAAAATACTTGATCAACGACACCTTCTGGAAACTCTCCATTTGGGCCTGCAAGTATATTATTACAAAAAGAAAGGGAAAAGAAAACAAAAAGACACCCGTTAATACAAGTCACAGGCTGCAAGCGGTACAAGCTAAAGGAAACAGGTACAAAACAAACAAAAGAGAAACAGGAAAAAGAGCAAGAAATCGAGAGTCGTGAAATAAGGGAAATGCAATATGTAAAATATGATATGATCAAGGCATTATGGAACAAACATATCAATTGTATCTTGTATCGAGATACCTGCAAACATATAACATGAAACATATCGAGTCAAACATAGTGTAAACTTGCAACTTGCATTGGAAAACCACGAGCTCCCATCCGAGTTCGCTCTTCTATATTGTCCACTACTTAAATCTTTTCCCTTATACCCCGACTTGTTACTTTTATTAATTTTTGTTAACATAATCATAATGTAATGAGAACGATGTCAAGTTATGGACAGGGAGCATCAGGAAATTATGCATGGAGTATGTTCTAAGTCATGAGATGCAAAACATGCAGTCTAAAAATGTCTTACTTTGGTCTAATTTTTATTACAAATATGGGTCAACAGTATTTTAGGGTCATATAAAACAATAATGCAACTACAAAATGATTGCTTACAAGTATAAACTTAACCAAAATTTAAGAAAATATTATAACAACATTCAAATTATTATCATGGGTAAAATAATCATTCACACTATCATATATAACCCTAAAAGTACATATGTTTATGTCATCGTGTTCGTGTAATGCATATGACAATAAAGTATTCGCGATCATATGCGAATACGGGATCGACAGATTTTGTATAGTAACAGATTCAATTCGACTTATGAATGCGAATTAGAATCAAGGAATATACTTGCGGCATTTATGCAAAAAAGCTTGTACTAGAACAACGAATTTGTACAAGAGATACTTGCCTTTTTGACGATTTAAAAGAGAATAACTGGCGAACTCCCAAAATCACATGAAAACTATGTGCAAGAAAACTCCAAGCAAACAAAACCAGCAAGCAATGAAATCCCCACAGCAGATTGGGACAAAACACCGAACAGCGATCGGATCTGCTGTGCCCAGAACACGGGACAGCAAACCAACCAATAGGAATCTTTCCTTACACCGGATCGGGGCCAAAACAGCGAACACCAAGCGGGATCCCGCCATGCCAAAACACCGAACAGCCAAAAGGACCAGTCAGCGGTCTCCTTCCCCAAATTCGACCGAGAGAGAAGGAGAGAGCAGGAGAACGCTCGGCAATTGTAGCAGCGACAGGCGACGGTGCTCGGGGTGGCTGGCGGTGACTGAGGCAGGCGACGCTGGCGGCGGTGTTGGTCGGGAAGCGACGCAACGACGGTGGCTTCGACGGAGCGCGGAGCTCTGTTTCACGCTCGAAAACAGAGGAGCGGAGAAGGAGCACGACTGGTGCTGGACGACGAAGGAGACGAGGGCAAAGGGGTCTTCGGTGGTTGCGGGGGTGCACGAAGTGGAGAAATGGCGGCAACGAGCTTCGGGGAATTGGGTTCGACGAAGTGGGTTCGAACGAGGCTTGGGCGATGAGGAAGAGGGGAGAATGGTAATGGTGGTGAGGTGGAGATGGTGGCGACGGCAATGGAGGTGGCGGTCGGAGTGGGCGATGCGCGGCTGGGGGTCGATAGTGGAGAATTGAAGGAGGAAGTCGGGGGGAGTTGGGGAGGAAGAGGGTGCACAGGAGATTGGGCATGAGTGGAGGGGGTTTCTGGCGATGGAAATGGGTGAGGCATCGATGGGTTCGAGCGGGAGGAAGGAGGAAGATGAGTTGGGTGACGGTGATGGCTGTGGAGTTCGGGGAAGATGAAGAAGGAGGGGATTGGTTTTGTTTTTGTTTGGGTTTGAACAGAGAAGGAGAGAGTGTTCGGGGAGAGAGAGTGTGGGATTATATTATAATAATGTATAGAAAAAAAATAATGAGTTGACTGATTATAAGGGGGAGGGGAGTTACGGGATCAAATAGCTGATTGTGTGAAGGAGAATTAAAGGTAATAAAATTTGTTGTAACAGCCAAATAAAAAAGGAGGGATTTTAGAGCTAGTTGATAGAGATTAAATTTGGGGATTTGTTGATCTGGTCAACAAGGAGAGTTTAGGTTTGGACTTGTGAGTCAAGATCCAATAGGATTTGGATCGGGCTCAAAACAATTTAATTATTATAGAATTGGGCTCATACAAAATAATTTAGACAATTGGGCTTAAATTAAACAATTAGCTTGGGCTTCAAATCAATTAAATATTAAAAAGTGAATAATTCAATTATTGGGCTCAGATTAATAAATAATAAAATAAAATGAGAAGTTGGGCTTATAAGGATAATTGGGTTTTATAAAATTGTTGTATAAAATAATCAATTAAGAAAATAGTTAAAAGAACTACGAATTTAAAATACGGAAAAATACTTGAAAAAAATACATATTAACGGGAACAGGGGTTACAAATCCTACCCACATTACAACAAAATTTTCTCCTCGAAATTTGCGTAGGCGGTATATAGGACAGGGCAAATGTAACACCCAAGAGATGGAGAAGCAGGGAACAATGAAAAGAACGAGTGGTGATGACATCGAGATCAATAAGACATGAGTAGGAAATAAGTGAGCTAAGATAATGATAAGGTTGAGTCTAAGAATACAATCGACAGTATGCATGTACAAGGAGTATGCAGAAATAAGTGATGCAAGGAAAGAAAAAAAAGACAGGAAAATGACAAAATAACAAACTACAATATACCTTCGATAATATCTTCAGCTGCCTCTGCTTCCTCTGCAATCAAGTTGTAGGCCTGCCCCATCCCAGGAGCTGCGGGCCTCTGACCACAGTCTTGCCGCTATGGTGGGGGCGGTGGTCCTCGAACTGGTGCTCTCTGCTGGATCGGCTCTCCGACGGCTGGACCATTTCTTGCCTGCGGACATTCCTGAAGTACATGGTCACGAGATCCACAAGCAAAGCATTGGTGATTTGCCCACCGAAAATCTTTACGTATGTGACCGGCTTTCTGGCAGTAATCACAGATCACATCCCTCTTCGGAGCAGCAGTTGGGTAAGGCATTGAACTTGTAGCAGTGGCGGGGGCTAGCCTTCGAATTGGTCCACCAACGGATCTAGCAACAATGGGGTTCGAGACAGAACGCTGCATAGCACGCTTCCTCGTACTAGTCTGTTCCTGGCTTCTGGCTGCCTTCAGGTTGTCAGCATAGGATCGGAGTCATAATGCAGCTAGGCGATCCTGAATATCAATGTCCAAGCCCAACATGAATCGGCAGCCCTTATCCTCGTTGTTCGCCACCATGGAAGTGGCAAAGCGGCTCAGTCAGGTGAATTCCGTGGCATACTCGTCCACGGTCCGATTCCCCTAATTCAAGACAGTGTTTTAACTAAACGGTGATATATATGAAATAACAACGAAGAATTGCATAGTAAACACTATCTGACGAACCTGAGTGAGCACGACAAATTGCCGCTCCATTTCATTCCTTGTTACATCGGGAAAGAATTTTGTGAGAAAGTCTTCCCTGAAGGTGGCCCAGGCGATGGGGCATACAAGCCTTTCCATCTCAGTTCGCCACCAGATGTGGGCGAGGTCAACCAGCTGGATGCTCACGACATCCACACGATCAACATCTGCTATTTGTGCTGCAATTAATAGCTGTTCAGTCCGGATAAGCCATTGTTCGGCTTGAAGCGGACCTTCCGTGCCCGAGAACTTATTTGGTCGTAACCTCATGAAGTCTGCTACATTGCCAAGTCTCAGTGGCAGCACCTCGGGCGCAGGTACTCTAGGCTCCCTGTTAGTAGCTTCCAAAGCTACCCTCATCAGTTCTGCATACTCCCGCTGCACCTGCATCATCTGTTGCATCAGCAGCTCATTCTGCTCACGCTGCATCTGCATCACTTGAGCAATTGTAGGCCCTTCTGGCTGGCTGGAAGAAGAAGCACCTTTCCTAAGCATTTCCATAATCTGTGCAATGGTGGGCTCATCAGGCTGGTCATCTCCAGCACTGGAAGAAAAAGTACCCTTCCTAGCCATGGTCTGCAATAAAAGTAAACGGTTAGTATCCAGATTATATGTTGGTTATTCATTATCCATGTAATCAACGTGGTGTACATGTTGTTGAGTTAACCAGATTGAGTCAAGTCTGTCTAATGTATTAGTCAACTAACACATTAGCCAAACCTGAGCTCTGATACCACTAAAAACCCTGTCACGCCCCGCTTCCCAAAATACGGGAATACAGGCATGTGACTGAGGCCCAGCGAATGGTGCGAACACACCATTCATAAGCTGTATAAGTAACTCAGCAACAAGATAATAAAATAATCCATGCCGGCATGTAAAATCACAATATGATAATGAAAGTTCATGACATAGTTTATAACATAACCAACAACTGGAAAATACAAATGGTTACGGGTCAAACAAGCCCGGATTACAATAAAGAGTTGCATGAAATAAAATATAAACTAAAGATAACATGATAACAATAAGTCTAAAATACTTGATCAGTGACACCTTCTGGCAACTCTCCATTTGGGGCTGCAAGTATATTATTACAAAAAGAAAAGGAAAAGAAAACAAGAAGACGCCCGTTAATACAAGTCACGGGCCACAAGCGGTAAAAGCTAAAGGAAGCAGGTACAAAACAAACAAAAAAGAAACAGGAAAAAGGGCAAGAAATTGAGAGTCGTGAAATAGGAAAAACGCATTATGTAAAACATGATATGATCAAGGCATTATGGAACAAATGGTATGTAAACAAGTAATCAAGTAAACAAATATCAAGTCAACATGAACATGTAACATATAATTGGATCATGCAAGTGCACATGTTAATCTTAAGTCTAATGTTTGATTCTATCTAGGTAGCACTTCATGCATCCATCTTTTTACTACATGTGTGCTACTTACAATCAGTTGCGTTTAGATTTAGTGGTGGATTTTATAGGTCACGTACTCGGAAAAAACATATCAATTGTATCCTGTATCGAGATACGTGCAAACATATAACGTGAAACATATCGAGTCAAACACAGTGTAAACATGTAGCGGGAAACATATAAACATATAATTTGCAAACTTGCAACTTGTAAACTTACAACTTGCATCGGAAAACCACGAGCTCCCGTCTGAGTACGCTCTTCTATATTGTCCACTACTTAAATCTTTTCCCTTATACCCCGGCTTGTTACTTTTATTAATTTTTGTTAACATGATCATAATGTAATGAGAACGATGTCAAGTTATGGACAGGGAAGATCAAGAAATTATGCATGGAGTATGTTCTAAGTCATGAGATGTAAAACATGCAGTCTAAAAATGTCATACTTGGGTCTAATTTTTATTACAAATATGGGTCAATGGTATTTTAGGGTCATATAAAACAATATTGCAACTACAAAATGATTGCTTACAAGTATAAAACTTAACCAAATTTTAAGAAAATATTATAACAACATTCAAATTATTATCATGGGTAAAATAATCATTCACACTATCATATATAACCCTAAAAGTACATATATTTATGTCATCATGTTCGTGTAATGAATATGACAATAAAGTATTCGCGATCATATGCGAATACAGGATCGACAGATTTTGTATAGTAACAAATTGAATTCGACTTATGAATGCGAATCAGAATCAAGGAATATACTTGCGGTATTTATGCAACGAAGCTTGTACTAGAACAACGAATTTGGATAAGAGATACTTGCCTTTTTGATGATTCAAAAGAGAATAACCGGCGAACTCCCAAAATCATGTGCAAACTACGTGCAAGAAAACTCCAAGCAAACAAAACTAGCAAGCAACGAAATCTCCACAGCAGATCGGGACAAAACACCGAACAGGGATCGGATCCGCTGTGCCCAGAACACGGGACAGCAAACCAACCAATAGGAATCTTTCCTTACACCGTATCGGGGCCATAACAGCGAACACCATGCGGGATCCCGCCACGCCAAAACACCGAACAGCCGAAAGGACCAGTCATCGGTCTCCTTCCCCAAATTCGAAAGAGAGAGAAGGAGAGAGTGGGAGAATGCTCGGCGATTACAGTGGCAACAAGCGACGGTGCTCGGGGTGGCTGGCAGCAACACTGGCGGGGGCGTTGGTCGGGAAGCGACGCAACGACAGTGGCTTCGACGGAACGCAGAGCTCTGTTTCGCGCTCAAAAATAGAGGAGCAGAAAAGGAGCGCGACTGGTGCTCGATGACGAAGGAGATGAGGGCGAAGGGGTACTGCGGTGGTTGTGGGGGTGCACGAAGTGGAGAAATGGCGGCGGTGAGCTTCGGGGAATTGGGTTCGACGAAGTGGGTTCGAGCGAGGCTTGGGAGATGAGGAAGAAGGGAGAATGGTAATGGTGGTGAGGTGGAGATGGTGGTGACGGCAATGGAGGTGGCGGTCGGAGTGGGCGATGCGCGGCTGGGGGTCAGTAATGGGGAATTGAAGGAGGAAGTCAGAGGGAGTTGGGGAGGAAAAGGGTGCACAGGAGATTAGGGATGAGTGGAGGGGGTTTCTGGCTATGGAAATGGGCGAGGCATCGATGGGTTCAAGCTGGAGGAAGGAGGAAGATGAGTTGGGTGATGGTCAATGGCTGTGGAGTTCGGGGAAGATGAAGAAGGAGGGGATTGGTTTTGTTTTTGTTTGGGTTTGAACAGAGAAGGAGAGAGTGTACGGGGAGAGAAAGTGTGGGATTATATTATAATAATGTATAGAAAAAAGATAATGAGTAGAGTGATTATAGGGGGGAGGGTGTTACGGGATCAAATAGCTGATTGTGTGGAGGAGAATTAAAGGTAATAAAATTTGTTGTAACAGCCAAATAAAAAAGGAAGGATTTTAGGGCTAGTTGACAGGGATTAAATTTGGAGATTTGTTGATCTGGTCAACAAGGAGAGTTTGGGTTTGGGCTAGTGAGTCAAGATCCAATAGGATTTGGATCGGGCTCAAAACAATTTAATTATTATAGAATTGGGCTCATACAAAATAATTTAGACAATTGGGCTTAAATTAAACAATTAGCTTGGGCTTCAAATCAATTAAATATTAAAAAGTGAATAATTCAATTATTGTGCTCAGATTAATAAATAATAAAATAAAATGAGAAGTTGGGCTTTTAAGGATAACTGGGTTTTATAAAATAGTTGTATAAAATAATCAACTAAGAAAATAGTTAAAAGAACTAAGAATTTAAAATACGGAGAAATACTTGAAAAAAAAAATACATATTAATGGAAATAGGGGTTATTGTTTTGGTCATGAATGTTATAATTGTTGAACTTGCATTCATAATACTCTATTCGTATACATTGAGCTGATATTGTATGCGAGCAGGTTTTTCTTTTGTACCATGAGTGCTCTTGGTTTGAACATGCATTTATGTTACTGTGTACGTAGACTAACCTTTCTCTTTATTTTGTCATTTTAATGTATTTTGTTTATACTACTTTTCATTTTTAACACTCAATACTTTCAATAAAAAGAATTTTTCTTTTCTTTTACTATTTATTCACGTTGATAGTTATTATTTTAACTCCTTCCTTAGTCTGAATCTTTTAATATTGTCTTACTGATTTTCTTCTTAAAATCTTTGTCCTTCATATTTTTATGTGTTTTTATGTTTACTCATTTATTTTTGCTATTGCTTTTACGTTTTCCGTTAGTTTTATTACAAGTTATTAAATTATTATTATGACTATTAATTTCTTTTATCATTATTCCTATATATTTTTAAATTTATGATTTTAGTACATTTACATTCATGTTATGTATGTTTGATTTTATGATATATATATATATATATATATATATATATATATATATATATATATATATATATATATATATATATATGTATATGTATATAATCGTAAAACCAAACATACATATATATATATTTCATTATTTTATATTGTCTCATCTATTCCAATATATTCTAACATGATTTGAATATTTTTAATTCCACACACTATAATCTTTTTTTTTTAAATTCTATTTTGTTTTTACAGCCTATACTCAATTCTATTGTTATTACCTAGTATTTGCAACTTTTTCTGTACTTACTCTAAGTGTGATTAAAATGTGACTATTGAACTAAGTGTGGTTCTAAATTCATGTGGGGGTTGATATGATAGACCCTCGACGAGAAATGTGGATATGTTGTTTGTGTGACACTAGAGGCTGGGTAGAACCCAAATTACCGGCAGTATAAAATTTTTATTTTGGAAATTAGCCAGTGGTGGTTAATATTTCAATTTGGTTGAGTTATGTCTAGTAGGGTGAGCTAGCTATAGGAGTTGGTGATTAACTATAATTAAACCTAAGGACGGACACTAAATGGAGATGTGACGAAGTAAATATGGGTAGGGGGCCTCATATGATTTGTAGTGGGAGATCATCACAAGAATTACGGGGTGTGAGGAAGGTATCCAAAATCACTTGCGGCGTGGGATTTATCTTCAGAATTATCGGGATCGAGGTGACGCTCATGGGATGTTTGAGTGATAAGGTGGCATATCACTTGCGGTGTGAGTTTCATCTCTAGAATTATTGGGGTGTGAGGAACGTTTCCAAAATCACTTGCGCTGGGAGGATGATTCTCAGTATTACCGGGGCATGGGCCAGACCCTCATAGAATATCTAAATCTTACATTAGTCAGTGGTGTAGGTTTTGCATAACGAGATATTGAACCCTATAAGGAGGTGAACGCTAATGGCTTGTCCTCGGACCTATGTAGTATGAGATGCATAGAATCCGAACAAGTATGCATTAGTCGAGCATTATGTGCTTTTGTTTGTATAAATTTGTTTTACACCATTGTTTTATGCATTCTTTTTACTTTTGTTTCATGGCATACACTCATACACCTAGACTAGATTCACTTTGATGTTTTTATTTGTCCTTATTATTTTTATTTTTGCGTCAAATTTGTGGTTGTGAGACTATGGAAGAGAGCTGCTTTTATCAGTATTGCGTTAGTTATATTTAATTGACGTGCCCACTTTTCAATAGATTTGCAGGACTCTTGATAATTAATATCATGGATTCATGTTGAGCGATGGAAAATAATGAAGACGGAAGTTCGAATTTTTGTAACAAGTTATAATTAATGTGTAATACTTCCGCTGTGTATTGTAAATAATGATGTTGTAATAAAAGTTTTGAAATGTTCCTATATTTTGTACTGTTTAAGATTACATTGAAGTAAAGATTCTGGATGAGTCATAGATTTCTTGAGGTGTTATAAAGTGGTATCAAAGCAGACTTCAAGTAGTAATACTAAACATGGTATCGGGTAACAAAATTATGGTGAACATTAGAAGTGTGAGTGTCAGTTTTGGTAATGAATGTTATAGTTGTTGAACTTGCATTCATGATACTCTATTCGTATTCATTGAGGTAATATTGTATGCGAGCAGGTTTTTCTTTTTTTACCATGAGTGCTCTGGTTGGTTTGAACATGCATTTATGATACTTTGTACGTAGGACTAACCTCTCTCTTTATTTTCTCATTTTAGTGTATTTTGTTTATACTACTTTTCATTTTTAACACTCAATACTTTCAAAAAAAAATTCCTTTTACTATTTATTCACGTTGATAGTTACTATTTTAACTACCTTCCTTAGTCCGAATCTTTTAATATTGTCGTACTGATTTTCTTTCTTAAAATGTTTGTCCTTCATATTTTTATGTGCTTTTATGTTTACTCATTTATTTTTTCTATTGCTTTTATGTTTTCTATTAGTTTTATTACAACTTATTAAATTATTATTATGACTATTAATTTCTTTTATCATTATTCCTATATATTTTAAAATTTTTCATTTTAGTATATTTACATTCATGTTATATATGTATCGTAAAACCAAACATATATATATATTTCATTATTTTATATTTTCTCATCTATTCCAATATATTTTAACATGATTTGAATATTTTTAATTCCGCACACTATAATCCTTTTTTACTTCTATTTTGTTTTTATAGCTTATACTCAATTCTATTGTTATTACTTACTATTTCCAACTTTTTCTGTACTTATTCTACGTATGATTAAATTGTGATTATGGAACTAAGTGTGGTTCCAAATTCATGTGGGGGTTGATATGATTGTAAACCCCATTCCTGCCAATAAGCATTTTCCTTGTATTTTCTATTATTTCATTTTTATAAGGTTATTTTTCGCTAAATTCATTTCGGATCTTTTATTAAAGTGTTTTCTAATAAAAAATTTATATTCATTTTGAATAACGATGTATTTTAATCTTACTTATATTTCTTATTGAACGGCTAATTATATTTGAGCCCAAATCAAATATATAATTATTATTGGATTATTTTAATAAATTGTTAAACCAAATACTTATTTATTATATAATTCTATTTTTATTATTAATTGTTATTTCTTGATTATCTATTTAAAATTTATCTATTGAATTATTTTACTATCGTATTTGATCTGATTTTCTTGGTGAATTCCAATTTATTTTCAAGCCCAATTGATATTCTTTTCATTGTATTATTTATTTATCTATCTGGATTTAAATTTTTGTTCATGAACCCATCTCGTGGGGTTATCTATCTTGTGGATTTTATTTTTATTGAATTGTGGATATATTTTATTTGAACCCTATTGTCTTCAAACTCATCTCTTGTTGAACCCAAAACCCAATTGCACTTGTTTCTTGACCCAAACCCAATATTATTGGATCCTAACTCTTTAAGCCAACAATATACTTGTATTCTAAAAATACAATCCTAATGCAAACCCTAAAAATATAAAAATACAATTTGTTGCCGTCTTTCTCTCTCCTATCTCCTCTCTCAACCCATCAGCCTAACCCCATCCCGTTCACCCTCTCCGTCGACCTCCGGCGACCTACTCCGCTGCTACCTCCCCCCCCCCCCCCCCCCCGTTGACCATCCCGACCTCCGGATCAAGCCGCCGCCCTTGCCCAGACCCCCGTCGCCACCCCAGTCTTCAACCCCCCTGCTCCGCGAGAACCCCGACGCTCCCTGTCCTTTCCCATCGACACCCTGAGCACAGCCCTGACGGGCCTCCGATCGACCCAGCCCCCGCCGTCGACCCCGATGCCGCCAGACCCCATGCCTTCTCTCTCCCTCGACTATTGCGGCTGCTGTCTCTTTTACTGTTGATGCCTTGTGTTTCTTTGTTCTCTTGCACATAGTATGCACGTGATTTACGTGTTCGTGGGTTCGTTGCTTCGGGATTCTCATCCCGTTATTCTTTGGTATTCAAACTAATCGTCCATAAGGCAAGTCACTTTTCTCTTGAATTGAATCTTGTATCAAATTCATGTTTTTATTAAAATTCTGCAAGTAGATCCGAATCGTTTATTGATGGTTTACACGAGCTAACCCTAATATTCTTGACATTGTGTCTCTATTGAATCTATAGATTGAATCTTTTATGCATCCATATAGTACTCATGATAGGATTACTCATATAATTGTCACACAATTAAATTATTGTAGGAAGAATTGCTAAGTTGTATGTTTGACTGATCGATTGTTGTTTAATTGATATTAAAGTGTATGTGTGTGTTCTTAATTTTATTTATCATGTTTTATACCCATCATGCTGATTATGAAGTTTATCGCCTAATAGAATTGATAACCATCATGTCTAATTAATTTGGTTCATGAAAAATACCCAAAACCCTGTATGTTGCTTGCTGTCTATATTTTGTCTGCTATTTTCGACCTAGTAAATGATCTTAAAATAAATAACTTTCTGAACAAGAGTTGTAGTCCCATTTTTCTAGTTTCCAGAACATCTTGAATTTCTAAATTCCGAGTTGCATAGGAAAAGTTATGATCTTTTTACTACTACTGTGTTTTTTATTCCAGAATTTCAGATTCTTGTATTATTCATGTTTAATCTGTTAAAAGGTTGATTTAACATTAAAATATTGCTTTGATAATTTCCAGAATGTTAGTTAACATGTGTAGGAGTCTAAAGAATATTTTTAATGAATTTATTATCAAGTTTTCGCTGATTCTAAAAATAAATAACATCACGTCGAAATTCTGTCTGAACATGAAATTTGTAAAGAATTGTGTGTTTGACCTAGCTACTATTGTCGGATTTTGAACTTTAAATATGCGTTGAAACCGTGGGAAAGTCTAGTTTTCATAATTTTTGACGGTTTCAGTTTTTGATTTCTGAAACAGCGGGTAATTGTATTTTTGTACAGACTACTCTTGCTGTCCAGAATTTCACTTTTCAGTTTTCATGAATTAATTGTTCTTATATTGTAGTCTTGCATGATTTAGAGTGTATATTGCATTGCATGATCCTAGTATCCTATTGTCATTATTTTTATTGTCCTATTCAAGTTATCATCTCACTGTTTCTCTATTATTACAATCGTTCATCGAAATGTCTCTAGATTGCATATTGTATTGTTGCATTAATAAAACTGTTAATCAAGCCTGGGTTTAAGGGTTGACTTAAGTAGTGGGCAATATAGAAACTGTACTCGGAAGGGAGCTCGTGGTTTCCCTACAACTAATGAATGACTGAATGACTGAATAACTGAATAACTGAATACTGAAGAGAATCGTTTATATGGTTTCCCCGGTACATGAACTATAAAACCCACCACTAAGTTTAAACGTAACTTGTTTGTATGTAGCAATCATGTGGTAAATCAATGGGACGCATGAAGTGCTACATTAGTTATGATTAAAATGATTAATAGACTTAAGAATTGACACCACATCGATATTGCATATTATTCATCATTGTTCTATTGGCATCGAATATTGGCTAAGTGTTATAATATTGATCATTGGATATTGTTATCAGTTATTGAATCATTGTTTACAACTATTCCATCGATTACCATGATATTGATTATTGCTATTGTCTCATGTTATTGATTCCTATTGATTCATTGAATTCATTGCTATATCGTTATTCCATTGTTCCTTGCTTTCTCTACTGCTGTCCATAACTTTCTCTAAGGACAAATTTTCTCCTCTTTTTAGGTGAAGTGTTCACAGGAAATGACGGAGAATTTCCTGCTGGAATTGGAGAACAGACATTCTGAAGGTTTAATGCTTTCTAATTGCTTATTATTTTAATAAACTTAATGTATTGAGACTTATTACTATTGTGTTTGGGATTTATTATTATATTGGGCTCATGACTCGGATTTTATTATTTGGTTCCAAACGTTGGTTTACTGTATTTGGATATTTTATGTTGCTTCATTCCAAGTATTATTGTTCATGAGATTATTATTATTACTTGGGCATGGGCCAGACACTCATAGAATATCTAAATCTTACATTAGTCACTGGCATATGTTTTGCATAACGAGAGATTGAACCCTATAATGAGGTGAATGCTAATGGCTTGCCCTCGGACCTATGTAGTATGAGATACATAGAATCCGAACAAGTATGCATTAGTTGAGCATTGTGTGCTTTTGTTTGTTTGCATTTGTTTTATGCCATTGTTTTATGCATTCTTTTTACTTTAGTTTCATGGCATACACTCATACACCTAGACTAGATTCACTTTGATGTTTTTATTTATCCTTATTATTTTTATTTGTGTATCAAATTTTTGGTTGTGAGACTATAAAAGATAGCTGCTTTTATCAGTATTACGTCAGTTATATTTAACAGACGTGCCCACTTTTCAATATATTTGCAAGACTCTTGATAATGAAAATCATGGATTCGAGTTGAGCTATGGAAAATAATGAAGACGAAAGTTTGAATTTTTGTAACAAGTTGTAATTAATGTGTAATACTTCCGCTGTGTATTGTAAATAATGATGTTGTAATAAAAGTTTTAAATTTTACCTATTTTTTGTACTGTGTTTAAGATTACATTGAAGTAAAGATTCTAGATGAGTCAGAGATTTCTTCTGATTGAAATTCGAGGAGCAATAGAGTGGTATCAGAGCAAACTTCAATTAGTAATACTAAACTTGGTATGGGGAAACAAAATTGTGGTGGACATTAGAAGTGTGACTGTCAGTTTTCGTCATGAATGTTATAATTGTTGAACTTGCATTCATGATACTCTATTCGTATACACTGAGGTGATATTGTATGCAAGCATATTTTTCTGTTGTACCATGAGTGCTCTGGTTGGTTTGAACCTGCATTAATGTTACTGTGTACGTAGACTAACCTTTCTCTTTATGTTCTCATTTTAGTGTATTTTGTTTATACTACTTTTCATTTTTAACACTCAATACTTTCAAAAAAAATGAATTTTTTTTTTCTGTTACTATTTGTTCACGTTGATAGTTATTATTTTAACTACCTTCCTTAGTTTGAATCTTTTTATTGTCTTACTGATTTTCTTCTTAAAATCTTTGTCCTTCATATTTTTATGTGCTTGTATGTTTACTCATTTATTTTTGCTATTGCTTTTATGTTTTCTATTATTTTTATTACAACTTATTAAATTATTATTTTGACTATTAATTTCTTTTATCATTATTCCTATATATTTTAAAATTTTTGATTTTAGTATATTTACATTCATGTTATATATGTTTGATTTTACGAGATATATATATATATATATATATATATATATATATATATATATATATATATATATATATATATTCATAAAACCAAACATATATATATTTCATTATTTTATATTTTCTCATCTATTCCATTATATTTTAACATGATTTGAATATTTTTAATTCCACACACTATAATCTTTTTTTAACTTCTAATTTGTTTTTACAGCCTATACTCAATTCTATTGTTATTATTTACTATTTGAAACTTTTTCTGTACTTACTCTACGTGTGATTAAATTGTTATTATTGAACTAAGTGTGGTTCTAAATTCATGTGCGGGTTGATATGATAGACCCTCGACGAGAAATGTGGATATATTGTTGGTGTGACAATAAAGGCTGAGTATAACCCAAATTACCGGCAATATAAAATTTTGATTTAGAAATTAGCCAGTGGAGGTTATTATTTCAATTTGGTTGAGTTAAGTCTGGTAGGGTGAGCTAGCTATAGGAGTTGGTGATTAACTATAATTAAACCTAAGGACAGACACTAGATGGAGATGTGACGAAGTAAATATGGGTAGGGGGGCCTCATATGATTTGCGGTGGGAGATCATATCAAGAATTATCGCGGTGTGAGGAAGGTATCCAAAATCACTTGCGGTGTGGGAATTTATCTTCAGAATTATCTGGATCAAGGCGACGCTCATGGGATGTTTGTGTGATAAGGTATCATATAACTTGCAGTGTGAGTTTCATCTCCAAAATTATTGAGGTGTAAGGAATGTATCCAAAATCACTTGCGGTGGGAGAATAATTCTCATGGATTACCGGGGCGTGGGCCAGATACTCACAGAATATCTAAATCTTACATTACTCGCTGGTGTAGGTTTTGCATAATCAAGGATTGAACCCTATAATGAGGTGAACGCTAATGGCTTGCCCTTGGACCTATGTTATATGAGATGCATAGAATCCTAACAAGTATGCTTTAGTCGAGCATTGTGTGCATTTGTTTATATGCATTTTTTTATACTACGAGGAACAAAAAAAATTATCTTTGCATGTGATAATCTAAATTATTTGTTCTTGATGTGTGTTGAGGTTATAGCATGAAATATCAAGTTTTTAATCCATGGAATTGAACAACAGAACATATTCATCCTTGATAAATTGTTCTGATGAATACTGGATGGTATTATTTAGTTTTATAAAATAAAAAACAAATTTTGATATAAGTTGAACAAAAAAAATTGAATCTTGAATGATATATGATGTTAGAGTAAGAAAGGTTGAACTTTTTCCTAAAGAAATGATTGTTTGATCATGCATATTATTATAATTGATTAGAACTTTCATCGATCTAAAAATCTATGTTTGTTTGAGAGAAAGATGGATCTTGAACATGAATTTACTGTTTGACTTGACGTTATGTTTGTGATTTAAATTAAAATTTTCCAGAATTTAATATTAAATTGGGAGTGTACTGTTTTGAAGAACAAAATCAAATAACTTTCAGATTTTAGATAAAATATAATTCTCGGAACTTGTAGAATTTAAACCCTTTAACTTAATTTGTTTTAGTCCAGATTTTTATGGTGAGTTCTTTGATATGTGCTGGATTTAAATTACTTTTTTTGGAATTTAATATTACATTGGGAGTGTAGTGTTTTGAAAAACAGAATCATATAACTTTTAGATTTTGGATAAAAGATTGTTCCAAGAACTTGTTCAATTTAAACCCTTTCAATATGTAATATCCCAGAAAAATTAATTTTTAAAATTATGCACGTGCATTGTGTAACACCCCAAATTCCAAATAAGCCTGAATTTGAAGTTCCACAGGAACTTTACACTTCACTTCGTACAATTTTATAAGGAATTTAAAACTTTTATTTACATCAGAGTCTTTTACATCAACACATAGCGAAATAAAATAAAATACAATAATGATAAATGTACAATTGTAACAACTTTAGCATTTTAAGTAATCATCAGCATCAAATTCATATTTATATCTTCTTGTAAATTTCAAGTCCTGCATATGAAACTGTGGGCACGTCAGTTGCTCACAACCGACGAAATATTATACACGGCCATTATCGCTATTCCGAAAGTATAACGATTCTTTAATACTTTAACAAATACAAACTTGATCACAAACAAAACTAAAGAGGGACTATCCTATTGATGTCTTGTGTGCTTGTGCACTTAGCCTTAATGCAGTTACTTATATTAAATGACACTAATGCACACTTGTTCGAACTTATGCATCTCATTCTACATAAATCCGAGGACAAGCCCTTAACCGTTCTTCATCTTGTAGGGTTGAATCCCTCGCTATGAGTTTAACTACAACGGTAACTACGGTAAGTATCCTAGATGTTTCATGAGTTACGAGCCCATGTCCAGACAGCCTGGAGGGGAATCCCACGTCATGACATGACGCATCATGCAGACAACCTATGGACAATTCACCTCCGTCATGGAATGATGGCACCACGTAGTCACCAAGCACCCCACAAGCATCGCCACGGTCCCGATAATTCCAGAGATGTATCTACGTCATGACATGATGCATCATGCAGACAGCCTGTGAACACTCTCACACCGTAGATCCGAGGCCCTCATACTTGTGTTTTTCTCTTACTTTCATCACACTATAGTGCCTGTCCTTAAGTTTTTAGTTTGTTTTAGAAGAAAATCATTACAACCTAGAGCTAGCTTATCCTACCGGACTTAAACCAAACAAAAGAGATAGTCAACCCAACCAGGCTACTTCTCAAGAGATGCTCAACCCACACTGGTTAGCTCTCAAATTCATAATAATAACTGCTGGTTTCTAAGGGTCTCGCCTAGCCTCTAGATTCCAACAACTATCTCATTCTAGTGATCAACAATATTTTACATTCAATCCCAAAATAACATTCCAATTTCTTCATTCACAAACTCTTTCCCAAAGGGAAACTTTTCTTTATAATCTCATAACATGAAATAATTTAATTCAACTTCTTTTATCAATTTAATCACTTATAACATTGTGTGCAATTCAAATAATCTTAATCAAAAATATTTATAACCATAAAATCTCATTGCGAAGAAATCTAATCGCATTCCAAATTTTTATTTTTCTTTAATTATACAAAAGCCACACTTTAAGAAAAATTATCGAGTTCTTCATCCTATAGTTTTATTATGAAATCCACTTCCAATTCTTACAAAATATATCAGAGTATTGTGGAAATATTTATTATAAAGTCTAAATAATTTTAGAGGAATAATAGAAATTTTCCCAATTTTTATTTCTCTTAAAAACTCCTATATACTCAAAAAAAAAATCAAAAAGAAATTAAAAGGACGGCTACCGATTTCGAACCCAAGACCAAGGACCAAACCCCGCCCAGCTACAGTAACAGACCCAAAGCGCACCTGAAGACCAATAAGTCCAAGTGACTAACTGATATGAATAGAGTTAAATTCTTTAAGTATCCAATCTCAGCCCAATTCATTTATTTAAAACATAACAATCAACCGAACTTTGATTCATCATGCCAATTTTATTTACTCATACTACACATTTCGAAAGTATAGTAACATATATTTACTGATTGTTTATGTATCAAAGCAAATTTTCTGCAATTTAAAGATATGTAACAAAATTAAGAACATCCCAAACGCCATACACGTTCTCTAAATTGTAAAGTATTATTCTACTACATATTCGCAGAATTCTTTTTCTTTTTAATGGCAATTAACATGATGAGAATTTTCCCCAAAATTTCAATACCAATTCTAATCAAGTGAAATTTTAGTTTCTTTTCACAATTTTCCTTAAAATCTTCTTATACAAAAATTAGAATTTTTCGTGGCATTCTATCTACTATTTTGCACAATTTGAATTTCTAATTTCACATACTTTAATTTCACTTACAACATACTTCATAAAATTTTCATCTAACATGCATTTTTTCCCATCAATCACAAATTTTTAGCTTTTTCTTACAACGTGCATCATATCAAATTTTTAGAGAGTAAATTAAGCAATTCACATCTACCATTGTAATATGAATCTCCTAAGCACAGAATTAAATTACAATTTAGAAAGTATGTAGAAACACCCACGCTCTATCCATTTATTTGAATCACAAAATCATGACGCAATTAAAGTAAGATTATACAATCTACATTTACCACACTTATCAAATTTAACAATTAAATCATTTATCAACTAGCATGCATCATACTCCTAAATTAGAAAGGATTTAAGAAACACCCACCCAAAGAAGAGTAGTAGAAGCAAAACCCCTTCACACAAAACTTCAAAAATCTACAAAAGCAAGAACCAATACACCGAAAGAATCCCAATAGCAATTGCACTCAAGCACAGCACCCTCATTTCGGCAAGGCTACAGTGAAGCACCTCATCTCATCTTCATGCATGCATATATATATCTACATGATTATATATATACATTTTTATATATTGGTATATAATAGAATATATTAGGAGTTATATATATGTATGCATGGGAGTAGGTGGAGAAGCAAAAGGGAATTGGCTGTGGAGTTTGGTTTCGGCAGAGACATGAAGAAGGAACAGGAAGATGAGGAGAGTGAGGATGGTTTAGGGGGTATTAGTAGGTTTTAATTGAGTGGTTATTATAACTAATTGCCCACTAACACCTCCACTAATCCACTCATGCAATTCAAAAATTTGTTTTCCCATCCATCCTAAAAACATCTGGTCTAACATTTCTTTGAGTGTGCACATTGTACGTGTGCACGTGCACGTACTTGTGTACACTTTACAAAATTAATTATTTATTTAATTTAAAACATATGAATATAATATATAAGATGTATATAAAATTATTTTAATTAAAAATTATAATTTTTCATGCACAAATAAAATAAACAAACACATTTCAAGATTTTATTTTGAAAAGAATACGTCTAAATGAGTGCACCGAAAACACGTATAAAATACGTAAAAATACAAAGATTGAAATTTAATATTTGAGTTGACTCAAATAAGATAAAATAAATTTTGAGAAGACGAGAAATGCATAAATAGTCGGAATCCAGAATACGTAATGAAAACGTTACGGATATTACTCATAACGGTACAAAATACACGTGTAACACACGAGGGCAAAATTGTCATTTTCAATTTTGCGGGGTGTTACACATTACAAGTAAAATTTAGTGTACTTAGGTTCCTAAAATTTTCTAGAGTCATGAATATTTTTCTTCTCAAATTCTTTGTCACAAGTGTATGATTAATTATTTTTTTTATTAAACCCAATAAGCCTATGTCTATTTTTGAAGCCCACTAAAAATTAATTTAAAATTGAGACCCAGGATTAATTCTACATTTAAATGAACATTTAAAATCTAGTACACTTGTCATGTAACACACACACACACACGCACACATATTGATGTGTGTAATTTTTATATAAATATTTGTACTCATTTACCCATAAAAATTGCTTGTATTCGTCTATATTGTTTATAATTTATCTTATTTCCATAAATTTCCATTAATTAAATATTGTTTAAGGAATAATATTTTTTGATGCAAAAGATGAAGATTTTTGGTAAAAATCAACAAACAAAACAAGTAGAATGATTTATTATTTTTTTAATGATTTGTTGAATTTTAAATTTTACAATTTGGCCATGTGAAAAGCAAAATCGAAATTTTCAATTGTCAATAGAGGTGTAAAAGAAATAAACAAATTTAAAAGGGTTTAACTGAGCTAATGTGATAAATAATTAGTTTAATTAATTTAAACTAATTATTTTTATTTTTATTTTGTCTGTGTGTGCAGCACGGGTTTCAAGAAGAGAAATAGAAGCAAAAGAAGCAAGAAATAAAGAGAAAATCAAATAAGGAAACAAATAAATGAAGATGTGGGGTTTTCTGCAAAAATAAACCCTAATACCCACATTCGGATCCCTATAAATACAGCAGCAAACTTCTAAAAAGACACGGGCTTAACGAGAGAGGGAGAGCGAAGGCTGACCGCTTATTAAAACTAAAAAATAATTATAAAAGAGACGTAGCAACGAGACGAAATAGAGGACGAAAGCGGCACGCGGTCCAAGGCAGCAGAAACGATTGGGGAAAGAGACAGAACGGGGGTGGCGTGAAGAAAAAATATGAGAGAGGAAGGAAAAGTTGTGGCACGCGACCTGAGAAAGAAACAAAGAGAGAGAATGGGACGGCAGAGGCCAGGGGTGCGGTCACGTGGCACTGCTTCTGTGTTTCGGCTCTGTGCTCGAGGAGGAGGCAGGGGACTGAGCAGACGTGCCACTGATGTGTGCGCGAAAAACAACAGTGACGAAACTGGCGAGACGAGACTATTTTTCTTTGCGCTTTGCTGACTTGGCGACACGCAATTTGAGGCATCTCGGTTTGCAATTATTTTTTTACAAAACAGTTCTTCCTGTATCTTTTTTTTCTCTTTATCTAATTTTATTATGCAATCCAAGACAGTATTTGTTAGTTGCAATTATATTATGAACTAATTTTATTTCTCTAGGACTTTGATGTAGCTAAGTTTTGAGAACACAATTTTAATTTCATATTATTTTTCTATTTTTCCATGGTTGTGTTTAATTTTCGTTCTTAATGGTTACAATTGTTTGGCCAACTTTTGAATGATTTATTGGATCATGGAAAGACCGAGAGGTAATTTGTGATTTTGAATTATAGAATTAAACGCCATTGACTGAGCGAAATTAGAGATGATTTACCGCGATTGATGTGACTATAAAGAAATCCATAAAATTAATGAGTCTTCAATTAATTAAATTTGCATAGAGATATGATAAACTTGTCATGCCCCGCTTTCCAAAATACGGGAATACGAGCATGTAACGAAGGCCCAGCGAATGATTATACATCATCCATAAGCTGTACCAGTCTAACTCAACAATATACAAGAAAAAAACAACCACGCAGGAAAAGAATATAATCACATAAAAATTAAATAAACTCAAAGATAATCATGAAATAAATTCACTATATAATAATCCAACATCAGGGATAAAACAAGATTCAGGTCATAAAGCCCAAGAATACAAAGTATGATGAAAAGAAAATACAATAAGCAAATATGAAAAGATAGCTAAGGAGTCTAATGGTCCGGCTCCAATCTTCAAAGAGTTTGCTCACCAATTTCTTCGATGATTGCTCCTTCGGTACCTGTTAATACTTGATCTAAAAAGAAGGAAAAGAGAGCCCTTAGAGCAAGTCGTGGACAGCTAGTAGAGAAAATAGAAAATAAAGGAAAGCATGAATATCAAAGGAAATGAACATAGTCAAAGACAAAGAGCAAAGCAAAGGCAGGCAAAATATCAAGGGTCTACAGTAAATCACGCATGTAATGCGGGATGTCAGGATCAGGCAGTAAATGCAGGTTATTAAGTATTTATTAGCCTATCTAGTGCACGTACTGCTGCATCCCATACTACAGGTTCTGCGCAACACACCGTGTACGTTTTAGACTGATGGTGAATTCTCGGTCTGTGTACTCGGCCTAGTAATCAGTGTTTCATGTTCAGTATCAGTGTTTCTCGAGCAATGTTTATCGGGCAGTAGTTTATGGCCATTAGTATCGGTCAGTGCAGTTCAGGCAGTAGGGCCCGACCGAGTACAGTTTTCGATCATTCACTACCTACTCAACCCATGATACCCCAGATTTTTATTAGTCATTTTAATCTTATGTGAGCATGCAAGAGGGTATCAATGTTGTTCATTACTATGTATGGCTAATTCTAAGCGCTGCAGGCTAAGCATGAAGCAAACAAGTCATATCAACACACATCACATGATAGGACAGCATGACCTTGCTGTACTAAAACATGGATTGCGGTCACTAGAAATTAGCAAAACTGAATCCGCCGGAAGATCTGGAAAATAGACTTCCGCACGGTTTTAAGTCTGGAAAATAAATCTGGAAAACAGAAATTCTAGAAAATAGATCTGGACAATGGATTGCGGTCACTACAAATTAGCAAAACTACAAATTGCTAGTGAGTATAATTAAGTTATATAACAGATATGGAAACTAAGGTGAAAATTCTATTTTAATCAGATTTTAAGTCTAGGCAGCATGCAGTAGGTTGTATTCTACTAATTGTTTCGGATTAAAGAATTCATTATTAAAATCTATTAAAATTCTGGGTGATACCTATGCATGTCTAGGTCCAGCCTAAATTATTTCGAGTTTTTCTTGTACTATTAACAGAGTCAAATAAAATAAACAACCGCAAAAAATGCATGAAAATCTGAGTCTGAAATTACTAACACAGTGGCATTAAAGTGATGATAACTAACAGATGGTAAATTAGAATTTAAATCTAGAGTATGGAAAAATTATCTAGACATCAAGGGCTACATTTTATGTTTAGTGAGTTCCTTCAGAATATGTCTCTAGCATGGTCAAAAATCTATTTCAAAATGAAACATACAGCAGTCCAGCAATTGTCTAAACATGAATAGCAATTAAATAAATCATATGATCATATAAAGCATGCAAATTTGTAATCAAGTGAATCCTAGGTTTCAATATGCAATTTCTAAGGTTCATGGTACATTTATTACAGTCATGGTGTCAATTCATCAATTAAAACCAAATCAGTACATTCATGTCAATTTCATCAAGCTGTTCTAAGTACAAATCTAGTTTTTTTAATTGTGCATATGCATGAAACATTGGAAACTGGGTTAAAGATCAAAGAGGTAGCACGAAGTTAAGAGTATGTCGGGTTAGCTTGTGTAAACACTCGATAATCTTTACGAATTGTCAAAACAGATTTTTGATAATAAAAAGGGACGGATCTACTTGCATGAGATCAATTAATCTTGAACACAAATAATGAAAAGGGTTCAAGAAGAGACTTGCCTGTTACGCGGTTAAATTGAATAGTAAAAAATATCAGGTTTAGATTCCCGGGAGAACTCCCAAAGAAGCAAGTACGAAGACCGTGCTAAGAACTCCAAGCATATGAAGCAACAACACCAACTGAACTCCACACCAGATATTGGACAGAACATGGGTCAACAAACTAGGATCTACTGTGCCCAAAACACAGAACACCCAAAACACAGAACACCAAAAAACCCAATCAGCGACCACCCACACAGCGAATCGGGGCAAACACTGGACAGTGATCACCGATCCATTGTGGATGGAACACAGGACACCAAAATTGACCACTAGGATCGCGTCTTCCACCTTCGGATTGGAGAGAGAGAGAACGAACGGCGCGACGACTGCACTGGCCTCGCATCGCTGGCGACGACGACATCGCTGCTGTCGGCAAGCAACGGCAGCGGCGAGGGTGACAGACGTGGCGTTCTCTGTTTTCGCTCAAAAAATAGGGGGAGGCGAATAGCGCGATCCGGGGACTTCGATGGGGCCTACATGACGACGAGGCGACGTGGGGGTTCTCCGGAGGTTGCGGGGTGCACGGAAAGGGCGAAGACGAAGCGTGACGGCACGACGGGGTGCAGGCGAAGGGTAATGGCAATGGCTGGGTTCGAGCGGTGAAGATGGGGACAGGGACGATGAGAGATGCGATTGCGAGGAGAGGGTATGGAGATGATGATGATGATGGTGGCAGCGGAGGTCGAAGGTGATCGGAGGGGCGATGGGTTCGGGTTGGAGGAAAGGAGGGGGTGAGCGGGAGAGATGGAGGAACAGTAGAGGGTGATTAGGGAAATATATTAGGGAATTAAGCGGCTGGGGATTAAGAAATAATTAGGGTTAAGGTTTAGTAAAAATAGATTAGTATTTATAGGGGAAAAGAGATATTGGATATTGGGTATGGTTCCAATAGAATAAAATACATTTATATGAATATAATGGATTAATATAAATCCAATTACAAAGAATAAGATATCCGAAAATATACAATTTGTGCTACCTAAATTATTTGAGACAAATACAAACACAATTATAGAAAGAATTGATTTGTTTTCAAAATAAGCAATCTCAGTAACCATAATAATAATAAAATAATCATGTCTATAAAATAATAATAATACTAATAATAACAATTAGTAAGATTAAAACAATAAGAATAAAAACACTAACAATAACAATAGGAATTATCAGAGTAGTGTCATATGTACAAAAATAGGGATTTGTTGAAATAGTCCAAACAGTAATAATAATATTTTTGGTTTGTGATTAAAATGCAAATGGTTGATCAAGTAGAAATACAGACAAGTTCACTCAAAATAATTTCAACTATTGTTTAGGAAAAGCTTTAATCAATAAATTCAAAACGAGTTTAACAATAACAATTTATAAATATCAAAATACAGGAAAATACTCACGAAAATACGTATTTACGAGAATTGGGGTTACAAATTCTACCCACCTTACAACAAAATTTCGTCCTCGAAATTTGCTTAGGCGGTACATAGGACAAGGCAAAACTCAAACTGGGATAAACAAAAACAGAGGGTTTAAGGCAAGGAACAAGGTTGTTGCAACACCAAAAAAAGAAAGTGGGTAACAATGAGGTCAGTCGGGATGCAAGAAAGAAGTAATCAGTATCAAGAAAATGAAGAAAAAACAACACAAGACTTGCAAGATAGCAAGTAAGGGATGAAGAGATAGGTAGAGCTGGAATCGAAGAAAGATGGACAAGAAAGAGTTAGGCAAAGAAAATGAGTCAACGGGTGAGGGTGAATGCATGGGATAAAGGGCAACAAACAATACAGGGAAGGAGAAATAACAAAAGAATCTTGGGACCTATGGGTTATGGGCACACCACCCTTCCGCTACGCTACTCCGATAGTGATGTTCCAAGTAACATACATGTCGCTGTAGACATCAATCGACGAACCGAGCAGGAAGACAAAAATGAGACACCAGGATCACGGAGAGTATGAGCTTAAGATAGATAAAAGCAATAATGCAAAAGAATACAAAAATTGATCTTCAATTTAAATAATTGAAGATATAATATAGATCAAAACTAATGGTTTCACAAAAATAATATCCACAACAAATATCAATGATAATAATATCATAATAATAGAATAATAATAACAATGATAAAAATAATAATAACAGTATTAATAACAACACATAATAATAGTAACGATAATAATAACAATAACAGTGATAATAAAATAATAACAACAATAAAAATAATAATATTAATAATATTAAAAATAATATTAAAGATAATAACAACAATAATGATATAAGTAATAATAACCATAATAATAAAATAATAATAACAAAATAATAATAACAAAGTAATGATAACGATAATAATAACAATAATCAAAATCATCATAATCATACAGGTAATAATGATATAATAAATAAAAACAAAATATTACCAATACTGATAATAATGATAATACATACAGGACAGAAATGGGATTTAACATATTCATGAAAATAATGCAATAATAATAATAATAATAGCATTAAAAATAATAACAATTATAATAAAAAAATAATAGCAATAATAATAATATCAATAATAATAATATAACAGTAACAATAATAGAAATAATAACAATAAAGAGAATGAAAATAATAATAACAACAGCAATAGAAATAATAATAATGATAACAATACCAAAAATAATAACAAAAACAATAGCAATAATAATAATAATTTTATACACAAAATAGAGTAAAATCAACTATACTAGTTCAAATTGTATGAAAACATAAAGTATAATTGTATAAACAAAATGTCAAAGAGAAAATATTTATTTACCATTAGTTTCATTATATAGGTGGAGAGTCTTGAAATATCAATTAGAAAATAGAAAATCTTGCCTCCTTAACATCAAGTTGCATGTTTGCCTTCACGATATCAGGTTGCAGGTTGCCATCTGGATATTCGGTTGCACACTTTGCCTCCCCGATATCTAGTTGCAAATTGCCCCCATTGACATCGAGTTGCATATTTGCCATCTCGACATTAGGTTGCACCGAAATGGTGAAATGCATATAAAATTGAGCATGTCCGGGTTCAAAACAAAATAATAATAATAATAATAATAATAATAATAGTAACGATAAAATAATAATACCAATACCAATAATAATTACAAAATATCAATACTAATCACAATAAGAATAACAATGATAATAACAGTAATCATAACAATAATGACAACAATAATCGCAAAAATGATAACAATAATAATAATAATAACAATAATATTAAAATATTAACAACACTAGTAAAATTAATAATGCAAAACAAAATATAGTTTGAGTCCAACATTTTTGTGGAAATAATTCAATATTAACAACAGTAATAAAATAATGAAAACAACAATAAGAATATTAATAGTAGTAACAATAATAATAATACTAGTAATGATAATGAAAACAATAGCAATAATAATAATAGTAGTAATGATAGCATTATTCGAAAAATAAGAATTTGTCTTATCAAAATAATCCAACAAAAATATATAGTCGATCAAAAATGAAAAGTAAAGTTAAATACACCATTATTCGAAATAACATAATCTTTCTTGAGAAACATTTTTATAGGTGATCCAAAATAAATATAACAAATAATAATCAATATATATAAAGTATTCGGAAAAAATAAATATAAAGAGAAAAATAGGAAAGAGAAAAAAGAATTTATGCCCAATAAAGACTCAAAGAGGAGGATGACTAGATGGGTCAAAAGAAAATCAAAGAATTGAATATGAAGGAAGAGGATCAAGGGGCAAAATCAAAATTGAAGAGAATATAGCAGGGAGAAATAACTAACATGATACTCAATATTGAATTGACAAAAGATGATGAATGCAAGAACAGAAGAACTAAAAGTCGCAAGAACTGAAATGCAACAAAATAGCAAAATACCTGCGGTCGCACCTTCGGCAGTCTCTGCTTCCTCTGCAATCTGGTTGTGGGCCTGAACACATTCTCTAGCTTGTCCTCCACTGGAAGCTAATCTTCCAGTTGGGGTATTCCTCCTGCTCCTTGGGCAGTTCCGAACCTTGTGATCACTCGCTCCGCATACAAGACATCGACCGTTGGCTAGCCGGCAATCCTTGTGTGAGTGACCAATCTTGCGGCAAAAGTTGCATGTCAGGCCCTTCATTCCACGGGTCTGCCTCATGATAGTGAAGGCATGATGCTGGTGCGCAAATATACTCAGTCGGGTGAGCTGCGCGCTCTCCTGGGCTCTTTCCAGACTAGCTCTCATCAGCTCATTGTGCTCTCGCTGTAGCTCCATCATTCTTTGCATCGCCTGGAGAATGGCAGAATTCTCTGATGGTTCAGCCCTGGGCGAAGGAGTCGAAGAATCTTCATGAGCTATAGTCTGCAAAACCATCCAGTAGGTGAGTACCCAAACATATGTGGGTAGATTGACAAATGATAATGAATGCAAGGGACGGAAGGATACAAGGAATCAAAGAATTGAATGCAAAGGAGTCAGATATGGATCGAATAGGTTTAATATCTAGATTATATTAAATTTATTACATGTTCATGTGATCAACGTGGCGCACAGATTATTTAGTTAACCTGGCTTGAGCCAAACTCGACTAATATACTAATCAAAGCCAACCTCTGTAAAGATAGTCATGTTTGATTGATACCTTACTCAACCCTGGGCTCTAATACCACTAAAAACCTGTCACGCCCCGTTTCCCAAAATGCGGGAACACGAGCACGTAACGAAGGCCCAGCGAAATGATTATACATCATCCATAAGCTGTACTAGTCTAACTCAACAATATACAAGAAAAAAACAACCATGCAGGCAAAGAATATAATCACATAAACAATAAATAAACTCAAAGATAATCATGAAATAAATTCACTATATAATAATCCAACATCAGGGATAAAACAAAATTCAGGTCATAAAGCCCAAGAATACAAAGTATGATGAAAAGAAAATACAATAAGCAAATATGAAAAGATAGCTAAGGAGTCTAATGGTCCAGCTCCAATCTTCAAAGAGTTTGCTCACCTATTTCTTCGATGATTTCTCCTTCGGTACCTGTTAATACTTGATCTAAAAAGAAGAAAAAGAGAGCCCTTAGAGCAAGTTATGGGTAGCAAGTAGAGAAAACAGAGAATAAAGGAAAACATGAATATCAAAGAAAAGGAACATGGTCAAAGACAAAGAGCAAAGCAAAGGCAGGCAAAATATCAAGGGTCTACAGTAAATCATGCATGTAATGCGGGATGTCAGGATTATGCAGTAAATGCAGGTTATTAAGTATTTTATTAGCCTATCTAGTGCACGTATTACTGCATCCCATACTACAGGTTCCGCGCAACACACCGTGTACGTTTTAGACTGATGGTGAATTCTCGGTCTGTGTACTCGGCCTAGTAATCAGTGTTTCATGTTCAGTATCAGTATTTCTCGAGCAGTGTTTATCGGGCAGTAGTTTATGGTTATCAGTATCGGTCAGTGCAGTTCAGGCAGTAGGGCCCGACCGAGTATAGTTTTCGATCGTTCACTACCTAGTCAACCCATGATACCTCAGATTTTTATTAGTCATTTTAATCCTATGTGAGCATGCAAGAGAGTGTCAATGTTCTTCATTACTATGTGTGGCTAATTCTAAGCGCTACAGGCTAAGCATGAAGCAAACAAGTCATATCAACACACATCACATGATCAGGACAGTATGACCTTACTGTACTAAAATATGGATTGCGGTCACTGCAAATTAGCAAAACTGAATCTGCCGGAAGATCTGGAAAATAGACTTCCGCACGGTTCCAACGAGTATAATTAAGGTATATAA
This sequence comes from Hemerocallis citrina, assembly GCA_017893485.1. Classification (NCBI taxonomy): domain Eukaryota; kingdom Viridiplantae; phylum Streptophyta; class Magnoliopsida; order Asparagales; family Asphodelaceae; genus Hemerocallis; species Hemerocallis citrina. The sequence continues at coordinate 133,771,619 of CM030360.1, read as the reverse complement.
AAGATATGGGAACTAAGGTGAAAATTATGTTCTAATCAGATTTTAAGTACAGGCAGCATGCAGTAGGTTGTGTTCTACTAATTGTTTCGGGGTTAAAGAATTCATTATTAAAATCTATAAAAATTCTGGGTAATACCTATGCATGTCTAGGTCTAGCCTAAATTATTTCGGATTTTTCTAGTACTATTCACAGGGTCAAATAAAATAAACAACAGTAGAAAATGCATGAGAATCTGAGTCTGAAATTACTAATACAGTGGCATTAAAGTGATGATAACTAACAGATGGTAAACTGGAATTTAAATCCAGAGTAGGTAAAAATTATCTAGACATCAAGGGCTACATTTTATGTTTAGTGAGTTCCTTCAGAATATGTCTCTAGTATGGTCAAAAACCTATTTCAAAATGAAACATACAGCAGTCCAGCAATTGTCTAAACATGAATAGCAATTAAATAAATCATATGATCAAATAAAGCATGTAAATTTGTAATCAAGTGAGTTGGACGAATTATCCGAAGAAGATCGTTTCATCTACTAATATAATAGTCGCAAGAGCACGAAGCCCCTATTAACCCGGACCGGATCAAAGACATCGGTGAAAAGAGCAAGCAAGCCAAGAAAGAGAGGCCATACAGGTTCTTAATTGCAGTGCGAAGTACATCTCCGAACGGAACGGATCCTTAGTTCGGTGCTTTCCCTTGTTCTTCATTGACTTTTTCTCATCATCTAGGTGTCAATGTCCAATTTCTAAGGTTCATGGTACATTTATTACAGTCATGGTGTCAATTCATCAATTAATACCAAATCAGTACATTCATGTCCATTTCATCAAGCAGTTCTAAGTAAAAATCTAGTTATTTTAATTGTGCATATGCATGAAACATTGGGGACTGGGTTAAAGAGCAAAGAGGTAGCACGAAGTTAAAAGTATGTTGGGTTAGCTCGTACAAACCCTCGATAATCTTTACAGAATTGTCAAAACAGTTTTTTCATAATAAAAAAGGACGGATCTACTTGCATGAGATCAATTAATCTTGAACACAAATATTAAAAAGGGTTCAAGAAGAGACTTGCCTGTTATGCGGTTAATTCGAATAGTAAAGAATATCGAGATTAAAATCCCGGGCGAACTCCTAAAGAAGCACGTGCGAAGACCGTGCGAAGAACTCCAAGCAAATGAAGCAACAACACCAACTGAACTCCACACCAGGTTTGGAAAGAACACGGGACAGCAAACTAGGATCTGCTGTGCCCAAAACACAAAACACCAAAAACACCCCATCAGCAACCACCCACACAGCGGATCAGGGCAAACACGGGACAGCGATCTCCGATCCATTGCGGATGGAACACGGGACACCAAAATTGACCACTAGGATCGCGTCTTCCACCTTCAGATCGGAGAGAGAGAACGAACGGTGCGACGACTGCACTGGCCTCGCGTTGCTGGCGGCGACGACGTTGTTGTTGTTGGAAAGCGACGGCAGCGGAAAGGGTGACAGCGGCGGCGAGGGCTCCGACATGGCATTCTCTGTTTTCGCTCGAAAAATAATGGGAGGCGAACAACGCGATCCGGGGACTTCGACGGGGCCTAGATGACGACCAGGCGACGTGGGGGTTCTCCGGAGGTTGCGGGGTGCACGGAAAGGGCGAAGACGAAGCAGGACGGCGCGACGGGGTGCAGGTGAAGGGTAATGGCAATGGATGGGTTCGAGCTGTGAAGATGGGGACAGGGACGATGAGAGATGCGATGGCGAGGAGAGGGGATGGAGATGATGATGATGATGATGGTGGCAGCGGAGGTCAAAGGTGATCGGAGGGGCGATGGGTTCGGTTTGGAGGAAAGGAGGGGGCGAGCGGGAGAGATAGAGGAACAGTAGAGGGTGATTAGGGAAATAGATTAGGGAATTAAGCGGCTGGGGGTTAAGAAATAATTAGGGTTAGGGTTTAGTAAAAATAGATTAGTATTTATAGGGAAAAAGAGATATTGGGTATTGGGTATGGATCCAATAGAATAAAATACATTTATATGAATATAATGGATTAATATAACCCAATTACAAAGAATAAGATATCCGAAAATATACAATTTGTGCTACCTAAATTATTTGAGACAAATACAAACACAATTATAGAAAGAATTGATTTGTTTTCAAAATAAGCAATCTTAGTAACCATAAGAATAATAAAATAATCATGTCTATAAAATAATAATAATACTAATAATAACAATTAGTAAGATTAAAACAATAAGAATAAAAACACTAACAATAACGATAGGAATTATCAGAGTAATGTCATATGTACAAAAATAGGGATTTGTTGAAATAGTCCAAACAGTAATAATAATATTTTTGGTTTGAGATTAAAATGAAAATGGTTGATCAAGTAGAAATAGAGACAAGTTTACTCAAAATAATTACAACTATTGTTTAAGAAGAGCTTTAATCAATAAATTCAAAACGAGTTTAACAATAACAATTTATAAATATCAAAATACTGGAAAATACTCACGAAAATACGTATTTATGGGAATAGGGGTTACAAAACTATTAGTTGGGGATATTTTTGATGTTGTTCGAGAGAAAGCATTGATTACTTAAGGGATTTTTGTCTACAACTTGGAAAAATAATATTTTTACTCACATGGAATTATGAATTGTGTGGGATTAACTTGGTGAAATCAAAAGCCCTAAAATTAGTTTTGCAATTAATAAACAACAAAATTTCAGATTCCACTCCTTCTTAATTAATTTATTTAGTTCTTTAGATTAATTTAATTTAATTGTTTTCATTATTGAATTTTGATTTTCCAAATAGTAATTAATCAAGTAATTTCGGTACTCAATAAAATAATTAGTCCTTGTGGGTTCGACACTCTTTTCACTTAACTATACTACTTGTAGCGATTTTGTTCACTTGCAAATAATTCACATCAAGTTTTTGGCGCCATTGTCGGGGACTAATTATTCTTTTATTGATATTGATAATTGCTAGATTGTTACTAATTTGGATTTTTCTTTTTAGTTTTTTATTTTTTGTTTTTCTATTTTTTAATAGTTATATTTCAGGTGTATCACAATGGCAAACAATGAGGAAAACAGGGCTTTGAGAGAATATGCTATACCCTCAATTAATGGATCAACATCAAGCATAAAGAGACCGGTTATTGAAGCTAATAATTTTCAGATTAAACCGGCGATTATTCAAATGATTCAACAGACAGTTCAATTTTGGGGACTATCGCACGAGGATCCTTATGTTCACATTGCAAACTTTCTAAAAATTTGTGACACTTTTAAACACAATGGAGTATCAGATGATGCAATTCAATTGGGACTCTTTCCTTTTTCACTAAGAGATAAGGCTTGGCTTGGCTAAATTTTCTACCACCCGGTAGTATTACTACTTGGGAGGGACTTACACAAAAAGTTTTGGCTAAGTATTTTCCGCAGGCAAAAACAGCAAAGCTAAGGAATGATATCACCACATTCACTCAGCTTGAGAACGAGTCTTTGTATGATGCATTGGAGAGGTACAAAGAGTAATTGAGAAAGTGTCCTCAACATGAATTATTGAAATGGCTGCAAACTCAAATATTCTATAATGGTTTGGGAGTTACAAATCGATCTATGGTTGACACAGCAGCTGGAGGTGTACTAATGAGCAAAACTCACGAAGCAGCCTATGAACTTTTAGAGAAGATGACATCAAATAATTACCAGTGGTCTTCAGAGAGAACAAGGCCAAGAAAAGTGGCTGGAGTTTTTGAACTTGATCCTATTACTACTTTAACTGCACAAATTGATATTTTATCTAAACAATTAGGTAATATGAATGTTAATTCTATTCAAACTAATATGATTTGTGAACTTTGTGCAGGAAATCACTCAAGTACAGATTGCCAAGTTGGGAACCCATTTGCGTACCCACAGTCCTATCAAGTAAATTATGTGTCCAATTTTCAACATAAAAACAATCCTTATTCGAACATGTATAATCCAGGATGGAGAAACCACCCCAACTTTTCAGGGAACAACAATCATGGAGCAATTAGACTACCTCAAAATTTTCCATTGCTAGAAAAGAAGCCAACACTTAAAGAGATGTTTATGCAATACATGCAGAAGACAATTTGGCAATACAAAATAATACGGCTTCAATTCACAATCTTGAGGCTCAAATTGGTCAGCTTTCAAATATTCCTACAGAGAGAACAATAGAAAACTTACCCCGCAACACCGTGACCAACCCCACAGAGTATGTCAAAGCAATAATACTAAGAAGCGGGAGGACAGTTGAGCAACCACAAGAATAAAATGACGAACAAAATGTGGTTGAAAAGGAAGAAGAGTACGAACCAATTGTGGAGGAACAAACACAGCATGAGCAAGTAACTTTTGATGTCTTTAAATCTATAAAGTTTCTTACCGGAGAACGGTCATCCTTTCGAGTAAGTGAAACTGATTTAATTGTAGGCGAGAAACATAAGGCTGAAGTTGAAAAGTTACCAATCGAAGTATGCAACAAATTCAACAAGTCTTGAATCTGAAAAAGAAAATATTTTTGAATATGTTATGTATTTGGATGCTGCACCATCTATTCATCCATTTTTTAGCTGAAATTAAAAAATGTAGGGATATCAAAGACATCATCTTCAAGAAAGAAACGACTCAAACTCGAGCTTGAACCTAATCCCCACCTAAAGAGAAGTATTAGAAAAGATGTTTTTATGTTGTTGGATCTTGGCGTTACATAACCATCTCAGTTACAATGTATGGCTGAAGACTAAAAACTTAGCACTTCTTGGGAGGCAACCCATATTTTCTTTTACTGCATTTAGATCTTCTTTTTCTTTTAGTTTATTTTAATTTTAATTTTTTATTTTATTTTGCAGGATTGCATAACTTTGAAAGTCACCGGGGCGGAGCTGTTTTCTACACCTAAATTGATGGATGTTTTTTAGCATGATGGATTCAGAATCTGGAACAATGTTTCAAAGAGCGATTGTAGCCAATTGTCTTAGCTTTCCAGAACAAAAAGAATCATGCCATTTGGACATCTACAGCTCCAGATATCATCTAAACAATTAACGTCATGCGTGCAGAATTTTAACACGAATCAGGAAAGAAATTCTGAACCTTTTGCATTCTTTTTGTTTTTCTTTTTCCTTTCCCATTGAGGACAATGTGATATTCAAGTTTGGGGGAATGGGTACAATTTTTTTTTATTTATTTATATATATTTGAAAGAAAAACAAAACAAAGCATTGCAATTAGGCTTACCATTACACTTTTTGAGTTCTTTATTGTGCTAAAGCATTGAAATAAATTTATTTAGTATAGACAATATCTTATAAATCAAGATTAAGCATACTTATTTACTTTCGGATTATTGAATTTCAAAATTAGTTACAAAATTATGTGAGTCATGTGATTATACGTACAAAAAAGAAAAATGTGATGTTTTTTCTTGTGATTATCCCCTTTGATCTTGTCCTAAACAGAGTTTAAGTAAATAGAGTAATAATGAAAAAAAAAATTATATGAATAAATTCTATCTACTCCAATGTTTTGAGTTGCTTAGTAACTAGGGGTATTCATCACCAATGTTTACTTTTACGTCAAACAGCAACTTGAAATATGAGTATGCAAAGCACTTTAAGTTTATGACCTGTTGAGTAACCGGGTGAATTCATCATAAATATTTGCATTCGCGTCAAAAGGCAAGTGACAACTTAGAGGGAAAAAAAACTTTTTTGCTACTCGGTATGTAGTAGTGAGAAGAGGTAATCACAGATGGGGTTGTTACATACTATAATTACATTAATTGCATGACAAATATGATTAGGATGGTAATTATGAATGAATAATTGCACTCAAGAAAGTGGGTATGCTTGCTTTTACTTTATTTGCTATTATTTATATGTTTAATTGAAATTTTGATGCTTACATGATGAGATCTCTTGGTGTGATGAGTTGAGCCTATTATTGAATCTTATTCCTTTATTCATGGTATTACTTTTTGCTCGAGGACAAGCAAAATCTTAAGTTTGGATGTATTTGATGTATCTAAATTTTTATATAAATATTTGTACTCATTTACCCATAAAAATTGCTTGTATATTCGTCTGTCTTGTTTATAATTTATCTTATTTCCATAGATTTTAATTAATTAATTATTTTTGATGGAATAAGATTTTTTGATGCAAAGGTGAAGATTTTTGGTATAAATCAACAAACAAACAAGCAGATGATTTATTAATTTTTATTGATTTGTTGAATTTTAAATTTTACAATTTGGCCATGTGAAAAGCAAAATAGAAAATTTTAATTGTCAATAGAGGTGAAAAAGAAATAAACAAATTTAAAAGAGTTTAATTGAGCTAATGTGATAATTAGTTAGTTTAACTAATTTAAACTAATTAATTTTATTTTTATTCTGATTTTATTTTGTGTGTGTGCAGCATATATTTCAAGAAGAGAAAGAGAAGAAAAAGAAGCAAGAAATAAAGAACAAATCAAATAGGGAAAGAAATAAATGAAGATGTGGGGTTTTTTGCAAAAATAAACCCTAATACCCACATTCGGATCCCTATAAATATAGCAGCCAACATCTAAAGAGACACGCACTTAACGAGAGTGGGAGAGCGACGGCTGACCTCTTATTAAAAATAAAAAAATTATAAAAGAGACGCAGCAACGAGACGAAACAGAGGACCAAAGTGGCACGCGGTCCAAGGCAGCAAAAACGACTGGGGAAAGAGACAGAACGGGGGTGGCGTGAAGAAAAAATATGAGAGAGGAAGGAAAAGTTATGGCGCGCGACCTGAGAAAGAAACAAAGAGAGAGAATGGGGCAGTAGAGGCCAGGGGTGCAGTGATGTGGCACTGCTTCTGTGTTTTGGCTCTTTGCTCGATGAGGAGGTAGGAGACTGAGCAGACGTAGCGCTGACGTGTGCACGAAAAACGACAGCGACGAAACTGGCATGACGTCAGCGAAACAATAGAGGGACTATGCTTCGGTTTGAACTTCGAGATGAGACAATAGACTATTTTCCTTTGTGCTTTGCTGACTTGGCGGCACGCAATTCGAGGCATCTCGGTTTGCAAATTTTTTTACAAAACAATTCTTCCTGTGTTCTTTTTTCTCTTTGTCTAATATTATTATGCAATTCAAGACAATATTTGTTAGTTGCAATTATATTATGAACTAATTTTATTTCTCTAGGGCTTTGATGTAGCCTAGTTTTGATAACACAATTTTAATTTCATATTATTTTTCTATTTTTTCATGGTTGTGTGTTTAATTTTCGTTCTTAATGCTTACATTTGTGTAGCCAACTTTTGTATGATTTATTGGATCATGGAGAGACCGAGAGGTAATTTGTGATTTTGAATTATAGAACTAAATACCATTGATTGAGTGAAATTAGAGATGATTTACCACGATTGATGTGACTATAAAGAAATCCATAAAATTAATGAGTCTTCAATTAATTAAATTTGTATAGAGATATGATAAACTATTAGTTTGGGATAATTTTGATGTTGTTCGAGAGAAAGCATTGATTACTTAAGAGATTTTTGTCTACAACTTGGAAAAATAATATTTTTATTCACATGGAATTATGAATTGTGTGCGATTAACTAGGTGAAATCAAAATTCCTAGAATTAGTTTTGCAATTAATAAACAACAAAATTTCAGATTCCACTCCTTTTTATTTAATTTATATAGTTCTATAGATTAATTTAATTTGGTTGTTTTCTACTTGAATTTTGATTTTCCAAATAGTATTTAATCTAGTAATTTTGGTACTCGATAAAATAATTAGTTCTTGTGGGTTCGACACTCTTTTCACTTAACTATACTACTTGTTGCGATTTTGTTCACTTGGAAATAATTCACATCATATCTAATAACCATTAATAATAGAATTTATATGAGAAGTAGTGTGCACATAGGGTGCACGTGCACATGTTTGTGTAGATGAAAAGGATTGGCACATAGGGTGCACGTGCACATAGGGTGCACGTGCACATGTTTGTGTAGATGAAAAGGATTGGCTGGCCAATGGCTTGGAGTGGACAGAGTGGGGGAAAGTGTGTGAGAGTGGGATTTATTTTGGGTAGTGGGAGTCATCTCAACCACACATTATTCCTATAAATAGCCCCTTCCTTTAACATAAACAACACACAAACAAAAATAAAAAATTAGAAGAGAAGAAGGGAGGATTTTGGTGTTCATTGCTAGAGGAGGAGAAGGCCAATTTTGTGTTGGAACTTTGGAGCATTTTTCTAGGAGTTCTACTTACTAATTGCATCAAGAAAGAGGTGGGTGTTTCTTTTACTTTCTAGTTTTTTTGTAGAATGCATGCTTTATAAATTGTGTTGAAATGGAAAGTTAGCACGAGTTCTTTAGGTTGCGTTTGTTTTGTTATTTTGAAAAGAGTTTTCTGAATAGAGTTTTCTGAAAACTGTATTCTGAATAGAGTTATTCTGAAAATGAGTTTAAAAGCTGTTTGGTTATATTTATTTCTGAAAACTGTATTCTGAAAGCTGTTTATCTGAAAAAGAGAGTTCAGAATCTGTTCTGTTATATTTCTAGCTGAAACTGTTATCTGAAAGCTGTTTTTCTGAAAAAACGAGTTTAAAAGCTGTTCAGTTATATTTCTTGCTGAAAATTATTATCTGAAAGCTGTTTTTCTGAAAAAGCGAGTTTAAAAGCTGTTCGGTTATATTTCTTGCTGAAAACTGTTATCTGAAAGCTGTTTTTCTGAAAAAACGAGTTCAAAAGCTGTTCGGTTATATTTCTAGCTGAAAACTGTTATCTGAAAGCTGTTTTTTCTGAAAAAACGAGTTTAAAAGCTGTTTTGTTATATTTATTGCTGAAAACTGTTATCTGAAAGCTGTTTTTCTGAAAAAAAGAGTTTAAAAGCTGTTCGGTTATATTTCTTGCTGAAAACTGTTATCTGAAAGCTGTTTTTTCTGAAAAAACGAGTTCAAAAGCTGTTCGGTTATATTTCTAGCTGAAAACTGTTATCTGAAAGCTGTTTTTCTGAAAAAGAGAGTTTAAAAGTTGTGCTGTTATATTTCTTGCTGAAAACTGTTTGCTGACATTTTTTTTGTTTGTTTTGGTGAGATTGCATGTGAGAGCAAGTAGTAGCAGTAGTATGATAGAAGATTGCATGCTCGAACAAATAGGTTGTTTTTTTTTTTTGAATGTGAGTAGTAATTGGATTTTTTGGATTGCGTGGTGTATTTGGATAAATATATTTAGATAAATTGAGTACGCTGAACCTGCAGGCTGCAGTTGTTGAAAAGATTATATAAAAGAAGATTTCTTCTAGCAGAGCGAAACAATTTATTCAAGAAAATAAGCACTAGACAATAAAAAAAAAACAATCCCATTTAAACATGCTCAACCAATACTAACTCCAATAATAGCAACTCCAAAGAAGTAAGCAGCAACTCCACTTTAACAAATCCAAATCAGCAACTCCCAAAGCAACTCAAAATGGCAACAACTCCTTCAATAAATTCCAAGACTGCAAACACCTCCAATTGCAACTCCACTACAGTAAGATTCCAACACAACACCAAAGAGCAAACCAATAACCCTAACTTCAAGCTGGAAACTGTTATCTGAAACCTTAGCAGCATGTGAATCGAGCAAAAAACAGACGCCATCATCTCCACGGGTGCTGGAGCTGCCCGAACGCTCTTATCACCCACCCACAAACAACAAAAAAACAAAAAAACAAAAAAAACACATTAAGAGGATCCAAACCCGAACCCACTTTCCCTTCTTCTTCTCCTACGTTTGGCGCCAAAACCAAAAAACACACAGTTCGTCACCTTCTTCGAGCTCCACCCACGCTCGAACCATGAGCTCCGAACAAACTTCGCGCCGAACTCCATGCCTCCACTGCCGAGCTCCGGCTCCACGGCGCGAGCTTCGATCGCAGCCAAGCTCCGTCTGCAACCGAGCTCTCCTCAACCTCGACACCACCGTGTCGTCGCCAAGCTCTACCCACCATGGCCGAGCTCACACCCTCCGTCGTCTAGCTCCGGCGTCGAGCTATCCATCCTGAGCTCGCATCCATCACCAACCGCCATGGCTGAACCACGAGCTCCATCATCGCCGATGCCGAGCTCGAACCCAACTCCTCCGCCAACGAGCTCCGCCGAGCTCCGCTCCACTTCGATGAGCTCCGAAGCGCTGAGCTCCACCAGGCCTGTCTCCAAGCTCCGCCATGGCCGACCACCTCCACTTCCGACGGGTCTCCCCATCCCGAGCGCGAACCCATCGCCATGGTGTCGACAAGCTCCATCCTTCACGAGAATGCTTCGACGAGCTCCGCGGTGCCGAGCTCTCCTCCTCACCTTGCTCGCCGAGCTCCACTCTCGCTCTTCCGACGTCGAGCTCCTCTCCTCCGTCTTCCGATGGGTACGGCTCATCATTTGGCTCGGAGCTCGGCCATGGAGCTCAGTGCTCGGCGGAGCTCGAGGACGGAGCTGATGGCGGCCGTGAGTGGGCTCCGCTTTGGACTGGGAGCTCGAAGTCGTTGAGAGCTCGCGCACGTGAAGGATGAGTGCTCGGCACCGGAGTAGAGGTTGAAGATCGGCACTGAGCTCGGAGCTCCGGAGTGGGAGCTCGGCTTTGCACCGGCGAGGCGGTCGGATTCTCGACGGGGCGCGGGGTCGACATCTCGAAGCCCGGCCAGGTGAGAGGGGGGAGAGTTTGGGAGAGATGTGAGAAGAGTTGTAAAGGAGCTGTTTTGGAAAATAGGGGGTATGAGTATTCTGAATATTATTTGGAAAAAACACTTAAAATAAACGCCAACTCAGAATAGAGTTTTCTGAAGAAAAAAAAAATACTAAAACAAACAGACCGTTAGTTTCTAAACTTGTTATGATGCATGTTGTGTTGACATCTAGAGTTTTAGTAGTAGATGAATATGAGAAATTAATGCATGTTAGTTGAAAATTTCAATATAGAATTGTTATGTTTTCAAATCAAAATTTTATTTGGAGCATGTTGTAGTGATGGGCATATGGTGGTATGCCACGATTAAATCATGTATACAAATTATATGTGTGTAAACTTGTTAAGTTTCATGTACAATTAGGGGTGAACTATAAGAGGTGAGATTTTTCGTAAACTAAGAATTATGGCTAAAAGAAAATATATTCATGCTAGTTTGTTATAGAGAATGGTCAATTTTACAAATTGAAGCATATGAGTGTAAGATTTCTAAAATTGGCTATTTAAGATAATTTGTGAACAACTTCATGCTACTATTGATAAAATTAGAGGAAAGTCATTTCTGAAAATTTAGAAAAGTAATTTTGTGGTATTAATTATGAAGGGAAATGATAGAAATCAAAGTAGATGAATAAATTAAAATGAGATGGAAACAGAGACCGGAGTTAAAAAATTTTAATCACCTATATAATCAGAAAAAAAAGGCATGGGCATAGTGGTTAGCGCATGCACTTGGGGGGCTTCTTGGTCGTGGGTTCGAGCCTGGGAGGCTCTTCCTTTTCTATATTATTTTGAAAATTTATGAAATGGCGTTTCTAGGTTACAAAAGGGACTCAGAGCAGTTTATATCACAAATTGTGAGTTGGCTCACTGGTTTGGGAGACTGTTGGCTTGTTTGTTGGACCTGGGTTCAAATCTGGTTTTCTACTTTTGGGTTTTATTTTATTTTTTAAATTTTTTTTCAAGTTTTAAAATTTGGAATATTTCGTAGAAATATTTTAGAATGCTATTATAAACCTTGGAAATATTTTCACACTAATCTAAAATATATCTTGGGGAATATGTAATACCCCGATCTTGGGGAATATGTAATACCCCAAATAATATAATGCTTTTATATATATATATATATATATATATATATATATATATATATATATATATATATATATATATATATAGTTTGTCTGTATGTATGTATATATTGCAGTGTTGTTTGATTATATGCGTATGATATGTAAGGTGCATTTAATTGTGATTGCGGGGCGAACCATGAGGGTGGTTGCATTCTAGATGATGAATGAGAATGAGGAGGACCAATACTAGTATATACACTCGTTTTGGGTATAGTACATATGCAAATAAATCATTGTATGATACTACAATAGGTATACTTTGCATACATTCAAACCTAACCTCTCATTTCTCATCTAGAACTTAATTAAGAGCTCAAAATTTCAGCAAACATTGTACCCTCAAAACCAAGGGCTAAGACCATGGTTTTTCTTGCAAAACCACCTAGTCTACACCCCCCTACCCCAAATCTGCCCCCCCCCCCCCTTCCTCCCACTTTCCTCACTCTTTTCTCATTAAAAACCCATTCATTTTTCCTCCCAAGTTTTGAGATTTCATGTAGAACCCCGTATTTTCAAATATTATTTTATTATTTGAAAATGAATTTAAATGAATTTCTGAGGATTTAATTGATATTTTCTAAAAAGATCTATCTTTTGTACACGTGCAAAACACGTGCAAATGAGTTTTGAGATGCTTGAAAAATTAAGAATTCTTTATGAAAAATCATTATTTATTATTTTGGAATTATGTAGTATTTTTCCGGATTTTTCTGAATTTAATTAGTACTATTTGCAAATTTTAATAAAAGAAGGGCTTATTTGCAAAATTGACAATTTTAAGGGTTGAAGTGCAAAATGTATTTACTGGACTTTCCGATCAGTATTTTTTAAGGTATAGAAGTATATTTTCATATAAATCCTAATTTTAATGAATTATGAGATGAATTTCCAAAAGAAGATATATATATATATAATTGTATTTGGATGGATTGTTTTGCAAATGTATTTCCTAAACCCTAATACTTGATCCCGGCCTATATAAGAGAGTTTGCAGCCGTCATTCGCTGCACAACTCAGATCTTATTATATTTTCTCTTGGTGATTGAAGAAGGAGTTCTTGGATCTAGCAAGAGGAAGGCTTGTGGATCTTCTTGCTTCTAAAGGTGAGTGATATGAACTTGCTTTGTTTATGTGAATGCTTATATGTTGTTTGTTTTGATAATTTGTATCTTGCATATGGTCGATGCACTGGTTGTTATTATTTTATTCATATGAAATCTAAGATAGATTAGTAGATCTCGATTGACAATTCTTGATTGTTTGAAATATGTTAAGATTTGATTATGACTATAAAATAAGAAATTGGATGGATGAATCTCTGGGCCTTGTGATTACGAATTGGATTAGATGTGAGTTGAGGAAGAAAATTGGTATTGAGATAGACTCCAGTATTGTTTATTGATTACAGACCTAATTTGTGAGATCTGTAGGCCGACAGTCGACTGGGTCTATGTATCAGTCGACTGGTACGACCCTAATATTGTATCTTTAGTTTTTCTCGAAATTCTCTCGGGTAAGTCGACTTATGTTCTTATAAGTCGACTTATGTTCTTATAAGTCGACTTATGTCCCCTTTTAAGTCGACTTATGTTTTGATAAGTCTACTTATGATTTTTATAAGTCATCTTATGTTTTGATAAGTCTACTTATGATTTTATAAGTCATCTTATACTTTTGATAAGTCTACTTATGATTTTATAAGTCATCTTATACTTTTGATAAGTCTACTTATGATCTTTATAAGTCATCTTATACTTTTGATAAGTCTACTTATGATTTTTATAAGTCATCTTATACTTTTGATAAGTCTACTTATGATTTTTATAAGTCATCTTATGTTTTGATAAGTCTACTTATGATCTTTATAAGTCATCTTATATTGTTGATAAGTCTATTTATGCTTTTATAAGTCAACTTACTGCACTTGTTATAATCTTGACTATTAGTTCTCGAGGCAGTCGACTTATTACGGCATAAGTCGACTGGTTCTGATGAGTTTTCATGATCTTGAAGGTTCTTGTTATCGTTAGTTTACTTGTAGATGAATATGTTCGTCGGTGTAATAGTCACCATTGGTGATGCATGCCGGGTTCGTATTCTATCTATACCCTCTTTAGTTTGTTTGTAGATGAATATGTTCGTCGGTGTAATAGTCACCATTGGTGATGCATGCCGGGTTCGTATTCTATCTATACCCTCTTTAGTTTGTTTGTAGATGAACATGTTCGTCGGTGTAATAGTCACCATTGGTGATGCATGCCGGGTTCGTATTCTATCTATACCCTCTTAGTTTACTTGTAGATGAATATGTTCGTCGGTGTAATAGTCACCATTGGTGATGCATGCCGGGTTCGTATTCTATCTATACCCTCTTTAGTTTGTTTGTAGATGAACATGTTCGTCGGTGTAATAGTCACCATTGGTGATGCATGCCGGGTTCGTGTTCTATCTATACCCTCTTTAGTTTGTTTGTAGATGAATATGTTCGTCGGTGTAATAGTCACCATTGGTGATGCATGCCGGGTTCGTGTTCTATCTATACCCTCTTTAGTTTGTTTGTAGATGAATATGTTCGTCGGTGTAATAGTCACCATTGGTGATGCATGCCGGGTTCGTGTTCTATCTATACCCTCTTTAGTTTGTTTGTAGATGAATATGTTCGTCGGTGTAATAGTCACCATTGGTGATGCATGCCGGGTTCGTATTCTATCTATACCCTCTTTAGTTTGTTTGTAGATGAATATGTTCGTCGGTGTAATAGTCACCATTGGTGATGCATGCCGGGTTCGTATTCTATCTATACCCTCTTTAGTTTTGTAGATGGATATATGGGTACCCGATCTATGGTATTATTGGAGATCGATTGTTGGACGTACATCGTGGTATTGAGATTTATTGATAGTTGGGCATGATCAGAGAGGTGAGGATTATTGTTGTTCTGATCAGTCGACTGGTCCTTTGAACAGTCGACTGTACCGTACAGTTGAACTGTACATATTTTGAGAGAGATTGATTGATGGATACTTGATCGTTGGTATTGTTTCTCGACTTGGTTCACTCATGTACTGGCCTATCGTTCTTGTTTCAGATTACATGTTCAGTTTATGTATTTTTGTTCAGTACATGTTGATTGAGAATTTATGTTTATTTGTTATTTATGTTTGTTGTTTATATCACTCACACCAGTTATGGCTGACCCCGTAGTTTTGGGGGTTAGGGTTCAACTCTAGCCTCATGTTGCAGGTTGCTTAGAATTGGAGGCTTGGATGCTTGGGTTAGCTGTAGAGGTTAAGAGTGTTATAATAGAGCCATGTGTAAATTGTTGTAAAGAAGAGTATTGAAAAAGGGATTGTTGTAAATAAGTGTTTGTTTTTCCGCTGCAAATTTGAAAAGATTATTGTAATAAAGATTTGGAATAAAATGACTTGAGTTTTTGGTCTATGTATATTGTTACATTGAAGTGGATCGCTGGGAAAGTGCCACGTATTTTTCTAAAGTTTCGTATTTAGAAATTCGGGGCGCTACATTTCAGAATACCAAAAAGAAAGAAAAGAGAACGAGAGAAAGAAGGAGCAATTTGGAGGAGAAGATCTCAAGTTTTGGAGATAGCGTTCTTGGAGGAGAAAGCTCAAGACCATCATCTTCTCTCAAACCAAATAAGGGTGGGGTGTTTCTCTAAACTTTTCTTGTTTATTCTTGTTGATTCTTTCATGCATGAGTAGTGGTAGGAGTTTAGAATGGTTGTTTAAGAGATTGAATGTTGAATCTGGAACTAGAACAGAAAATCTTGATTAGCATGTCATTTTCTAGAATTTTTCGAGAACAAAATACATAGAATTTGATGATGAAATTTTCACAGATTGTTCCCTTACGTGTCCAGATGATGCATGAATTATGTCATTATTTTCTGAGGTTGTTTGGTATTTTAATAAAATTCGTTTTTGGAACAGAGCCGTAAGGCAGAAGCAGGATCTGTTTACTGTGATACCTGAGATTGAGGGAATTCTTATAATTAATTGGCACATGATCTTATTTTGAAATTTTTACCATGTTTTTCTACATGTATCTAGACTGTAAAGAAAAATCATGAAATTAATTGGATAAAGTTACATGCATGTTCAAAATTAGTCTATCAACAGTAGTTAGAACTGTGACTGAAGAACAGTATGATCTTTATGCATGTTTGAAACAGATAGAACTCAGTGAATACTTGGAATTTGAGCATGAATCTTTTTGCATATTGTTAATTATGATGTCTGGTTTCGTTAATTTAAATGTGGTGACCATTGGAAGAGTAAGTGATTTATGTTGAATTTTGTAGAATGTACTGTGCTTAATTCAGTCACAATAGACACCTTGATGAGATGGTACAATTGAGGCTCTTTAGCAGCAGATTTTGAGAAAGTGTTCTATTAGAGAATTATAGTAAACATCTAGAGCTTTCTAACAAGCCTAGTTTTAGGTGATTCCAGTGAGTAGATGATTTAATATGATTTTTACAAGACTGGACAGAGACCAGGATTTGAGCTGAGAGCTCTGTTTGAGTAAAGCTTAGTGTGTAGTTCTGTACACATGAGAGTAATGCATATTTTAGGGTGATCAAATGACATAATTTGGATTTGTGATCAATTAAGGAATTATGGAGGACATCCACACCTTCCCATAGAACCTGGGTTTGTAGCATTCTGATGGGTAGGTAGTAATTTATGCTACCGGTAAGGTGCAGCAAGTGTACAGGAAGTACACAGGCTGAGGCTTGAGAGGCCAATGAGGGATTAGATGATAAAATCTGGGAAAATGATCAACTAGGAAGTTGTAACCTAGGTCTTTACCTTTCCAGATTGGGCTTGAACACTCAAATCAGAGTTGTACTGTGGGAGTTATGATCTTTTTAAGTTTTAGGCAGAAACATCGTAGTTGCTTAATCTTGGGTGTCACGCCCCGCTTCCCAAAATACGGAATACGAGTACATAACGTAGGCCCAGCGAATGATGTAAACACCATCCATAAGCTGCACCAGACTAACTCAGCAATAAGAAGAACAAAGTACAACCACGCAAGAAATATAACATCATGAATCAATGATAAATTCCAATAATAAATGAAATAATCCAACAATATAAATATCCAACATCTGGGATCAAAATAAACTATGGGTCATAGAGCCCAAGAAACAAAGTACAAGTCATAATAATGTTCAAGAAATTAAATCTAGCAGCAAATAAATCTAAGCAGCGGAGACTGGTTCCATCTTTAAAAACGTTGCTCACCAATTCCTTGGGAACAGATTCTTCAGTACCTGTAAAATCTTGTTCTAAAAAGAAAGAAAAAAGTGCCCTTAGAACAAGTCGTGGGCAGCAAGTAGAGAAAACAGAGGATAATAGGAAAGCATAAATATCAAAGGAAATGAACATGGTCAAAGACAAAGAACAAAGCAAAGAGCAGGCAATAATATCAAAGGTGTACAATAATCACGTATGTAATGATGATTTCAAGTCAAGATCAAGCATGAGATGTAGGTTATTAAGTATTTTATTAATCTATCTAGTGCACGTACTATTGCATCTCATTCCACAGGTTCGGCGCATGCACAATGATCGTTTTAGACCGATGGTGAATTCACGGATCGTGTACTCGGTGTAACATGATAACATGATAACGTGATAATATGATAATGTGATAATGTGATAATCTTCTTCCATGACAATCCCCTCCTTCCATGTCAAGTGTTCGTGCGGGCGAGAAGGCCTTACCGAGTACATTTCCCGATCGTTCACTACCAAGTCTACCCATAATTTCCCGGCATGTTAATAGTTTATTTTCATCCTATGTGAGCATGCAGGAGGGTGTCAATATTTTATAATACTAAGTGTGTCTAATTCTATGCACTACAGACAAAGCATGAGGCAAACGCATCAAATAAGCACAATTTACATAATCAGGACAGCATGACCTTTCTGTACTAAAATACTGATTACAGCCACTAAAAAATAGAAAATCTGAATCCGCCGAAAGGTCTAGAAATTAGACTTCCACATGGTTCCAGTGAGTATAATTAAGGCATATAAAAGATACAGGAACTAAGGTGAAAACTCTATTCTATTCAGGTTTTATGTTCAGGCAGCATGAAGTAGGTTGTGTTCAACTAATTATTTCAGGTCAGAGAACTCATTAATAAAATCTATAAAAATTCAGGGAAGTACCTATACATGTTTAGGTCTAGCCTAATTTATTTTAGATTTTTCTTTTACTGTTAACTGGGTCAAATAAAATATAGAATAGCAGGATACACATGCAATTATGAATCTGGAATTTCTAACATGGCTGTAATAAAATATTGATATCTAGCAAATGACACATCGGAACTTATATCCGTCAAAAGGATGTCAAACTAGACATCAGAGGCTAAAAATTCATGTTTGTAAAGGAACTTCAAATTATGACATTAACATGGGTGAAAACTTGATTCAAAGTAAACAACTAACATTTCAGAAAATTATCTTAACATGAATAGGCAAATAAATAAATTATATGATCACATATAGCATGTAAATTGGTAATCAAAGTGATCCTAGGTGTCAACATGAAAATTTATAAGGTTTAAGATACAATTATCCCAGGCATGGTATCGATTCATCAATTAAATTCGATCTAGCACGTTTTATCATGTCCAAGTTATCAAGTAGTCCTATGCATGAATCTAGTTATTTAAATGTGCATATGCATTAAACAATGGGGACTAGATTTTAGATCAAAGAGATAGCACGATGTTAAGAGTATATCGGGTTAGCTCGTGTAAACCCTCGATAAACTTAACGGAATTGTCAAAGCAGTATGATAACGAAATGGACGGGATCTACTTGTAGGAGATCAAATAAACTTGAACAGAATAAAATGCTAGTTCAAGAAGAGACTTGCATGTTATATTGCAGATTCAAATAATAAGAATAACGGGATTAGAATTCCAGGCAAAAATCCCAAAGACACCTGCGAAATACGTGCGAAGAAACCCAAGCAAACAGAACAATAGCAACAGCAAAAGATCCACACACCGAATCTGGACTGAACACGGGACAGCGATCTCGGGATCCGCTGTGCCAAAACACGGGACGGAAAAACCAACCAATTGGCGACCTCTCCATGCCGGATCGGCCCAAAACAGCGAACAGCGATAGGGGTTCCGCTGTGCACCGAACACCGAACAGCGAAATCGGCCAATCGGCGAGCGTCTTCATCCTCGGCAAGGAGAGAGAGAGAGAACATGGCGGACTGTGGCGGCGCGGCACTGCGGCGGGGCACCACGGCGAAGACATCGGCACCACGATCAGGAAGCGACGGCGGCGATGACAACCTCGACGAATAGCTCTGTTTTTCGGTTGGAAACAGAGGGATGACATCAACGGCGATCAGGGACTTGAATGGCGATGCTAGGGCCTTCGGTGGAGTGGCGAGGGACGGCGGAACAACGGTGGGGTGCACGGAGATGGGTAGGGCAATGGCGATGAGCTAAGGTGACGGGAAAGATACGGTGGATTGGGTTCGAGAGGAGAATGGGGTGACGAGGGGGAAGACACGACGGGGATGAGGGCGAGGGGATTGAGACGATGATGGTGGTGGAAGGTGATCGGAGAGGCCAACGGGGATAGGGTTTCGATTTGGGTTTGGGGTGTAACGAAAACAGAGAGGCGAGGGATGGGATCGGGGAGAGAGAAACGGCAGAGAGAGAGAGAGATAATAGATTTAGGGTTTATTTAATAGGGTATATATAGGGAATCCAGAATTAGGGTTTTGGGTTGAGATTATGTGGGTTCTGGGTATCGGTTTTGGCTCCAAAAAAAGAAAAATGAATGCAATGAGATGAGACGAATACAAAGGAGAACAAATCAGACTCAAAATAAAAAGAGCGAAATTTGCAAAGAGAACAGAATCCAACCAACGAACACAGATCGATCAAGAGAGAACAAAAGAACCCAAGAAAAGACAAAATACATTATAAAAAATGAATCCAAATACAATAATCAAAAGAAAACAAAATATAGCAAAACTGAAAATAAGGCTTACAAATCCTACCCACCTTATAAGAAGAATTTCGTCCTCGAAATTCATACAAGAGGTACATAGGGCAAACCCCAAAACAAACAAAACAAACAAAGCAAAAAAAGCACTACTCAAACAAATGAGGGAACCTCTCCCGAATCTCTTCCTCTAACTCCCAAGTAGACTCCCCTGGCGAGCGAGGATTCCAAGAAACTCGGACCAACTTAATGACTCTATTCTTTAGCACCTTCTCTCGGCGGTCTAAGATAGAGACGGGTCGAATTTCATAGGACAAATCCGACCTCACAGACAAGTCTGAGTAGTCAACCATATGACTGTCATCTCTAATGTATTTCCTAAGCTGAGAAACATGTAATACATCATGGATACCTGCTAAAGCTGGCGGTAGTACGAGCCTGTAAGCTACCTTGCCTACACGTTCCACAATATCGAATGGACCGATGAATCGAGGACTCAACTTGCCTCCACCGCCAAAACGGATAATACCTTTCCAAGGCGATACCTTAAGGAACACATGCACGCCTATCTCAAACTCTAGTGGTCTCCGATGACAATCAACCCACCTCTTCTGCCGATCCTGAGCGGCTTGCAAATTCTTCCGGATCTGAGCCACGGCATCAACTGTCTTTGTGATCAACTCAGGACCTAAAAGCTTCCTCTCGCTGATATCATCCCAACATACCGGCAATCTACAATTGCACCCATACAAAGCTTCGAATGGAGCAGCCTTGAGACTCGCCTGGTAACTGTTATTATAAGAGAACTCGGCCAAGTGAAGATGATCCTCCCCACGAACCTCTAAACTGAAGAACGCAGGTTCTTAAGATATCTTCTAGGGGTCTGAATTGTCCTTTCTGACTGCCCATCCGTCTGTGGATGGAATGCTGTACTATAGCTCAACTTAGTACCCAAGCTCCTCTGCAAATCTCCCAGAACTGAGACCTGAATCTCGTATCTCTATTCGATACGATGCTAACAGGAACTCCATGCAGACGAAAAACCTCCTGAATGTACTGCTCGGCCAAACTCTTCGTGGACTGACCCACATGGAAAGGAATGAAGTAAGCACACTTCGTCAGCCGATCCACTATCACCCAGATAGCATTATGACCTTTAGGACTCCTTGGCAAAGCTATCACAAAATCCATCATGATATTCTCCCACTTCCATTCAAGGATAGGAAGGGGTTGCAAAAGTCCTACGGTCCTCTAATGCTCCGCCTTCACCCGCTGACAGATTAGGCACTGGGCGACGAATTGAGCCACATTCCGCTTCATACCATGCCACTAGAAATGCTGTTTCAAGTCCATGTACATCTTGGTACCACCAGGATGAATAGAATACGGGGACCGATGAGCTTCCTCGAGTAGCTTCCACCTGACTTCTCCTCTAGGTGCACACAACCTAGAGCCAAACCGAAGTGACCCATCAGCATGTACAACCAAATCAGATCTCAAACCAGCTTCTACCTCACTCTAAAACTCCTGCAATTGTTGATCACTCCCCTGAGCTGCCTTGATCTGCTCTACCAAGGACGACTGCAACTGTAACAACATAAGCTTCCGATCTGATCTGGGAAGCAACACATCCAAATCTATCCTCCTCATGTCCTCCATTAGCTCCTTCTGCTGAGTGAGGAACATAGCGGCAGGCCTCCGACTCAAAGCATCCGGTACCGAATTTACTCTGCCCGGGTGATACTGCAAATTGATGTCAAAGTTTGCAATCAATTCTAGCCATCTCCTCTACCCATGTTCAACTCCTTCTGCGTGAACACACACTTGAGGCTCTTGTGATCCGTGAAAATCTCAACTCTATCGCCAAGTAAATAGTGCCTCCACAACTTCAAGGCAAAAACCACAGCTGGAAGCTCCAGACCATGCATAGGATAGTTCTTCCAATGAGGTCTCAACTACCTCGATGCATAAGCGACAACCCTGCCTTGCTGCATCAACACTGCTCCCAGACCTCTCCCCGAAGCATCACAATGGATCACAAAACCACCCGAACTGTCGAGTATAGTCCGCTTACAGGCGCTGACGTCAACCGACACTTCAACTCGGCAAAAATTCGACGAACTTCTGATCCTTCTTGGTCAAACTGGTCAAGGGTCCAGCAATTTTGGAAAAATCCTGAACGAACTTCCGATAGTAACCAGCCAAACCAAGGAAACTCTGCACCTCAGGGACAGACTCCGAAATAGGCCAATCCCTGACTGCAGAAACCTTCGAAGGATCCACAGAAGCACCAGCACTCGAAATAATGTGGACAAGAAAAGCAACCTGATCCAGCCAGAACTCACACTTCTTGAGCTTCCCAAACAGCTGGTTCTCCCTCAAGGTCTGCAGAACCACCTTCAGATGCTCAGCATGATCTACCCTATTCTGCGAGTACACCAATATGTCGTCGATGAAGACCACGACAAACTGATCCAAGAACGGCAAAAACACATGGTTCATCAAACTCATGAACATAGCCGGTGCATTAGTCACTCCGAAAGGCATCACCAAGAACTCGTAATGCCCATACCTCGTTCGGAAGGCCATTTTCGGAACATCCTCTAACTTCACCCTGACTTGATGATACCAGGAACACAGATCCAACTTCGAGAACACCGAAGTACATCCCAGCTGGTCGAACAAATCGTCAATCCTTGACAATGGATACCGATTCTTGATAGTAACATTGTTCAACTCCCTATAGTCATTGCAAAGCCTGCGACTTCCATCCTTCTTACTGACAAACATAACTGGGACTCCCCAAGGTGAAACACTAGGTTTGACAAAACCCTTATCAAGTAGCTCCTGAACTTGCACCTTCAGTTCTGCCAATTCAACCAGCACCATATAATACGGACTCTTGGAAGTCATACCGGGCTGAACATCAATGCTGAACTCCATATCTCGGACTAGCGGCAGACCGGGCAATTCATCGGGAAACACATCAAGGAAGTCCCGCACAACTAAGGGTGCAACAACCCCATCAGAACCGAGCAACATAAGAGAAACAACCTTGGGGTCTATCGAGTTCTTGACACGCCCTAACGGTGTCTCACCCGCATGGAAAACAAACTCTGGTTTACTAGAGAGCCTAAAAGTCACATTCTTCTCCCGACAATCAATCACGACATAGGAAACACCCAATCAGTCCATGCCCAGAATGACATCGAAACCAGAGTTGAGAATCACAATCAAATCAGCCGAGAACCCCACACTATCAATCAGCAACGGGCTCTGCATGCAAACCCTAGAACAGACAATGACACCTCCACCTGTGGTGATGTCCCAAGCTGCGGGCATAGCATAACTAGACAAACCATGCTGATTGACAAAGCGAGAAGAAATGAAAGAGTGGGTAGCACCCGAATCAAACAACACATGAGCTGGAAGAAAGAAGACTAAAATCACACCTAGAAGAAGATCAAACAAAGAATAAGGTGATAGCAGGATATATACCCGAATAATTTCACAAGGGAGGAAAAACAATAACATGTAGAAAACTGAAAGAAAGAAAAGAAAGTACAACTACTGTGATATACCTGCAACCACTCCAACAGCAACTTCCGCTTCCTCGGCTGTTAGGTTATAAGCCTAACCACGACCTCCAACCAGACCTCCTCTAGGAGCCACATGCCTCTGATCAAAGACTTGCCTCTGCGGAGGAAGAGACGGCCTACCCTGACCATGTGTCGGCGCTCCTAGCTGAGCAGCACCAGCAACCGGCGCAGGAGCTTTATTCCTTGGACAGTCACGAACCATATGCTCACTGCTCCCACACACTAAACACAGTCGGTTGGCTATCCTGCAGTCTCTCTGTGAATGTCCAGTCTTATAGCAGTAGCCACAAGTCTCAACATTCCTCAGGACAATAGCTGTGTACGGCTGTGCTCTTGTGGGAGGGGGCAGAATTGGCCTCCGAATAGGTCCTCCGAAAGGTCGAGCTGAAATAGGGTGAGAAACAGTCCTCTGAGGAACACTAGACCTGCTAAAAGTCTGCTCTTGGATCCGAGCTGCATCTAAAACATCGGAATAAGCACGAAATCAAAGAACAGCCAAACGGTCCTGGAGGGGAAAGCTCAAGCCCGACTGAAATCGACTAGCCTGAGCCTCATCAGTGGCAACGAGGGTATGGACAAAGTGACTGAGCCGAGTAAACTCTGCAGCATACTCGTCCATAGAACGGTTTCCCTAATTAAGATAATGCTCAAATTAATACCGTCACAAGTGAAGTAGGCAACAACAATTGACATTTAAGAACATTATCTAGCTGACATGAGTTAGGGAAACAAATTGTCGCTCCATCTTTGCCTTGGTGACACTGGGAAAGAACTTCGCCATGAAGCTCTCAGTTAAAGTGGCCCACTCAATGGGTCGTGGCATCCTTTCGGATTCAACCCGCCACCAAATATGAGCGAGATCCACCAATTGGATGCGAACCACATCCACACGATCCGCCTCGGCAACACGAGCGACGACCAGCAGTTGCTCCGTCCGGATAAGCCATTGCTCAGCCTCCAACGGCTATTCAGTACCCGAAAACTTATTCGGATGCAGCCTTATGAAATCCGCTACCGTACCAGGCCTAGGTGGAAGAGCACCATGTGTAGGTCCAGCGACATTCCCATTGGCTGCTAAAGTGGCTCTCATCAGCTCATTGTGCTCCCGCTGAAGAGCCATCATCTGCTGAATCATCTGGAGAATAGCAGCATTGTCCAGCTGCCCATCCCCCGAGCGAGAAGAAGAATTCCCACGAGCCATAGCCTGAAACACGATCAAAGATAGTCACTATCCAGATTATATGTTGGTTATTATACAAGTATTCATGTGATTATCGTGGTATGCAAATCACTGAGTTAACCCTACTAGAGCCAAACTCGACTAATATATCAATCAAAACCAAACCTCGTAAAGATATTCATGTTTGATAGATATATTTCTCAACCCTGAGCTCTAATACCACTAAAAATCCTGTCACGTCCTGCTTCCCAAAATACAGAATACGAGTACGTAACGTAGGCCCAGCGAATGATGTAAACACCATCCATAAGCTATACCAGACTAACTCAGCATAAGAACAACAAAGTACAACCACGCAAGAAATATAACCACATGAATCAAAGATAAATTCCAATAATAAATGAAATAATCCAACAATATAAATATCCAACATCTGGGATTAAAACAAACTACGGGTCATAGAGCCCAAGAAACAAAGTACATGTCATAATAATGTTCAAGAAAATAAATCTAGCAGCAAATAAATCTAAGCAGCGAAGACTGGTTCTATCTTTAGAAATGTTGCTCACCAATTCCTTCGGGAACAGATTCTTCAGTACCTGTAAAATCTTGATCTAAAAAGAAAGAAAAAAGTGCACTTAGAGCAAGTCGTGGACAGCAAGTAGAGAAAACAGAGGATAAAAGAAAATCATGAATATCAAAAGAAATGAACATGGTCAAAGACAAAGAACAAAGCAAAGAGCAGGTAATAATATCAAAGGTGTACAATAATCACGCATGTAATGATGAAGTCAAGTCAAGATCAAGCATGAGATGCAGGTTATTAAGTATTTTATTAATCTATCTAGTGCACGTACTATTGCGTCCCATTCCACAGGTTCGGCGCAAGCACAGTGATCGTTTTAGACCGATGGTGAATTCACGGATCGTGTACTCGGTGTAACATGATAACATGATAACGTGATAATATGATAACGTGATAACGTGATAATCTTCTTCCATGACAATCTCCTCCTTCCATGTCAAGTGTTCGTGCGGGCGAGAAGGCCTTACCGAGTACATTTCCCGATCGTTCACTACCAAGTCTACCCATAATTCCCCGGCATGTTAATAGTTTATTTTCATCCTATGTGAGATGCAGGAGGGTGTCAATATTGTATAATACTAAGTGTGTCTAATTCTATGCACTACAGACAAAGCATGAGGCAAACGCATCAAATAAGCACAATTTACATAATCAGGACAGCATGACCTTTCTGTACTAAAATACTGATTACAGCCACTAAAAAATAGCAAATCTGAATCCACCAAAAGGTCTAGAAAGTAGACTTTCACATGGGTCCAGCGAGTATAATTAAGGCATATAAAAGATATAGGAACTAGGGTGAAAACTCTGTTCTATTCAGGTTTTATGTTCAGGCAGCATGAAGTAGGTTGTGTTCAACTAATTATTTCAGGTCAGAGAACTCATTGATAAAATCTATAAAAAATCAGGAAAGTACCTATACATGTCTAGGTCCAACCTAATTTATTTTAGATTTTTCTTTTACTGTTAACAGGGTCAAATAAAATATAGAACAGCAGGATACACATGCAATTATGTATCTGGAATTTCTAACATGGCTATACTAAAATATTGATATCTAGCAAATTACACATCGGAACTTAGGTCCATCAAAAGGATGTTAAACTAGACATCAGAGGCTAAAAATTTATGTTTGTAAAGGAACTTCAAATTTTGACATTAACATGGGTGAAAACTTGATTCAAAGTAAACTAACATTTCAAAAAATTGTCTTAACATAAATAGGCAAATAAATAAATCATATAATCACATTTAGCATGCAAATTGGTAATCAAAGTGGTCCTAGCTACCAACATGCAAATGTCTAAGGTTTAAGATACAATTATCACAGGCATGGTATCGATTCATCAATTAAATTCAATCTAGCACGTTCAATTTATCATGTCCAAGTTATCAAGTAGTCCTATGCATGAACCTAGTTATTTAAATGTGCATATGCATGAAACAATGGAGACTAGGTTTTACATCAAAGAAATAGCACGATGTTACGAGTATGTCGGGTTAGCTCATGTAAACCCTCGATAAACTTAACAGAATTGTCAAAGCAGTATGATAACGAAATGGATGGGATCTACTTGCAGGAGATCAAATAAACTTGAACGGCAATGCTAGGGCCTTCGGTGGAGCGGCGAGGGATGGCAGAACAATGGTGGGGTGCACGGAGTAGGGTAGTGCGACGGTGATGAGCTAAGGCGACGAGAAAGATACGGTGGATTGGGTTTGAGAGGAGAACGGGGTGACGACGGGGAAGACACGATGGTGATGAGGGCGGGGGGATGGAGACGATGATGGTGGTGGAAGGTGATCGGAGAGGCCAACGGGGATAGGGTTTGGGTTTGGGGTGCAACAAAAACGGAGAGGAGAGGGATGGGATGGGGGAGAGAGAAACGGCAAAGAGAGAGAGAATAGATTTAGGGTTTATTGAATAGGGTATATAGAGGGAATCCATAATTAGGGTTTTGGGTTGAGATTATGTGGGTTCTGGGTATCGGTTTTGGCTCCAAAAAGAGAAAAATGAATGCAATGAGATGAGACGAACACAAAGGAGAACAAATCAGACTCAAAATAGAAAGAGCAAAATTTACAAAGAGAACAGAATCCAACCAAAGAACACAAATTGATCAAGAGAGAACAAAAGAACCCAAGAAAATGCAAAATACACTATAAAAAATGAATCAAAATACAATAATAAAAAGAAAACAAAATACAGCAAAACCGAAAATAAGGCTTACAACGGGTTTGGACTAAGTGTTGAGAGGACCCCTTTCCTGTGTACATAAAGAGTTGATGACTCGCTGTTAGGGGATGATTGGTGCTTGCTGCTTTTGTTTGACTCCCATGGTGGATTTGTGACTCGAGTTAGTCACTAGGGTAGGGTGATGCCCTACGTCTGTTGACCCTAAAAATCATGAATTTCTGCCGAGGCGTTGGACGTCCACGCTGGTGCCGCCAAGTTATATGCAAGCCGGGAGAGGCTGAACGCGGGCCATGATGTCGGATGAACTCCAAGCTAGGGGAAGTGGCGAACCGAACTGGTGTCGCTAGGGCCAGAGGTCGATAGGCAATGTTTTGGAGGCAATCTTATTTTACCCAAGTGTTTAGAGGGAGCCTTGGGTTAGAGTGGTGTATTAGAGGTTTGTAACTTGCATTAGTACTAGCAGACAATAGTCGGGAGTTGTATTTTTCTTGTCGTAGGGATACAGACTCGGTTCGTCCGGTTTGGGTTCACGGGTCCAGTATCCCGATCTGTTAATTCCCAAGGATACCGTGGAAGGGACGGGGACAGCACTCCTGTCGGGTAGGGGGGTTTGACCCTCGAGTACGGCAGGTCCTTATGCGCATGGTTTATTTTGTGTATTATGACGTCATGGTACGTGATTTGGTGACCGAAAATCTTGTCATGGCTTTCCGAGGGGGGTCCGTTCACGGGTACTAAAGCAAACACGACCACCACTCGGGCACTGCAGTGGAGGAACTAGACCGATCAATTTCAACCTCATAGGACAGGGAAAATCGATTGGGAATAGGCTGAGTACAAGAGTAGGTTGCAGGAAGGTCAAAACCGTGATTGTTGCACTTTCCCACATATGTTTTTGATCTTCCCTACATCCAGAACTAACCCTATGTGTTCTCTTTCTTTGAAGGGTGTCTAGAAGAATCAGAAATAGCCACCTTGGAATGGCTGAGGGCGAAGGCAGTAGGACCAACAACACAAACTTCAATGTTGAAGCAGAGTTTACTCGTGTATACCAGATGATGGAAGCATTTGTGGAAGCTAGCAGAAACCAAGCACCGCCATAGAGAACACCAGGAGTCACTGCACTAGTAGACCCGATAAAGATGGTGAAATCGTTCAAGATGATGAAACCGCCAGTTTTCGAAGGACAGGCTGACCCCACGACTACTGACGACTGAATATGTCAGGTGGAGACGGTGTTTGAAGTACTGGTGACTCCAGAGGACAGCAAGGTTCCTTTGGCCACAATCTTACTGGAGAAGGATGCCAGTGTTTGGTGGCAGTCCGTGAAGCGTGGTCTTGGAGGAGGTCAGATCACTTGGGAAGATTCCTTGAAGAATTCCGACAGCACTATTTTCCTACACATGTGCAAGAAGAAAAGGCAATGGAGTTCCACAATTTGAAGCAGGAAAATATGTCTGTCAGGGAATATGAGACAAAGTTTTCTTAGCTGTTACGGTATGCACCAGAGATGGTCCAGGAGGAAGCGAAGAAAGCCCAGAGGTTTGAGCAAGGGCTTAGGCCTGGACTGAGGTCGATGATGGTTCTGTTTGGCATCCACCGATTCGACAAGCTAGTAAGGCGAGCTGCGGTAATAGAAATGGACATGAGACAGATTCAAGGCGAGGCCGAGACGAAGAAAAAGAGGAAGATGCGTATTCTCACCCCTGACCATGACAAGCAGAACTCAACTCACAAGTCCAGAAATCTTAAAGAGGCTAGCTAGATGCTGGTGAGTTACTTTTGTAAGGAACAAGGTCATTTCAAGAGTCAATGCCCAAAAAGAACCCAGTCAAACACCTGCTATAACTGCGGAGAATCTGGGCACAAGAAATCGAATTGTCCACAACTGCAGGGGGGACCCTAATGACCAGTTACTGAAGGTGGTCGATAAAGGTAAGAAGCATGTTCGTCAGGGACGAACTTCAGCTTAACTGGAAGGAAGTGTGAAGTGGTGCATGGTCTAGAATAGTAATATATTTTGTTAGTTGCATTTCTTGCTAGCCATGAATGGCAAACTTGTACTGTGTTCTGTAGCAAGATATTATGACTTTTATAAAGCATGAAAGTTTGGGCATTTGGTCATCTCTTGTCTTGTGCTTATTTTATTAAGTGTTTGGGATAAGGCATATAGCTAAAAATTTTGCCTTCTCCTTGGTAAGCCTCGTTTTCTTCTAAGGAAGGAGTTGTCACCGACCCTCAAGTAGTGTAACCGAGAGCTAGAAGATATGCTGAGAACTTGACTCGGGCACTAGAAGGAGATATGATGAAGCAAGAATGATCGTGAGTATGGAGACTCCAGAATGATCTACAGAGTGAGATATTCCCCAGCATTCCAAACAAGGGATGAAATAGGCCCCAGAGTGTTCTGTGGAGTGGGATTGATCTCCAGTATTTTGGGACGATAGCGATACTCACGGGGAGTTCGTGTGGTGAGGTTGGCTCTAGAATGATCCATGGTGTGAGACATTCTTCAACATTCCAGACGAGGATGAAATAGGCCCCTGAATGATCTGTGGAGTAGGAATTGGTCTCCAGTATTCCAGGAACGAGAGCGACGCTTATGGGAATCACTGTGTGACGTTGGCTCCAGAATGATCCATGGAGCGAGATATTCCCCAGTATTCCGGAACGTGGGATGAAATAGGCCCCAGAATGTTCTGTGGAGTGGGATTGATCTCTAGTATTCCAGGGACGAAAGCAACATTCACGAGCAGGTTAGTGGGACGTTGACTCCAGAATGATTCAGGAAGTGAGATATTCCCCAGTGTTCCAGACGAGGGATGAAATAGGCCCCAGAGTGTCCTGTGGAGTGGGATTGATCTCCAGTATTCCGAGGACGAGAGTAATACCCATGAAGGAATTCAAGGATGAGTGAGGGCTCCGGAATGATCCACAAAGTGAGATATTCTCCAGCATTCCAGACGAGAGATGAAATAGGCCCCAGAATAATTTGTGGGGTGGGATTGATCTCCAGTATTTCGCGACGAGAGCAATACTCCTGGGGAGTTCATGTCATGAGCGCCCTAAAATAATCCATGGAGTGAGATATTTCCCAGTATTCCGGAACGTGGGATGCAATAGGACCCAGAAAGTTTGGCGGAGAGGGATTGATCTCCAGTAGTCCAGGACAAAAGCGACATCACCAAAGTGATTCACCCCCAGTACGGTGGATGCGGGATAAGGCAGGCCCCGAAATGATCCACATGATGAGATTGATCTCCAGGATGGGAGAATGTGTTGAGCGCTTGAGGCTTGCAAGCCGGTGTTGTGCACTATAAAAGTCAGTTGCCGAGAATGTTCCTCGAGGAATTGAAGATGATCAAGGAAAGTATCTTCTGATCAAACATGTTTGTATGCTATTTTTGCCCCTAGCGTCGTTCTGAGGACAGAACGATTCTAAGGAGGGAGTAATGTAATACCCCAAATAATACAATGCTTTTATATATATATATATATATATATATATATATATATATATATATATATATATATATATATATATACCATGGTTTTTCTTGCAAAACCACCTAGTCTACACCCTAACCCCTACCCCTACCCTACACCAAATCCGGCCCCCCTTTCCTCCCTTTTCCTTACTTTTTTCTCATTAAAAACCCACTTCATTTTCCCTCCCAAGTTCTGAAATTTCAGAACACCAAAAAGAAAGAAAATAGAAGGAGAGAAAGAAGGAGCAATTTGGAGGAGAAGATCTCAAGTTTTGGAGATAGCATTCTTGGAGGAGAAAGCTCAAGACCATCATCTTCTCTCAAACCAAATCAGGGTGGGGAGTTTCTCTAAACTTGTCATGTTTATTCTTGTTGATTCTTGCATGCATGATTAATGGTAGGAGTTGAGAATGGTTGTTTAAGAGATTGAATGTTGAATCTGGAACTAGAACAGAAAATCTTGATCTGCATGTCATTTTCTAGAATTTCCCGAGAACAAACTACATGAAATTTGATGATAAAATTTTCACAGATTGTTCCCTTACGTGTCTAGACGATGCATGAATTATGTCGGAATTTTCTGAGGTTGTTTGGTATTTTAATAAAATCCGTTTTTTGAACAGAGCCGTAAGGCAAAAGCAAGATCTGATCACTGTGATACCTGAGATTGAGGGAATTCTTATAATTAATTGGTACATGATCTTATTCTGAAATTTTTACCATGTTTTCTTACATGAAATGTGAAAGTTATTATATCCTATCTATTTTCATATCCCTTTGGCGGAATTGGATTTCGTTTTACTGGTTGCGAGATATCTTAGTTTTTGTACAGCAGTGTTAGGATTTACAGATTTGCTCAACTATGTTTTCTTGATGCTTTCGTATTTCTAGTCTCTACGAAAAAATCATGAAATTAATTAGATGAAGTTACATGCATGTTTAAAATTAGTCTATCAACAGTAGTTAGAACTGTGACTGAAGAACAGTATGATCTTTATGCATGTTTGAAATAGATAGAACTCGGTGAATACTTGGAATTTGAGCATGAATCTTTCTTTTTGCATGTTGTTCATTATGATGTCTAGCTTCTTTAATGTAAATGTGGTGACCATTGGATGAGTATGTGATTTATGATGAATTTTGTAGAATGTACTGTGCTTAATTCAGTCAGAATAGACTCATTGATGAGATGGTACAATTGAGGCTCTGTAGCAGTAGATTTTGAGAAAGTGTTCTATTAGAGAATTGTAGTAGACATCTAGAGCTTTCCAACAAGACTTGTTTGAGGTGGTTCATGTGAGTAGATGATTTAATATGATTTTTACATGACTGGACAGAGACCAGGATTTGAGCTGAGAGCTCTGTTTGAGTAAAGTTTAGTGTGTAGTTTTGTACATCTGAGAGTAATGTATGTTTTAGGGTGATCAAATGACATAATTTGGATTTGTGATCAATTAAGGAATTGCGGAGGACATCCACACCTTTCCATAGAACCATGGTTTGTAGCATTCTAATGAGTAGGTAGTGATTTATGCTACTGGTAAGGTGCAGCCAGTGTACAGGAAGTACACAGGCTGAGGCTTGAGAGGCCAATTTAAGGGACTAGATGATAGAATTTGGGAAAATGATCAACTAGGAAGTTGGAGCCTAGGTCTTTACCTTTTCATATTGGGCTTGGACACTTAAATCTGAGTTGTATTGTGGGAGTTATGATCTTTTTAATTTTCAGGCAGCAACACCGTAGTTGCTTAATCTTGGGTTTGGACTAAGTGTTGAGAGGACCCTTCCCCTGTGTACATAAAGACTTGATGACTCGCTGTTAGGGGACGATTGGTGCTTACTGCTGGTTTTGTTTGACTCCCATGATGGATTTGTGGCTCGAGTTAGTCACTAAGGTAGGGTGATGCCCTACGTCTGTCGACCCTAAAAATCGTGAATTTCTGCCGAGGCATTAGACGTCCACGCTGGTGCCAGCAAGTTATATGCAAGCCGGGGGAGGCTGAACGCGGGCCATGATGTCGGACGAACTCCAAGCTAGGGGAAGTGGGGAACCGAACTGGTGTCGCCAGGGCCAGAGGTCAATAGACAAAGTTTTGGAGGCAATCTTATTTTACCCAAGTGTTTATGTCATGCCCCGCTTTCCAAAATACGGAACACGAGTACGTAACGTAGGCCCAGCGAATGATGTAAATACCATTCATAAGCTGTACCAGACTAACTCAGCAATAAGGTCAACAAATATACAACCACGCAAGAACACAACCACGTGAATCAATGATAAAGTTCAAATAATAATGAAATAAACCAACAGTATAAATATCCAATATCCGGGATCAAAACAAAACTACAAGTCATAGAGCCCAAAACAAAGTACAAGAGATAACAGTGTTCAGTTAAATAAATCTAGCAACAATTAATAAACTACACAGCAGAAAACTGGATCCATCACTAGAAACGTTACTCACCAATTTCTTCGGAAACAGATCCTTCAGTACCTGTAAATTCCTGGTCTAAAAAAAAATAAAAGAGTGCCCTTAGAGCAAGTCGTGGGCGGCAAGTAAAGAAAACAAAGAATAATAGGAAAAACATGAATATCAAAGGAAAGGAACATGGTCAAAGACAAAGAACAAAACAAAGAGTAGGCAATATCAAAGGGTTACAATAATCACACATGAGATGCGTGATGTCAAGTCAATATCAATACAAGATCAATTATGCAGGTTGTTAAGTATATTATTAACCTATCTAGTGCACGTACTACTACATCCCATACTACAGATTCCATGCAAGCACAGTGATCGTTTTAGACCGATAGTGAATTCATGGTTTGGGTACTCGGCATTGATAACAATAATTTACAATCAAGAGTCATCAATAAATCATTGCAATCAATACACCTCCTTCCAAGACAATTCAATATAACGATGAGGCCTTACCGATTACATTTTCCGATTGTTCACTACCAAGTCTACCCATAATAACCCCGGCTTGTTAATAGTATATTTTCATCCTATGTGAGCATGCAAGAGGGTGTCAATATTGTATATTACTATGTGTAACTAATTCTAGGTGCTACAGACAAAGCATGAAGCAAACACATCATATAAACACATTTCACCAATCAGGACAGCATGACCTTGCTGTACCGAAATATGGATCATGGTCACTACACAATAGAAACACTGAATCCGCCGGAAGATCTGGAAAATAGACTTCCATACGGTTCCAGAGAGTATAATTAAGGTATATGAAAGTCACAAGAACTAGGGTGAAAGTTCTAATCTAATCAGGTTTTATGTTCAGTCAGCATGCAGTAGGTTATGTTCCATTAATTATTTCGGATCAGAAATCTCATTTTTAAAATCTAAAAAAATTCAGGGAAGTAGCTATATATGTCTAGGTCCAGCATGATTTATTTCAGATTTTTCCTTTACTGATAACAGGGTCAAATAAAATAAACAATAGCAGGATACGCATGAAATTATGAGTCTGAAAATTACTAATACAGTTGCAGTAAAGTGATGATATCTAACAGATGACAAATTGAAATTTAAATCCAGACCAGGGAAAAATTATCTAGACATCAAGGGCTACATTTTATGTTGAGTAAGTTTCCTCAAATTAGGTCATTAGCATGTCTAAAAATCGGATTCAAAGTGAAACATACAGCAGTCCAAAAATTAACTTAACATAAAAGGATAATAAATAATTCATACAGTCACATATAGCATGAAAATTGGTAATCAAAACAATCCTAGGTGTCAGCATGCAAATTTCTAAGGTTTAATATACATTTATCATGGTCATGGTGTCAATTCATCAAATAGATCCAATTCTAGCATGTTCAATTCCAATGTCCAATCTATCAAGCAGTCCTAAGCATGAATCTAGTTGTTCAGGAAACATTATGTAATACCCTACAAAATAAAATGATTTATTTTGCATTAGTAATTAATATTAAATTTGTAAAGTTGACTATTTTGACTATTTTCTTGAAATTGCAATTTTGCACGTGCAACACACGTGCAAAGTTATGAATTTTTAATTCTTAAAATGTTATGGTTAACAATTGATTTTTCCTTATTTATTTATGATATTTTAATTGTTAGATTTATTTAAATTAATTTGACTATTTTTTACAAATTTGTCAATTTTACACGTGCAAAACACGTGCAAATATTTTCGGTGCAAATATCCAATTTTATATTTTTATTAAATTCTCCTAATTATAATTGAGTCTATCCTAATTTTAGAATTTTTCTGAATAAAGAAACTATCTTTATAAATACCTCGAAAGAGAGGGGCTTTTATGTAAAAAGCCGTTTTGATCTCAAATAAATAATGAAAATTTATTTTTACTAATTTCTGGGCTTTCCATGATCATCATTTAAATTAAAGTATATTTAAATTTTATTTGGAGTCGATTTGGTAAAGATTTATACAAATATGGTGTTTTTGCAAATATGAAATTTATGTAGAATCTTGTGCAAATATTTTTTTTCTGGAAAGAAAAAGTCAAATATTTTGATTGGAAAATATAATATGTATTATTACATATTATTTCTGATTTTTCTGGATTTTTATGAATATTTTATGATGTATTTGCAAATATTACAAAAGGGAGGGCTTTTGTGCAAAATCTCCACCCTGAGTTGTAAATCCGAAATTTTCTTATTTGTTGGGCCGTGTGGGATTGCTGGACAACTCAGTGATAAAAATTTGATTTGGTTTTGATTTAGTTAACTTATTTTAACTAAGAGAGGGTTATATATGTAAAGTTATATTCTGGAAGGATTCTTTTGCAAAAGTGTTTCTAAAACCCTAATTCCTTATTTCCGGCCTGTATAAAAGAGGGTGTGCAGCCGTCATTCGCTGTACAACACAAGTTTTATTATATTTTTATTTTTTCTTGGTGATAGAAGAGGAGATCTTGGATTCTTTGCAAAGAGGGGATTCTTCATTTTGCTTCGTGATATTCGCTTGATCTCTCCAACTATGTGAGTGACATTGTTTTGTTTTATTTTTTTTGTTTTGTGTATGTTGTAGGTGAGTGATATAACTGTTTGTTTGTTTTGTTTGTTTCTCTTTGATTTGTGTGTGTCATATGAGAATGATATGAATGTTTAGATTGATTTGGATGTTGAATATGTTGGATGGATGAAAAGTTGGATCTTTGAGAAGAACCCTAGATATTTGTATGTGAATGATTTTAGATTGTTGGAAACCTAATACAAATTGTGAGTATACTTTTCTTTTGGATTATTGATTTGATTGAGTTTGACAGATGTTATGCATTAATTAAATTAAAGATGGGATTTTTGGACTATTGGTGAGTTGGATAAAAACAACTTGGCCATGTTGAGGATGAATTTAGTTTGTTTATGAATCAACAATAGAGAATAGTTGAGATTTAGTTGAGGAATTTTGTGAATGATTAATGGTTTAGAGGACCATGTTTTGAGGATTTGAGTTATGAGGATTTAAATTGGGGATTTGTGATTTTTGTAAAAGATGTTGTTTGGACTTGGATTTTTCAAATGCTAAGTTTAAATCTATTTATTTTGGTATTAATAAGATTTGGAAAATAAAACAGTGTTATTTGATATATGACTAATTCTTAAAAATCATAGTTTTAACATATGCACAATCTAAATTCTTCAGACTGTAGGCCGACAGTCAACTGGTACGACTATTCAGTC
Organism: Hemerocallis citrina; assembly: GCA_017893485.1. Lineage (NCBI taxonomy): Eukaryota > Viridiplantae > Streptophyta > Magnoliopsida > Asparagales > Asphodelaceae > Hemerocallis > Hemerocallis citrina. The sequence goes on along the minus strand of CM030360.1, from coordinate 133,734,950 downwards.
GACTGATACGACCCAGCTGCTATGATCTTTAGTTTTCTTGAAATTGGGTTCTGGACAGTCGACTGGTACCACTTAGATTATTTTCTTAAAGATTACTGGAATTTCTCTCTGGTAAGTCGACTTATGACTTTTACAAGTCAACTTATAACACTTAAGAATATTTTCTAAAAGATTTCTGGAATTTCTCTCTGGTAAGTCGACTTATGACTTTTACAAGTCAACTTATAACACTTAGAATATTTTCTTAAAGATTTCTGGAATTTCTCTCTGGTAAGTCGACTTATGACTTTTACAAGTCAACTTATACACTTAGCTTATTTTCTTAAAACCATAGAATTCTCTTTCTGGACAGTCAACTCACGCTTGTTATTAGTCGACTGATACTGATGTACCCTTATATTTATGAATGTCCTTTCAAATGATTTATTCTCCAAATGTTTTAATCTATAACTTATTATTTTACACCTTATCTTCTATTGAACATATGTTTTCAAGAATGTTAAGATGAGCAATTTATGTTGGAAAGTTGGTTTGGATATTTGAGTTTGAGTCTCTAGAGGGTGTGTGTGGCCCTAGTATACCAGCAGTTGAGTTGTTTATGTTTGGGCCTGTTGAGACATTTAGTTGATCAGTTGTTGAATTAAATTCGGTAGGGTACACCAACTCTAGGAGATTCATTAAGTAATTAAATAACCTGAATGATAAGGACAGGAACTAGTGGTGATATGATGAACGAGAACATGGGTTATGGACCTCAGTATGGCTTGCGGTGTGAGACAATCTCCGGAATTATCCAGGTGTGAATGAAATAGTCTCCGAAATTACCTGTGGTGTAGGATTGGTCTCCGGAATTATCGGAGTCGAGGCGACGCACATGTGGTATTCGTGTGATGAGGTGCCATTGCTTGCGGTGTGGGGTATTCTTGAAGATTTCCAGGTGTGAGTGAAATAGTCTCCGGAATTATCTGTGGATAGAGATTGACCTCCGGAATTATCGGGGCATGGGCTAATACTCACAGTTTATCTCGTAGTAGTCATCGTGATAGGATTAGTTGCATAGCGGGGATTGAACCCTATAATGTGGAGACGTTAAGGGCTTGCACCGGACCTATATAGAATGGGATGCATAGACTCCGACAAGTACGCATTAGAGAGTTAGCATATAGAATTGTGTTTCTTGACTTGGTTTTATGCATGTGCTTTTTTCTGTTTTCTAAACTTAACACTTAGTCTAGTTTCACTTGTATGGTTTTTCGCATTTCATGAAAATTTCATCTACTCTTGTTATGTTCTGTTGTTGGTAAATCTATGCTTTACTTATGTTGCTTGTTTATGTCACTCACACCGTTATGGCTGACCCCTTTAGTTTTGGCGGTTAGGGATCATCTCTAGCCTCATGTGTTTCAGGTTGTTGCTTAGAGCTTGGAGGTTGGGATGTTTGAGATAAATTGATGTAATAGAGTTTTGTGTAAAATTTTGTAAAGAAAAGTGTTGTAAAGAAAGAAATTTGTAATTCAAGGTGTTTTGTATTCCGCTGTGCTTTGTAAACAATCAATGTAAATAAAAGTTTTAATTTTCCCTGTATTTGGTTGCTATGTTTACGATTACATTGAAGTTGATGCTGGAAATTGTGTCACGTATTTCTAAGATATTATATTGGAAATTCGGGGCACCACAGAGATTGGTATCAGAGCATGCTTCAATTAGTAATTTTAAACATAGTACGGGGAATAAACATAAAATGACATTTGATGTGTGATAACCTAGGTGGACATTAGAAGTGTGAGTACACAAGTGGACATTAAATACAACCTAGGTGGACATTAGAAGTGTGAGTACCCTGGTGGACATCTGATGTGAGTGATTTGATTATTTGGTCATGAAGACCTGTAATGAGATTTAGGCTGTTTGTATGCTTAGACTTGAATGAAATCTCTTTATCGCAAGTGTATTGATTATTTTTGCATAAAGCAAATATTTTCTCACTCGCTATTTTTGACATCTTTTGTTCGCTTTGTGTATTTGATATTTATTTATGTATGGTATTACCCTTTCAACTTATATAATTTCTATTTTACTATATGTTTTGCTATCTTACCCACTGTATATAATTTCTGGATTATATGTTTTTCGCCAAAGTTAATTTTCATTTATTTATTTATTCCTAGTTATAAAATTTAATTATCTTCCGCTAGATTCTTTTAATTATTTGCTCTCTTGTATATTTTGTGCACCTCAATTTTGTGATCACTCTTGTATCCTATCACTTTTACTGTTTTATATTTGTTTGCTTACTAAATAACTTTTGTGTAATTAACTTATTTTACTTTTATTCGGTTTCTTTTATTGTCAGCAATTGAATTTATTTTTTGTTTTCTATATCTCCAACCGAGTTTATATTATTTCTATTCATTAGTGCAAACATTAAACTTTTACTAATCGTCTTGTTTTTTCTTTTAAAACTGTTTCTTTGACTTTACTATTGGTTTTTTACTTCTTATTCTTTTGTCCAAGTTATTATTTGGCAACTTTTGCTGTAATTCAATAGTGCATCCTTTAGCATTTCACAAGCTCATTTTATTTTGCGACTCTTACCCATTTCTTTCTTGACGTCTTATTTATCTTACTTTCATGTGCTTTTTCGTTACTCGTATACTTAGATATTACTTTTACATATTACATTAAAGTTTTGAATTACTACGTGTTAAGTTATTATTGCTTCTTCTATTTCCTTTCATTATTGTTTTGCGATACTATAAATTTTGTTTTGCATATTTACTTTCATTTTATTATATATACTTGGATTTTTTTCGATACTATATCTTCCATTATTTTGTATTGTCTTATTTATTTTGGAGCATTTAAACTTGATTGCAATATTTTACTCATATAAATATGATATGTTTCTGCACATTTAAATCTTTATTATTAATTATGTTTTTGCACCTTATATTCGATACCCTTATTATTACTTATAGTTGACCGCTTTTGTTGTAACTTCTTTCCACTATTTAAAAGTTATTAAATTTGTTGCTTCATACTTTTCAGATGTACTATGTGCACCCACTACTTATATTTTACTTAAATTTTATTATCATTACATTCTTGATTTCTACATGTACTTCCTACAAATTTCTATATATGTACCACATATTTCAACACACTTACTATGCATATCATTTTACATTTGTTTAATTCCTACATTATTGTATATTTTATGATATATTTATTGTGTAAATTTGCTACACTACATATGTATTTTCTCATTCACATTTGTATTTGTGCTTAGGCATGTATTTCATTCCGTTTCTTCTTACTTTTATAAATTTCTTTCACTACTATTATTTTGTACGATTGTGATTTATAATCCATGCTTCTATTTTAATATTCCATCAGATGACTTTCAACTCCATTTCTTACTTTTGCTACTATTTTTTTTATATATCACGAATTTCAAAACGTATTTTCATACTCAAATTAAGCAATCAATATCCAAGTGCGTGTGGAAGATTGCATCATCTTGTTCATCGTTTTGTTGCAACTGGATGTCGAGATGGCAAACATGCAACTAGACGTCAATGGAGGCAAATTGCAACTATATATCGGGGAGGCAAAATGTGCAACTGAATATCCAGACGGCAACCTGCAACCTGATATCAGGAACGCAAACATGCAACTTGATGTCGAGAAGGCAAGTCTACAGTTGGACATCAATGAGGCAAACCTACATTAAAGAATTTCTACTATAAGAACCCCACTAGTGTTTTATGTGTATATTACTTATCAATGTCTTATTCTTTGGTACTGGTTCATACCATTTTATGAGATTTTCAAACTTAACCCATTACTGATTTGTTTTACTCAATTTTCTTTAACCATTGTTACTCTATATTTCTTTAAATCCGTTTGATACACTCTCGTATCTTATCTTGCTCACTTGTATTATTTTTGAAATTTGGTCCTTCTGGTTTCTTGGTACAATTTCAGCTCTCCTTCGCATTTCCTCTATTCATAACAATATTTTAATTTTCACTTAATTTTCATTAGATTCTCTAAATCAGCATACTACCCAAATTATTTTGTATGTCTTTATTTTATTCTTTCTTAATATTGTCCTTTTGGGATTTTTACTTCGTTATGTCCATTTTTTTCAAGTATTATGTATTTAACAAGTTTTTCTGATCGATCAATTCTTACTTTTGACTATTTCTTTTACTTATTGCTAATTTATATTTCAAGAATTTTACTTATATAATGAAACTAATGGTAAAGAAATATTTTCTTTATGACATTTTATTTATACAAATTACACTTTATGTTTCCATGTAATTTGAACTAGTATAGTTGATTTTACTCCACTTGTGTTTACAAAATTTTATGTTGTGTTAAGATTGGATACATCAACTATATGTGGTCTAAGCTTTCGTTCTTCTAGGAGAATAGTCTTACTATTTTTTTTTGCGTTTTGGGATTTATTGTGCATTCTATTGGATTTCCGATCCTTTGCCATGTTAGTTTTCACCTTTTCTCTTTGAGATATAATTATATGTTATTTTTGTTTTTTTCTTAGTAATTAAATCCAATTATAAAAATAATGATGGAGTAAGTTTTCGAAACTATCTTATAAGTTTTGTATTTTGTTTCTTGGTTTAGAGAAGTTCTGAGGACAAAACTTTTCTAAGGGGGGAGTGATGTAATACTCTGAAAAATAAAATGATTTATTTTGCATTAGTAATTAATATTAATTTGTAAAGTTGACTATTTTGACTATTTTCTTGAAATTGCAATTTTGCACGTGCAACACACGTGCAAAGTTATGAATTTTTAATTCATAAAATGTTATGGTTAACAATTGATTTTTTCTTATTTATTTATGATATTTTAATTGTTAGATTTATTTAAATTAATTTGACTATTTTTTACAAATTTGTCAATTTTACACGTGCAAAACACGTGCAAATATTTTCGGTGCAAATATCCAATTTTATATTTTTATTAAATTCTCCTGATTATAATTGAGTCTATCCTAAATTTTAGAATTTTTCTGAATAAAGAAACTATTTTTATAAATACCTCGAAAGAGATGGGCTTTTATGTAAAAAGCCGTTTTGATCTCAAATAAATAATGAAAATTCATTTTTACTAATTTCTGGGCTTTCCATGATCATCATTTAAATTAAAGTATGTTTAAATTTTATTTGGAGTCGATTTGGTAAAGATTTATACAAATATGGTGTTTTTGCAAATATGAAATTTATGTAGAATCTTGTGCAAATATTTTTTTTCTGGAAAGAAAAAGTCAAATATTTTGATTGGAAAATATAATATGTATTATTACATATTATTTCTGATTTTTCTGGATTTTTATGAATATTTTATGATGTATTTGCAAATATTACAAAAGGGAGGGCTTTTGTGCAAAATCTCCACCCTGAGTTGTAAATCCGAAATTTTCTTATTTGTTGGGCCGTGTGGGATTGCTGGACAACTCAGTGATAAAAATTTGATTTGGTTTTGATTTAGTTAACTTATTTTAACTAAGAGAGGGTTATATATGTAAAGTTATATTCTGGAAGGATTCTTTTGCAAAAGTGTTTCTAAAACCCTAATTCCTTATTTCCGGCCTGTATAAAAGAGGGTGTGCAGCCGTCATTCGCTGTACAACACAAGTTTTATTATATTTTTATTTTTTCTTGGTGATAGAAGAGGAGATCTTGGATTCTTTGCAAAGAGGGGATTCTTCATTTTGCTTCGTGATATTCGCTTGATCTCTCCAACTATGTGAGTGACATTGTTTTGTTTTATTTTTTTTGTTTTGTGTATGTTGTAGGTGAGTGATATAACTGTTTGGTTGTTTTGTTTGTTTCTCTTTGATTTGTGTGTGTCATATGAGAATGATATGAATGTTTAGATTGATTTGGATGTTGAATATGTTGGATGGATGAAAAGTTGGATCTTTGAGAAGAACCCTAGATATTTGTATGTGAATGATTTTAGATTGTTGGAAACCTAATACAAATTGTGAGTATACTTTTCTTTTGGATTATTGATTTGATTGAGTTTGACAGATGTTATGCATTAATTAAATTAAAGATGGGATTTTTGGACTATTGGTGAGTTGGATAAAAACAACTTGGCCATGTTGAGGATGAATTTAGTTTGTTTATGAATCAACAATAGAGAATAGTTGAGATTTAGTTGAGGAATTTTGTGAATGATTAATGGTTTAGAGGACCATGTTTTGAGGATTTGAGTTATGAGGATTTAAATTGGGGATTTGTGATTTTTGTAAAAGATGTTGTTTGGACTTGGATTTTTCAAATGCTAAGTTTAAATCTATTTATTTTGGTATTAATAAGATTTGGAAAATAAAACAGTGTTATTTGATATATGACTAATTCTTAAAAATCATAGTTTTAACATATGCACAATCTAAATTCTTCAGACTGTAGGCCGACAGTCGACTGGTACGACTATTCAGTCGACTGATACGACCCAGCTGCTATGATCTTTAGTTTTCTTGAAATTGGGTTCTGGACAGTCGACTGGTACCACTTAGATTATTTTCTTAAAGATTACTGGAATTTCTCTCTGGTAAGTCGACTTATGACTTTTACAAGTCAACTTATAACACTTAAGAATATTTTCTAAAAGATTTCTGGAATTTCTCTCTGGTAAGTCGACTTATGACTTTTACAAGTCAACTTATAACACTTAGAATATTTTCTTAAAGATTTCTGGAATTTCTCTCTGGTAAGTCGACTTATGACTTTTACAAGTCAACTTATACACTTAGCTTATTTTCTTAAAACCATCGAATTCTCTTTCTGGATAGTCGACTCACGCTTGTTATTAGTCGACTGATACTGATGTACCCTTATATTTATGAATGTCCTTTCAAATGATTTATTCTCCAAATGTTTTAATCTATAACTTATTATTTTACACCATATCTTCTATTGAACATATGTTTTCAAGAATGTTAAGTTGAGCAATTTATGTTGGAAAGTTGGTTTGGATATTTGAGTTTGAGTCTCTAGAGGGTGTGTGTGGCCCTAGTATACCGGTAGTTGAGTTGTTTATGTTTGGGCCTGTTGAGACATTTAGTTGATCAGTTGTTGAGTTAAATCCGGTAGGGTACACCAACTCTAGGAGATTCGTTAAGTAATTAAATAACCTGAATGATAAGGACAGGCACTAGTGGTGATATGATGAACGAGAACATGGGTTATGGACCTCAGTATGGCTTGCGGTGTGAGACAATCTCCGGAATTATCCAGGTGTGAATGAAATAGTCTCCGGAATTACCTGTGGTGTAGGATTGGTCTCCGGAATTATCGGAGTCGAGGCGACGCACATGTGGTATTCGTGTGATGAGGTACCATTGCTTGCGGTGTGGGGTATTCTTGAAGATTCCCAGGTGTGAGTGAAATAGTCTCCGGAATTATCTGTGGATAGAGATTGACCTCCGGAATTATTGGGGCATGGGCTAATACTCACAGTTTATCTTTATCTCGTAGTAGTCACGTGATAGGATTAGTTGCATAGCGGGGATTGAACCCTATAATGTGGAGACGTTAAGGGCTTGCACCGAACCTATGTAGAATGGGATGCATAGACTCCGACAAGTACGCATTAGAGATTTAGCATATAGAATTGTGTTTCTTGACTTGGTTTTATGCATGTGCTTTTTTCTGTTTTCTACACTTAACACTTAGTCTAGTTTCACTTGTATGGTTTTTCGCATTTCGTGATTTCTCTAATTTCATCTACTCTTGTTATGTTCTGTTGTTGGTAAATCTATGCTTTACTTATGTTGCTTGTTTAAGTCACTCACACCGTTATGGCTGACCCCTTTAGTTTTGGGGGTTAGGGATCATCTCTAGCCTCATGTGTTTCAGGTTGTTGCTTAGAGCTTAGAGGTTGGGATGTTTGAGATAAATTGATGTAATAGAGCTTTGTGTAAAATTTTGTAAAGAAACGTGTTGTAAAGAATGAAATTTGTAATTCAAGGTGTTTTGTATTCCGCTGTGCTTTGTAAACAATTTGTAAATAAAAGTTTTAATTTTTCCTGTATTTGGTTGCTATGTTTATGATTACATTGAAGTTGATGCTGGAAATTGTGCCACGTATTTCTAAGATATTATATTGGAAATTCGAAGCGCTACACATTGGAGACTAGATTTAGATCGAAGAGAAGCACGATATTAAGAGTATGTTGGGTTAGCTCATGTAAACCCTCGATAATCTTAACGGAATTGTCAAACCAGTTTTTGATAATAAAAAGACAGGATCTACTTGCAGGAGATCAAAGAAAATCTTGAACATAAATAAGTAAAAGGGTTCAAGAAGAGACATGCATATTATTGCAGATATTAATAAAATAGAACAACGGGATCAGAATTCCGAGCAAAAATCTCCCAAAAATGCACGGAGAATCAACAGCAATAGTAAGATCCTAGAGCAATTCCCACACACCAGATCGGGACAGAATGCAGAACACCAAACTCGGATCTGGCGCACACAGAACGCGGAATACCAAAACAACCCAATTAGATCCACTACCTCACATCGGATCTAGACAAAACAGCGGAACATCGAAGATCAGATCTGGCATGGCAGAACACGGGACAGTGAAGATCAACCAATCAGATCGCTGCCTTACACTGGATCCAACCGAACAGGGAACAGCAGCTTCGGATCCGATGCGGCAGAATAGCAAACAGCGGCCTCAACGAATCACGGCGCGTCTTCTACCTCTCTACAGCAGAACGGAGATAGAGAGAGCGATGGACTTGGAGATGCGACGACTGCGACGGCGACGACTGCAGTGGCGGAGCTGCATCGTTACCACGGTCGGGAAGCGACGGCGGTGACAACAACTCTGACGAAGAACTCTGTTCTCTCGGTTGAAAACAGGGGACGGCGACACTCAACGATCGGGGACTTGGACGGCGGCACTAGGGGGTGCACAGGTGCGGCAATGGACGACGAAGACGATGGTGGAGCACGGAGAGGGAATAAGGCAACGGAGATGAAGTTATGGCGACGGGAAAAACTTTGGTGGTTGGGTTCGAGGGGTAATGGCAAGGACGGGGGCGAGCGACGGTGATGGGGATGGAGAGGAGACGGAGACGGTGAAGATGGTGATGACGATGGTGAACGAAGGTCGAAGGATGGACGAGGGTTGAGGGTTTACTGTGATGGGTTTGGGGTGTTTAGAAACAGAGAAGAGAGAGAGGGATATGGGAAAAGAGAAAATGCAGCAGAAAGAGAGAGAGTAGATATTAATTAGGGTTAATTAATGGGGATATTTATAGGGATCAGGAAATTAAGGCTTTGGATCAATATATTGGGTTCTGGGTATCGGTTTTGGCTCCAAAAAGAGACAACCAAATGCAATGAGATGAGGTGAACACAAAGGGGAAAAAATCGAATTCAAAATCGAAAAGAGCCAAATCCACAAAAGACAGAATCCAATCAAAAGAACACAAATTGATTCAAAGAGAACAAAAGAACCCAAGAAAAGACAAAATGCACCATAATAAATGAATTCAAACACAATAATCAGAAGAATACAAAATACAATAAAATCTGAAAATAGGGCTTACAGTTTAGAGGGAGCCTTGGATTAGAGTGGTGTATTAGAGGTTTGTAACTTGCATTAGTACTAGCAGAGCATAGTCAGGAGTTGTATTTTTTCTGTCGTAGGGATATGGACTTGGTTCGTCCGGTTTGGGTTCACGGGTCCAGTATCTCGATCTGTTAATTTCCAAGGGTATCCTGTCGGGTAGGGGAGTTTGACCCTCGAGTACGGCGGGTCCCTATGCGCGTGGTATATTTTGTGTATTATGACGGCATGGTACGTGATTGGTGACTAGAAATCTTGTCACGGCTTTCCGAGGGGGGTCCGTTCGCAGGTACTGAGTGGCAAACACGACCACCACTTAAGCACTGCAGTGGCAGAACTAGACCGATCAACTGCAACCTAATAGGACACGGAAAATCTATTGGGAGCAGGCTGAGTACAAGAGTAGGTTGCATGGCGAGGGATTGAACCCTACAATCCGGAGAGGTGAACTCTTTGGAAGGTATGTAGTATGGGATGCATGCGTTCCCAAATGAATTGCATTAGAATAGGTGCATCATGTGCATTCTTATTTTGTGCAATATTTTAGGCCATGCTTGGGTCTGGAACGCATGTAGTATGGGATGCATGCGGATTTCGAGTCCCAAGGTCTTGCTTGCTTTAGAATAGGCTGGTGATTGATGCATCTAGTTGTAGAATTATGGCATATACGAGCATTAGGGAATTAGGATGCACGTTTCTTTTTCCATTCAAGATGGTTTGTGGTTGCCAGTTTGAAAATCATTGTTATTATCAGCATTGCGTCAGTCGAAGTACTGACGTTCCCAACCTTTAGGTACCGGTCCTACCTTTCGAGCAAGTGCAGAGATATCAGAGTTACGCAGCATAAGACTCAAGCCGAGGAGCAATCCCCAGGAAAGCAAATTGACCATTCAGCGGAGTTCGGCTGTGATCCGTGGACTGCCATTCCGGGAGACAACTGTTAACTTACAAGAGGAGTTGATATATATTTTGTAATAAGATGTAATGAGTTAATGTAATTTGTATTCTTGTTCAAGAACAAGACATTGGTTGTAATCAATGATGTAATGACCTTATTTGGCAATAAAAAGTTTTTAAATTTCCGTGTTATTACTGTGTTGAGATGCATTTGAAGGCAAAGAATCTGGTTGCGTCACGGATGTCCGGTAACGGGGATCCGGGGCGTTACAGATTAAAAGTCATATTCATAATAAATAATGTATTAGATGAGTTTTGAATTCAAATGCACATCATTAAAAATATTTAAAAGTTGGTTGTAGAATACCAATTTAGAACACTTCTTTGTAAGAAATTCATGATATTAGTTCATTGAATTAAAGAAATAGTCGAGGTGGATGATAATCAAATCAAAGCATGAGTACGAGATTAAGATCAGGAATTTCTAGTGAATAATCTTAAAGAGGTTTTGTATTAAGAAATAGTGATTTAATCTTAACGAACTTTTGTATTGAGAAATATACTTGAAGTATAGACAAACATGAAGAAGGTTATATTAATCAAAATAACATTGAATATTATTAGAGTGAATAGTTTGGTTGGTTAACCAAGAAATGCTCTACAAGAATTTGATTTGACAGATTGTTATTGAATGTTGTTATAAGAATTGAGTACTTCATCAACATAAGAAATGTGAATAAAGAGGGTATGAATAACCCATGATGTCGAGCATGAAAGATGTTAATTCTAGAGATTAAGTGAGACCCAGGTACCAGCAAAGTGATGAAAGAAAATTATTGAGATTTGAGAAGTGGCCAATATGGGCTATCATTCTCGGTATATTGTTTAAAACCGGTAGGGGATAAACTAGCTCTAGAGGTTTTTATTATTCATGTTTGAATCGAAGAATAGGCACTAGAAGAAGATATGATAGAAACAACGACGAACATGTCCGGTAAAAAATGTGCAGCTCCTAAGGGTTCGAGATCGAGGAATACGCCCGGTAAATTCATGTATATGGGCTAGTTGTATGTCCGTCTATCATTGAAAAGGCCGGTAAAGAGACTGCAGATCCTAGGAATGTTTGGGACGGACAGGATATGCCTTGTAAATCCATTGAGGTGAGCTAGGGATATGCCTGGTTCGTAGTTGCGAGAGATTGACTTGCTAGGGTTCGTGACTGAGAATACGCCCGGTAAATCCACTGAGGTGGGCTAGGGGTAGGGGTAAGGTCCAATATCTTGGCGGTGCGACTCCTCGGTGACTACACATTGGAGTATATTCATTGGGTTAAGTTGCATGGCGTGGGATGTAAACCCTATAATGAGGAGTACATTAAGGGCTTGCCCTCGGAACTATGTAGTATGGGATGCATAGAATCCGAACAAGTATGCATTAGTGTCGTCATAGTGTAAACATCTGCATTAGGCATTAAGTCATATCATACATTGATACTACTAGGATAGTTACTTTTCCTATTTACATTCAAGTTTGTGTTTGCTAAAGTGAAAGAATCTCTATATTATAGCATTGCGTCAGTTGTATGCAACTGATGTGCCCATAGTTTTCCAGTGCAGGACTTGGAATAGCAAAATGCATAAAGATGAGTTAATACTGAAGATTACTTGCAGATTAAAGTTGTTACTACAAAATAAAACATCTATCACGGCAATTCTGTCCTGGCATTTAGTTGAAGCGCTGGAATAGACGTTTTAACAAAAACAAAAAAATTATATCTTTATCTATACCGGCGTTTATATAAAACTTCGGGATATAAATGAGCTATCCCGGCGTTTTCTTGTGTAAACACTGCAATAGGACTAAAATTAAAATCCATTCAACCCGACCTCTACTCCAACCTGACCTCCACTCAAACCCGACTCCAAACCCTCCATTTCATTCTCGAACCCTAACCCCTTTTCTCCATCAATTTCTGGTAAGTTTTCGCCTCCTCTTTAATTTATGTTTTTTTATTTACCCGATTAGAGTTTCTGGTTTCGTTTCTTCACCTTCCATTTTCTTGATTCTCAATTTATTTGCATGATTTATCGAAAAGATGGATTGATTGGTGGTGTTGTTGTTTGTTATAATGTTGCAGGTTATTGGGGTCTAATTGCATCTGTGTCAACCAAAAGTATGCAGTTGGCATGAGATTCATGATGATGGTTGAAGGAGAAGATGGGCAAGAACTAAGGTAGATAAATAAATCATCATTTTCTACGTATCTCAGTGCTTATTCAGTTGGTATGAGATTCATTACGAGTCAATGATTCTCTGCATCTATTTCCTGTCATCCTGCTCATAGTGTTGTGTTTTTTTTTGTACTATATGTAGATGTCGAGGGACTATAATTGGCATTGAAGACAAGATGTTCAACCTAGATCATGGCCAAATTCACAGTCGAAGCGTATTAAGGTCAAATTCAAGCCTCGATCCTCTACTTAACTTGAGAATTGAGATGAGTAGTGAACTTTCAACAACAATCATATATGTTATGTATTTTTCACTTGCATGTTAGACTTTTAGAACTCTTGATAAATGATAACATATGTTTTATTTTATGACTGAAGACGCATGTTTCCATGTTTATAAGCACCTTGAAACTTCGATTAAAAAATTTAGGGGATACCTGTGCTAAATTTCAATAATCAATTTGTACAATTAAGTAGACATTATCATCAATGTTTTTCTTCATCATTCACATCTTATCTTCTTTGGTTTGTCAATTGTAGACATTATCAGCAGTGTTTAATTAATTTATTTTTTCTAGCATCAGCAATGTTTACATGAAGTGTTTAAAAATATATATTGGTTTGTTATCAAGACAATCACTCCTATATCAAACTTTATCTTTTGTAATTTGTGGAGCACTATGAACTAATCTCTTTTTTCTTTAATTTAACAATTTTATTTTACCTTACTAATTGTGAAGCAGGCCACTCTTGCATCTACATACTAAGGTGCATTTACTTGATAGTTAATTGTGTGTTTAAAATCCATGAAAACTTTTTTATATTTCAAACGAGTGAAGCTGCCAATCTAGCTTTGATTTGAAGAATTAAAGTGAACAATAAATGCTCAGATTTTTTACAGTTAATATCATTGGTTACCCTATAACATCCTCATATCTTCCACCACTTGGCATTAGAGAGTATAAAAAAAAGTGAGAAAGGAAATTTAAGTTAGCTGATAAAAAGGACTTTAATTATAAGAAGCAACGTGAACATATTCCTGATCCCCTATGTTGTTTAAAATGACAAGGCTGATCATAGGTTGAGAAGGAGCTAGCAAGAGCCTAGGTATTGCTTTTGCTCTATTGTTTCACTTCTCAATTTGAATTGAATCTATATATGTATACATGTTTTGTATGGCTATCATATCTTTCTGAATTTTAATTTACGCACAATCCTAGTGTCTAGATATTATGAATTGTTTATACCTCTGAAACTAACATAATTTTCATATTATTTTTCTCTCAATGGAAAAGAAGCTTGAGTACCATTTCTCATTAAAAACTACAATGTTAATACTGGGCTTTTGTTTTCAATTTATAATTTTAATGTGTTTCTTATGTTTGTTCCTGTTCTCTTGTTGTTTTTTTTGTTGTATTTTGCACTCCTTGAGCAATTGTATGTTTATCGATTTTATGACTGATAATTGATGGTTGTTACCATCTTTAAATCAAAACATAAAAAGTAAAAATTGATAGAGCAGTGGGATCCGATCTAATCCTAAATCTGCCATTTTTTTTTATTAATTAGTTTCGGTTTCAATCCGATCTGATCTTATTAGATCTTACACATGTGGATCTTGTTCTTGAATTTGATCTCAGTCAGGAGGCACTATGTTCAGGGCAAGGAAATTAATGGTGCTGGTATTAACTCCAGCTTTTGCAGTTCATCAGGTATATTTTTTTATCATATATATATAAACTTTCTTGATTAATTAATCTTGATTCCCAATTATCTGCTGGTGTACCTGAACCAAGAGTAGCGTAGTTTTGAGCTTCAATTATTGTTATTTTAGCTTATCTAGTTCATTAACTTATCTAGCTTCATGCTCATGTAGTCATGTCTCATGGTCCAGTTAAGATTAAAGATCTTCATCTAAGCGCTTTCTGGTTTACATGAATTTAAGAGAACTTGATTATTATTAGGTTAGTACATTTAATCAACTAGTAGGCATATGAAAAACCATACCTGAGATTGTGTTCACCCCCATTGTTTGAGCTAACTTAGTGTAATGCGAAGATATACATTTGGTATCAAGTTTTATCCATCTGAACAAATCGATAAACATATAGACTTCCTCTGATTTAAGCTTCGGTTTGATGAGATAAAACGAAAAGCTTCAGTGGCTCATTATAAGGTCGAATGAACTGTTCATTAGCTGGTTGGTCAAATTTTTGATGCTATTTATTAGCCGTGGTTAATCGTCTTGTTCTTTTTACCCCTTTGGTCTGTAGGGTATGCTTGCAGTATACTATCCTTGCCTGGATATTTTATGAGTGCTATGAGGATGTTGCCTCTGGAAGTGAGAACCGTAGTGTTGTATTGGCTGGGCGACGATTTCATGTATGACTTCCATTCTGGTTTTGATTATATATACTACTAATTAATTTTGGTCGTAGATCCACCTGCAAATGCATGTATAATTATCCTTTTCAAGAACACATTTAGAATTAGCAAACTTTAGTAAATGTCCCATACTTAGATAATGGTGACTAATTCCTTACATGCTTGAAATTGATGAAAGAAAACAAGTGCAGTACACAGAAAAATAAATCTAGTGAGATTTAAGCTTCATCAATAATCTTCAAGTGTAAGTAGATATTAACTATGTATTTTTGGCTTACAGGAAAAGGAGGGGGCTTCCTGCTTTCCCGATGGGCAACATTGACCAAACACGGATGCTATTATGTGCATTGTGATTAAACTCTGTTCTTTGTTTTTTGACATTGTGATTAATTTATTATTCTCTGAAAATGCATTTTGTGGTGTGCAATTCAGATTGAATGAGGAATTGAAGGGTGTGGAAAGTCTAACCTTGCAATTGTATCTTTTTAATTTTCCTTTAACTTTTACCCACATTGCTTTTCTGAGGTAATTGTTTCTACCTGAAATATATAAGGTTTAGAAAAGAGATGGTTTCTCATTAATATTGTCAGCCTTTAAATAGGCAAATACAAAATTGTTACAAATGGTTTTTTGAGAGTAAATCTCTCCTTGAGTTTGTTGAGAGTAAATCTCTCCTTGAGTTTGTTAAAAGTAAATCTCTCCTTCAAGTTGCAACTGAATGTGACTTGGTCATATCTTCTATATATCCCCGCAAGATGGACGACCGTTAAGCAAGGCCAATCTTGGTAAATAAGTCTTGAAGACGAGACTTAGCTAGGGGCTTCGTGAGACCATCGGCTAACTGATCACGGCCTGAAATGTGTTGCACACGAAGTGTACCTTGTTGAATTTGTTCCCGTACAAAGTGGAAGGCCAGTGCTAGATGCTTCATGCGCGAATGAAAAACTGGATTAGCCGCATAATGAGTTGCTCCAAGATTGTCACAGTAAATACTAGGAGCTTGTTGGACATGAACATCTAACTCTTGGAGAAGAGACCGAATCCATATAATCTCAGCACTAGTGGTTGCCACAGCTCTAAATTCAGTTTCAGTTGAAGATCGAGCAAGGCTCTTCTGTTTCTTTGAACTCCAAGAAAGAGGATTTTTTTCTTAAATAGACAATATAGCCATTTGTAGATAAGTAGTTATCACGATCACCCGCCCAATCCGCATCACAAAAAGCATGAAGTTGTGCTGGAGAGTGGCGATGGATGATAATACCATGATGAGAAGTACCATTAAGATAGCGAAGTAGTCTTTTGAGTGCAGCATAGTGAAGATCCGTAGGCTTGTGCATGTATTGAAAGAGTTTGTTGACTGCAAAGGCAACATCCGGCCTTGTCAATGATAGATATTGTAGACTGCCAACTAGCACACGATAATCAGTGGGATTGGCTAAAGGCGAGCCATCAGTGAGGTTAAGAGAGGAATAAGTGACCAGAGATGTAGGTACCGACTTAGCATCACACATCTTGGCACATTCTAATAAATCTTGAACATACTTCTTCTGGCTTAAGAATAGCCCATGCTTATGAGGTAGCACCTCAACACCAAGAAAAAATGAGAGTGATCCCAAGTCTTTTAGGGAGAAGCGAGAGGCCAAGCTAGTGATGAACACTTGTAGAGCGGAAGATGAAGGGCCCATAATAATAATGTCGTCAATATATACCAGTAGATAAAAATGTGACATTGTTATGCTTGTAGATAATCAATGAAGAATCAGCAATGGAATTGCGGAAACCATAGGAGAGAAGATAGGTGCGAAGCTTTTGATACCAAGCTCTCGGAACTTGTTTGAGATCGTAGATGGCCTTCTTAAGCTTGCATTCATGAGTGGGGTTATCTTTATCCAAGAAACTCGGAGGCTGTGACATGAAGACATGCTCATTGAGATGACGTTGAAGAAAGGCATTGTTAATATCAAGCTGTCGAATATTCCACCCATTTGTGACTGCAAGAGAGAGCATGAGTCTGACTGTTGTAGGCTTAATAATGGGACTAAAAGTCTCTGAATAATCAATCCCGGGCCGTTAATGAAAACCCTTGGTAACAAGGCGAGCCTTGTAACGCTCAATTGCACCCATAGGTTTGTATTTAACTCGATATACCCATTTGCAGCCAACAACATTCTGGGACGGATGAGAGGGAACAAGTTCCCAAGTAGCATTGTGTACCAAAGCATCATATTCCTTCGTCAGTGCATGATGCCATTGAGGATCTTTAAGGGCTTGAGTAATGTTACGGGGTTCAATTGATTGAGCTTGAGTAGTGGTTGGATTGGCAAACTTTGGGTTGGGTTTCATAATATTATTTTGTAGACGAGTGACGATGGTTCTAATGGGTGGAGGAGGTGGCGGTGAAGGGGGAGAGGATGACACAATAGCGGTTGGTGTGGTTGTCAATGACTGTTGTGGAGGTGAGGGCATGGTAGGAGAGGAGGGAGGGGTCGAGATGGTGACGATAGGTGGTGTTGGAGACTCAACAATAGGCTGCACAGTGGGCTGCACATCAATGGGAAGAGTCACTGTGCACCATTCTTCAATGTTGGAAGGAGATGTGGGAGTAGACGTTGGATTAAAGATGGGAAAGTGGAAGAAATCATCCACAAATCTGACATGCCTAGAGACATACACCCTATGAGTTGGAAGATGTAGACAATAATATGCACTTTGCGATGGAGAGCAACCTACAAAGATGCATGGAAGAGACCGATTATCAAGCTTATGACTAGCATATGGCCGCAGCCATGGGTAACAAAAGCTGCCAAAATTTTGCAATTTTGAGTAGCTGGGTATAGTCCCAAAGAGACGAAGATAAGGAGAGTCATTATGAAGAGTTTGAGTTGGGAGAAAATTAATCAGATATATGGTTGTAGCAAAAGCATATGACCAATAATTTAAGGGCATTTTGGCATGAGAAAGAAGAGATAAACCTGCATCGAAAATGTGCTTATGCCTACGCTCCGCGAACCCATTATGTTCCGGAGTATGTGGAGGAGGAGTAAGATGAGAAATGCCATGAGTAGCAAAGTAAGGCCGAAGTTTGTCATATTCCCCTCCATTATCACCAAACACTTGAACTATTGGCATTTTGAAATACTTTTCAACAAGTGCTTGAAAATGATAAAAGGTTTTCTCAGTGTCAGACTTTTTTTAGAGGGTATAACCAGGTGTATCTTGTAAAATGATCAACAAAAATCACATAATATTTGTAATTGTCATTTGATAACACTAGACTAGACCATACATCCTTAAAGATTAGATCAAGAGGGGCACGAGAGGTAAGAGTAGAACCAAAAAAAGGTAGCTTGTGGCTATTATTGATATGGCATGAATTGCAATGCGACATAGAGAAATCGGAAATAGGTAATGAGAACTTGGAATTTAAAACCCGACGAATAGAACTAGATGGATACCCAAGCCGATGGTGCCAATCGTGATGGGATGTTTGAAACTTGTGTAGACTCGAGGAGATTTTGGGTGTCATTCATAAACACCAGATTTAGATGGCCCCTGGAGGAGAGTTGTGCCCCTTGACTGTTCCTTGACCCAAAAAAGAGAGGGTAAGAATTCAGTTGAAGTATTATTCTCTTGACAAAACTTTGAGATGGACAGGATATTTCATGATATAGATGGAACATGTAAGACATTAGAGTAAGTAAAAATTTTAGAGGGAGTGGTGAGAGAAAAGGAACCAGTATTTGCAATTGGAAGAGACGAGCCATCGCCAATCATAATTTCATCCGAGCCATCATATGGTGCATGTAATGAGAGGTTGTTGAGATCATTTGTGACATCGTGGGATGCTCCACTATCGAGGAGTCAACCATTGGATGAGGTGCTAGTGTTGACGGAGGGAGGATGTGAGTAAGCGTGCATCATGTGAGCTTGAGGCATGAAGGGCGACGTACTAGCATATGTGGAGGAGAGGATATCTCATGCCTCCTTGGCAGTGCTAGTTTGAGAGACAAGGGGTACGAGATCTTGGGAAATAGACCCAACGAGGGCACCAAAAATGAGCCGATCTTGGCAGAACCAAGTCACGGCCGCTGGGTTGGAGACAGAAACACCCGCAGTGGTGATGGATGTTGGAGGAGAAGGAAAAGAGCTATCGATATATTTCCACAGATCATAGCCGAGAAGTGTTGCTTGCAACTGAGTCTTCCAGGCTATGTAGTTGGTGGGTGTTAACTTGATGGTGTTTTGTAATTGGAGGATAGCGAATGGCCTAGTAGGCTCATTAGGATTAGGGATGATAGATTGTTCATTCGCCATTGGGAGGAGAAGAAAAAAAAAGAGGAATAGGCAGCTCTGATACCATATAAGGTTTAGAGAAGAGATGGTTTCTCATTAATATTGTCAGCCTTTAAATAGACAAATACAAAATTATTACAGATGGTTTGTTGAGAGTAAATCTCTCCTTTTGGTTGAGTTTGTTGAGAGTAAATCTCTCCTTGAGTTTGTTAAGAGTAAATCTCTCCTTCAAATTGCAACTGAATGTGACTTGGTCATATTTTCTACAAAATATGCTTGCTATCTCTATTTTCATATTAGTATAATGTAATTAGTTATTGCCATTATTACAGATCACACTTTATGAATTTCTGCACGTCAAGTGACAATTCACCTTCTTTGTCTATGTTTATCTTCCTTCCAGCAGTTAAAATTATCTCAAGCCATCATCTGAGGGCTTCCCATCCTGGGCTTGTGCCAGATTGTTTGTACATTACTGTTCAATCAATATTACAGACCACAGTTCATTAGCTATTGCCGGATTGCTGAATTATTTGTAATTAGCTATTGCTATTATTACAGACCACACTTTATGAATTTCTGGTCGTCAAGTAACAATTCACCTTCTTTGTCTATGTTTATCTTCCTTCCTGTAGCTAACATTATCTCAGGCCATCATTTGAGGGATTCCCATCCCGGCTTTGAGACGAATTCTTTGTACATTACTGTTCAATCAGTATTGATATGGGTCAGATGACGTGGCCCCTCCTGGGCCACAGGATCCCCTCATGAAATGTGCACCACCGGATCATCCGGATCTGTCACGTCAGCACGAAAACCACCCAGGCCTCTGCCGCGTCAGCCTGGAAACTGCCCCGACCTCTGCCACGTCAGCTCTATACCACTTGGGCTTCTACCGCTTCAGGCCCACAGGCGACCGGGTCCAAACCCGGCCCCAAACGGGTCCAGACCTAGTTAGCTTCTCCTATAAATACTGGACCCCCTACCCTTTATCCAGGTAATCAATCTTTCCCACTCAAAACCCTAGTTACTGTTACTCTCTCTCAGTAGCTGACTAGATCGTCGGAGGGTCTGCCACTGGGACCAACCCCGGTGTTCCTAGACCGTCTGCAGGTACACAAGACCTCGGATCCGAGCCTCCTGATCCGAACCGAGCATCCAGCCTCCACCTCACTCCCGCCTACATCCTTACCGTTTGCCCGGCTGAGGGTCGTCCGCACCGGAGCTTCCTCCACCAATACAAATCAAGTACAACTCACACCTGGTGCATCCACACGCCTCCCAAAAACAAAATGCATCAGGTTGGTGTTGTCTGTGGGAAACCTCCTAGTGCAGACGCTAGCCCGAGCTCAGCCATCAATGGTACCCCGTCAACCTGAGCTCACATGGCACCCAAAGCCATGAGAGCTGTTACCTCAGTGGGTCGGCAGGATGTGCCTCCACAAGGCATCGGCACCGATGCTCAAGCATCCAACCACCCGGGGGTCAGTCACGGACTCCAACCGGGTGCCTCCCGTTCGATCCAACCTGACCTACGGGGGGTAATCCAAAATCGACAGGCAAGCCGGAGTAGGGGAGGGGCCGCTTCCAACTCGGCCCCGAACCATCCCAAACCTCCGTTCCAAGGGCGGGGGCCGGCACTCAGCCGCGTCGGCCGGCGCCCACCGGCTCAACAAAATCGGGCTGAGCGAGCCCCGATCACCCACCAGGAATTTCAAGACTTCCGAAAAGAAATCATGGAGGCCATCCGGGGAACCCCTGTCGATGAGAACATCCGCCGCTCCCACTCCCGTTCGGATGTCGAGGCCAGCGTGTCTCGCATCCCGACAGTTCAGCCGGAGTATGACGATGACATCTTGAAGTGCCTCCAAGAAATGGAAGACCGCCTCGACCACTTCAGGGATGGCAGCCCGAGGCCGGCCCAGGGATACAGGCCCGTCCAACCTCCTTTCTCCACTGCCATCTTGCGGGCCGAAATACCCCGGAACTTCTGCCCTCCTCAATTCGAGACTTATGACGAGGAGGGCGATCCGGCTGATCACATGGAGGGCTTCAAAACCCTCATGATGATTCACAGCGCATCGGATCCCCTCCTGTGCCGCGCCTTCCCCGCCACCCTCCGGGGTCGGGCTCGGGAATGGTTCTCCAAGCTCGCCCCCGGCTCTATCTATTCTTTCGACCAAATGGAGGGCAACTTCCTCGCCCACTTTGTGACCAGCCAAAAGGCCGAGAGGACAAGTGCGTCCCTACTTGGCCTCCGGCAGAAGGAAGGGGAGTCGCTCCGGGTGTTCGTCCGAAGATTCACCACTGAGGCAAGATCGGTCTCCTCCCTCGAACCAGGGGTCGCCTCGGCAGCATTCCGGCACAATGTCCGTCATGGGTAGCTGAAGGCCTCCCTGGAGAAGAGGCCCCCGATAGACTTCCCCGACCTCCTTAATCGGGTCGAAAAGTACATCCGAGCTGAGGAGGCCCTGAATCCAGAAGACTCGAAAGAAATCCCCAGGAAGGGAAAACGCAAGGCCAATGAGGTCGAGCCAGCAAAGAAAGTTCCAAGGGACGGGGGCACCACCAAAAGGGTTCCTCCGGTCCCTCGCTTCGAGAGATACACTCTGCTGATGCAGAATGTGTCAACAATTCTCTTAGCGATCGAAGACAGGGACCTCGTGCAATTCCCACCCCCCCTCGGCCAAACAACAACAACAGTAAGAAGAAGGATCAGTGGTTCTACAGCTGCTTCCACCGAGACAACGGGCACGATACGGATCATTGCCGTGGCCTGAAGGACGAGATCAAGGCCCTCATCCAACGAGGGTATCTCTAAGAGTTCAAACGGGAAGACGTTCAGGACCAGAGGGATACGAGAAACAGGAGGGCCTCCCCTCCTCCTCGAGCGCCCAGACAGCGCCCTGAGCTGGACCAGGAGCCTGAAGAGCCCGAGGGTCAAGCCATCTTACATTGCGTCCACGGAGGGCCAATGGGAGGGGAGTCAAACGCTTCCAGCAAGGCATTCGTCTGGGATGTCAACGCCGTCCAGGGTCCCCCTCTCCCCCCAGATCCAGCAACACCCTATCTCCTTCTCGGAGGAAGACCTGGTAGTCTAATTTCTTATGGGATTTAAACCCAATACCCAAAACCGAATATCTCATAAATCCCTATAAATACTATTCTAAAACCTAAACCCTACCCTTAACCCAACCCTAGCCTACCCCAGCCGCCAAACCTAACCCCTATACTATTCAACCCCCCCCCCCCCCCCCCCCCCGCGTTCATCCTCCTTCTTCCCCATCCACTTTATCCCCTCGAGCAACCCACCTCCCCGCTCTCGTCTCTCCACCTCATCATCAACCTCCGTCGCTCCATCTCCTCGACTGCACCCTAGTGCCACAGCAAGCCTCGCCTGCATCACCCCCTCCATCCCGAGCGCCTCCTGCTCGCTCTCATCCTCCAGTCAAACCCCCTGTGAATCGACGCCTGCATCCACCTTCAGTCGAAGCCGAAGTCCCTCGTCGCCAGTGCCTCCATCCTCGACTGCTCCCCATCACCACCATCGTGCACGACCCACCACCCTGCCATTGACGCTTGCCGACCTTCAGAGCTCCTCTACGTCGTCGAACCCATTATTGAGTTTGTCTTCCTCGGCCACTCTCCGGCCACCCCCCTCGTCGCCCAACCTCGTCGCCACCTTCCGTCGACACCCCTGCCGACACCAGCCCCCAGCACCGCCACAGCAACTCCCCCTCTCGTCGCTGCCGTTGTTCTATGTTTCCCGCTCAAACATAGCACAGCCGACATCGCATCGCCGTTCTGCCCTGCGATGCCGCCATCGATGCCCTGTCCCGCTCAATGTCACCACTTGTCGACATCAGACCACCTCCGCCCTTGCCCTAGTCACCGCCGCCATCGAAGTCGCCCTCGCAACCACTGTTGTTGTTCAGCTGAAGGAGAATGATCTGTTGTCTGCTGTTCTGTGGGACTTTGGCCGTTTGCTGTTTTGTACGACTATTTGTTGTTTGTGGGTAGGAGATCGGTGTTTGGTGTTTTGTGAAGGAGGATGGATTCTTGCTGTTTGGTGTTTGGGATCCAGTGTGTCGATGTTTTCTGTTGATTCTTGATCATCGAATCTAGGTCGTCCGATCGACCCGATCTTGATGATCTCACCTTAATCATCGCTCGCGATCTTAGCCGTCCGATCACCCTTGATCTCGATCCTTGATCTTGATCTTTGATTTTGATCCTTGAATCTCAACCGTTGGTTGCTTGATATTGTACTTGATCGTTGATCGTCATCGAGATCCGTACCCGATCGTAATCGTCACATCGATGTTTGCTTGGTTTGCGATCGTCATCGTTGCCATCGGGATTCTCATCCCGTTATTCTAATATATTCGGATCTAACGTCGTCCATAAGGCAAGTCACTGTCCTCTTGAATTGTTAATTGTATCAAATTCAAGTTTTATTGAAATTCTTGCAAGTAGATCCTATTCGTTATCGTATCATTGTATTGACTATCTTTCGTTGGGTCTATTGAGGGTTTACACGAGCTAACCCCAATATTGTTGACATCGTGCCACTTTTGACTCTAAAGATTGAATCTTTCATGCATCCATATAGTATTCATGACAGGGTTACTCATATAAACACGACACAATTAATTTATTATAGAAATAATTGCTAGGTTGTATGTTGTTGATCGATTGATGGTTGATTGATGATAAATTGATGTATGTATGTGTTCTTAATCTTATTTACCATGTTTCTATACCCTTCATGCCGATTGAGAAGTTTATCGACTAGTAGAATTGATACCCATCATGACTAATTAAATTATTTCATAAAAATACCTTAAAACCTATATCTTGCTTGCTAGTCTGTATGTTGACTACTATTTTTAAACCAGTAAATGATCTTAAAATGAATAAGTTTCTGAATAAGAATTGTATCCTTATCTTGCTAGTTTTCAGAAATCTTGAATTTTTGAATTCCGAGTTGTGTAGCAAAAGTTATGCCCGTTTTACTACAGCTGTGTTTTTATTTTCAGATTTTCAGATTCTCTTATCTTTCATGTTTAAACAGTAAAAAGACTGATCAAATGATAAAATTTTGCTCTGATAATTTGTAGATTGTTAATGATCATGTTTAGGAGTTTAGAAAATATTTTTTATGAATTTAATACTGAGTTTTTGTTGTTTCTAAAATATAACAACATGATATCGAAATTCTGCCTGAACATGAAATCTGTAAAGAATGGTGTGTTTGACCTAGCTACTGTTGTCAAATTTTGAACTCTAAATATGCGTTGGAACCATGTGGAAGTCTAGTTTTTAGAATTTTTGACGGTTTCAGTTTTCGAGTTCTGAAATAGCAAAAAACTGCATTTTTGTACAGACTACTTTTGCTGTCCAGAATTTTATATTCTAGATTTTAATAGATTAATCATCCTTATATCGTACTATTGCATGAATTAAAGTGTGTATGTGTTGCACTGCATGATCCTAATACCCTATTGTCATCGTTCTAATTGTCCAATTCAAGTTATCATCATATTGTTTCCCTATTGATACTATTGTTCATCTCATATCTCTTAATTACATATTGTATTGTTGCATTAATAAAATAATTAATAAGCCAGGGTTTAAGGGATTGACTCTAGTAGTGGACAATATAGGGACTGTACTCGGAGGAGGGGCCCTTATTTCCCTAAATATTGTATCGGCTATTGTCTTATCGATTGATTGTGGAGCGCTGCACCCCAATCTATCATGTATTGTATCGCAGCCAAATTACCGTATTGTGCATTGCATATTGAATCGTGACTATTGAATATTGATTATCGTTGCCGAGTACATGAACTATAAAATCTACCACTAAGTCTATACGTAACTTGTTTGTATGTAACAACCATGGGGTAAATAAATGGGACGCATGAAGTGCTACATTAGTTAGGATTAAAATAATTAATAAACTTAACGATCACACCACATCGACACTGCATATTGTACATCATTGTTTCTATTGATATCGAATATTGGCTAAGTGTTATTGTTATTGATCATTGATTATTGTTACCAAATATTGAATCATTGTTTATAGCCATTGCATCGATTATCATGATATTGATTATTGTTATTGTGCCATGTTATTGATTCTTATTGATCCATTGATTCATTGTTATACCGCTATTCCATTGTTCCTTGCTTTCTCTACTTGTTGTCCATGACTTGCTCTAAGAAAAACTTGTTCTCCTCTTTTTAGATGGAAATGTTTACAGGTGTTGATGGAGAATTGCATGATGGATTGGGAGAACAACATTGGTGAAGGAATTGATAGCATCGCCACTTAATAAATTATTGTTTTATCATTGAAATTTAATTATTGAACTATTGTTATCTCATTGTATTGTGGGCTTTTGACCCGAATATTGCTATTATTTGTTTCCATACATTGAATTATTGTACTTGGATATTATATATTGCTTCATTTCAAGTACTATTGTTCATGAGATTATTATTTTTGCCTGCGCAATTGTTCTGTATTGATTATATTGTTGAGTTAACCAGATAAACAGCTTATGGGTGACGTTAGTCATTCGCTGGGCCAATGTCATGTGTTCGTATTCCGTATTTTTGGGAAGCGGGGAGTGACAAGAAGTGAAACATTGATAACTGTAACCCCTGTTTTCGTAAATATGTATTTTCTGTGTATTTTCTGTATTTAAAAATTTTTGTAAATTAGTTTTCTGCTTTCAAATTATTTTTATTAAAATGTATTGTTGAATCTTCTATTAAATTCTATTTTTGACCGATAATTTTATTTGTAAATCTTATTATTGATATTTTTTTTTGATCAGATCTTATTATTGATATTATTACTTTGATTTCTATTATTGTCACTATTATTGTTATTATTATTACTATTATTATCTTTTATTATTTTTCTTATTATTATTATTGTTATCAGTATTATTATTATTAGGAATGTTATTTTTAATACTATTATTATTATTATTGTTATTGTTATTGTTTTTATTATTAGTACTTATATTCTATAAAATCCTAATTGTATATTTTTATTGGTTATTTTTATTTTTCCTAATGGACTTTAGCCCATTAAACCCCAAACCCAATATCTTTTTAATCCTATTCTAACCTTATTGGATCTTGTACCCATTAAGCCTCTACCTAATAACCCTATAATAACCCATACCCATTATATATTTACCCAATACCCTGTTTAATCACCCCCTTATACCCAAACCCCATTTCTAAACTATCTAACCCGAAACCCATTATACCCCGTCAGCCTATTCACCCCTAACACCCTAAAACCCTAACTTCACCTATATATTTAACCCATAGAGCCACCTTCCTCCTTCTCATCTCTCCCTCCTGCATGCCATCCTCTTCTAAACCCATCCTCTCGCTTCATCTCTTTCATCTCCTCCCCGTCTTCCCCCGTCCCGGTTCTCCACCCTCGACGACCGCCCTGAGCAATGCCCAGCAACACCCATAGCAACGTCGTCGTCCCCCTGTGCGCTCCCTGCCTCCCGACGCGGTAGCCTTCGCAATGCAGCAGCGCAGCCAGTGCGACTGCGCGTCACCCTAGTGTCCACAGCTTCACCCTGGGCTCCACCTCGACTACAATACCTCGACATGACTGCAGCATCTCGTCGGTAACCCTGTCCTGCCGCCGGTCCCCTTGGCCGCCGTCAGCCTCGCCCTGAGCGACCCTGGCCCCATTGTCGGAGCCAAACCAGTGCAGCCATTATGGTTGCTGTTGGGTTTTGATCAAGTGATGTAGGTCGTCCGTTGGATCTTGATTACCATGCTTGATTGGATATGGGCCATTGATCATCCTGATCATCATGATCATCATATCCATCATCCGATCTTAATCATCATCAGATCTGATCTTGATCTCTTGGATCTAGCTGTTGGATCTCTTGTTCTTCATCATCTTGATCATCCTCTTGATCATCGGGATCTGTGCTTTGTGTTCGTGATTGCGATCATGATCGTTCGTATGTGATTGTTTCGTGATTCGTTCGTTGTGTTCGTGCCCAGGAATCCGTTCCCATTATTCTCTTTCTCTATGTCGTTCTCGTCGTCATCTCCAGGCAAGTAACTTGTATTCTTTCCTTTGTGTAATACAAGTACTAAATACCGCATGTAATGTAGTTGGGTTCTAGAGACAATTTTTTTGTGAAACCCCTTGTTGATCTTGTCTCTATTGTTTTGATTCGACCATAGTAGCCTCACGACATACATGACATGAAATAACCTAGGATTGACCATTTCTTGTTGTATATATGCGTGTTGTTCAGATGATATCATGTGCTCGTTCGTGTTATTCGTAGTAGACTTGTTGTGGACTTGTGATATACCCTATACCATGTTGCTTGGACATCTAGTACACTATATTTCATGTTTGGTTATGTTTTGGATGAGTTTCACATGAGTTAGTTCATTTTGTGCATGAAGATATTTTCAGTTTTGTCGGTTTTCCATTTTTTATCAGTATTTTAGACCCTATTAAGGTCGGTATTTGAAAATATTTTGTGAACATGAACTATAGAGAATTCTGTCTACTTTCTAACCCTTCTGACGGATCTCAGTTTCGTCTTACGAGTTGTGAGTTATGTCTATTTTACTACAGAGGTGTAGAGAGATTTCCAGATTTTGTTTTCTATGAATTCTGAAGAGTAATCTATTTTTATCATATTGTTAAAAGTATTATTTTGATCTAATATTTTGCACAGTATAACTAGACCTGATTGTTATTAACTCTGAATTTTTGTGGATTTATTTGATGAGTTTTACAAACCGTTCTATGTTTCCAAACAATTACTATACAAGCAGAATTTTCATACTATTCACTAAAGAACCTGATTTTCGACCTAATTCTACTTGCTGTTTGTAAAATATTTGTGAATATGAAAGTTAGCCTACTGTGTCAATTTCATCACACTTTTGGCGGATTTGGATTTCGATTTATGGTTTGTGAGACATTGTTGTTTTCGTACTATAATGTTTGTGACTCCAGATTTACAAAACTACTGCATCCTGATATTTTCTAATTTCTGTTGACTAAACTATTTATATTGAAAAATTATGAAACATTATATTCTGATGATACACATATAGGGGAATACCCCAAATTTTTCTTGGATTTAATTAATGAGTTTTCATGCTATTTTCCTAATTTTTAATACAAACTTCTGTTTTCTGGCTGAACATGTTTTCTAGATTCAAATCTGTTTTGAGACTTGTTTTTGTGAAATACCATATGACTTATATATATTTTCTGGATTTGGTCGGGAGTCTATTTTCTAGATTCTTTGACGGATCTAGATTTTCATGTTTGTAGCAACGGGAATCCTAGTTTTAGTGCAGTACTGTCTTGCTGTCCTGAACTAGAATTTTCGTTGTTCTATTCTTTTATGAGTTATCTTTCACCTGTACATGTTTATCTTGCAACCTGAACTTGTTACTTGATCATGACATATTATTCTTGCCATGTTTTGTACACGTACATGCCTGTTTGATGATAATAAATAACCAAGCCGGGGTTAAGGAAAAAATCTAATAGTGGAAAATACAGAAATGTGTACTCGGAAGAGGATTCATAGATCCTACTTGGTTATTTGGAGCTTGTTATTTGGTTATTTGGAGCTTGTTATTTGGTTATTTGGAGCTTGACACATGATTAATTGACACTTGCACTCTTGACACACAGCTTGATATTTGGTTACTTGGAGCTTGATTACTTGAGAGCTTGTCCCTGAGTACACTGCCCTCTATGATCCACAATGAAATCTAAAACGAAATTGTTTAAATGTAGCAACTATGTAGTAAAAAACGGCACTACAAACTGCACAGGCTATAGCGGCGCTTTTACAAAGCTATAGCGGCGTTTTTTGGCGCCGTTATAGCTCATAACGGCGCTTCTGAAATCGCCGCTAAAAGCGCCGTTAGAACGAGCGTCGTTATAGCCATATAGGCTATCGCGGCGTGTTCGGACACCGTCGCTATAGGGTGTCCACCTATAACGGCGTTGCCAAACCGCCGTTATAGGAGCGTTTCGTTTTTTAAAAATAGCTATAGCGGCGCTTTTTCCAAGCGCCACTATAGCACAACGATTAAAAAAACTGGCGTTGGTACCCTACTGCGGCGCTGGCCTAGCGCCGCGATAGAGGGGGCTGAGAAGCTGTAGTACCTATTGCGGCGTTTCGTGGTAAACGCCGCGAAAGGGGTTTTTTTTATATATAAAATTTTCAATTGAAAAATCCAGTAATTAATCGCATATTACAAATACATTTAATTATATTAAATTTAAATGCAAATCCGGTAAATCAATAGTATCATAATCAAGAACCAAAAGTCACACATCACAAAAAACAACTCAATAAAAAACAAAATATGTAACACATATAAACTGTCATACAACGAGTATCAAATGTATATGTTGTACAACACTTAGTTATTACAAAGCATAGATATAATTCCTGCAAAATATTTTTAAAAAAGTCCAAATTTAACAAACTACAGCAGGGGTGTTTCCTCGTGTGGCCCACTGTTGCTTCCATTTCCATCGTTATTTTGCCCTAGTGTATGTGCGTGACTGGAAACCGATGGAATACGCTGGCCTTGTAGAAAAAACATAAATATTTTAGTAAAGTAATGGATATGAGAGGCAACACATACACATACACACATACACATACACACACAGAGAGAAATAAATAACTATATAAATGATAATGTATAAATGATATCAACATTATTGCAAATGAAATACCGGGTCAAATTGAGATCTTTACATGGAGAATAAAGCAAGCAATTGTTACTGGTAAGCGCCGGATATAAATAAGCTTCATCGATTTAAGCACTGGAGAATAAAGCAAGCAATTGTTACTGGTAAGCGCTGGATATAAATAAGCTTCATCGATCTAATACTACATATTTGTTCATGTGTCCAAATTTCTCTGAATTCAAACATTTACCATGACCATAACAACTACATCACTTCAATCCAATTTAATCCACTCTTTCCACCCATGTAACATAAATGAGCAACAATAAAATATCATTCTCTGTTCTTGGTCATAACATGCATAGAAGTTCCTTTTACGATTTTTTTTTAAAAAAAACAGTTGTCCTAAACATAGTACCAAAGACGAATAGAAATAAAATTTTCTGGCCTATAGAAGTGAAAATACCAACCCTTAAGAACTCAACAAAAGCGATACGAGTAAAGTGATGATAATCTCCAATCAATCGCAAACGATAAACCTGAGCAAAGAAGACGTGACAATTGATGAAAGCTAAAGACAAAACAAATGAAATAAAATGAAATCAATAAATAAAAGGCACTAGTTGTCAGTATCTGAACAACTCACCAGTCCGCATATTGATTCAAAGGAGAGTTTGACATCGGCCTGAGAAATCTGCATCAAAAAATTGCAATAATAGGATCACAGGAATAGCATATAAATATTGCATAACTATATCCCATGGGATAAGAAGAAACCAATATTTTCAAATTCTTACCTTCTTATCAATATTTGTACAGTAGATAGTTCGTGAGGATTGTCCCCACAATCATTTCCTGGCAGTTGGTATGTAGCATTGCTGCAGTGACATTATCTAGTTTCAGAATAACGATTGAGAAGAAGTGCATATATAAAATTCACATTGTTAACTCTTTACTAGAAAGAAATACACTAATATGCTGTAGTTTACAGAACCAGTTAGGAATCCAACTCTTACTTGATACCATATGCAGATTGCAGTGACGAGTACAAACAGAACAAAAACCGGCCATGCAACCTGCGACATGACGCTGATAGTTCCCACAATCATTATCATTGAAAAAGCACACCATCCCAGTTTTCCAGGTAGCTCCAAATCCAATACACTTTGATAGTCAATGGTCTTTAATTGACTACATAAACCTGATTTGGCTATAATGGAACCATGATAACCTTTCATTACGTACAGAAGAGTATAACTGAGCCTTGTTCCATTCTTGTCTAGGAGAAAGAAACATCAATAAGGCGACATAGTTTACATGGGTTTTCATGGTGCTTGCTCATCAGGAGTTGCATGAAGGAGCTTAGTTTGATTCTATTACTACTGAAGCTTGATATGTTAAAGATGGCTATTTTTTTAAAACATACTCCATCGTGCACACTTGCACAAAATTCTTTCAGAATATTCTACAGCAGTTATGAAACCAATAATAACCTTTAAACTGGAATAATCTATAACTCTTTATCTGCGACTCATATCTTATACAGCTTGGTAGATATGAGATTTCACAAGCTTATGAGACTTATGCTATATTACTTGCAAAACTAACATTTCACATGTTTCGATACATACCTGCTAATTTTTTCAAGTTAAATTGAGAAGGAACATTAGATTCATTCTCAGCTGTAGCTTTTGCAACCATGAGTCCTATGGCAACACTTTTCATCACATCCAAACCAATACAAATAGAAGCAAGAATTCCAGCAACTAAGCAGTCACCGGCTCCCACAAGGCTCACCACTGATGCAGGAAGTGTTGGAAGATGGAAAGCATAGTAATCAGAGTTCAAGAAACTCTTCCAGTTCAAGGGAAAAGTTATATCCAGAAGTTCATACATATGCCTCCCAAAACTCGACAGGTTGTGGTTCTTCCCTAATTCCCTAGTACCCCTGACAAATGGCAATAACACAGTAAGGTCAGCTAGTATATATCCAATTGTACTAAACATATCATGGTTCAAATATTCAGTATCTATATTGATACTTTACCATAAACAAGAGCCTAATCAGAATTTTTTTCCCTTCAATGCTACTGAAAAAATTACTATCTACAACACCTACATAGCTTTTACAAGGTTACACTGAAAGAATGTGGTAGTGCTTCTGGGAATTAAAATTTATAACGGCTATGAAAGCATACTACCATGCAAAAGAATGAAAGAAACTTATTGGTGACAAGAAAACAAGTTTGTTAACCAAAAACACATGAAACAAAAGTTCTTGTTCATCAATTGAAACCCTTTTGCATATGGAGAGAGGTGAAAATTGAATGTTTGTTTACAAAAAAACTAGTGGAACGATCAATTTTAGTTAATTAGAATATCTCTATCACACTACAGTTTATATGGAAAGTTATCAACCTGAATTTTTTTCCTCGGTGCATCACAGTTATCCTTCACTGCCAACTCTTTCACACCTTCTTTGTTACTAAATATGTGCTTCTTTTGTGGCCGCACCATATGGATATCCTACAAAACAAGGTGACTCGAATCAGGACCTAATAGTATGATTCTTTAGCAAAGACAATCACAACAAGGATTTTAAGAGCTCACCTCTCTAAGCAAAGAGAAGTGAATCTCATGTGTCACCAGAGCAATCATAATCAGGTCAGCGTCCTAATAATCTCATGAGAAAAACCACAATTACAATCATTTCATACTAATGAGGTCAATGGATCATAATAGACATTCCAAGGCACAAGACATGCATAAAGAAAGCATGGTAGAAAAGCTTATCTGTCACCTTTAACATCTCATTCTGTGCAGTGAGCAACTGGTCTCTCTGTTGAAGCCATTCCACGATAACCTGGATTGCAAGTATCTCTGATTTCCTCTTGTTTATCTCTTCCACCAAAATATAGAGAAAAGTGAGACCAAGTTTAGCCCCACATTACTGTTCAAAAAATTAAACGAACTTTTGTAAATACCAATAAATGAAAAGATAATTGCAAAGAGATGAATTATATAGAATAATCAATCTTTGCTAAATATTACAACTTGGCATAAAGAGAAAAACCTTGTACGGGTCATAGTTGATGACCAGGGTTGGCAAGATGGTTATATCACAAGTCACTACCAACCCAAATTTCGACATGTTATATATTTCAATCATGTTGTTCTGAGGACATTGATCATGAACAACATTCGAATGCCCAAAAATTCATTTTCTCATGGAAAAATTAACTTCATGAGTCCATGACAGAAGTACATGATAGAAGTAAGAATGTTAAAATAATAATTTGAAACAAAAGAAGGCAGGGAGCAAAATGAAATACCTAGAGCACTGCTCTGTCTCCAGGACATACTAAAAACATTGGCTTCATGATCACCCATACACTTATTGACGCAGACCTAATGCATCACAAGTTAGCTTATTTATGCCATGAAGCAAACAGTAATATGAAGACTGAACACAAAAATTTGAAACCGTAATAGATATCTTATAACAGCAAATGCACAAGCCATGCTAAAAGCATTATCCTTCATCGGCTAACATAAAATTAATGATGAACTCCCACCAATGCCACAATCGATTTTGATAAGGCAATTTATCCCCTTACAGTAAAACAAAACAAAACGAAAGACTTTTTGATATGAGTAAGGGTTGGTAAAACATCTTGGCAATCTACTATTTTTTTTGACACAGTAACATCATCTCAGGCATATATTTTTAGTGTAATTGTTCAACTATGTCCAACAATAATACAAATTGAAATTTTATTTTACTTCAATTGAATAATAATAATAATAATACATGATTAAAATACAGAACCCATAAAAAAGAAATCATGCCCAAATCGTACCTTTGTTTTGGAACAAAAGTGATATAAAATTACCCAAATGATAACTTTCGTGTCCAGCTTACTTTCTTCAAGGTCAAAAACTGAAAACACATCCAATCCTAATGTTTAAAGAAGTTTTGCCAATAAGTGGGGAAGGTGATTGCATAAAACAACCCATACGATATCTGCCCTAATATATATGTTATCATTTAGTTCAATCAGTAACATAGTTCAATCACCAGCCCTTCCTTCCAATTTCCAAAAATTTTGAAAAGGAGAAAATAAAAGGAGACAAACATGAGAGAGATGAGAACATACATCTGCTCTGACCAATCTCAATTCTATTATTAACCAATCTCACAAGTGTAATATAACTAAACCCTACCAATATTACTAAACAAGAATGATAATCTTTACCCAAATTAGGAGGAGCGGCGAGGGAGGGAGAGCTTTGATTAGGGCAGAAGAAGGAGCGGCGAAGGAGGTGCGACGAGGGAGGGAGAGCTTGATGTTGCGGCGCGAGGGACAAGAGAAGGCGAAGTAGGAGGAGCGACGAGGGAGGTGCGGCGCGATGGACAAGAGGAGGCAAAGTAGGAGCGGCGAGGGAGGTGCGGCGCGATGGACAAGATGAGGCGAAGTAGGAGCGGTGGCGAGGGTGGTGCGGCAGCGAGGGTGGTGCAGAGCGAGGGAAGAAATTGGGTTCGATGAGGAAGCGACAAGGAGAAGAGAGAGTTAGGTTAAGTGATTTGGGAAATTGGGGGAAATGAAAAAAGTGCGGGATTTTAGAGCGAGTTTTTAGAAGAAAAAAAATTGACGGGCCTATCACGACATGTTATATGTAAAACGCCGCTACTGTTTACACCTATTGTGGCGTTTATGTGAAATGCCGGTATAAAGAGTGTGTTTTTTTTTATAAAAAAAACTTCTACATCTATCGCGGCGTTTCATTGAAATGCCGGGATAGAAATGCCGCTGCAGGCCCTGCGGTTTGTAGTGGGGATGCATGAAGTGCTACCTAGTTAGCAATAATACAAGACTTGACATGACATATACCTGTTACATGATTACCTGTTACATGCTTACGTGTTACATGATTTCCTGTACATGATACTTGACACCTGTATACCTATTTACCTGTATACCTGATAACCTGTTTACCTGCTTGCTTGACACTTGATCCATGTTACCTGTACCCTGTTAGTATATCATGTTACTTGATTCTGTTTGCCTAATTCATGTTAGTTATCCTGTTTTGTTGACATACTTATACCATTCATGTTAGTTCCTGCTGTTACTCTATATTTTTTTATTTCCCATGTACTTGTATCCTGCACTATAAGCAGCCCGTAACTTGCATTGACGGGTGTTTTGTTTTCTTTTCTTCTTCCTGCAAGTTTGCTAAATTACAGATTTTGGAAAACAGTTGCCAGATGGAGTTGGTGACATGAGATACTAGCTACTAGAATTTTGCTATTATTATTTCTTGTTGCTTATTTGAACAATTGTATTTTGCTACTTGGATTTATTTGTATTTGAGCAATGTGACCCAGGAATTTTTGACTTGTTCAGATCTGGTTTATTTGAGATTAATATATTTTATTTCAAGTAAATTCCTGTTGGTATTTTGATTCATATATGCATGCTTGGTTGACTTCTTGGTTGGTATTGTTCATGTGAAATGTTGAAAAGATCCTAACAGCTTATGGATGATGAAAATCATTCGTTGGGCTTAGCCACGTATCCGTATTCTGTATTCTCTTTTTGGAAAGCGGAGCATGATAATAACTGCGCCAGATGCATGATCCCAAGTGGAAACATGTGAGCACGCACCAAATGAACCTTTCCTCCACCATTAGCGTGGTCTCCTAGGCCGAACCTCAAGATGAGAGTTCAAAGCACCACCAATTTGCCCCACCCTTGGTTTGGCATCCGAGGCCGAGTCTCAAGAAGAGAGTTCCATGCCCTCAACATGGTTTCCAAAGCTGAACATCCTGAAGACAAAACCCAAAGCATTGACTCCTCCACCCTCGGTGCGGTTTTCGAGACCGAGCCTCGTGAGGAAGAACTCAAGGCATCGCCTCTTCCCGTTCTCGTGTCGGAATCCGAGGACAACTCTCAAAAGGAAAGCTATAAGGAAGCCATCTAACAAAAACCAAAAGTTTGACAAGGCATCTTTATTATGGAACAAATACGAAATGATTACATTCACACGAGTTGCATTGAGAATCGCAAGTTCAAGGCATGAAGCTTTGGATCCTGGGACCCTCGTCCGGTCCCGATCCAAGAAGCGCCGCTTTAGTGGTTGAGGGATCAGCGCACAAGCAGAGTACATCCAATCCCCTAGAGCCCCCGTTCTCGAACAGATCCCAGGGTAAGGCTCCAGCCTAGAGAAGGGACAATAAAAGGTGGACGTCTGGCTTACCTCTCCCAGCCTAGCCCACAACGGAAGATCTCAAAGTCCTTTTCCATGAGCATCCGTCTAAGGATGGAATCTGAGGACTAACCGTCGAAGGGACGAGAAGGCCCGCCAACATCAGCATGAGCGAGAGCTATGTCGGCGTCGGGAAACATCGCCTTTAGGCAAGCTAATTCTTGAGCCACCTCTAGTGACCGACCGATGTCAAAACCAAATGCTCCTTCTCGACCAGTCGCCTCCTTGCAAAGGCGGGCGATCATCTGTAATGCCCTGAATTCCAAATACAGGTAATTCGTAGCACAACTAGGATCTTTACTTCAATTTCATAAAAAACACAAGGAATTTAAAGATTTTTCATTACAATGTTATTCTTTACAATACACAGCAGAAATTTACATATAAATTACAACTTATATAATAAAAAATCTTTAATCTTGCAACATCCATCGACACCATGCTCATGCTCATGCTCATGCTCATGTTGCTTGCTAATCTAAGTCTTGCAACACCTGAGAACTGCGGGCACGTTAGTTAAATACAACTGACGCAATGCTATAACAAAGCGATCCTCAACTTTAACAATCACAAACTTGACGCACAAAACAAAAGCAATAATAACAGAGATAAATAAAAACATAAAGTGAGTCTAATCTACGTGTATAAGTGTATTCCATGAAACAGGAATCAAAAATGCATAAAACAATGACATAAAACAAGTATCCAAGAAAGCAACATATGCATACAATGCACACTAAAGCACTTGTTTAAATTCTATGCATCCCATACTACATAGGTCCGAGGGCAAGCCCTTAACGTTCTCTTCATTATAGGTTTAATCCCTTGCTATGAAATCCTAACTCGATGACTATACTCCAACATGTAATCACGTGCAAATCACACCCTTAGGATCGTAGACTTTACCGGCCTACCCCTAGCCCACACATGTAGATTTACCAGGCATATCCTCAGTCGAGAACATTCATAGGAGCTGCAGCTCTTTACCGACCATTTCATCGACTTCGCCGGCCTAACCCTAGCCCACATATGCAGATTTACCGGGCGTATCCTAGGTCCCGAACCTAGCAAGTCGATCACCCGTAACTACGACCTAGGCCTACCCCTAGCCCACCATCCATGGATTTACCGGGCGTATCCTGTCATCCCGAACATTCCTTGGAGCCGCAAGTTCTTTTCCGGCCTTTTCGCAAATAGAACAGGCATACCCCTAGCCCACACATGTGGATTTACTGGGGGTTTCCTCAGTCCCATCCCGAACCCCTAGGAACCGCAAACTCTTTACTGGACATGTTCGTCATTGTTTTCAGCCATAACTTCACCTAGTGCATGTTCTTAAGTTCAAACATAAATAATTACCACCTAGAGCTAGCTTACCCTACCCAACTTAAATCAACACACCGAAAACATTAGCCCACACTGGTAATTTCTCAAATTTTCATAATCACAAATTTATCAGTACCCTGGGTCTCACTCAGCTTCTACAATCCACACATTCCAAAGTTCATAAACTTTCTAGTTTTTCCATAACCTCTTTTATAATCAATTAAAAAGAAATTCATTCATATACCAATTCATCTCTTATTCATTCCATCCAACTAGTCACTCTCAAATAACTAGATAAAACTTTCTAAACCGTTACAATAGGACTTCAAACGCCTCAATTTAATCAACACCATCTCTGTTCTAATATTTCAAATCAATTACCAAATCTGTATCAAATCGTTCATTCTAATATAGAATTTAATCCAAAACATCTGTACCAATTTTCATCAAATCTTAATTCTCCAAATTACTAATATCCTTTAAAATCATCTTTATTCAAATTCTTCAAATCCATTCACCAAATATGTGTTTAATCATTTATCTAAGTGGGAAAATTAATCAAAAAATGTTTGTACAAATTACCATCAAAATATTTTCCCAAAAAATAATTTATATTTCCAAATACTCAAAAACAGTAAATAAAACCCTATCCGAGCGCACCAAGACCCGAACCTACATCCTCAAAAGTCCTAAGCCACATGCTCTAACCGATACCTCAAGCCTATTTCTCTGTCAACTTCTTTTCAAGGTAACAACATATATAGAATCCACTATTTGAATGTTCAACTATCTTTGGACAACACTC
This sequence comes from Hemerocallis citrina, assembly GCA_017893485.1. Taxonomy (NCBI): domain Eukaryota; kingdom Viridiplantae; phylum Streptophyta; class Magnoliopsida; order Asparagales; family Asphodelaceae; genus Hemerocallis; species Hemerocallis citrina. Next base: position 133,696,362 of record CM030360.1, on the reverse strand, counting down.
ATTGGTCTTGAAAAAATATATAAATTAAGATACTTATCAGAAAATAGATTTCTTAGTTTCATATGAAACCTAAACGAGTCAACTACAACATTCTAGTCTAGATAATCTAAATATAACCACAATTAATTTGTCAAAATCCATTTGCAAATCAGTAGGTTAATTAAAACTAGATTAATATAACCATATATATCACCCAAATTAATATGAATTAAATAAAGCTAGTTTAATTAAAACTAGATTATGTATTCATCCTTAGTAAATGGTATTAAAATGTATATATAACCCCAAAAGATTTTTACAATTAACACGTGCAGTACAAACACATGTATTGCCTGTATAAAAAAGACATATTTGAGTTGGCTCAGAAATAGGGGAAAATGAATTCAATTTAAAAAAATAAATTCGACCAAGTTATAAAATAAATAACTGAAACACGTAGAAAATATATTAAAAAATTTATAATGTTATAGATATTACACATAACAGTACAAACTACATGTGCGTAACACATGTGGTGCAAAATTATAATAACTCAATTTTGCGGGGTGTTACATCATCACCCCAGCATGAGCCAACTTGTTAGGAAGTATGCAAACCTTGCCCTCGAGGTCCTCCTCCCGAGGTCCACACCTCGTCACCTGTTCGGCAAAATGCATTTCAACTCAAACGAACATGAAATGGATAGTCATGGCAAGTTGTGAATTTTTATTTAGACAAAAATTTACAGAATGTGAGGTGGACAGTCCACGCCCGACGTCTACAAAATTGGGGATATATAAAAAAGAAAGAAAACTAGACCTCCCGAGATGGATAATGAGGGGGTTCAACTTCAACGAAGTCACCAATGTCGAGAGGGATTTTCCTCGGGGTCGAAGGAGTGTCGTCAAGGCCCGGTTCTGAGTCATAGCAGAGGCCATCAAGGTCGATTCCAGGATGCCTATCCCGGACATGTTGAAGGTCCCTCTGGTAGCCTTCCTCATGGGCCCTCGAAATCTTGCCCACCGCCTCGTCGACCTCTACCTATAACTCCTTCACCCTCTTTTCTAACCCATCTGCCCGGATCTTCTTCTTATGCCACTTCTTATCGAACTGCAGAGCCCTGCATTCGGCCGACTCCAAGTCATAATCGTACTGCCCTATAAGCTCACCCCCGAAGAGCATGACCTACAGCGAAAAGGAAAGTAATGAGAAAAATACCAATAAAGGGATACATTCGCTCCAGGATGAGCACTTACCGCCACATATCGAAGGTGTGCCGAGCGGAACATCTCACTGGCGAGGGATTTCCTGTCCTTCGGAGGTGCACGATTATTCACCACCTCGACGGCCATCCGGGACTCCAAGATGGAGTCGACAACCTTGACCAGCTAGTCGGGTGTGAAGGTCTTCTGGGCCTTATCAGGGATGACCTCCTCCAGAAAAGGGTGGATAGGTGGCACCGGAGACTCCATCAATTCTTGAGCTCGGATAGATCTCTCGCACGGCTTCACCTGGGAAGAGTCCTCCGGATCCCGGATGGTCAGGGCCCTCATCCCCCTCGTCCTTTTTGGTTGCCTTTCCGCGGACCCTCCAGCACTCGGCATCATCTCCCTCTTCTTCCCCTTATCCTCGACGGCCTGCAGTGCTGCCGGAGCAGCCAAGAGGGCATCGACATCATCGTCTCCCGAGGCTGCAAAATAGACACATCAGAACAGAATTGGCAATTAGGCAAATAACAACAATCGTTATAAGGGAAAGAAACTCACCGGGGACGTAAGGGCTCAACCCACTGACTACAAGTGACATCTTCGTGACCTTGGACCAATCAATGCTTCGGTTATCGTCGAACAGCTTGCCGAACTCCACCCGCTCCTCTTTAGAGAGCTTTTTAAGCTTCAAGGGATTCTTCGGAGTAGGCCCCCCATACGACCATGACGTCAGTATGTCCCAGGGATTTGAGCTATAGACGATAAAGTACTTAGATCTTCAATCCTTTATGGAGTCCAGATGGTTGTGCACCACACACAGCTTGGATTGGGGGACGATATACCACCGGTGAGAACTTTTCGTAGCGTGATCAACCCCAGACTCACTCAGCAGTACCTAAAATTCAGAAGGACGCCCTTCCTCTGACTGAGCATAATGAAACTCGTCATCCGCTTCCACGAGTTCGGTGCGTATTGCATTGGACTCATCCCTGCCCAGAGAGGACTCCGAAGGTATATAAAATGATAACAGCGAGGTCATCTCTTTCTTTCTCAACCGCTGAACCTATAGTAATTTGATTTTACCCCTTCTCTTTGGCTTAACAGCCTCACTTCTCACTTCGCTACACTCTATGCCTCCTCGATCCTACGCTCTCCGACAGGGTAATCTGCTTCTCATCAGCCTCTGTCTTAAGTCTATTCGGCGAAGATGGGGGTACACTGAACTGAACTAGATCCTACAAGTTTTCCAGATATACCCGAGAGGACATACAGCACACAGGATCATCCCGATAAGCGATCAGCACGTGCTCCTTGTCAGGAGAAAGGTTTTGTTTCTTCCTTTTGGGGGGTGGCGACTGCGAAGGAGCGGGACGCCTATAATATTATCCAAAGCTGCAGCTCTTGTCCCTCATGCAGATAAGGTCCCGACAACCTCACCCTTATCCTGGTTCATGACGTTGTAACTTTCCTCCCATTCTTGCTCTGTCTTCACTGGCAGCAAGGGAATCTCCTTCTAGGACCCGATCTCCATAAATTTCGGGCCTCCATTCGTCACCTCTATCACGGTCCCCTCCATTTGCAACTCGGGGTTGGTCGCTTCCGTGCTCACCCCTGCATATCAACCTCCTCTGATACGTGGGCCCGCGAGAGTTGTTGTTCGGCCTTGCCTGCCTTTGACGATGATTGAGAAGAAGCCCCGGAGGAGGACCCATTGCTCCCAAGGACGAGGACGAAGCCGAGCTGCTAGATTGGCTCGCAGACATATTTGATTGGACTCAGAAAACTTTTGTTGAAAGAAGAAAAGGTGGTGTAATACCCCGCAAAAATAGCATATGGCTATTTTGCATTGTAATCTGTGCGCAATTGAGAATTGCACACGATTATGTATTTTTTTAATAACAATTGATTGTTATTGAGAAATATCAGATATATTGTCTATCTTATTTTATGCTTTTGGAGGGTTATTATGAGATAATTTTATGTATTTTTGATTCTTAGTATTTTAAAGGGTGAGAGTTGGGTTTATTTGAAATGTATTGCATCTTTGGGGTTTATATCTAATATTCCCCTTATATTATTTATTTATCTATTTATTTATTTATTTTTTTATAAAACCCCACCCCACCTTCTCCTTCTCCATTTTTCTTTCATCCTCCCCGTTCCCTTCCCAGCCGAAAGAACCCATCGAAACCTTCGGCCGATGCTTTCCCCACCCAAAATCCACCTTATTTCTGCGTCAAATCCAAATTAAATTGGGGGGTAGACTAATAGAAGGATTCTCTACATCGTGGCGGTGTCCGTTTTTCGAAAGGACTTCGGAAAGGTAAATCCTAGATTTTATTATCGTATGAAATTTAGTGTAGTTAATTTATTTTGAGTAGGAGTATTATGGTAGGAAGATTAGGAGATGTTGGGAAGGGTAGATGTGAGAAATTAGCAAGTTGTTAGAGGAATTGTAAGTTGTTATTAAATTAGGGTTTTGGGTTTATAAAAGGGGAGTAAGTATATGAGAACTTGTCTCTTTTATGGTCATAGAATTTTTGTTGGGCCATTAGGTTATTTTAGGGATGATTTTTGTTATTGTTTGGGAAATAAAAATCCCGTAGGATTTTGATTATTACGTGCATCGCGCGTATGTATCCCAGGCGTTCAATAAATGCTTGTGTGATGTTTGGAATAGAGTTATTAGCTTTTGTGATTGGTTGGATGATTTGAGTTTTAATTACTTTGAAATTTGATGATAGGATATACTAGCGGCTTTGGATGCGTGGTGGTGCTTCGAGCCTTCGCGAGATAATTTGTGAGTGTGATATCTTTTATTTTACGCACATAGTGCGTTGTGGAAATTTTAAATTATGAATTGCTGTATATTTCCGTTTTTGTATCTTAGTGTAGCATGGATGTTTTGAGTTAAGGATTGGTGTGGACACTCTTGTATGTGTCCACAACTATAGGTTAAATTTCATAAATTATCGAGGTCGGTTGATACCTCAAAATAAATTGTGGAGTGCAACTGGTCTGAAAGGACAGAGCTGAAGCCGATTGCTTTTGGACGAGTCCAAAAGGTCATAACCAATTGTATATGTATGATCTTGCTATGAACCTTTGAGAGTAGCTTTCGGTATGAGTTTATTTGATGATTCTCAAATTTTAGAATTTTAAAGGATCATTTGATGAGGTTCCAACAATAAGCCGTATACAGTGGTAAGGAAGAGTCGTAGCACATCGTGTGAAATGAATCTAGATGTGAATTTTGGACACAATGGAATGGTATATGTGTAGATTGAGAATCTCAAATTTCATGAGCAAACTTCTATGATATTGAAAAGGTGCAGCGAGTGCAAGAAGAATATACTATTGAGAGTATAAGAGGTTTTGTAGTATTAAGATGATTGAATTCGAGGAAATGGTTAGCTGGAAGGTTGTAGACTCAAGCTTTATCCTTCCTAAATGGGTAGTATCAAGCAATTCTGTATTGTGTGTTGGAAGTAATGGACGTTGCAAGTTAGCAACCTATTGTTTAGACAAAACTTCAAATTTAAGTGACTCGGGGACTTGAGCTCTCAAATGTTTGAGGGAGTTGCCACTAGGGGATTGCTGTGGGTCTCCCTACCCTTCCAGAAATCTGATTGTGTTAAATTTCGATGAGCGTAGCTTGGGTCACAGCTACTGCTAATTCTTAAGTTATTTCATCGGACAATTGATGAGGAGCCCTCTGCATACCGCAGTGTAGTGATCATAAGCTATCGGGTTTTAATGATGTTTTAACATTTCATCTGGGACTTAGATAAGTTCCTGTGCTTAGTACTCATCGTGGACACGAACGGGTCGTACGGGCTGCGGTCCGGTGAAATACGATGCTATAGGTATGCTGCGGTATATCTTTAAGTTCGTCACGGCTGTTGAACAGGATTCGGGTATATGCTAGTGGACACGAACGGGTCGTACGGACTGCGGTCCGGTGAAATACAATACTATAGGTATGCTGCGGTATATCTTTAAGTTCGTCACGGCTGTTAATGGGATCCAGGTATATGCTGGTGGACACGAACGGGTCGTACGGGCTGCGGTCCGGTGGAATACGATGCTATAGGTATGCTGCGGTATATCTTTAAGTTCGTCACGGCTGTTGAACGGGATCCGGGTATATGCTGGTGGACACAAACGGGTCGTACGGGCTGCAGTCCGGTGAAATACGACGCTATAGGTATGCTGCGGTATATCTTTAAGTTCGTCACGGCTGTTGAATGGGATCCGAGTATATGATGGTGGACACGAACGGGTCGTACGGGCTACGGTCCGGTGAAATACGGTGTTATAGGTATGCTGCGGTATATCTTTAAGTTCGTCATAGCTTTGAACCCAACCATGTCATACTATCAGGAACAGGAAGTAGACCAAATTAGAATGCATTGCATAGCGAGGGTTCGAATCCCTAAACTTGGAAACAACGATTTGATTTGGAAAGTATGTAGTATGGGATGCATACATTTCCAAAGTCTCGCTTGCATTAGACTAAGTACGTTGGCTTGACCTGGGTCACATGTAGTATAGGATGCATGTGTATCCAGAATCTTGCTGACATTAGATTAAGTGCATCTGTTCTATACTCTGTATTGTTGCATTAGACTCAGGTCATGGCATACACGAACACTAGGAAATTAGGATACACGTTATTTTCCATTCAAGCCGAATTGTGAGTGTGATAGTTGAACTGTGTAATGAGTGTGAGAGTGATGTATTGCGAGACGTGATGATATGTGTTGTAAGAATGAATGAATGTGGTGTTATGTGATATGAAATTGGGAAGGAATATAAATCGTGAATCTGTAATTGCAAATGAATGGTAAATGAGGTGCAGTTTATGTGAAAGTAGCGTTGTGTGAATGTAAAGCTTTATGGGAGAATAAAGCTACAGGAATATTTGCTTAAGGCGTAAAGGGATGGGCCTTAAGCAACTACTTTGGAAATGATTTCCAAATTAAAGTTAAGTATGTTTGTGAGCAGGTGTGGATATGCATACAGGAAGTGATGCAGTGAGTATTTGATGGGAATTTCCATTTATGATATTTACATGTTCAGGTTTATCTTGGTATTCGTAAGTTCATTCTGTTTTACTTATAAGATTAATTTATTTGCTTATTAATAGATTAAACTCGCACCAGAAATGGCTAACCCCTTAGTGTTTGGGGGGTTAGGGGGTCTCTGGACTACCCTAGGCCCCTACTGTTACAGGTCCTCAGCGGTGCAGAGGTGAGGTGTAGATTCAGTGGAGTGGAGCTTCATTCTACAATTTGTTACTTAAGGTTTAATTGTGTGAATAGTTAATTTTATGCTTTAAATTGTGTTTTTGATGTATAAGTACGTGGATGATGATGATGAGTAATAGTGTGGAGTGGCATGATATGTTTCTGACCCGTACCCATCTTGTTGTGGAGTACCGGGCCCTGTGGTGTGGTTTATAAATTATTTTCTAAAAACCTTACTACATTTTCAAAGGGATTTATGGTTTTTATTTGATATTTGATATTCTGTTATGAGTTTGGCCCTCAGAGCATATATATATATTGCATGTGTGACTACTCATTTTGGCCTGGGGAGCCCGTGATATAATTGTCTGTGATGTGAGCTACGGAATTTAGAGCAGAATTTCGTAAGCTTTTTGTGTTTCGGGGCAGAATTTTCAGGGGAAACTCTGTCGAAGTTTTCTTAGAAATATAATTATCTTAGTTTATGTTTAAAGTAATATAGAAATTGGAAGAATTAAGTTTGGAGTCAATATGGGGGCGTTACAGCTTGATACGAACAATTGATGTTCGTAACTATTGATGTATTAACTCTGATGGCAATAAAAGTGTTTTAAATTTTCGTGCTATTTGCTGTGTTGAGATGTATTTGAAGGCAAAGATTCTGGTTGTGTCACGGATGTCCGATGACGGGGATCCAGGACGTTACAGGTGGTCCTAGAAAGAGTGAGTTAGAAATAATTATAGAGGAAAGAGCTACTTCTCAATTAACAGGTCATGTGATGCCCCCTCGATAACTGCGAGCGAACGAGGAACGCCGCCTGAGAGACCAGTGTCACATGACGACTAGACTCGAGCTCTCGCAAGGCTTCAATTCGCTGCACCCTCGGCGTGGCATCCGATGCCGACCCTCATGAGGAGCTCTTACGAGGCCTCAATTCACTGTCCCTCGGCGTGGCATCCGATGTCGACCCTTTTGAGAAGCTCTCATAAATCCTTAATTCACTGCACCCTCAGCGTGACATCTGAGGCTGACTCTCATGAGGAGCTCTAATAAGGTCTCAATTGGCAATACCCCCGGCGTGGCATCCGAGGCCGACCCTCATGAGGAGCTCTCACAAGATCTCAATTCGCAAGGCCCACGGTTTGGCATCCGTGGCCGACCCTCATGAGGAACTCTCAAAAGGCCTCAATTCGTTGCACCTTCGGCACAGCATCCGAGTCCGATCCTCATGAGGAGCTCCCATAGAGCTTCAATTTGCTACGCCCTCGGTGTGGCGTCCGAGGTCGTCCATTATGAGGAGCTCTCACAAGGTCTCAACTGGTCGCGCCCTCGGTGCGCAATTCGAGGCTAACCCTCATGAGGCTCAAAAGGCCTCAATTCGCTGTGTCGTAGGTGCGGCATCTGAGGTCGACCCTCTCCGGACTGCTGCACCCTCGGCGTGGTGTCCAAGGCCGACCCTCACGGGTACCCCGAACATGGGAGATTCACCCCCAGCCTGAACATGACAACGAACCCCATCCTTCCCGTAGATTCATGTCGCAGCAGGACACTCCCAATTTCGATGCGTGCAGATTGCCATTGTCTACACGACACCCTCAATGAGTCAACTACTTCTCGATGAAGGCCGAAAAATCACCTCCGAGAGTGGGGGACTTATGATGAGTGTAAAAATAGCAAATGATCTGCACCGCTCAATCCTGGCATGAATCTCGAGGGGATCCCATAACAGCTTGTGGGCCTGTTATAGGCACATCACCTGAATCCAACCCAACATGAATCGGGTCGCATCCCTTAATCGAGGATCAGGAAATATTCCCTAATCAGGCTCTCACGCCTATAAATACAGCCCTACCTCTATAGTAACCAAGTAATCGCTATTTCACCGCTTAAGTCTCTCTTAATCCTCTAGTTATTGACTTGAGCATCGGAGGGTGTTCGGCGATAGTCGATTGTTCCCAAATCCACCAGACTCAATCACATCAATATCATAGTAGAGTCAAATCGGCGGCCGAGAACTAAGTTTCCTCTTTCCCAAAAGGACTCACATTATTTGTTGCTCCCACACCCGAAAACAAGCAGCATCACAACCCTATACACTAGAAGTGTCACGTCCCGCTTCTCCAAAGAGAATACGAAATACGGATACGCGACAAAAGCCCAGCAAATGATTTTCATCATCCATAAGCTGTTCAGGAATCTTTACAACATCTCACAAAATAATTAGATTCGGAAGAAAAAGTATCAACCAACATGTACATATGAACCAAAATACCAACAATAGTACTTGAAACCAAATATATTAATCTTAAATAATCATGATCTGAATAAGACAAATATCCTGGGCCACATTGCCCAAATACAAGAATAAATCCAAGTACAAGAATATAATATTGTTCAAGCAAGCTATAAGAAATAATAATAGCAAATCCAGCACTAATATCTCATGTCACCGATACCATCTGAAATCTGTTCTCCAAAATCTGCAATTTAACAATTACAGGGAAAGAGGAAAAGAGAAAACAAGTACCCGTCAATTGCAAGTTACGGACCGCTTGTAATGTAGGATACAAGTACATGGGGAAAACTAACTACTAACATGGAATAAGCATGATGATAATGTATAACAACTAGCATGGTAAGGTAAACAAGTGTAAATTGTATGAATCAAGTGTCAAGTAAACAAGTACTATGTAACAAGTATCAGGTGTTAAGTATCATGTAATCATGTATCAAGTATCATGTATCAAGTCTCATGTATCATGTTGTCAAGTACCAAGCAAGCATGTATCATGTTCAGGTGTCACGTATCAAGTCTTGTAGTTATTACTATCTAGGTAGCACTTTATGCGTCCCATATTATAACACATGGTTGCTACAATAAACAGTTTCGATTTAGATTTCATAATGGACCATAGAGGGCAGTGTACTCAGGGACAAGTAATCCAAATTATATGCCAAATTCTAAATTAACCAAATCATATACCAAATTCCAAATAATCCGAATCATATACCAAATTCCAAATAATCCAAATCCTGTACCAAATTCCAAATATGGAAAACAAAGGCTCCCTTCCGAGTACACGTTTCTGAATTATCCACTATTAGATCTTTTCCTTAAACCCCAGCTTAGTTATTTTATTATTAATGTCAAACAAGCATGTAGGTGTGCAAAATATATCAAGAATAACATAACATGATCATATAACAAGTTCAAGTTGCAAGATAAACATGTACGAGTGCAAGATAACTCATAGAAGGATAAAATAATCAAATCTCAAGTTCAGGATAGCAAGACCATACTGTAGTAAAACTGAAATTTCCAGTGTTATAAATATGCAAATCTGAATCCATCAAAACGTTTAGAAAATAGACTCCCAACCGAAATCCGGCGAGTATAAATAAGTTATATAGTATTTCACAACATCATAACTCAAAACTGATTTAAATCCAGAAAACACGTTCAGGCAGAAATCAGTAAAACCAATTTTTCGTCAGGAAAACAGCATCAAAACTCAATAAATAAATCCACGAAAAATCTGGGGTATTTTCCTATCTTTCTAGTATCGAAATACAAAGTTTCAAAATTTCCAGTGAAATTAGATCAGTCATCAAAAATTAGAAAACATCAAGAAATGATAGTTTGGCAAATTCCTAACACAGCTGTACGAAAACTGTAATATCTCGCAAACCGTGAAACGAAATCCAAATCCGCCAAAGGGAGATGAAAATAGACAAAATAATCTAAATTTCATATTTCATAAATATTTTCCATACAGTAGAAGTAAATAGGGTGAAAATACGATTCTTTACAGAACAGCAAGCAAAATACAGCAAGTATAGCTTTCATAAACAAGCATAAAACGGCATATAAAACTCATCAATAAAATCCACCAAAATTCTGGGTAATTCCTAAATAAGAATAGAAAAACTGACCAAAGTTTCAGATCAAAATAACATGTTTAGAACTAGTATCAATTTAATTTAATCACCAAAATTACCAAGAAACGAAATCTGGAAATGATCTACAGCTCTGTAGTAAAATAGTCATATCTCACACATACGAAAACGAAATCGAGCAAGGTCAGAGGGGTTGGAAAGAAGACGAATTTCTCTAAAACTCATGTTTTATACTGAAATTAAGTTTCTGACCTTAATATGGTCTAAATTACTGAGCAAGATAGATTATAGGCTAAATCCAGAATTCCCTCAAAACAGAAATCAACATAGATCCAACGAAACTTAAATTCTCAACAAATACCCAAATTCTCACAAGAAGTCTCACATACATGATCAAATCAAGAACGGGCAAAACCTAAGTTGTTTCATGTCAATATTGTGTCGTGAGGCAACTATGGTCAAATAACTATAGAGACAATATCAATAAGGAGGTTCACACATAAATTGTCTCTAGAACCCAACTACACTACAAACGATATTTTTGACTTGTGTCATACAAAAGAATTTGAGTACAAGTTACTAGTCTGAAAGACGACGAGAACAACACAAGATCAAAAATAACGGGAATGGATTCCCGGGCACGAACTCAATGATCGAATCACAAACCAATCATGAACACAATGAACAACAGATCACGAACACGATCAGAAGACTGAGATCAAAAGATCAAGAGATCAAGGCGATCGGATCAGATCGGACGACTTTGATCAAAGATTAAGATCAAGATCGAGATGTGATCAGTATCTTGATGATGATAATGATGATCGGATCAGATCGACGATCTAACGGCCACCAATCAAAGTGATCAAGAACTCTAAGATGATGATAATGCGATCCAACGGTCCATAATCAAAGATGATAATCAAGATCCAACGGACCATATCAAGAGATCAAGAACGGATGGCCAACAATGCACTCAGTCAAGATCAAGATGATCAAGGGAGAAACGGACGGCTCTCATCACATGATCAACACTCCATGAACAAGATGATCAAGAGATCAACGGCTCGGATCCACTTGATCAAAACCCACATGATCAAGAATCCAACGGACGGCTCACAATCAAAGAGATCAAGACTCCAAGATCACATCCAATACACAGCAACCCAAAGTTGCACTGGCTGCGGCTGCATGGCGATGACTGGCAGCGGCCAAGGGGGACGGCACCGACGACGGAGGGCGGCGAACCATGGCGGGAAGCGCACTGCGGTTACTGCAGTCGGACGTCAGGGAAGTGGAGTGACGGCTAGCCGCTGTTGCTGTGCGTCGAAGAGACAGCACGCAGTGAAGACGGCGGTGCTGCACAGGGAGCACGAGGCTGTGCTGGCAAAGCGCCGCACAGGGCAGACATTGGCGTGGAGCTGTAGGCGCGACGCAAGGCAAACAAGCCGAAGGACAGGGAGGACGCTGGTGGAGCGTCGGGCTGGCATCACTGCGAGGTGCACATGCAGTGGTTGTGTTGTGATGCAGGGAGTAGAGCGGTGCCGCAGGTGGTTGTAGGCGAGGAGGAGGCAGGGCGACGCTGCCGAAGGGGAAGGAAGAGGATCGGGATGAGATGGGTTGAAGGGAAAGAGAGAGCAGGAGGGGGAAGACGAAGCGGCGGAAGGAGATGAAGAGGCAGAGAATATGAACGGGTATTTATAAATGTAGGGGTTAGGGTTAGGTGACGGGTGCAGGGGGGATGACGGGTCTGTATTGGGATAGTTTAGGTTAGATAATGGGTTGCGGGTTTAGGTAAAGTAAATGGGTATTGGGTTGGGGTTTAGAGCTTAATGGGTAGAGTTTTAATATCCAATAAAATAATGGAGAAGATATATATAAATAAAAATAGGATATAGGATTTATAAATGCAAGATAAGAATAGAATTTTTAATATAAAATCAAAATGTAATACAATAAAATAATAATACCGATAGTAGTAAAGAAAACAAATAATAATAATAATAATAATAACAATATTAAAAATAATCGTAATAATAATAATAATAAGATTTGTATTAAAATGTAAAATTCATAGAAAATAGTTGATGCTGTTTATTTCTGAGAAACGTGTGGAAGCACCAGGTGTGAGTTCGGACTCAATTTGTATTGAAGGAGATTGCCGCTCGTCTGCCGACCTTCAGTTGACCTTCTGGGACCTACGATTAGCTCGGAAAGATGTTGAAGGTTGGGCTCGGATCGGAAGGGTCGGATCCGAGGTCTTGTGTACCTGCAGACGGTCCTGAAACACCGGGGTTTGTCCCGGTGGCGGACCCTCCGACGCTCTAGTCAGTCTCTGTGAGAGAGTAGCAATAACTAGGTATATTTAAGTGGCAAAAGATTGATTACCTCCAAAGGTGGGTGTGGGTCTAGTATTTATAGAGAATCTCAACCGGGTTTGGTTCCGAAAGCCCATGGGCCTGACGTGGCAGAAGGCCCAGGGGGTTTAGGGCAGACGTGGCGATACCAGGAGTGGTATAGGGCTGACGTGGCGAAACCCTTGGCGGTATTTGGAGCTGACGTGGCCCATCGTGAGCCTCCTGTGCCTCTGGGGGGAATCGGAGGGCCTAGGCTGCGCCAGGTCATCCTTCTGCCCCGCCAGAGAGGGGGGACGGCCTGTGGGACTGCCCCGGATCGGACTCCGAGGGCTACTGAGGCTCGTCGGTACGAGGAGGCCAGTACCGTGAGGGCAAACACGAGGTTCGGCACCGACCCAGAAGTGGTCCGGAGCCGAACCAGGTTGTTATTTTAACTTTTCTGAGTAGGAATAGTATTGGGCCCTGGTTGGGCCTCAGGCCATTTTTACACTGTCACACAAGCCCCCCACTCCTGCAGGGGGTGCGGGAGCTAGCCGTGGAGGAGTGCTCGTGGTTGTAAAAATGGGATGGTGAGTCACTGGGTCTTCGTGAGAAGACTACCCTGGTGCTAGACCCGACCTCGAGCCGGTCGAGGGATTATGGGCCAACAAGGGGGGTGGCGAGCCGTTGGCCTTCCTGAGAAGACCGCCCTGGTGCCAGACCTGACCTCGAGCTTGGCGAGGGTTTACGGGAAGGCAAGGGCGATGGCGGGCCGTGAAGCCTTCCTGAGAAGACTCTCCTGGTGCCGGACCCGACCTCGAGCTGGTCGAGGGATTATGGGCCAACAAGGGGGGTGGCGAGCCGTTGGCCTTCCTGAGAAGACCACCCTGGTGCCAGACCTGACCTCGAGCTTGGCGAGGGATTACGGGAAGGCAAGGGCGATGGCGGGCCGTGAAGCCTTCCTGAGAAGACTCCCCTGGTGCCGGACCCGACCTCGAGCTGGTCGAGGGATTATGGGACAACAAGGGGGGTGGCGAGCCGTTGGCCTTCCTGAGAAGACCACCCTGGTGCCAGACCTGACCTCGAGCTTGGCGAGGGATTACTGGAAGGCAAGGGCGATGGCGAGCCGTGAAGCCTTCCTGAGAAGACTCCCCTGGTGCCGGACCCGACCCCGAGCTGATCGAGGGATTATGGGCCAACAAGGGGGGTGGCGAGCCGTTGGCCTTCCTGAGAAGACCTCCCTGGTGCCAGACCTGACCTCGAGCTTGGCGAGGGATTACTGGAAGGCAAGGGCGATGGCGAGCCGTGAAGCCTTCCTGAGAAGACTACCCTGGTGCTAGACCTCACCTCGAGCTAGTCGAGGGATTACGGGCCAACAAGGGGGGTGGCGAGCCGTTGGCCTTCCTGAGAAGACCACCCTGGTGCCAGACCTGACCTCGAGCTTGGCGAGGGATTACTGGAAGGCAAGGGCGATGGCGAGCCGTGAAGCCTTCCTGAGAAGACTACCCTGGTGCTAGACCTGACCTCGAGCTGGTCGAGGGATTTCGGGCTAACAAGGGGGATGGCGATCGGTTGGCGCACCAGAGTGATTGAGCGGGGATATCCCACCATTCCTGTGGAGCATTGAAGGCTCTCCGAGAACGGTGTGATGGTCCAATTTCCTAGGGGCATTTAATGGCGCCGCCTAATAAATGTAGATGGTGCATGGTTTTCCGTTGATTGACCTTCCCTGTGCCTCAACGGTTAGTCCCTGGGGGAGGTTATAAATATCTCTCCCCTCCATTGTAGGTATGATCAAAACAGGGGTGGCCCATTGGCCCTCAGAGGTGTCTGCTTCGGCGGACGCCTGTCTTTTGCTAATATTTTCGACCCTAGCAGCGTCGGAGAGGTGGTTACTCTGCCGCCCGGATCTTCTCTTGGATCTGATGGACCTTGATATGGCAGTCAGATCTATGGGAGATCAGGGCGAGAGGGGTGGCGGCCGAGATCCGTGCTGTTGGAAGAGGAGTTTCGGATTGGTGGTGGTTTTGCCGTCTGGATCCCTTTTCGGGTCAGACTACCCTGTCATGGATGTTTGGCCCGGGAGAGATCCAGACGAAAAGATGCACCAACCGTATACCGGTCTTGGGGCTGAAGGGCCTCGGATGGGGGGACCACCTCCCATCGGGGGTCGGTCAGTCCGTCTTGATAAGGCTGCAGGCGATGGCGGTTTCTGTCCCACCCTCGAACTGTTCGGGGTTTCGGCTGCCGAAGCTGTAAGTCCCGGGCTGTTCGAGGGTGAGAGGGGAACTGGTCGAACGCTGGAGCCTGGGGCGCCTGTCATATGATGGCGCCTTAAACCTTAAGTAAAAAATGTTTTCTCCATCGCGTATCCCTCCCGAACCGACCCCAGAGTTAGGCCGTCAGTCTGGCGTCTGATGACGTCCTCCGCACAGGTTTCGAGGACGCGGCGCGATTTTCCAGGCGGCAGTTGTGCGTCAATCAGTGAACAGTAATCGCGGAAGTCGAGGAGCCGTTCTTCCCTTATATAAGTATTCCCCTCTTTTTCCCTTTCGCCCACTTCAATCTTGCTGCTTTCTTCTTCAAAAAATCTCCCAACCCTTCAGCGATTGCTCCTGCAGTTTGCCGTACTTGGCTCGCCTTCCCGAAGCGGTCCCAGGTTAGTTTGGTAAGTTTGTTTTATCTTTAGGCACAGATGGATAGGGCTCAGTCCGGTTCGTCGGCGTCGTCGTCCAGGGGGGAGGTAAAGCCTGACTCTCCGTCGACGTCGTGGGAAGAGCCCGTGTTCGAGGAGGGGTCGGCGCCCGTTGTGGGCCCTACTGGCTCGGTTTCTCTGGAGGACTCAGTGGGTGAGGGGGAAGCGGTACACAAGACGAGGCCGTCGCGTTCCCGACGTCCCTTTGTGGTGGAGAGTAGCGGGTCGGAGGGAGTCGGCGAGGGTTCGGACGGCATTCGCGTGTTGGAGCTGTCTTCCGATGAGGAGAGGGGCGAGGGTAATATAGCGAGGAAATCCTCCGCTCAGGGTCGAGGACCGTCGGAGCGAGTCAAGAAGGAGAAGAGGGCCCCAGGAAAACCGGGGTCGAGGACCGGCGGTTCGAGTAAGGCGCCTGTTTTCCGTAATCTGATGACGGGTTCGCCCGTTCAGCCGAAGCATTTCCGTCAGTATCCCGACGACCTTTCTGACCAGGAGCTCTTCGGAGTGCACCCCTCTTCGCCGAGCCGGAGGAGGGTGATGATGGACGCGATCTCGACCGTTTTGGAGGACGGGGATTTGGAGGTTCTGCAGCTGGCGTATCATATAGGGCCTGGTTGCGAACTGCTGATGCCGAGCCCTACTCTGCGTCCCACCGATCCCTTATCAGCTTGGTACTGTGTCTTCTCAGTGGACGCTTTTATCTCTGGCCTGAGGTTGCCAATCCACCCGTTCATTAGGGACGTGTTGAACTGGGCCTCCTTGGCGCCCATGCAGTACGGGCCGAACTCTTGGAAGCAGATTATCTGCTTTATGCTGATGTGCGAGGAACAGCAAGTACCCCTGCGGCTGAATGTGTTCCGCGCGATGTTGATGGTCAATCCGTCGGCCGAGGGTGTATACTATATTTCTCCCCGGAGTGGGGGGAAGGTCGTTCGCCACCACCCGGATTCCATCAAGGGATGGAAGGAGAAGTATTTGGTGATCCGGAGTGAAGAGCCATGGGACATTCCCACTCGATGGAACCATTCCAAGCCGAACCACCCACCGCCGAGGCAGGGGGATCTGTCGGCAGATGAATGGGGGTTTGTCGAGCGCCTCCGCCAGTCACCTAGTATTGATTGGACGGAAGTGACGGAGACCACTCTGGCGAGCGCTGGACTGAGCCCAGCTGTTATGTGTATGTAGTTGTTCCTTTCCTCTGGGTCCTTTCTTGCTTTCTTGCTCATTGCTCTTAATGGTTTTTTCTGCAGATATGGATGAGGCATCGATCCAAGCAAGGCGGCTCGCCATGAAGAAGGAAAATGCTGAGAAGAAGAAGGCGGAGGCGGCGAAGAGGTCGAGGGAGCTGCCCCTTGTTATCTCGGAAGTCCAACTCGAGCCGAGGACCAAGAGGGGTCGCTCCGAGACGAGCAAGGGCGTGGCTTCTTCGAAGGGTCGGGGCCTAGCGGGGGCCCCTGTTCTTGACAAGGGGAAAGGTCCCTGGGTCGAGGCCGAGGAAGAGGATCCGGTGGTGGAGCTGTTGCGGCAGCGGTGGGCTCCTGACTGGTCGGTTCTGATGGGGGACCGCCTGACAGAGGAGGCCCAAGCCGTTGAAGTGGTGGAAAAGCTGGCGACCCCTCGCGATCGCAAGGCGATGGAGGGTGAGCCTGTAGAGGTGGCGTTCGCCCGCCTGGCGCAGGCCACTGTGCAGGTAAGTCTGTCGACTCTGTCCCTCCTTGTTGATTTTTGTGCCGAGGCCTGATCTTCGTCTGCCGTTGGTTGTAGGCTTGTATACAGGGGGCAACATTAAGAACCTGTACGAGGCGTCCCTGGCTCAAGAGCGAGCTCGAGCGGAGAAGAGCGAGCTGGAGATGAAGGAGATGCGAATCGAACTCGAGGGTTCGCATAAGAGAGAGCAGCAGCTGGAGCTCCAGCTCAAGGCCAAGGATGTAGAGTGGGAGAAGAAGATGGCCTCCCTGAAGACGAAGTTCACCAAGGAGGCGAAGGAGGTGCTGCATACGGGCCAGCAGATGGTGATCGCGGCCCAGGACAAAAGCTATGAGAGGGCCCTCAGCCACGTGAGGCACTTCTTCCCGGCCCTCGATTTGTCCAAGTTTGAGTATGATATGGAGATCGAGGGGACGTCGAAGACTCCTGGCGAAGAAGGGCCCGCCGTCGACCCATCGGCCGACGCTCCCGTGGATCCGTCCGTCGGCGCGGAGGTGGGTCACTGAGTTGTGTAATTTTTGTCTTCCTTTTTCTCTCCCTCGATTGTGTTTGCCTCCCGCGGACTGGCCACCGCATTTTTTGTAAGAAACACCTGGATTTATAGTGGCAAGAAAAGTTTTTTGACCGGCCGGTTGTTTTGACCTCGGACATGTCTGAATCTTCTTGAGAATGTGTGTTGAGTTGGTTGGTTATCTTGTAGGTCGCGGCTCTCCTCCCTGAGGGGGACTCCCGTAGTTTCTATGTGGCGCGACTCCGGAGTAAGGTTAAGGTCCTGGAGGCCGCGCTGGCTCGTCATCGAAGGGGGGCTCGGGACACTGATGAGGCTTGTAACTTTTATCGGAATAAGTCCGCCGTCTTAAGTGCGGAGGCGCGCCGGTTGAGAAGAGCGATGTGGGATCGGGAGCTCGGCGGTGCGGACCTTAGACAGGCCGGGCTTAGTACCTTGGTGCCGAGGTCCTCTCCTGGGGGGTTACCTCGCGACGTCTTTGTAGAGAAGGAGATGGAGATGCCTCGTTACAAGGCGATGTTGGGTGCCTCGTTCTCTTCCTCCTTGGGTCGACAGGCGGAGGGGGTTCCCTCTGCGTTGCTGCTGTTACAGTGGGCGCGACCGGATGACGCCCAGAGTTCTGTGGCTGGACTGTCGATTGTGGCTGAGGCTAAGGAATATCACAACGAGGGGAGGGGCCCCTAGTTGCTTGGTCGAAGTACTCTTTGTCCCTCGTTGGGCCCGAGGGGCCCCGATCTTCCTGATTTGAGATGAGTGGAGCGGTCTTGTAACGGTCTTTGTTTTTCTTTCGTTTTATTTTTTCTCTTTGGAACGAAAAATAAAGGGGTATGAAAGAAGAATCCTTTTCCTTCCTTGCTCCGGCCAGTAATGTGGTACGAAATGTCGGAGGCAAGGCCTGGCTCCATCGTTCCGTGAGGGATCGAAGTGGGGCCTTAGGAAGGACCTTCGGTCCGGACTCGTATTGAGATTATCGAGACATTTGGGGTTCGGACAAAAAGGGGATATTTTTAGTATAAGGTAGGGAGGGCCGCTAAGGCAGCCCTTTACAAACGAGGGTTTACACAAAAACAGATTTACATTTAGCCGGGCCATAATCTATGCTCGTTCGGCGTCGAGGGGGAACACACCTCCACCGACGGTGGTCATGTAGCATGATCGCGCTGCTTCTTGACTGCCTCGGACGATGCCGACTCCTTGAGGGGTGGGGAACTTAAGCTTCAGATGGTAAGCCGAAGGCACCGCTTGTAGGGAGCATAGTCCAGGCCGGCCAAGTATGGCGTTGTAAGCCGCCTTGACGTTGACCACCATGAAGTCCATGGATTCGGTCCTCTTGACAGGAGTCGACCCGGTGGTAACATCGAGGGTAACAATCCCTTCTATTACGACAGGGACGCCTGAGAACCCGTGCAAGGTGTACCCAGCTGGCTTGAGTTTACCTCGGGGTAACCTGAGATTTTCGAAGGCTTCGAGGAAAAGAATATTCACCGAGCTACCGTTGTCGACGAGGATCCTGCGGACCTCACAATTAGCCATGTGGAGGTTGATGACGAGGGCATCGCAGTGGGGCAAGCGAACACCTTCAAGGTCTTCCCCTGAGAAGGAAACCGGCCTTGATTGTAGTTTGGGCGAGGGGTTGTCTCTGACAGCGTTCACCTCTCGGAGGAAGGCTTTTTTGGAAGTGTTTGATTCACCTCCCATCGGCCCTCCGTGGACACAGTGCAAGATGAAAGGGATATCCGCGGCTCCCTCGGAATCGGGGTCCCGACCCTGGGTCTGGTTTGGGGGAGGGTTCGGAGGCGATTGCCTCCGGTTCCTAGCGTCTCGCCGATCTCGTGGGCCTTCTCGGGTAAACTCTCGGAGGTATCCTCTGGAAATGAGTTCTTCAATTTTGTCTTTCAGGGCTCGGCATTGGTCGGTTTCGTGCCCGTGATCTCTGTGGAAGCGACAGTAAAAGCGCTGGTCTCGATTCTTGTTGTTATTAGATCGGGGGGGTAGTCGGACAATGCCCTTGTCTTCGATTTCCAAGAGGATGGCGGAGATGTTATGCGTCAGGGGAGTGTATCTCTCGAAGCGGGGGACTGGCGGGACCTTCTTCATGGCCCCGGGGTCCCTTGGAGCTTTCTTTGGTGGTTCGACTTCCTCGGTCTTCCGCTTTCCTTTCCCGGTGGCATCCCTGGGATCTTCGGGATTAAGGGCCTCTTCTGCCCTAATGTATTTCTCGACCCTATTAAGGAGGTCGGGAAAGTCGACGGGGGGTCTCTTGGCCAGAGAAGCCTTCAGCTGTCCGGGGCGGACGTTGTGTCGGAATGCCGCTGAAGCGACGCCTGGGTCGAGGGAGGAGACCGACCTTGCCTCAGCGGTAAATCTCCGGACGAACACTCTGAGTGATTCCCCCTCTATCTGCTTGAGCCCAAGTAATGAGGCGCTGGTCCTTTCGGCCTTCCGGCTAGTGACAAAATGGGCAAGAAAATTGCCCTCGAGTTGGTCGAAGGAGTAAATGGAGCCGGGGGCGAGTTTCGAGAACCACTCGCGAGCTGGACCCCGAAGGGTGGCGGGGAAGGCTCGGCAGAGCAGGGGATCCGAGGCGCTGTGAATCATCATGAGGGTTTTGAAACCCTCCATGTGATCAGCAGGATCTCCCTCGCCATCGTAGGTCTCGAATTGAGGGGGTCGGAAATTCCGGGGTATTTCCGCTTGGAGGATGGGGGCGGAGAAGGGTGGACGGACAGGTCTGTACCCCTGAGCCACTCTTTGGCCGCCGTCCCCTATGTGATCGAGGCGGTCCTCCATTTCTTGTAGGCGTCTTAGGAGTACGTCATCGTCTTCTGGCTGGATCGTTGAAGGGCGGGACGCGCTGGCTTCGGCGTCCAACCCCGTTTGGGAATGGAGGGTTTCTTCCCTGGGGGCCCGTCGGAGGGCTCCCAGCATTTCTCTTCGGAAGTCTTGGAATTCCTTATGAGTGACGGGGGCTCCTTCGGCCCGGTTTGGTCGGTCCGAGGGTTGTCTTCCGACTCGGCTGAGCGCGGGTCTGCGCGCCTCGGGCGGTGGCCTTGGGCGGTTCGGGACCGGGTTGGAAGCGGCCCTTCCCCTGCTGCGGGTAATCTTGCGGTTGAGGATTATTCCCCGGAGGTCGGGCTGGGCTGGCCGGCCGACGCTCCTTTGGGACTCCCGAGAGGGAGCCTTGTGTTTCGA
Organism: Hemerocallis citrina; assembly: GCA_017893485.1. NCBI lineage: Eukaryota > Viridiplantae > Streptophyta > Magnoliopsida > Asparagales > Asphodelaceae > Hemerocallis > Hemerocallis citrina. The sequence goes on along the minus strand of CM030360.1, from coordinate 133,675,590 downwards.
CGTGCGTGGCCTGGCTTTATCGGTGGGTGGGGGCGAGTCCCGTTGGTTGACGGAGGAAGCAGCCCCCTTGCCTTTGGAGGCCATGAGGATTCGGCTGTCGATGGCCTTTGAGGGTCTGGGTCGGATCGGCTTCTGGAGCAGCTGTTTCCCACAGACGGCGCCAGCCTGATGCTGTTTATTTCTGAGAAACGTGTGGAAGCACCAGGTAGAGTTCGGACTCAATTTGTATTGAAGGAGATTGCCGCTCGTCTGCCGACCTTCAGTTGACCTTCTGGGACCTACGATTAGCTCGGAAAGATGTTGAAGGTTGGGCTCGGATCGGAAGGGTCGGATCCGAGGTCTTGTGTACCTGCAGACGGTCCTGAAACACCGGGGTTTGTCCCGGTGGCGGATCCTCCGACGCTCTAGTCAGTCTCTGTGAGAGAGTAGCAATAACTAGGTATATTTAAGTGGCAAAAGATTGATTACCTCCAAAGGTGGGTGTGGGTCTAGTATTTATAGAGAATCTCAACCGGGTTTGGTTCCGAAAGCCCATGGGCCTGACGTGGCAGAAGGCCCAGGGGGTTTAGGGCGGACGTGGCGATACCAGGAGTGGTATAGGGCTGACGTGGCGAAACCCTTGGCGGTATTTGGAGCTGACGTGGCCCATCGTGAGCCTCCTGTGCCTCTGGGGGGAATCGGAGGGCCTAGGCTGCGCCAGGTCATCCTTCTGCCCCGCCAGAGAGGGGGGACGGCCTGTGGGACTGCCCCGGATCGGACTCCGAGGGCTACTGAGGCTCGTCGGTACGAGGAGGCCAGTACCGTGAGGGCAAACACGAGGTTCGGCACCGACCCAGAAGTGGTCCGGAGCCGAACCAGGTTGTTATTTTAACTTTTCTGAGTAGGAATAGTATTGGGCCCTGGTTGGGCCTCAGGCCATTTTTACACTGTCACAATAGTTATAATAAATTTATTGATCGAAGAATTAGATTTTAATAGAAGATCCAATATTGGCAGCTCTCGGTTCACATCATTATTTGGCTCGTTTGGACGGAGAGGAACCGTAGACTATTTTCTCAACGAGCTTCCTCTATCGCCCACTTGATTGATGATCTCCTTTTCCTCTTTAAGTTTTGGTCCTCCAATGCTCCGGCCAAGGATCGAGAGCTTTTTAACAACACCCGTTTACATGATTCTTATTTGGTTCTTCATAGTCTTAATGCATTTTAATGACCTATTCTCGCCTTATCTCCTTATGTTCTATTTTTTCACTTTATGTGGCTTATCTTCTTTTTCACTGTTTGATTGCTTTTATGTTTTGTACCTCGCTGTAACTCTTTATGTTCTCCTTATCGCAGGATGGTTAACTTTGTCTTTTCTTCCTTGGCCTGGGCCCTATAGGCCGTTTTGGTAGGCTGGTGGCTCTGGCCCGGTCCTACTGGGTTTCTCTGGTTTGTTGCTGGCTGTATTTTTGATGCTCGTTGGCCTTTTGTTGCCCTGGTGGCCTGGATACTCTGGATTTTTGGTGGTTCTTTTGGTGAGGGCTTAACCTCTTTAGCCCTCATGCTTTCTGCTTTCTCTCGTTGTTGTTTATGCGCTCTGTTGTTATTATTTCCTTGTAGTCACTGTGTCTAACTTTGTTATCCTTTCTGCTGTACTATATGTGTCTTCGGGTTGTTCTGTTCTTTGTTCTTTCTTATCTTTGCTGTGGTGCTGCGTTGCTACTGCTCCGGTGGTAGCTCAGTGATTGTGTTATGGATGTCTCTGTTTTGTGTTTATGTGGTTGTTTGTTGTGGTTTTTGTGGGGGCTTAGACCCTTCTGGCGCTCGGGTTCGACAGCTTTGTTCTGTTGTTGTTCTGCAGTCGGATTATTATTAATCTTTGTTTATGCTTATTGTTTCTTCATTGTTCTTCGTAATCCTGCGGTAGGATTTTTTGTTGCGAGGTTATTTTGGGTTTCTTCTTGTCGCCTTTGGAGGCTGTTCATTTTGTAGCTTTCTTCCTGTTGGAGCTTTGCTGGTGGTTTGAGTAGCTTGCGTTTCTTTTGTTCGGGGCTGCTCGGGTCGCCTTCTCTTTTGGTTGTTCTTGCGGTGTAGACGCGCAGTTGGCATCCCTGGTGTTCCTCTCGAGGGGGTTGCTGTTTGCGTCTGCTTCTTCATCTGCGTTTTGGGGGGCTGCCGCGAGCTTCTGTAGATTATTTAGCTTGTTTATTTAGTCTGTATCCGTTTGTATCTTGTTTTACAGCTTGTAAAACCCTCTGTTGTACATTTTACTCGTTATTAATATATTTTTGCTGTGGCTGGAGTCTTTCGACTCTATCCGTTCACATCAAAAAAAATTGAAAATCCAATAATACATTTCAACAAAAAAATAATTTGAAAACCGAAAAAAATAATTTGCAAAATTTTAAATATAAAAAATACGCAAAAATACATTTTTGAAAAAACAGGGGTTACAAAGAGTCTCCACTTAAGTGGAGGACCAATGGGTCGAAGATGGACTTCTGTTAAATGTGAACCCAACACCATATATATCCAAATATCTGAATCCGATCTGGATTTTTTGAAATCTGAATCCTTATCTGAATTCTTTTTTTGTTTGGGTTAATCTGGATCCAGTATCTGATCTGAATCAGACCAGTTTTGAATTTTTTTCCAAATCTGAATCCGCACAAATTTGGGATTGGAATTCGGAAAATTGGATATGTTCGTATTCAAGAACATCCCTAAGTGATGGGATTCATTGGGCGGGTTGGTTGTTACTAGGTCGGGTGGCTATCAGGTTGTATCCGTTAAGCGGGAGGGTTAGTGGGATTGATGGTCGGCCTGGTTGGGCCTGAGCTTGGTGGTATGGTGGGCCAATTGTATGTTGGTATTCATCACTACCTGGTTTACTCTATCTAACCCTCAAATCGCTAATTTTTGTCTTAAAAATGTAAATTATGTAGGGACAAAAACGTCCTTAAAATATCATATGGAATATTATGTCTATTATTTAACGGGATGGTAACTTTACTTAGCAAACTTTAAAGCGGGTAAAGGTTTGGTATTTAAAGAAAAAGGTTTTTTTTTATGATACAAAGAAAAACATTGGTAACCAGATTTAAAGAAAAAGTTTTTTTAATAGAGGTATTTAAAGATAAAGGTACGTAAGCATTAGGGCATATAAGAGCATCTGTAGTCGTGGGCTAAAAATCCAAAATTTGGAAAATTTTTATAAAAACATGCTGCAGTCGTCGTCTAAAAACCCAAAATTTGGATGTACGAGGTACAGTAGCTGGCCAAATATAGGAGAAGATTTGAGAATAACCAAAATATAGCTAACGATCGATTATACATCGTCTGTTAAAAATGACGAATGATTAACCTTCGTCTCTGATGTTAGACGTACGAATTTGATGACAGACGAAGCATTATAATCCGTTTGTTTCATGGAAAAAAAAAAAAAATTTTAAACTGACGGACGGTGTATTATACACCGTCTGTAGGTTTAATTGGAAAAAAAAAAAGAACCCTACGACAGTTAATGCACCCTGAGTTTCCTTTTAATTTTTTTTTTTTTACCAAAGTACAATTACATAAATACCCTAGGTGCTTAATGAACCGTGTGTGAATTTTTTTTTAACAAAAAAATTCAACAAACTGATGATAATCAACCGTATGATGAAATTGACGGTCCATAATGAACCGTGTGTCAATTTTTTTAAAAAAAAAATTTCAACAAACGGATCATAATGATCCGTATGATGAAATTGACGGTGCTTAATGAACCGTGGGTCAATTTTTAAAAAAAAAAATTTTTTTTTAACAGGGACGGTTTATAATGATGCGTGCGATGAGATTAACGGTTCATATTGAATATTGAACCGTCTGTGATTTTTAAAAAAAAAAAAAAAATTTATTTTAAGAAGGGACGGAATATAATGAATCGTGCGATGAAAATAACGGTTTATATTGATCCGTCTGTGACTTTTTTTTTAAAAAAAAATAAAAATTAAAAGGGACGGAGAATAATGAATCGTGCGATCAAATTAACGGTGTATAATCATCCGTCCTTCAAAAAAAAAAAACAAACGACAAATCGAATATAGCATTGAACGACTGCAGCAACATTCTGTTTTTGCTATTTCCAAATTGCTATATATCCAAAATTTGACGGCAACGACTACAGATGCTCTAAAGGTAACCAGTTTCTCTCTCTTTATTTTTTATTGCCAAAAAACCTATACATTTCTAGTATTGATTTGATTTTTACAAAGAAAATGAGCAGTCTTGAGTTCATACACAACAAGCAAATATTATTATTCCTAATATCAACACCAAAATTACACAAATCCAGTTAAAATACTCCCAAAACCTACAGGTCTATCACGATTCGATCCACATTAACCTCCAAAATCAAATTGCAAACAATTAGAAGATTAAATCAAAAGAGAGAGAGAGAGAGAGAGAGAGAGAGAGCGAGAGAGAGAGAGAGAGAAACGTGGTAGGTGTTGTTGAACTTGTCGTACTGAATCTGGTTGTGATGCTCGTCTTCCTAACCGACTGATCGCCCAAGAATACCAGCTTGTACTTAGCCAGAGCGGACACTGGATCCATTGATGGAGAAGCGACGACGACGACGATAATGAGGATCGGTTATTGGAATTTGATTTGATGAGAGAGAAGAATCGATTGAGATTTTTCGGGAGAGAAAAATGAAAGAGGAGGTGGTGGAAAAGAGAACGAGGGCTTGATTTACACGCGTCTCGAGATTCGGGACCTACTTCTTTAAGATTGTAAAAGTAAGCCCCATGAAAGCATATTCCAGATGGCACATCTGTTTCCATCTGTTTTTGTTTCCAATTCACATCTTTTTTCGTCTCTGTCTTCCACTGAGTTTGAATGGTAAATTACAATTACAATTATAGTAACGAGTGGATAGTCGAGAAGGTGACAAATTCACATAGGAAATGGCATGGAGGGATGTAAAGGAATAAAGCTAGAAACAATTTCTTGGAGAGGCAACAATAAATTCATTTGTTTTACCACTAGACTGTTAGTCGGTTTGAGCTATGGGCTCGGCCCACAAGCCAAGCCCATACTTGAAGTCCCACCCGAGGAGGGTTGGTTAAGCCTAAGGGTGGCAATTAGCCAGAACCCAATCCGAGTCCGCCTAGGTCTGACTCAATAATTAGTGTTTGGGCTAATAATTCTCGTTTCATGGCAGGTTCGAGAGCAAAATTCGGGCAAGGTTCGGGCCCAAGTACTTAGGCCTGATGGGCCCCAACCGAATTTTTATATGTGCATGTGTATGTTTATGTATAGCTTTCTTTTATATAAAGAGAATGATCATGTAAGTAAGTTGAAATGAGTGTTAAGGTTTATAGATAGATAAATTATGCATTGTATATAAAATTAAATAAAAATAAACAAATTAGATATGAAATACTCAAAAGTTTGTAGTATTTCTATTATTGTTATTTTTTTATCGTACATTATTCCTGGTTTAGTTTTATTTTATGGAAAAGTTATATATTAGAATATGCATAAGTAATTCGGGCCTAGGCCCGAACCTATTTTCAGGCTTAATTCGGGCCCAGACTTGGGCCTAATTTTTTAAGCCCGAAGAAAAGTCGGATCAGGTTCGGACCTATGTTTTAAACTTCGGGCTCTGGTCCGCGCCTAAATAGGTCCAGCTCAAACCTGGCCCGTTGTCAACCCAGTTAAGCCCCAAATTATGTATACCCTCGAGTCTTTTGTGAGATACTTTTCTAAGTATTATATCCTCTTATGACAAGAGATAAATAAGAAAATGTAAGAATATATTCAGAATACACATAATACATTCATGCCTTCATCCCCCCCACCCCAAAAAAAAGCCATATGATATAGATCGAATTCTCATATTAATCCCGCAAGATTCCTATAAAAGAGAAATGCGTTCTCTTTGTTGCTCTCTTCCATAATCGTCGTTGGCATGTTAGGAGTGCATTAGATAGTAAACAGCATACAAAATGTTTCACACGCAGCAAGATGGACTTCAACTTTCAGACCCCTGATGGAATAATTTGCAAGTGTACAAAATCGTAACAAGTAGTATAGTTTTTAAAAGAAAAGAGTGTCGAACCCACAATAACTAATTATTTTATAGAGTACTGAAATTCACTAGACTAACTACTATTTGGAAAATCGAAATTTTAATAAAAATAGCAATTAAACTAAATTAAACTAAAGGAACAACTAATCTAATTAAGAATAATAAAAATCTGAAATTTTGGAGTTTATTAATAGCAAAACTAGTTCGAGGGCTTTTGATTTCACTTAGTTAATCCCACACAATTCATAATTTCATGTAACAATAAATTCTACTTTTCCAAATTGTAGACCAAAATTTCCTATTTTTTCTCTCAAACAACAGCAAACATATATCCAACTAATAATTTGTCATATCTCTATGCACATTTTATTAATTGAAGACTCATTAAGTTCTATGGATTTCTTAATAGTCACATTAATCGTACTAAATCACAAGTTACATCTCGGTCTTCCCATGATTCAATAAATCAATGGTGTATAATTCTATAATTCTAAATCACAAATTACCTCCCGGTCTCTCTATAATTCAATAAATCAAACAATAGTTGGCCAAACAATTGTAAGTATTAACAACAAATTAAACACAACTATGAAAAAATAGACAAATCAAATAACATGAAATTAGAATTGTGTTCTCAAAACTAGGCTATATCGAAGCCCAAAAAAAATAAATTTAATTCATGATGATTTTGCAAAAAACAAACATGTTTTTTGATTGCATAATAAAAATTAGAGGAGAACTAGTTGTTGGTTGAAGCCAAAAATCGAATCGCGAAAAAAATAAGTCTCGAACTCTGCTCCTTGGAACCCGTGCTCTTCTTCTTTTTTTCTTCTTCTCAGCCGCAACTATCGAGCCTCCAATCTTTCCACTTTTTATCTTTTATTTTTATTTATTTTATTTTATTTTATTTTTCTTCTTCTTTTTTGTTCCAGTCGCCACTAACTCTCCTTTAATATTTTTTTTCTTTTCTTCCTCGGGATCAGAGCTTCTCCCCCTCGTGATTTCTCCTCCTCGCCACCTACCAAATCAGAGTCACCACACATTTATATAGGGTTAATAAGAATTTAAATAGGGTTAGGGTTAATTAAGATTAGATAATTAATCAATTAGGTAAAATCTAAAGATTAAGATTAATCTATTAAATTTTAAATTAATCAATTAACTAACCCTAATTTAAATCCACTCAACTCTTAAATTCGGGCTGTTTTTAATTTTTAATTTTTTTTATTACAAAATTTTAATCCACCCCCTAGTTGACCATAATATTTTTAATTGATTCTTCAAAGGGTCAATTTGTAAACACATGCAGTTGAGTACTTGAATCTTCTAGAAATCTTCACATAGATTCAATTTGAATTTTTAAAATTTTTATCCTTGTACTCTTCCTTGATTTCACCAAAAACGCTCTAATTTTGTACTTATCGTTCTCATTCCTTCAAAAACAAATAAAGTGCAGTAGAAATAAGATAAATTTTAAAGAAATAAATGAGAACTCGTAATTTATGTGTAAAAGAGTAATAAAAATTATGTAAAAATTAAACACATCTACCCCATTCATGGTGATCTTCATGGATAGTGTAACAATCGGAGAAGTAGATTGATCTCCGAGCAAGGTGTAGAAACTCTTCGTGCTAAAATTCCCACTGCGAGTTGGATTCCAAACCAGAAAATTAGCCGATGATGGATTGTATTTTTCTATTGGGGTTTGAATGATAGCATCAGAAATATGAGAAAAATAAAGACCTCACAAGAGAATGGTTCCAGTTTGTTGATGGGTCAAGTACCCAAACGAGATACAAACAAGTAATTGAAATCAAAGAAAGACAAACAAACGCAACCAACAATAAGATTATTTCAATGTTCACCCAATGAAATAGCTACTTCCCCGCACAAAGGCACTCTTGCAATTTTCACTAAAAAATATGAAGAAAAACAGGTTCACAGTCAGTCAAGGTATGACCCTCTAAGTGTAAAACGACAACCAAAACTCTCTCTTATTGTTGGAATAACCCTGAATAACCCTAATATTTACACACCGTACGCATATATAGAGTTACAATGAAATCGATCTCGGCCATTGATCTAAATCCTTAGTCTACCCCATTGCGGTCGACTACACAAGGTTGCAGTCAACTGCTAAAGAGTTGAGAGAAGTCAAATAGCATGGTTATACATTTTGGTCGACTGCCCCATATGGCAGTCAACTGCAATGATGTCGACAACATCCTACTCACTTGCGGTCAAATGCAATTAGTTGATTGCAAGTCTGATGCTTCCTGCTGCACTGCTACTATTTCTTGTTGTTGCCTTGCTGCTTCTTCAACCTATTGCTTTTGTATTGGATCCACATAATCTCAATAGTTGTTTTAGTCTCATCCATGAGTTGGTCAACATGAGATAAGGATGGGTCCCATGCCTCAGGTTGACGGATTGGATCTTGTATATCTAGGATCCATTTGTCATTAAATATGTGATGTACAAAACCCAATACGATGTGAAAGTGTGAGTTTGCACGAATTTCAGGTAGCACTAAAGGAAGACCCCTTCCAAACTGTGGACGATGAATGAGGGCGGGTAGTATGAGAGGTGTGTATTATGAAGTTATTTGGCGAGGATAAGGCAAGACCATAGACTATCTGGATCAGAAAGTAATTTCCATGCAAGCTTTGCCAAGAGACTCAGATTACAACTTCTAAGATATTGGAATCCCAATCCACCTTCAGATTTTCACAGTTTCATGGACTCCTAAGACCGTAGGAAGAAATGTCTCCCATTCTTGTTGAAACCAAATAAAATTTCCTCATTTGCTTCTAAAGGTGGACGATGATTTGTTGAAAGAGTAGAGTTGAACACATATGATAGTTTCACACCGATGCAAGGGTTGAATTGATTAGAACTTCACGGCCGACATGAGATAATAAATTTTCCTTCCAACCTTGAAGTTTTTTTTCCAACCCTACCAATGAGAAACTTAAAATCATTAGTTGGTGAACGACTAATAGATAATGGGTTGCCAAGATAAGTAGCATTGGTGCTCATGATGCCGAAACCAAGAAGAGAGGATAATTATTATCTGGATGCTTGTGAAACCCCCTTACTAAAGAAAATGCTAGATTTATCATAGTTGACTCTCTAATCAGAATAATTTCCATACTCGGCTAGCATCTCTTTTACTTTGAAGATCATGTCTTTGGATGCTTCTCCCAAGATGAAGAGGATGTCGGTGAACATAAGGTGAGTTAAGATTGGTGCATGTCGATTCAGACGAAACCCCTTAAATGTCCCCGCATCAACCTCCCTCTTGATAATGGTTGTAAGTGCTGCAGATAAGAGAATAAAGTGATAAAGGGACAACACCATTGTTGCTGAATGCCTCAAGTGGGTGCAAAGAAGCCATCATGTGACCCATTAACATTAACTAATATGGTTGCTGATGTGGTCCATGAACAGATTAAGTCGATGAACTTTTCACCAAAGTTGAATTGACGGAGAATTTGAAATAAAAAATGCCACTCGACCCCATCATATGCCTTAGCCGTATGAACTTGAAAGCAAAGTATTTTCTCCCCCTTTTTATAGATTTCATCGAGTGAAGCACTTCAGAAACAAATGTCATGGTTATCTATGATTTGACGACCTGGAATAAAAGCACTTCTAAATTTCATCGAGTGAAGCACTTCAGAAGCAATGGCATGGTTATCCATGATTTGTCGACCTGGAATAAAAGCACTTTGTTCATGAGAAACAATATGACGAAGTAAGGTCCTCATGTGGTTGGCTATAATTTTGGTATTATTTTATAAAGTACATTACAAAGGCTAATTGGTCTGTAGTCACTAGTTAGAGTACATGAGAGTTTCTTAGGGATAAGGGTAAGGAGAGGCTGGTTGAGATTATGAGGGAGGAATTATTCGAGAAGAAGTTGTGTAGAACCTGTATGACATCATTCTTATCCATTTTTAGGACACTTCTATATTGTCTGACCCCCTTGGGTATGGTTATGCCACTGGAGAGATCTCACCCTCCTCTTCGAAAAGAAAATACAACAAAAATATTATAATACTACTAAGATCCGAGCTAGTACGCGCATACAGGCCAAGAGAACTGGCCCGTCTCCTTCCACTCGATTTCACCTGTTGCTCAGGTAAGAAATAAGGATATTCCCCTTCTCTCGGAATATCAAAGACAAGGTACTCCCTTAGGCTCAGTTTATAAAATTCATTTTGATTCTTTTACTAATGATGAGTTTAGATCGATTGCTCGTGATATGGGTCCACTAATTGATACTAACATCTCCCAGCTTATTGATTCTATAACATCAATAGAAATTATTTAGCTAAGGAGTGTACTAAGTTTTACGATTAGTGTATCTTAGAATATTCATGGTGTGGGTAGCTCACAAAAAAAGGAAGCTATCTATGATCTTATTCTTTCTCATAATTTTGACTTTATTTCTATAGAAGAATCTAAGATCTCCTCTATTTCCCCTTCTATCAAAAGAGCACTAGGTGGTAAGTCCATGACTGAATGGATATCCCTAGATGTTATTAACACTTGTGGTGGTATTTTATTCAAAGCTTCTACTTTCACACTAGTGTCTTCTACTAGATTGACATACTTTTTGGTGGTGGTCTTGAACTGGCTTGATTACAATTGCCTTTTTACCATCGTTTCGTTATAAGGTCCCTCTACGGCCAATATGAGAAATGAGTTTTGGGGCGAATTTAGATGATATTTTTTTCAAATCCATGGTCCACGGATCTTCTGTGGTGATTTCAATGTTACTAAATTTGCCCATAAAAGAAGAGGTAATGCATCTAGCATTAGTGACTCTCTCACGTTCATTGATTGTATTAGACTCTTAGATCTCTCTGACCTACCTATTAATGGTAGGCTTTTCGCATGGCCTATTAATCGCCTCGATCATTCTATGGCCAAACTCGATAGATTCTTAGTATCCAATGATTGGATCTCCTCTTTTCACAATTGTATGGTTCAAGCTCTTCCTAACCCTACTTCCGATCATTACCAATTGAGTCTTTACTCAAGTTTCAATTTCTCTAAACCACACAAATTCAGATTTGAAAAATTTTGGTGAAAAATTTTGGTTGGAAGACCAAATGTTTGTGAATGTGATAACCACTTGTAGTTAGATCTCATGGCCTTGCTAAAATTCTTACCAAAATGCTTTTGGTTAAGAATGGTTGCAAGAATCTTAGAAAATCAAAGTTTAACATTACGTCGGAGTTAAAGAATTACTTCTTATCGACTGTGAACACCATCGACCGGCTTGAAGAGCTTGGTTTGATTCCTTTGGATGCTAGAATTAAGAGTAGTGGTTGTAAGACCAAGTATGCTTCGATCCTACATCAAGATCACTTGAAATGGGCTCAACGTGTGAAGATTAAATGGCTCAAGGAGGGTGATAGTAATATCGCGTATTTCCATAACTTTGCTTCTCATCGATAGCGTATCAACATAATTACTTCTATTGTTGATACTGGTGTTGAATATAATTCGATCGAGAATTTCCACTATTCTTTTCTGAGATTTTATAAAGATATTATGGGTACCAAGAATCTCTTTATAGTCTAGAGATGCAAGATTTATCATGTTTAGAAAATGCTTTTACTATAGAAGAAATCAAAGTTGCGGTCTTCTATATGAAGAGTGACTCCTCTCCAGTCCTGACGGTTTTCCTTGTTTCTTCTTTCAAAGATTGTGGGATTTATTGAAAGATGATTTATTGGATATGTTCACTGACCTTTCTATTGGTCACTTCTTGTTTGATAGGATTAACTATGGCCATATCATTTTGGTCCTCAAATTAATGGGTGTGAATGTGGTCAATGCATTTAGGCCTATTAGTTTTTTTAATGTTTTATTTAAATTGGTTATGAAAGTCTTAGCTACGAGACTTAGCGTGGTTATATCTACTCTTATTGACCCAGCGCAGTCCGGATTTGTGAAGGAAAGATTCGTCCTTAATAGTGTTACATGTGCTCAGGAAATAATATCAGGATGCCATGGGACTAATTCAGAAAATTTGACTTTGAGAAAGTGTATGACAAAGTTGATTGGAATTTCTTCTTTGAGATTCTTCTCAATAGAGGATTTGGGGTGAAGTGGATTTCGTGGATCAAATCCAACTTATTTGCAGGGACATCGTCCATTATTATTAATGGTGTCGATAGTAATAAATTCAAATTCCAACGAGGTCTCAAACAAGGAGACCCGATCTCCTCCTTGTTATTTGTCCTCGTTGCTGATGTTTTCGGTAAAATGCTCGTTAAAGCTTGCGTGGCTAATATTATTGAGGGACTTGGTAGCTTTACTGGTTTTAAAAGATTATTGAATCTCCAATATGCAGATGATACTATTCTTTTTGCTAAGCCTAACGTCATGTCCTTGCATAATCTGAAGCTTATTCTTTATCTCTTTGATAAAGTCTCGGACCTGTCCATCAATTCAATAAAACTTTGGTTCTTTGGTTGTAAAACTGCTTCCTTCCCCATCACTTATCTAGGAATCCCTTTGAGATGGGGAAAATTGCACAGGGAAGATCGGTTACCTATGACTGATAAAGTAGAATCCCGTTTAAACTCTTGGACCAGTAGGCATCCATCGCGTGAAGGTAGATTGACCCTTATCAATTATATTCTCTCTTATATTCCATTATATATGATTTCATATTTCTATATGCCTTCTTGGGTGATTCAGCGTATTAGAAGGAATTTATTATGGCCAGGGTTTTCTACTTTATTTAGGGGTAAGAACCTACTTAATTGGAAAAGATTGTGCAGATTAAAAAAAGGAGGTTTGGAAATTATCAATCTTAGACTACAAAACCTGGCTTTATTAGGCAAATGGCTGTGGAAAGTGTTAAAAATGAGGATCTGGCGTGGATCAATCTAATTATTCGTAGATATCATTTTAGGTTTAAAGTTTGGGATCTTAGTCCTACACTTTCTAGTTATGTGTCTCCGTTTTGGAAAAGGATGTGGAAAGTTTGCAAGGCCTTTAAATGTGGCCTACAGAAAATATGTAGATATGGCTCATCAGTTCGCTTCTAGACTGATTACGAGATTAGTAATAATAAAATCTCTTCCATTTCCCCCACTTTATATTCTATTGCTTATAATACTAGTGCTATTGTAGCTTCTATCCTAACAATATGAAGGACTGGAACATTACATTCAGAAGGAATCTTTCGATCAATCAACAACGGGATTATATTAGAAACTTGGTGCTACTTGATAGTTACCAATGGCAAGATTCTGATGATATTAGATCGAGATGGACTAGCACTAGTACTTCCACTGTTAAATCCTTCTATTCTTTTCTCAACTGTGGTGGTATTATTTCACCTATTTACAAACATATTTGGAAGAATTGGGCACCCTTTAAAGCGAGAATTATGATGTGGTTAGCGGTTAACAATAAATTATTTACTGTAGATATTTTGAATAAAAGGAACTTAGCCCATGGTCAAAGATGTATTTTATGTAATTCTCATGATGAAATAGCTGAACACATCTTTATTTACTGTCCTTTCACTCAACCACTTTTGTTGATATGTAAAATCACGTGGAAGATCATTTGTAAACCTTGCTTGCTTTACTGTTGGTGGAGTACTTGGAGAAACAAAAGAATTGACACTTGTTTGAGGCCTTCTTGGGATCTATCTATGACTGTGTTAATTTGGATTATTAGGTTTGAAAGGAACAACCGATTATTTGTTAATAAATATCGTAGTATCCATCAGCTTATTGAAGATTTCAAATATTACATTATTTTCCGGTTTGATTCTCTTACTCTTAGTAAGAAAAGATTGTTAAAGCTTTCTGAGTTCGATATTGTTGTTGAATCTCTTATTCAACCACTAACTAGTTTTTTTTCCCATTTATCTGTCTTGATGTTTCTTTGGTACAGAGGTAATTGTGATTGATGACTAGAGAGTTAGCCAAATGCTATTTTGTTCCCTATTTTCTTAGTTTTTTTGGAGTTGACTCTGTTTTGGGAATGAGTTGGCTGACTGAGTGGGGGGCTTTTGTTGCTGTTTTCCGCCATCAGATATGGTTATAACTGCTATTTGGGTCTCTTCTTGCATTATGTCGCTAATGTTGTTGGTAGATGGTTCTAGGTTGTTCACTACGAGAGACTTTGGTTGTTGTTATGTTTAGTTGAGGTCTTTGGTATTCTGTCTGCTTATGGCCTATCTGTCTTGTTGATGTTGTTTTCTAGCTACGAACTATGTTCTTTTCGGTGCTTTCTTGTTTGCTTGCAGTTGTGTGAGCACTGTTTTATATCCGTTCAATGTGATTACCATATATATATATATACACACTCGCCCTTATGGTCACCGCATAAATGATCCAAACCGTTAACATTAATCTACATGTCTAAATTAGTCTAAATATGTAAAATCCAGTCATTTGAAATTCATTTGCCCATCCATCATGTCATTATAAAAAAAACGATATTATGCCATAAAATTTTTTAACACTTCAATGCACCATCTCTCTCTCTTACATCTTAAGTTTTTCCTTTTTTATAATTATTATACTTACCCAAAACAAGTTTTCACCTTCTTTATATCTTATTTCTTATTTCTTAAATTGGAAATGGGGTGATAAGCACATTTAATTATGAAAAATAAACTTATTAAATAATAATAGCATCCACGAGTATATTAGGAAGAAACCGGCCAAAAAAATAGCAAAAAGTTGTCACATGGCATCATGTAATACATGAAATTGATGGAATATACCAATCCACACAAAAAAAGTGGATGGAGTACATCCATTACCAAAAAAAAGATATGAGTATAGTTATAATCCCTGGTGGCCTTAGCCTACCGAGGCTCCAACTCAGCTTTGTCCCTAGTCATGAGTCTGATTATTGACTGCAGTGGATGTTTGACAGTGGTTAAGAGGAGGGTTAATAAAGAAAAAGACTGACATGTAGCAGTCATCAACAATGATGGTCAGAAATGATCGTTATTCAGTCGACACCAACGTCATTGGTAGTGAATAACCAACGTCATTGGTTATTCAGTCGACACCAAGCGCCAATGTTGAAATAACTATCAAAACAAATTTAAACTTGGATCATAAACAATTGAGAAATGATTTAGAATCAGATGGTGTTTATCGAAAATGTTTGTAAACTGAGCTAAATTATGAGACAGTCTTTGCAGATGGTTTAGTTTGTGAATCCATAATCTACATAGTTGCCTTGAAATCACAGTTGCTATCAAAGTCACTAATTTTTTTTTCTTGGTCCGTTTTTTCCCCCTTTATTATTATTTATTTATGCAAAGCAAGGGGACCGAGGCTGGCTCCAACCAGAGTAGATTAGAACCAACCTAGACTTTATTCTAAACCTTTATTAATGCCTGAATGTGAACACATGCTAAACCCCTAGCTTCAACATCAATTACAAGACAAAGTTCAACATCTACATTATTTGAAATAAGAAAATCAACTAGGGCATCCTTGCCTCTCTTAGCTAACAAATATGGTCCGAAGTTTACTTCTCGGAAGATGTGACAAATGCTAATCACATTATGCTCAAACTGATGATATCACATTAAAAAGAGTCTTCTCAGACTTGTTGTAGTGTCAGATTAACCACTCTTTTGAGTCTCCTTCGACCAAAACTGGACCCGTATAAAGTACAATATGCAAAAAATTTAAGGCATACCACAACCTGTGTCTTTCCACCACCACAATAGAGCTTGTATTGACAAGACCACGTTCACCAAGGAGAAGTCTACCATCCGAATTCCGACTAGGGAAGCCATACCCAGCCTTTATTAAATCATAGGAGCCTTCAAAATCAATTTTGATTTCCCCTATCACTGGAGCTTCTCGCTGAACCATTACGAGATCTCTCCCTACAATCTGAATTTCATTTGCACTGGTTTGATTCCAAGCCTCATAAGATATCCTACTAATTTGACCCCTACATTAAGACCGCCACGAACTAACCAAAACATAGTAGTGCTAGCAACAACGCATTTGATGACACTTTTTGGCGATTGAATTTCACTGTTGAAAATGAAAGCACAATGAGCTTTCCAAATGAACCATGATGTTAACACAATGAGACATTGTACCACTCTACGTGACTTTCCTCTCCCCAATTGATCACCATTAAGTCA
The DNA here is from genome assembly GCA_017893485.1 of Hemerocallis citrina. NCBI lineage: Eukaryota > Viridiplantae > Streptophyta > Magnoliopsida > Asparagales > Asphodelaceae > Hemerocallis > Hemerocallis citrina. Next base: position 133,659,368 of record CM030360.1, on the reverse strand, counting down.
GTCCCACCACCCGGATAAAGTGTGTGGCATATTACCCAGGCCGGTTCAATTAGTCAATCCCAAACCACTCTTGCACAGCCCATCCACATTCGAGGAGCAAGTGATCAATTGATTCATCTCTTGATGAGCATCTTAGACAAGCTGCAGAATTAGCCAATCCGCGATGATCAAGAAACACCTTTGTTGCCACTCCCCAACAAAAGCTTTCCAAAGCCACGCTTTAGCGCTTGATAATGTGTTAGAAAATGGGTGTTTTAACACCATTTTATGAACCAAATTTGAGGCAAATTTTGAGTAAGATCCACTATATATTAGTGAGAGATCTTTATGGATTTTTGTTCTCCTTCATTAGTACATTAAAATCATATATTTTGCTTGCTCAAAATGGTTAAGGGGTGAATGAGAAATTGTTTTCCTAAGTGAGATACTTGATGAGAGAAAGTGGGTTAAGAAACTTTAGTCCCAGATGAGAAAAATCTTGTGAACTAAAAGGGTATAGATAATAACTCCTTCATTAGCTTGGTAAGAAAGCAAGCTAGAAGGTTCTCTCCCACACGCTCAGGGGGGTGGGTGAAAATCTTGGACCAAACTTACATGTATCTTATGTCGCTCACATGTCCTGTAGACACAAATGCTGAGCCAACTTGAACCCCACCCCGTGTGTGACTTCTTTTTTACCCAATTTTGATTTTTCCAACCTGAAAACACCGGTAATGGCCAAAAATAAATGTTGTGAACGTTTCTGTCCACCATTAAGGTTTTGTAACAGATGAGTCAATGCAAATTAACAGACAAAATGTTTTTCTGGCTTTTATTTGCATTCATTCACAAGTTCCAGATGAACGAAACGTCTGGATTTTAATTTTGCATTCATTCACTTGTTTCCTCAGCCCAGCCTAACTCAGTCCAATTCATACAAAATCACAACCCCAAATCGGCCCAATAAATCACATTATAAATTTATAATTATATATTATGCTAATGGGTCTAACCCCCTCTCCCATTCCTCTATTTCGAAATAGAGACAGGAGAGAAAAAGTAGGAATCTCATTTTAAAAAACAAGTAGGTTCCACTTATTTTCTTATATATATATATATATATATATATAACTCTTTCCAGCCATGATCCCATCCTCTCCCGCTTTCAAAATCCTCCTCAACCTTCGCCTCCCATGTTGCACCTTCACACGCCACACGCCCTCCTCGCCTTCGACCCTTCTCCCACCTGCCCTACTCGTCTACGAGATGCCTCATGTTTCCCCCTCCGACCTGCCTCCCACGCATCTTCCTCACCTCAGTGCCACCTCACGTTGCCCTATCCGACCTGCCTCTCACACGCCCTCCTCACCTATGACTCGCCTCCGACCCGCCTCCTTCGCCCTCCTCTTCTAGGAGCAGCCTCCTGCACCCCCCTCGCCCTCCTTGCCTCCAACCCTACACCCTCTTCGCCGTTTCCGAACCACCACGTTTATCAAGACAGTATTTTCGGTGGAATTGGGGAAGAGTATGGATTGAAGATGAGGATGATTGTGGTGTCAAATTCAAGAATGAGATTTGGTTATGTTTTTTCTACTTTTTCCTTTTTGCTATTGCCTCATTAGAGCTGCTATCGGGTTCTATCGGGTCGGGTCCTCCACTACCCGGGCCCGGATCCGGTACCTTACGGCTCCAAAAATTGGACCCGACCCAGACTTGCGAGAATCGGGTCTGGGTCCGGGTCCTAATTAAAAAAGTCTACCCATCGGGTCCGGTATCGGAGAATAAATATTTGCACTAAAGTATTTTTGCACCCAATACATCTACTGTTTCAAAAAAAATTGCACTTAAGTAGATGAATAAATATTATATTTACACTTATATCTTAAACAATTACTATTTACATGTATATCCCTACAACTCTATTATTCAAATTTCATATTTTTGGGGATATTTTTAACGGAATCGGCTCAATTCTATTTTGAGCAGACCCAGACCCGGACCCGGACCCAGAAGTGCATCGGGTCTTATTTTAGGACCCGGACCCGGACCCGTATAGATCGGGTCGGTTCCGGTCCAATGTCTGGTCCGGGTTGGGTCCGGGTATCGGGTAAATGTGACAGTGCTATGCCTCATGCATATTTGAATAGGAAATATTTAAAAACCTAGAAATCTGGTACTTAATTTGTAGAACTGCGCTTTGCTCATCAACTGTTCAATGAAATGCCTATGTAGCATGCAAGGTGTTTATGAAAATACTTTTGAGTAATTTTGATTAACTAAATTAATAGTATCTATGTATGGTGTATGTATTAATTTCTGAACCCTTAATTTTACTTCATGGTTTCATTTTCTATTTCTAATTTGTGTTTTTGAAATCTCAAAATTTGGATTTGGGGAAGAGTACGGGTTGAAGACGGTGATGATTGCGATGTCGGATTCAAGAATGAGATTTGGTAAGGTTTTTCTACTTTTCCTTTTTGCTATTGCCTCATGCACATTTAAATAGGAAGCACTTGAAAACTTAAAAATTTGGTAGTGCTTAATTTATAGAACTGTGATTTGCTCATCAAATGTTCGATAAAATGTCCATGTAGCACACAAATTATTTATGAAAAATAATTTCGAGAAATTTTGCTCAAGTAAAACAATTGTATCTATGTGTGGTGTATGTATTATTATTATTATTATTTTTTTTTTGATGAATCGGATAGGGTCTTACGACCCCAGCCATCAAAACATAATATATTGAATCAATAATCAGTAATTTTACAAGGTATGTATTAATTTCTAAAACCCTAATTTACCACATGATTTTATTTTCAATTTCTAATTTGTGTTTTTGAAATCCCGAAATTTGGACTTGAGAAAGAGTACGGATTGAAGAAAGGGAAGATTACGGTGTTGGATCAAAAAGAAGATTTTGTAAGGACGGAGGTGGCGGAGGGTATGGTGAGGCGGACTAAGAGATGGAGGGGGGTGTTGGAGAGGGAAACGTTGTGGTGGTTAATGACAGCGGAGACGTTGGTGAGGAGGGAGGAGTGGAGGGCAGCGTCGGAGGGGGTGTGAATTTGAGAATGGGAGGGGAGAGTCGAGATGAGGTGGGCCAGAATTTGAGTGTTACCGATCAGGATGTACACAAAGGCTGATTGTGCAAGTATTTTTTAGAATAAATTTAACTAAACTATACTCTCAAAGAGATAATTTCTCTGAAGTATCTCACACTTTTTTAGAGTTTCATATAATTATAAGTGTCTGAAAATTATTTAGTCTATACAATTTTCACAAGTTAACACTAATGCCATTAAAAATACAAATTACATTTCGCATCTACCCCAATCCAACGGCTGTTCCCACTGCCGCGTCGTTAGCATCCGATTTTTAATTTTTCCCACTCGCGTATCTTTCGCTGTTAAGAAAAGTAATTAGCATCCGTCATTAAATCAACATAGGCCGTTAGATCTTCCGTTTCTGTTCGAACAACCCTCTCCATTTCAACCACGTATAAAGTTCGCACTTTTATTTTCCCGCTTTCTCTCTCGATTCGTCTCGAAACTTGCATCTAGATCGTTGATTCTTCTTCGAATCTGGTTAGTTTTCTTGCGATTCTTGATCTGTTACTTCGTTCTTGCTCTTGTTCGTGCGAACCTGCTAGGGTTTCTTGATCCAGTAATGATCGATTTCGCTACTTTGGGGATTTCATATCGCCATTGTGGATTTCGAGTTTCTTGCTTACTTCTAGGATTGTCCAATTATAATTTCTGGATTTCTTGATCTTTAGGTGTTTTCCCCTCTTATTTCTGATAATTTCTGTATAATTTTCGTCTTTTGAAGTTAGTAATTAGTTTCTTGTTTGGATCTCTGCATTTCTTGATAAATTTTGTTCAATTAATTTTCATCCTACATTTCTATTTTATGTCAATTTTAGTGAAAAATAAGTATGTTGTAAGAAATTAGTGGAAATTCTAATTAGGGGGAAAGGGTCGAATGAAGAGAAACAGATTCAGGATGCTGAGTTCGAAATCTATAGATTCTATTTACAACGTTCATTATACTGATTGATCTTGCATTTTTGACTCGACTTTCTACGATTCCCTATAAAAAAAAAATCTTTAGTGAAGTGTCAATTGATGTCGTTGTGTTCTCATGCTATGGCAGGTTGTTCCTAACTGGTATATGGAAAACTGCTCTTTATTTGGCAAGATGGTGTATCTTGAGTGGAATGAGCGGAAAAGTAAGAACTAAAAAAATAATGCCCCCCCCCCCCCCCCGCGCGTTATAGTTTGTTTTGCATGTTTGATGATCGGCGATTAATAGCATTTAAATCTGTCGTTTTGTTACTGTTGTTGCCGTAGTGTTATTTGAGATGGAAATATTACTTGCTTCTTGGAAAGAATTGCATTGATCGTGGGTATGAACTATTGGGTTACAGGTTACTATAACTAGAAAAGCGTTAGTGACACAATTTTAAACTTTTTTAGTTATGCATGCGTTGTAATGTTTATACTATAACATCCACATTAGGTTGAGGTGCCTAACACCACATTAAATCAAAACTTTTGTATTTGTTCTTCCAAACTATATAATGGGATCTCCCCATTAATCTTAGTTTAGCACGTGCTCTTGATTATTTGCTATAACACCGACATCTATTATCATTATTAGAATATCTGGCTCTCATTTAGGTATTTATTCTGTATGTATTGCACGTATCCATGGTGTTGTTTGTAGCTCTCATTCACTTGTCAGAAAGTAGGTTGATCAATAAACCGACATCTATCATATACAGCTAAAAAATTTAGTAGACATAGAAATCCGGAAATCCTTTTGCTAATGTTTTTCATGAGGAAGATGGCAATGGATTTGAAGAGTGGCTCATCAAATTTATATACAGATGTGTTTAGGTACTCTTTCTAAGTGACAATTGCCTTAAGGAGAAGGAGCTGCGTAGTTCATTAGGTTTCTTTGAATTGAATTTACCATAGAAATGATTTCTAAATGTAAGATGAAACTAGAGGAGATATGAGGGATGATAATGTGGGATAGATATAAATCAAAGATATGTGATTGGAATCTTGAGTTAACAGCTACCTAGTTTTCATTTTAAATTGTTATTGATCAAATTTTCTTATCTATTACATATTGTTGATCATTAATGCGATTGTCGATGTAAATATATACAGATCCACTGAATTTTTTTTCTTAGATTCACAGAGCTTGATCAGGATCAAATAAGTGTTATCTCTGTTTAAAGATGGGAAGTACAAGCACACCTTTAGGTAGCATCATAGGAAGTAGGAACAACTGAATAAATTCACTGCCTGGCTTCAGTGCATTAGTTACCCCTTACCTAACAGTATCATTTGACTGTTTATGTTATTCCGCGATGATTCCTTTTCAAATGGTAGTATTGCATATAAGCTTGTCTTAGACTATATGTCTAATATTTTAAAATGGTTATCAAACAACAAAAATCTAGCCTTATAATGAAATAGAGTTAGCTGGATTTTAAGATTTTCTACCTTCTTTTATTGAAAATTTAGCAGATCTCCGCTTTTTCCACTTTCATTTTTTTTATATTTTATTTTATTTGTTTATTCAATTCGTTTATAACTCATCCAGCCTCATTACCCCCCCCCCCCCCCACCACCACCACCACCACCACACACCACCACACACACACACACACACACACACACACACACAAAGAACCCTCTTCCATACACACATAGAATATTCTTGCCTGCAATACTATTTTGTCCTATTAACGTATAGTATAGAGAGAGAAAGAATACTTTATTGGATTGATATAACTGAATACAACGCCTCCTATATATAGGACATGACAAAAAGTAAACTAATTATTTTACCGATGTGGGACTAAAATTAAGCACTACTTTAACACTCCCCCACAAGCTAGTGTGTAGATATTATCGAAGCCAAGCTTGTTCAAGAAGGTTTGAAAAAGCTTAGAGGTAGTGCATTAGTTAGGATATCATGAAGTTCATCGGACCAGAAATATGAGATTGAAATCACCTTCTTATCCCATTCATCAGGAACAAAGTGACAATCGACTTCGATATGTTTTGTTTACTCATGAAATGCTGGATTTTCAGAAATTTGCATAACAGCCTGATTGTCGCAATAGAGTGGAACTGGAGAGGATAATAGGATTGCCAAGTCTCGAAGAAAAGATCTTAGCCATTAAACTTTAGAGACCAAATGTCCGATGGCTCGGTATTTAGACTCTACACTTGATTTAGTGACAACGGGCTGCTTTTTGCTTTTCCAAGAAAGCATATTCCCTCCAAAGAATATAAAGTACTCACTAATTTAGCGCCTATCATTAACCGATTCTGCCCAATCAGCATCAGAATAATCTCGTAAAGAAAGTGAGTCACCAGACTTGAAGAGAAGTCCTTGCCTTGGGGCTCTCCGAAGATAGCGAAGAATGTGAACTACTGATTTCTAATAAGTGATGGTCGGTGCATCCATAAACTGACTAACTTGACCAACTGCATAGGCAATATCTTGCCTAGTCATCGAAGGATATTTGAGTTTGCTAACCAGTCTACGATATCGCCATGTATCAGAGAACAATGCATCATTCGAGAATGATGATAACTTAATAGTGGGATCCATAGGTGTATCACTGAGGAGATATCCTAACATTCCTGTTTCAGTAAGTATATCAAAGACATATTTACTTTGTGAAATTAAGATATCCTTCGTGCATCCAACCTAAATCCCAAGAAAGTATCGCAGCGGACTGAGATCCTTCGTTTAAAAGGTTTGTGTTAAAAAAGACGTATTTTCAAAAAATGAAACATCTCGTGAGGTAAATATTTTTTTCCGTGATGGACAATAGCTAATATAGCCTTTCGAAAAACTTGAACATTCAAAAAACACACATGCACGCTGGTCAAGTTTATCAGTGACTGGGCTGAGATTTTGAAGAAAATATGTGCAACCAAAAGCACGAGGTGATAGTAAAAATGGATCTTTAGAGGGAAACACCAGTTTGAACGGGGATTGATTTTGAAGAATAGGAGTAGGCATACGGTTGATCTGAAAACAGGCAGTGAAAGATGCAAAACTCTGATAAAATTTTGGGGCCTTCATTTTAAATATCACAGATCGAGCAGTACTAAGTAAATATTGATTTTTGTATTCTGCCACTTCATTTTGTTGAGGAGTGTAGGCGCAAGAAGTTTGGTGTATTACTCTATGTTGAGAAAATATTTGTTGAAAACCAGAACTCGCACATTCTTTAGCATTATCAGAACGAAAATATTTAAGAGTATTGCCAAGTTGTGTTCTTATCTCATAGAAAAATTCTTGAGAATTTTAAACAATTCAAAATGATCTTTCTAGAGAAACAACTATATCATGTGAGAGAATTTATTAATAAATGTAACAAAATAACAATATTTATTATGGGAAAACCAACAGGGCACCAAACATCAGAGTGCACTAAATCAAACAAATGTTCACTACGATTATTGGTGCGTCTCTGGTAGGAAACTTTGTGATGTTTACCTAGCTCACAGGATTAAGATAGCCTAAAAAAAGACTCAAAACTGGAATTCAAGTGCTTGAGAGTAGTAGAGGAAGGATGTCCCAGGCGTGCAACAATGCAGGATCAGTAGAAGAACTAAAAGCTGAGACTGGAGAATCCAAGATGTGTAACCCATGTTGTTCATAGGAGCGTATCTGAGTTTCAGGGGGCCCTAAGCAAATTTTCAAATTGGGCATTTTGGAAGTTGACAAAAATAATAATGACAATTATTTAAATGTAAACAAACTTTGAGTATTGGAGAAAAAACTATTTAAATGAAAACAAATTTATATATATGCTTCTAAAAAAAATTAATTGATAACGTACGTTTTTTATATGAAATTCATCATGGCCAAAAGAAACCCGGAAAAACTTTAACAACAAAAGCGAAATATGTTATCTCAAAGAGAAAAATATGATATATTATAGAACACGATCAGAACGAAATGATGATGAATATATGTAAATGAGAATACTAGTTGGAAGCTTAAAATGTAGAATAATCATATGCACTTGAAGATTTGGTTAGAAATTTATCATAAATAGGTAAATATGATATACCATAAAACATTGAAAAAATATCATAAAGTGACATACATGAGCTCAGTGAAAAATAATTAGTTTTAAAAATAAAAATGATTGAAAAATTAATTGGCTCATGGAAGTTTTGAACCTACGACCTTCACATAACTCGCACAACACTCTAACCAACTAAGCTAACAAGAACAATTAATATAATGTAATTATATCAGACAATATTACACTTTACTTTTTAACATTGTAAATACTTAAAAAATATGGGGCCCTATAAAATTGGGGGCCAAAGCAATTGCTTGTGCTGCTTGGGCCCAGATCCGCCCTTGGTTGTTCACGACTGACGTCAATCACCTTCTTCGTCATAATATCCCGAAACACAATGAAAAGGAAAAATATCACTAAACAATTTAAATCTTTGCAACTTTTAGGAACCGATAATAAGATATTAGGAGAGGTAAGAACGCGCAAAAAAGATTTAAGAGACGGAGAAAGGGAGATGCCTCCCACACTTTTAAATAGGGACAAGTGAGCCATCTGCAACATGCACATGATAATTTGAAAGCAGAGAAAATAAAGAAAGCGATAAAGGTGACATGTGTTCAGAAGCACCTGAATCGATAATCTATTGATGTGAAAAAACTTGATAAGCATTACCTGAGTGATCAGAATTACCAGAAGGTGGAGATATCATGTTGCGGAAGGCCTGATACTCTTCAGTAGAAAGGGTATATTGGGAGGAGGTTGACACATCTTTAGGAGCAGCAGTCGAAGGAGAATGTTCTATTGAGGGAGACTGATGAGCAGTAGGAGGATGATCGAGACATTTTCAACACGTCTTATGAGATCAGCCCTGACAATAGGTGTTGTACTTTGTGTTGAAGCGGCGACTGTCACCACGGTCGAAGAGATTCTCGGTGGTCATGTGCTTCGACTTCAACAGAGAAGGATCGGTTGCCTGGAGAAGAGAATATCTAGATGAGGTCTGACAGTGAAGACGGATTTGAAGAAGAGATGTTGGAGACAGAATTAAGAACGGGAACGCATCACGGAGCAGCACAGATCACCAAGTATTGGGAGGGTGGAGGTTGGGTGTGGATCTGGTTTGAGCTATTTTTCGATCAGATTTGGGTCTGGTTTGGGTTTATTTGGTTTTGATTTGGGTCTGGTGTGTGTGGATCAGGCCTGGATTGGTTTGGTTTGGGTGATTCAGGGCTATATTGGGTATGGATATGGGTTGTGATTTGGTTTAGTTTAGGTTCAGGTTCAGGTTCAGGTCTGGTTGGGTTTGGGTGATTTTGGGCTATATTGGATCTGGATATGGATTGTGATTTTGTTTGGTTCTGGTCTGGTTCGGTTCAGGTGGGGTTCGGTTCAGATGTGGATTGGTTTGGATTTTATTGGTGATTGCAAGTTTGGATCTGGTTGTGGGATAGAGGTGTGTTGCGAGTTTGGAAAGAGAGAGGGTTGTGGATATGGATGGTGATGAAGGTTGGTCGTGATGGGTTCGTCGGCGGCAGAAGTGTTGGGGAAAAGAGGTGGTGTGATGTGTATAGTTTATGTCTTGTATACTATGTTCGATGAGAAGAGAAGACGGTGGATGCGAGTAGAGGTTTGAAGCATCGATGGATGAAGAAGGGCAACAACAACAACAACAAATAAAGGTAGCAGCAGTAGTAGCCGGTTGGCAGTCGACTGCCTGCTTTTTGTTTTGAGTTGAAGCATTGCAGTCAACTGCCCAATGTGGGCATGGTTATCTCCTTAGAATACATCGGATGGTTATTGTATCACGATAGAAAACAAGGGCTTCTCTAGATCTCTCTCTATATATACACATTATAACAGCCTCCTTTGAGAGGTAAGAGTGTGTACTTCATTGAAGAGAGTTTGAAAGGTTTTTCAGTTGTAAACAACAAGTATCTTCTGTTGAGGCTTGAGAGATAGATGTGTTTTTGGTGAAAGTGTAACTCTTGTATCTTTCTTTAGTCGAATATCATCTCGGTTATTTCTCCCCTGATTTAGAGTTCGCCCAAACTGGGACAATTGTGTGCTTTTGGTGAGTTTGGTTTGATTTATTATTTTGCTTGGTGGTTTGTATTGCATAACTCAACAAGATCTGGCGCAAAATTCTGAACAATTGGCATTAGAGCATCATGTTCGTGGATTTGTTCGAGTTCCTTGGAGAAGATGACAAATCAGTTCACGAAGATCAAATGGTTCAACTGTAAGATAAACTTTGATCTTTGGAAGGTGGACATGCATGGACAAGGCCTGGATCTACCTCTAGAAGAAGACAAAGGGAGACAAATCGGCACAAAATCAGAGAATTGGGCAGAGATTTATTCAGAAGCCTTGGGTTTAATTCGACTGTTATTGATGAGCAACGCCAAGTGCAACCTTGTGGAGGGGAGAAGTGCAGCGAGTCTTTGGCCGAGACTTAGAACTGATTATTCGGAATTGCCGTTACAGGATCTGATGTACCATAAGAGAAAGTTTTCAGGTTTCTCAACGAAGGAAAGTAACGCTCTGCTAGATCATACAATGAAGTTCAATATGCAGTTTTCTAAACCGAGAGCGATTAACGCAGATGATCTAAAAGTTTCTAACTTGATATATTCACTACCAAATTTATCAAACTCGAAAACCACCATGTTAGACGAAAAATCTGCCAAGGAGAAGTTTTCGGTAGCAGGTGGGATCGAGGGCTTGGAGGATGATGCACTTTGGAAGGAGAGTCAGAAATTAGTGTTTACTTATACAAGTTGTCTGGTGGTGGATAGTACATCGATTGGAAGGGAAAGTGCACGTAATGGTGGGGTACCTTGCCACCAGTAGAGGCATTGGGCATTACAAGAGAGACTGTTGCAAGTGGTTTAATCAGAGGAGTGCTAATGTAGTCAGTGCCGCTGAATCAGGTGATAACTTAGATTGTCTTCTTGTTTCAATTTTTTGGATGTGGATTCTAGCTGGTTTCTTGATTCGTCTAGTTCTTCTCATATTTTGTCTGAAATGGAGATGGTTGCTACTAACAAGTCTGCATCAGGTTGCTATGTGAAAATGAGGTTTAGTGAGATTTGTGTACTGATGTGTGAGGAAACAATTGAGTCGGAGATGACAAATTGAAACTGTTACACTCTAGAGAATGTCATGTGTATTCCTTTGTTGAAACACAAACTGATATCAGGGAGAACTCTGAAAGCACGGGGTTGAAGGTACACAGCTCAATGTGGAGTTATATTAGTTTGAGAAAGTCTCCGTAAGATGATAAAGGGCAAAAGGGAGATTGGGCAGAGTCAGCACAACCTCTACTAACTTTGTTGGAACGGAAAAACTCGCACTGGTGTTTTGAAGCCTTGTGTTCCAGAAGTGTTGTCCAGTTCGCTGCCACTACAATCACAGAAGTGAGACTGCGACATTCGAATATCGTCGAGAGGTGGAGAGTGCCTCAGGAGTGGTGGAGTTCGTGCGGAGGGTGCCGCCTTCATGTTAACGCCTATTGGGGTGTGCCTTTGAGGGACATACAAATTGAAGAAAAACAGATGAGCCAAATTTAATTAGTAGAAGAAGCCATTGAACTGGACTGTTTGCAAGAGGATAATGAAAGAGTCTTGAAGAGTTTAATCACACATGTGTGGATTCATGAGTAAGCAATCCAAGGCGGAGATTGTTCAGTATATGTCTTGCATACTATGTTCGATGAGAAGAGAAGACAGTGAATGCGAGTAGAGGTTCAAAGCATCGATGGATGAAGAAGGGCAGCAGCAATAGCAGTAGTCGGTTGCCTCCCGACTGCATGCTCTCTGTTTTGATTTGAAGCATTGAAGTTGACTGCCCAATGTGATAGTTGACCATAATATGCAAGTAGATAGCAAATGGGCTTGGGCGTGGGTAATCTGTCTTGGAGTCTGACTTCTTAAATAACGATCGTACGGCTCTTAACGTATAGTTATTTTCTTAGGATACATCGGATGGTTATTGTATCAAGGTAGCAAAATAGGGTTTCTCTAGATCTCTATATATACATTATGACGACCTCTTTTGAGAGGTAAGAGTGAGTACTTCATTGAAGAGGGTTTGGGAGGTATTCCAATTGTAAACAACAAGTATCTTCTGATGAGGCTTTCAAGATAGATATGTATTTGGTGATAGTGTTTGTAATTCTTGTATCTTTCTCTAGTTGAGTATCATCTCGGTTATTTCTCTCCCGGATTAGAGTTCGCCCAAATCGGATAAAATTGTGTGCTTGTCGTGTATTTGGTTTGATCTATTATTTTGTTTCATGTTTTGTATTGATCTTGTCGCATAACTCAACAAGATCCTACGTAGAATTCCTAACATGATGGTGATGAGGATAGGGTGGCGGTGGTGGAGGTGATGGGAGGGGGTTGCTGTAGGTGATGAGGTTGTGGGTGGCGGCAATGGAGATGAGGAAAGGATGAGGATTAGGTTTTTGGAGATGATGAGGTGGCGGCTGGATCTGATGGGGTTTGTGGGTAGTGGGTTAGGGTAGGAAGAAGTCAGGAAGAAGAAGAAGCCCAATTGATTCTTTTTTTTTAATTTTCTTATTTATTTTGTTTTATTTTATTGTATAAGAGAAGAAGAATCAAAAGAACCATAATCTTTTTGTATAATTTCCCTGCTTTAATACCATATTAACGTATAGTATAGAGAAAGAAAGAAAGAAAGAATACTTCATTGGATTGATATAATTGAATACAATGCCTCCTATATATAGGAGATGACAAAACGTAAACTAATTCTTTTACCGATGTGGGACTAAACTAAACACTACTTTAACATGCCCAAATCTCACAAATAAAACAGAGTTATTAGATCAATACTACCTTGAATGGCCTCTTTGATAGGTTTACATTTATAAAATCTAACGAAGAAATAAATCAAACCCTAGCCGAAGTTATTCGAGCACGTACTTATTTTCCTTCATTGACTGTTGAACATTCAGATTACCTACTCTTGATGTACATTTAGACAGCTTAGAGGTAAACAACCTTCTGATATAGATGTAACCATGGCATGTTTGTAGCTTCCAAATTTCAAGAGAAGGGACCCGGATGTGGTTCTTATTAGGATATATTTTAGAGCCACAGATTAAATTATACTGTTTAATATTTAATTATTTACTGTCTATCTTTTAACCAAGTTAAGGTAAGCAATATTATTAGCTATTTACTAATTATTTCAAAGATATGGTAGAAAATATTAGGTTCTTAAGCCTCGAGTAAGTTTTGTCATAAAAGGTCGGTGCTAGTGTTGTTTTGATCCTGCTCACTAGGGAACAAGCTGACCATTAGAGCCCCACTGCCACTTGCTAATAGTTGATTTATTAATAAAAAATTGAGTGGTTCTCAGCAGTTGGCCAGAATCCCTTTTTCTTATTTCCTTTCTTTCTAATTTTCTTTCATTCTCTAATCCTCCAAATTCCTTCGGGAATTTGTTTCCTTCTCCATCTTGAACCCCCGCCCCCCACCCCCATTCTCCTGGTTATAATATACCTGATGTAAAACCAACCATAAATAGAGAATTTCCAAGAATCTTAAAGGATTAATTTTACCAACATGTAATGTGGATCAAAGTTAGAATTTTAAACAATTAATCGGCTTGATGGATTTTCAAGAATTGAATTTAAGTTTAACAAACCCAATTAATAATTCAGTTCTAACAATCAATAATTAAATTCCTAAGCGTTCTTTAGCCAGAAAAAGATTTAATACTGATTTGTACTCTAATTAGGCAAGTGGAACGCTCAATCTCAATATTTGTGGTAGACAGTTAAATTGAATAATATAATAGAGATGATAAGGTAGTGTAACACAAATATTTGAGAATTAGAAAGAGTATACCGAGGATTCGAAGAACTTAGCGTAGATCTCAGGTTGAACAGCAGCGAAGAGCACATCAATCCAAGAGACAGCGATGGCAACAACAACTTCAAGAGCAATGACAGCAAAAGCATGGAGCTGGCAGGTCGGGACCGGCGGCGAGTGGGTGCGGCATCAACAGTGGCGACACAGCGCAGCGTCGGGATTGCTCGCTTGGGTGTCGACGGGAAGAACGACGACGAGGGGTGTGGAGGTGGAGCGGGATCGGGCGACGCGATTTGGGGTGGAGGTGAGAGAAGAGTGACGCTGGTGGGTTTCGGTCGGGAAAGGGTTTGGAGATGTGGGGATGGTCGGCTTCGATATTGGAGGCGAGAGAGGGTAGGGTGGCGACTGGGCTGCGGGAGCGATGGCGTTGGCGGTGGAGTGGCGTCGAAGTGAGCAAGGAGGGGTGGTCAGGTGTATTAGGGTTTCTGGAGTTGGATTCGGGATCAACGAAGGGGAAGAAGGAGAGAGAATGGATTTGGGTTTAATTTAATTTGGATTTTGGAGATTAGGGTTTGGGTGTAATAGATTTGGGAAATTTTTTTAATTTGGGGATAGATTTTAGAGTTTATCACAAACCCTAAAGTTGTATTAGGATTTATCACAAACCCTAACAAATTGGATCTCAATTGTATCACACAAAGGAGAAGATGAAGTGCAAAACTCAACACAAATTTTTTTTAATCAATAATGGCATACTTTCTCATTAATCTCAAGGCCTATAAATAGGCTCAAAATACATCTTGATACAAATCTCAAAATATTCTCAGAATCTCAAATACATAAAAAAAGATTACATATGGCTATAATTGTCAAAAACAAATATGGTACTGAAATAAAATTCTAAACTAAATAAAATTGATGTCCTCATCATTCTCTCCGGGTGGGAGAAAGCTCTACCCAGTCGAGTCAAAACAAGTGATCCTGTCATGGTGCTCCAAAAGATCTGGATCCAGTTGCGGGAGCTCCTCACGATCACTGCAAGTGTCATCCGACTTCGGCTTGTTTTTTTACCTCACCAGATACTTGTGCATACCACCATCTCTTGTGGAGATTATCTGATCATCTAAAATATTATTCAATTCTTCTGTCGGTGGGTGAATAGTATTAGGTAAAGGGGTAAATGTGGGAATCTCACCATTAGGCTGCAGGGTAGGCTCATCTATAAGAAAATTTCTAGGATTGAATTTTGAGCCTTCATAAAGTACTAGATCCTCAATATTGAAAGTCTTACTTATGCCAAAACCTTCAGGAAGGTCAACGACATAGGTATTATCATTGATTGCATGTAGAATCTTAAATGGGCCTGCAGCATGTATGTTCAAGTTCTTAACGGGTCCAACAGGAAACCGTTCCGGATGAATCCGAACCATCACCTCGTCACCAATATCAAAAGTTATAAATTTCCTTCTAGTATCTGCTATTAACTTGTAGTTAAAATTATGCTCATTAAGTTCCTTAGAAATTTCTCTATGCAAGTCATGAATGTGATATGCAAATGTGGGTGCAGACTCTGACTCTAGGATGTTCTGACACCTGGATAAAATCTATAGGTTGCCAAGTGACTTGGGAAATGATGGGTGACTCAGGTACACTCAATGGAGGTGACTGGACAGACTGAATACAATTGAGAGACTGGTTATTCTCTTTTTTATCAAAGTCATCACTTACATTAGGTTCATAGGTAAACTCATTGTCGGGCTCATCAGCGATGACTGCGGTACACTTAGGGAAAGGATGGGTGACTCGGGTACACTCAATGGAGGTGACTGAATAGATTGAATACAATTGAGAGACTGGTCATCCTCTTTTTCATCAAAGTCATCACTTACATTAGGTTCATAGGTAAACTCATTGTCAAGCATCAGCGATGACTGCGGTACCCTCTACTATACTGATCCTACTTGGGCTGGGACAGTTGCAAGCAACAAGGCCATATCCCTTACATTTATAGCACTTAGTGAGAGGATCAATTTTAGAATAGTCTCTTTCAGTGTTCTTATCCCGTGTTGTCATTTCTATGTGAATAGGAATTTGAAGTATGTTTGTTTGGGTAAGACTTGTTAGGATACTGAGGAGAGGAGTGCTCAGGTGTAGAGGGGTCAGGAGGATTCATTCTAGAGGAATGATCCATTGAATCGCTAGACTTGTAATGGGAACCTGCTTTCAGGAAATTTATATCGAGGACTAGGGCATAGGCTTGCCGCTAGTGAGTCCACATTTCTATGAATTAGCTCGTTCCTAAGGTTAGCTCGTAGTCCAGCTATGAATCTAGAGAGAGTTTGTTCTTCACTCTCTTTACCTAAAGCATTGCACCGAATAAGGAAGCCATCAAACTTATCAATATATTCTTGTGTGGATTTATTTGATTGATAAAGTTGGTTCTACGAATCTAGCAATCGGGTGTGGAACGATAACGGTACATATCTCTCAGTGGGCTTTTCTTTCATGGCTTCCCAAGTGGATATGGGTGCCAGGCCTCAGCCTTTGCGGGACATGTTCAAGATTGGTCCAGTGTTGTTGAGCTTTACCCGTCAATTTCATTGTGACAAATTTAACCCTCAGGGCTTCGCTCATGTCAAACCACACAAAGTAGTGGTCCATGGCACAGATCCAATCGAGATAAGTTTGGGATTCTATGTGGCCTTCAAAATGGGGAACGTCAGCCTTAACGTTCTTTTTATATTGTTCGTCAGGGTCACGTTCTTGATGTCGATTATCACGAACATTCCCTTGAGGGATCTAATGATTAGCATGAAGCTCAGGGGCAACAGTTTGATTTAATTCCACTTTCTTAAGCCTCTGATTGATATTGGCAAGAGTTGCTTGAATGACAGCTAGAGTAGCGGAAATATCAGAGTTGTCCATTTCAGGTCGGTAAGGTCTAGGGTTTTTAATTGGGCGATTTGTGCGAAGACGCATTCACCAAAAGTGGAAACTAGGAGCCGTGTGTCCTAAATTTTTTATTTTTATTTTTTTTAATGAATATGAAATGACCTAAAATAAAGATAGAAAAATAAAGATTACACAATCTTAAATGAATGCAAAATTGATGCCTATGATGCAAGAACTAGGGTTTTAAGAACCTTCGCTCTGATACCAAAATAATGTAAAACCAACTCTAAATAGAGAATTTCTAAGAATCTTAAAGGATTAATTTTACCAACATATAATGCGGATCAAAGTTAGAATTTTAAACAATTAATCGGTTTGATGGATTTTCAAGAATTGAATTTAAGTTTAACAAGCCCAATTAATAATTCAGTTCTAATAATCAATAATTAAATTCCTAAGCGTTCTTTAGCCAGAAAATGATTTAATACTAATTTGTACTATAATTATGCAAGTAGAACGCTCAATCTCAATATTTGTGGTCGATAATTAAATTGAATAATATCATAGAGATGATAAAGTAGTGTAACACAAATATTTAAGAATTAGAAGAGTATACCGAGGGTTCGAAGAACTCAGCGTAGATCTCAGGTTGAACAGCAGCGAAGAGCACAGCAATCCAAGAGACAGCAATGGCAGCAACAACTTCAAGAGCAATGGCAGCAAAAGCAAGGAGCTGGCAGGTCTGGACTGGCGGCGAGCGGGTGCGGCGTCGATAGTGGCGACGCAGCGCAGTGTCGGGATGGCGCTTGGGTGTCGACGGGAAGAACGACGACGAGGGGCGTGGAGGTGGAGCAGGACCGGGCGGCGCAATTTGGGGTGGAGGTGAGAGAAGAGTCGACGCTGGTGGGTTTTGGTCGGGAAGGGGTTTGGAGATGTGGGGATGGTCGGCTTCGATATTGGAGGCGAGAGAGGGTAGGGTGGTGACTGGGCTGCGTGAGCAATGGCGTTGGCGGTGGAGTGGCGTCGAAGTGAGCGAGGAGGGGTGGAGGTCAGGTGTATTAGGGTTTCGGGAGTTGGATTCAGGATCAACGAAGAGGAAGAAGGAGAGAGAATGGATTTGGGTTAAATTTAATTCGGATTTTGGAGATTAGGGTTTGGGTGTAATTGATTTGGGGGATTTTTTTAATTTAGGGATAGATTTTAGAGTTTATCACAAACCCTAAAATTGTATTAGGATTTATCACAAACCCTATCAAATTGGATCTCCATTGTATTACACAAAGGAGAAGATGAAGAGCAAAACTTAAACACAATATTTTTTTAAAATCAATAATGGCATACTTTCTCATTAATCCCAAGGCCTATAAGTAGGCTCAAAATACATTTTGATACAAATCTCAAAATATTCTCAGAATCTCAAATACATAAAAAAGAGATTACATATGGCTATAATTGCCAAAAACAAATATGGTACTGAAATAAAATCCTAAACTAAATAAAATTGATGTCCTCATCAATATCCTCATATAGGCTGATACAATTATTGTATATGCAACCCACTCTATCTATGATCTACGTCATTCATCATAAACCCACCTTTGATTGTACACCAATTTGGCATCATTGCACATATGATCCTAGTTATCCTACTTTAGACCTCCACAAAAAATAATCTATGTAGCAACCCGGGTCCGATCAGCTGCTTACGGCCTACGCGCATCTATGCACCCTACACGCCTAAAGAACCTAACCACGATTCCACCACAGGGCATTGCCTCACCAAAAGTGCTATAGCTTTATAGGTAGGCTTCCTATGATATACTACTACTCATCATCCATGATCCTAACCGATATGGGACCAATTAAGATGTTATTGTCACACTAGCATATTCATGCATGCATTCATGCTATGTGACTAACACCATGTACTTACACACATACATCACACACACACACACTAGGCCCATATCATAAATATATATATATATATATATATATATATATATATATAAGCCCACCACCTATCTAAGCCCACCACCTATTATTAATCTAATAGTCCGTATTAACTCTAAGCTCATTATTAGTTAAGCCCACTAACTAATAATTACTATTATTAACCTAAGTCCACTTTAGGGTATTACAATAACCCCTCCTTATGGACTTAGCGTCCTAGCTAAGTTCGGGACCCGCAAATATTTCAGGACCTCCTTTTTAGCCGTTGTGAATCCACATGAATGCCACTACCCTGATTCTGCTAGCGTACTATCTCTGGCCTTCAACCAGTGTATTGTTCTTGGCCTCATCAGTGTGCACACCTATCGTGAGTTCACCATTGGGGTCGAAAATTGGCTCTGCTACCATTTGTAGCGACTCGGTTCCGATTAGTTGCTTACAGGCCTACGCGCATCTATGCGCCCTACACGCCTAAAGAACCTAACAACGGCCCCACCATAGGGTATTGCCTCACCAAAAGTGCTTAACTTTATAGCTACTCTTGGATCATAGGCTTCCAATGATATACTTACTACTCATCACCCATGATCCTAACCGATATGGGACTAAATAAGATGTTATTGTCACACTAGCATATTCATGTATGCATTCATGCTATGTAACTAACACCACGTACTTACACACATGCATCACTCACACACTAGCGGACGCAAAGCTATTGAACTTGGGGTCTTAGCTGAACTAGTGTGAGGGTACATATTCCCATTCCCTCTAACCAAAACAAAGCGGATAACTCCTAATAATAAATAGGCCAAACCTCACGGCATGACCTATGACGAATCCTTCCAAGCTTTCTTGTTACCGAGTCGGTAGAAGGAGTTGACCCGAAATAGGGAGTTTAGCTTAAGACAGAGTTCCGAGTCGGGTTCCAATGGCTATCATACGTGTCATGATCCCCGCATTTTTAACATAAACCACGTTTTCCCTAATTTGTATGCTCTTTTGTTGAAATGGAATGGCCTTCCTTTTTCTTTTTATTTCTCGTGAAGTTATTTTTTGACATATAGTAAATCCGGCCGAAATCAGCATATTTGTGTTTTACTCCCCGTAACTCTTCCTCTGCCAGGCTTGGGCAGAATAGCAGAGCAAGTACGAGTATTAGTAGCATAGCAAAAATGCGTTCCTCGTCATTAATATTTTTGCTTGCGTTAGCGTTAATTGTGGCCTATCGGGAGAATCGATGACTGCATCTTTGATGCACTGCTAGTACATCATCTGAGAATTTTGAGTTAGCTAGTTGTAAATAGCCTTGGGGCTATTTACAAGGGATTAACTCGGATTTACGCCGAGGTATTGACGATGATTCTTAACAAATATCGTAGAACGGAATGTGATAGGATGAGATAAAATGCAATAGAGACAAAGACATAGAACGGGTTACCTACCCCTAACGGTCAAAGCGAGCTCTTTAATTGAACTATTCATTCTTTAATTAATAATCAATCCAATCTCCCTAAGTAGTATTCGAAACTACGACCAATCCAATCTCCCCAAGTAGGCCATTCAATTTCGACAAAAGAGCATACATACCCAAGTTCAATAGCTTTGCGTCCGCTATCCCGATCATTATTTTCCTACCCCCAGACTAACACCACGTACTTACACACATACATCACTCACACACTAGGCCCATATCATATATATATCTAAGCCCACCACCTATTATTAGTCCATATTAACTCTAAGCCCATTATTAGTTAAGCCCACAAACTGATAATTACTATTATTAACCTAAGTCCACTTTAGGGTATTACAATATATTGCCAATTCTCAAGCCTATCTAGTACAAAAAATCCCTTATTAACCAAAAATAGGAACTCCTTTTCAGTTTTAGGCTAGTTGCGTTCTTTGGTTTCAACAATCTGCACCACAACCACACACACAAAATAGAAAGAAAAAAGGAAAGAAGAATGCAAGAAAATAGTATTGTTTGCGAAAATAGTGAAGACATGGAATTGTTCATCGGGAACGATAATAATGCTTCCAATATATGAGATAACAAAAGAAGATATCACTATCTCTCAAAGTTTCATGTATGACTCATTAATTTAATCCCTTGGTAGTTTGAGCAACTTTGTATATCTCATTTATTTTTATATGTAGGTACTAAAATACCCTTTCTCCATTCATCGGATATCTTCTTGGTTATCAAAATTCCATTAAATAATATTGTTAGTCAACCTACTCCTACATCCACAAGACACTTCCAAATTTTAGTGGGTAGATCATCCGGTCCTAAAGCTTTTCTTATTTTTATCCTTCCTAGAGCATTTTGAACCTCTAAGGTCCTAATTTTACGGAAAAATATATGCTCTATATTTAAGTTGCCAACAACTTTTTCATTTAATAACTTCTCAAAGTAATTTCACCATCTTTCCTTAATTTCCTCATCTTTTACTAAGACTCTTGAATCATCGCGCTTAATATACCTACTTGTTTCCAAATCTTTTGTTTTCCTATCCCTTTGTTTAGCAAGCTTGTAGATGTTATTTTCTCCTTTTATTCCTTATTTTATGTATAAATCATTATAAGCTTTTCCTTTTGCATTTCTTACCACTTTCTGAACTTTTTTCTACGGTTTTATGTCTCTCCAAATCCTCTTTATTTCCACTCTTTTGCCATACAGGTTTATCTTTTTTCTCTCACATTATTTTGGACTTCTTCTTTCCACCACCATATTTCTTTAGTTTGCATCCCCCAACCTTTAGATTCTCCAAGTACCTCCTTTGAGATTTCTCTTATGCATGTAGCCATTTTAGTCTACATTATATTTGTCTCCCCTTCCTAATTTCATGACGCTCCTTTAAGAACTTTATCTATAAAAACCTATAGTTTCTCTCCCTTCAAGTTCCACCACCTAATTCTTGGGTTCCTAGTCTCCTTCCTCGCACATATGTGTTTCACAATCTTAAACATCTAACACCATTAGTCTATGTTGTTAGGTTAAACTCTCTCCTAGTATAACTTTACAATCTTTACATGTCAAGCGATCCACCTTTCTTATCCTTTGATCTTAATTTTGACCATTATTCCCTTGTAAGGTATACCTCATAACGCATTGATTTCTCCATTATGTTCTTTTCGAAAGTTATTATTTTTAGTCCATATTTGTAAGATGCTTGATCTCTCCCTTGATATATGAATATAATGCAGCAGGCTGATTCATCTTTGTCTAAATTTATTTGTATCTGCACTCAAATCTATTATCTCTAATAAGAGCTCAGCACTTCTCATGATTGGATTTTGCCTCCACCAATTTGTGCACGTGGACGTCTAATTCAAAGGTGTAATTGATGAGACTGTCATTTAGTTGTTCGCACATAGAATAGCGGTATCGGAGAAATTAATATTTTCCTTCAATAATTAACTCAGTTTTAATATTGGGTCAACCCATTTACCCTATATTAACAATCATTAGTATTTACTTGATATCTCAATATTTTCTTGATATTGGAGGTGAGTTAAAAGAGAAAAATATTTATTTTTGCTCCATTTTTCTAACATGTTCCACATCTTTCATCATGGTTTCCATATCCTAAGGTGTACGCATATAAAAACTCAAAGTGTGGGATGGGTGCTTCTTACCAACGCATCAATTTGTCCAATTTGTCCAATTTGTTTTGTTTTTGAAATTCATTTTGCAACCACTTAAATGAATAAGTGATCTATGACCCGATTTGTTATACTCGTATGAGCTTAGAATATGGACATCAAGATGAGTAATATGGAGTGGCCCACCAAGTGGTTATAATCACCCTATGTACGCAAACCTCCTTTTGTAGATTTAAAGTTCCTACCCATTACGGATATAGATACAAATATGGATCGGTAAACAAAATTGGGTAAATATGTTGAAATCAGATTTGGGAAAATAATAATTTTCTTATTCATGTTTATTCTTTACTGTATACATCTATATATAAGGATTACATTCTTGGAGGAGAAGAAAGGAAATTGAGAGAAGATTGAAGGGTGAAAGATTTGGGGAATCTGTTTCCTATAGATTAGGAAACAGAATATACACATTAGCACTTACTATATTTCAATACTCCCCCTCAAGTTGGTGCATAGATATTGAACATGCCCAACTTGTCAACAAATTTTAAGAAGAGCCGAGTCGAAACTGCCTTGGTGAGGATATCTGCGAGCTGATCTCCTGACTTCACTTTTGATATCTCAATGACTTCCTCATATAATATCTCAATGACTTCCTTCACTTTTGATAATACTTAGTTAAAATGCAGAATATAGAAGAACCAACGAAAATAATGATGAGAGAGAATTGAGAAAAGTAGTTTAGGTATTAAAGAGAAAACAAAGAAAAAATAAAAAAAATTGTATTTTAAAATATGATATGGGTATAAATAAGATTAATTGATGATATATTAATTTCGATGGGTATATAAAAAGTTAATATGGGTATAAATAAGATTAATTAATACTATATTAATTTCGAGGGGTATATAAAAAGTTTAAAGTTTATCAAAAAAAAAATAATAAATAAATATATATAGAGCAATGCTCTATTGCAAACGAGCGTCGTGCAAACGGGGGCCATGCAAACGGGTCATGCAAACGGGTCGCTCGTGGCCATTCGATCAGATCGATCAAGATCTAGCGGACATGATCGCCCCCGCCCGTTGAATGAACCTAGGCCGTTGTCCCGTTGTTGGGAACAACTGCCTAGGTTATAAAAGGCCGTTGTTTCAAGCAACGGCCTAGGTTTGTACTTTTTAGGCTGTTGTTACCAACAACGGTCCTTGGTTCAAATTTGGGAGTGAGTGAGAAAGCGGATGAGGCGAAGAGTTATTTGGGACGACATTCACAAATTACCCCTCATAGTGAGATGGGGATGATGGGCGGGCTTGATCACAGCCATTGATCCAATGGCCAATAATGCCGTCTGCACGGGTCTGTGCAAACAGACCCGTTTGCAATGTAGCATTGCTCATATATATATATATATATATAGGGAAATGTTTCGTTGTGCACTAGGCCTCCGTGTGTACTCGTGTGCACTCGGCCTCCCCGCCTTCGTATCGACGATCCGAACCGTTCACATTAATCGACACATATAAATTAGTCTAAATATGTAAAATTAAATTATTCGAAATTTATTTGCCCATCCATCATGTGACTATAAAAGACAATGATTTTCAGTCATACAATTTTGTAACATTTCAATGGATGGGCAAATGAATTTCAAATGATTTGATTTTACATATTTAGACTAATTTATATGTGTAGATCAATGTGAACGGTTCGGATCATCGATACGAAGGCGGGAAGGCCAAGTGCACACAGAGACCTAGTGCACAATGGAACATTACTCTCTCTCTCTCTCTCTCTCTCTCTATATATATATATATATATATATATATATATATATATATATATATATATATATATATATGCAACATGTCGATAGTCGAACATGTGACCAACCAAGAGACTTTACTTAAGCGAAGGACCAATTGGCCACAGATAGGCTTATGTTAAATGAGAACACAGCTCACTATATATCGGATGTCCGAATCTGATCTGAATTGTTTTCCGGTATCCATACCCAGATCTGGATCCGATTTTTTATGGTTCAGGTATCTGAAACCGGAGCCGACCGGATCTAGATTTTTTATATTTGAATCCACATAAAATTCGGATCGGAAATCAGATCGGATATATTCGTATTCGAGAGCATCCCTATGTATGCTCCATAGTCCATACCATAAAAATCTGATCAATGTTGAAAATGGCGATAGCGTATAACATAGTGTTAGGTCCCGGTAGCGCGAAGCGCAAATAGCGTAACACAATAGCGTAAGCTATGAACATTCTTTTAAAAAAATTAAAATTAATTATATCTAAATTATTATAAATTATAAATAATTTATTACAATCGAGAAAAAGTATCTGAAGTTTAATAATGATAAATACTACATCAAAATGAGACCTTTATAACAATGTTGAAAATGTCGGTAGTGCAAGTGTAGAGCTTAAGCTATCAATAGCGCAAAACGTAAATAACATAACGCATAGCGTAAGCTATGAATTGTTTTTATTTTTTAATTTTAAAATTAAAATTAATTAACTAAAAAATTGTAAAATTCTAAATAATTTCCACACAAAAAAAAAATTGAAGGTTAAAAAATGCTAACAAATATCACCAAAATGAGACTTCAATGTTCAAAAATCAAAACTTAAGTTACAAAGATTAAGAACATACATACAATAAAATGCAACAGAATTGCTAAGTGAATGAAGCAGATTAGTTTTCTTGATTCTAATCAAATACTCATAATTCAAACTTCAAAATCAAAAAAATTAAAACTATGAGATTGAAATGAAGAATCGGAAAACAATAAAGAAAATAAGAGAAATCCTAATAGCTGGGTTGCTAGCTGGAATAAAATAGAATTAAAGAAAAGAAAGAAATACTAAGAAATTCACTGGTAACCGATATATAGTTGTTGGAGTCTTCGCCACTACTTGAAGAAATTGGAGTCCTCATATTGATTGAGTGTCTTGGTGTTGAAAAAAATGATGAAAAGAGGGAAAAAAAGGGTTCGTCACTTGTGTTTATACCTCAACTGTTTAGTAAATAAAAAGATATATTTGTAGCGCAGACTATTTAAATTAACTTACGATGTGCAAATAGCGTGAGCTACACGAAAATAGCGCAGAGCTATGTAGAAAATGAGTTATGCTCATGAGCTTTGTAGCAGAACGGATAGAGTTAGGTTATATAACGAGCTATTTCAAGCTTCATAGCACGCTATTTTATACATTGAATCTGATATGTCCTGTACAGGATTTGTGTGTAGTGTCCAAAATCTTTTCTCTTAGATGGGTCAGGACTATAATTCAATGTATTTATGCATTGGACCTGGAAACCTTAGGGCTAATACATGTTGTGCACTCAATTGTTATTTCCCTTTTGTTATATGTGGGTTTTGGGGGTTTGGTTCGTTATTCTATCTATAGTAAGTGCTTTGCTGATCTCTAGAGGTTTTCTATTGGAAATCGGACTTGCCTACTTTATCGTTTACTTCCCACGGCATCGGAATCATCTTTGAGCTGGATCATAAACCATGTTTCCCCTATCATTTACAATTGCAGAGGCTGAAATGGAGTTTACATAATCTGGTCTACGCAGGTAGTTGTGTGTTCGGAAAGAAGAAGGGGTAAATATTCTGCAGATGAAACAGAAGAATTAGAGAAGAGCTGTAGTAGTAATTATATTCTATCAAGAAATAAAACTATGTATGCCAAAATTTACGAGCCCTGTACATAGTTATAGCAAAATTCTTCCAAAATACATAGTAAGATACTGAAATATATCCTGTCATGTATAAAAGATTTAATCAAATCTTAAAGATGCTGCTAAATGCTAAATCAAATCTTCTATACATCCTGTGATTTACATTTCTTTGATCTCTATCAGCTAATAGTCGTTGTTAGACCTTTTTTGCATATTATCTAATGTACCTTGGGACTTCTTGGATTATTATTTCGTGAAAATTTGATTAGCTGTCCCTTCATGGTATTTGAAAATATTATTGTTTTTGTCATTCTATCATTTACTGAATCATCGATAATTTCATGTTTGTGGGAATATGTTCCTTATATTTCCTCTCTTGAGGTCAGAACTGGTAGCTGTGGGATGACTACCTTCTGCAGTTGTCATTTTGATAACTCTCACCCTTTCTATGTTCTTCATTTATGAAACAGAGATTGGGTTGGGACTGACTGGGTTCGGGATATTTTTCACATTCCTGGGTATTGTATTGCTCTTTGACAATGGATTTCTGGCCATGGGGAATGTGAGCTTTGACCTTTTCTCTTTCAAGCAGTTGATTTTCTTCTCTGAAAAGATAATGCATGCCGCATACTTAACCATCCATGTTCGCCTTTGCATATCATCAGATCCTCTTCCTGTCTTGAGTTACGCTGACTATTGGTCTGAAATATACCATGCGGTTCTTTACCAGGCCTAAGTATTACAAGGTGCCGACTTCATGATTATATTTTTCTCCTTTATTTATAAATAAATAAAATTATGAAGCTTGTTGGTCCATTTTCTTTGTCCAACTAGCATTTCATTTATTTTGGGCAGGGCTAGGTCTCTTTTGGAGCTGGCTTTCTTCTGGTCCTATTTGGATGGCCCGGCATTGGCATGATCTCCAAGGCTTATGGTTTTGTGGTTCTTTCCAGGTTTGTTTCGTAACCTGTTTTTGCTGTTTGTGATGACTGTCTAGTGTCTGCAAGGAAAAAGCAAAAGTACAATCAGATTAACTAGCTGGAGCACCACTTACTGTGAAGGTATTATATCCTGACGTAACTATGATAAAACATCTTTTGCTTGTTTGCTTTTGGGCAGTGGCTTCTGGCCTACTATGGCTGTTTTCTTGCAGAGGCTTCCTGTCCTCGGTTGTCTATTTCGGCAGCCATTTGTGACATCAGTGAGTACATAAAGACATTAATGTGGAACAGTTTGTCATTATGCCCAAAATCTTAGACTGAATGCAACCTTTTTTTTCTTTCTATCCTCGTGCAGCTATTTGATCGTCACATAGGCAAAAGAGCAAGTGTAGAAGTCCCAAGTTCATAGAATCATACAAAAATGAAGATGGAATTTTAGAAACTTGCTGCAGACACACATACAACATGTACTGTATACAGGGAACCCCTCTGTAAGATAGCACTGATTTTTTTTTTTTAATGTAAATAGCACTGAAATTTTAGCCCTCTGGATTGTTGGTTCAATTTTAGTGCATATATTCTTCCATGCTTGCTGGTATATTGATTCAAAATCCAGCTCATTCTTTGTATAACCTTCCTTTAGATTTTTAATGAGGTAAATAATAGCAAACTGTCATATAAATTGACACCTACAATTGCTGAATACATAGATTCCTGCATTCTTATGCTGGACAAGCTGTTTGTAAATTATATTTTCCAATTATCTTCTCTGGCATTAGCAATGTTGCAGTGGTAATACTATCAGTAGTTGCAAACGGAGAAAGTATTTTGTTAAATTAAGCTACATTTGTTACTTAATACCATTAGTAGTATTAGGCTATTAGCCATCTATCTCGCCAGACCCTTAGAAAAACCTACGTGTCGGCAACTAATATTTAATAATATGGAGAACTGTGGCTTAATGTATGAAAAAACGGATAATAGCTTTGTTTGAAGACAAATGCAAGAAGAGTAAACCAGGGAACTAAAATCATCAAAGAACAAACTGTTAAAATGAACTTAAATTAATGGTTCGAAGTTATACATTATTGAACTTTCTTCCTATTTTCAAAAATCGAATGGCCCCATCGCTATCTTACTATTATAACTTCCGAAGATTTGCACGAAATTGGCCCTATCCAGGAATTTACGCACGGGGCAATGCACATGTATTTTTTCCTCTGTATTAAGCATACATTTTGAATTAGTCAACATCATTAAATAGTGGTTAGCAATTAATTTCCTATGCTGCTTAGAAATGGTAAAGAAAACCACATATAACTCTAGTGTTAGAAAATTTAAAAGTGGTTCTTCATATAAATCTAGTACTAGAAACTTGAAAGCTCAGGTACTTTGTTCACACAACTGTTCGTGCGTGTGTTTTGGCTGCTCGTAAGCCTTTCTGCGACCACTGTTACAGTTCATTTAAGGCCCATTTGAATAACTAACTGCTAGTGATGATGATAACTCATCCCATGTGATCATCATGTTGGCCATTAGAATCTGCATAGGCAATCTCAATTGCATGATCAAAAGGATCATGATAATGTTGAGATTGAGATTTGGTTTTGTTTAATATTTGAGAATGAAGAAAGGGAAGAAATGAAAAAGTAATTGAGATATGAAAGGGCAAGGGTACAAATGTAATTTAATAATTCAAAGTTAACGGAATGACTTAAGTTAACGGATGAATGGGTATAATGTATTTTTTCAAACGTTATATGGCATTTTGTACTCAGCCCAAAGGTTGGTGATGAGGACATCAAATCTGTTTGTTTTATTTTGAGATTTATCAATATGTAGTTTATTTGAGAGATTTGCTTTAGATTTAAGAGATATGTTTTAAATTTGTTTGAGATTTATTTTGAATTTGTTTTGAGCCTATATATAGGCCTTGAGAATAATGAGAAAATATGCTAATCTTGATTAACAAAATTATTGTGTTGAGTGATTGCTCTTCATCCCTCTTTTTTGTGTGAGACAAATGAGAGAATTATTAGGGTTTGTGATAAACTCTAAAACTACATCCAAATCCTCAAATTAAAAGAAAAGAAAAATCTCAAAACCCTAATCCCCAAATCCAACTCAAAGTCACCCTAATCCATTCTCCTTCTTTCTCTTGCATCCCGAAACCCTAGCTCCTCAACGCCATCGTCTTCCCCGTTCGCCCCTCCACAGACCCTCCTTTACCACCCGCCCTTATCGCCCTCGCTTCCACCTTCAACTGCCCAACCCCCGACAGCCTCGTTGACCAACCCGCACCCTCACTGTTTCTCCATCGTCTTCCCCGTTCGTCGCCATTTCCTCGCCCCCTACCGCGATCCAACTCCTCATCCAAACCCCGAACTCATCTCCTTCCCTCCTTCCCCTCGTCGACGTCTCTTCCCGATCGCGAACACCTCTACACCTCCGCCGCTGCCCTCCACCGCCGTCAACCGTCGAAGCCCTGCAGTCGCATCTTGCTATCCCGCTGCTCCTCTTTGAAATTACACACAATCTGCCACCCTGGTAAACTCTTTCCTCTTCTTAAATATTTGTGTTACTGTTTTTTCATCTCTATAATATTATTTGATTTATCTGTCGTCTACAAATATTGAGAGTGTGTGTTCTACTACCATATTAGTGTACAAATCTTTATTGAATATCTTACATGCTAAGAACGATTAATTATTATTGTTGATTGATAGAATTGAACTTTTAGTTGAGCTTGTTAAACTATTTCAAATCTTAAAAATCCATCAAACCAATTAATAGTTATATTTTCTAACTTAATCTGCATTACATGTTGGTAAATTTAATTCTTTAAAATTCTTGGAAATTCTCTATTTAGGGTTAAGTTTACATCATTTTGGTATCAGAGCAAAGAATCTTAAAACCCTAGTTCTTGCATCATTTAGTCATAATTTTTGCATTCATTTAGGATCGTTTAGAGTCTTTTTATTTTATTTTCTTCATTCTTTTAGATCACTTTAGATTAAATTTTAAAAATATATTAAAAAAATTTAAAAAAGTAATTAAAAAAAACTTATGTGCATTTAGGACACGTCTTTCCAAATTTCAGCAAACACACGACCTATAGTTTTCCACCGTTGGTAATGCGTCTTCGCAGCACCATCACATATCCTGAAGTGCCTTTCTTGTCTCTCCGAAACCACCCAATTAGGAACTCTAGACTTTCGCGAGCCCCTCCCCGAATTGAGATGGACAAAGTCTGATATTTTTGCTACCCTAGCTGCCATTCAAGCAACTCTTGTCAATATTAATTAGAGGATTGAGAAAGTGGAATTGAATCAAAATGTTGCCCCTGAGCTTCATCGTTAGATCCCCCAAGGGAATGTTCTTGACGATCGACGTCAAGAACGTGACCCTGACGAACAATACAAGAACAACGTCAAGGCTGACGTTCCTCACTTTGAAGGCCGTATGGAACCTCAAGCTTATCTTCATTGGATCCGTGCCATGGACCACTACTTCGTGTGGTTTGACATGAGCGAAGCCCTAATGGTTAAGTTTGCTACGATGAAATTGACTGGAAAAGCTCAACAACACTGGACCAATCTTGAATACGCCCACAGAGGCCGAGGCCTGGCACCCATAGCTACTTGGGAAGCAATGAAAGAGAAGCTCACTAAGAGATATGTGCCCCTATCTTTCCACACCCGAATGCTTGATTCGTGGAATCAACTCTATCAAGAAAGCAAATCCACCCAAGAGTATGTGGATAAGTTCGATGACTTCCTCATTTGGTGCAGCTTTAGGTAAAGAGAGCGAAGAACAAATTCTCTCTTGGTTCAGAGCTGGATTACGAGCCAGTCTTAGGAACGAGCAAATTCATAGAAACGTGGATTCATTGGCAGCAGCTTATGCTCTTGTCCTTGGTATGGATTTCCTTACAGCAAGTTCTCCCTACAAGTCCAGCGATTCGAGAGATCATTCCTTTTAGAATGACCTCTACTGAGCCTTCTAGAACTGATCCCCCCTCTTCTCAGCACCTCAACAAACCTTACCCAAGCAAGCCTATTTCAAATCCCTATTCACTTAGAAATGACAACATGGGTAACAACACTTAAAAAGACTATTCTAAGATTGATCTTATCACTAAGCGCTATAAATACAAAGGGATACAGCCATGTTGCTGGCAACTGTCCCAGCCCAAATAGGAACAATATAGTAGAGAGTACCACTGTCATCACTAATGAGCCCGACAATGAGTTTACCTATGAACCTTATGTAAGTGATGACTTTGATGAAGGAGAGGATAATCAGCCCGTCTACTGTATTCGGTTGATCCTATCACCTCCATTAAATGTACTTGAGTCACTCATTCCTTTCCAAGTCACTTGGCAGCCTATAATTTTTATCCTTGTGTTAGAACATCCTAGAGTCATAGAGTCTGCATCCACATTTGCATATCGCATTCATGACTTGCATAGAGAATTTTTCAAAGAAATTAATGAAAATAATTTTAACTACAAGTTAATAGCAGATACTAGAAGAAAATTTAAAACTTTTGATATTGGTGACGAAGAGAAGGTTCGGATTCATTCAGAACAGTTTTTAGCTGGATCCGTTAAGAACTTGAACTTACGTGTTGCATTCTCATTTAAGATTCTGCATAAAATTAATAATAATGCCTATGTCATTGACCTTCCTAAAGGTTTTGGCATAAGTAAGACTTTCAATATTGAGGATCAAGTATTCTATGAAGGCCCAAAATTTAACCTTAGAAATTCTCTTATAGATGAGCCTATCTTGCGGCCTAATGGTGAGATTTCCACATTTTCCCCTTTATTTGATACTACTTACCCACCGAAAGACAAATTGAATAATATTTTAGATGATCAGATAATCTCTACCATAGATGATGGTATTCATAGGTTTTTGGTGAGGTAGAGAACAAGTCGAAGGCGGATGACACTTGGAGTGATAATGAGGAACTCCCACACTTGGATCCAGATATTTTGGAGCACTATGACAGGATCACTGGTTTTGACTCAATTGAGTCGAGCCCTCTCCCACCCGGAGAGAATGATGAGGACATCAAATCTGTTTTATTTTATTTTGAGATTTAACAATATGTAGTTTATTTGAGAGATTTATTTGAGAGATTTGTTTTAGATTTGTTTGAGATTTGTTTTGGATTTTTTTAAGTCTATATATAGACCTTGAGAATAATGAGAAAATATGCTATTCTTAATTAACAAGGTTATTGTGTTGAGTTATTGCTCTTCATCCCCCTTTATTCTGTGAGTCAACTAAGAAAATTATTCGGGTTTGTGAGAGATCCTAATAAAATTTTAGGGTTTGTGATAAACTCTAAAACTACATTCAAATCCCCAAATTAAAAGACAAAAAAATCCCAAAACCCTAATCCCCAAATGCAACTCAAAATCAACCTTAACCCCTTCTCTTTCTTCTTCTTCCTCTTGCATCCCGAAACCCGAGCTCCTCGACGCCGTCGTCTTCCCCGTTCGTCCCTCCACCGACCCTCCTTCACCACCCGCCCTCATCGCCCTCGCTTCCACCTTCAACTACCCAACCCCTGACAGCCCTCGTCGACCAACCCGCACCCTCATTGTTTCCCCTGTCGTCTTCCCCCGCTCGTCGACATCTCCTCACCCCCTACCGCGACCCAACTCCTCATCCAAACCCTAACCTCACCTCCTTCTCTCCTTCCCCTTGTCAACGTCTCTTTCCGACCGCGACCACCCCTTCACCTCCGCCGCTGCCCTCCACTACCGACGACCACCGTTGTCAACCGCCAAAGCCCTGCAGCCACATCTTGCTATCTCGCTGCTCTTTTTCCTCAATTACACACAATCTGCAATCCCTGTAAACTCTTTCCTCTTCTCAAATATTTGTGTTACTGCTTTATTATCTCTATAATATTATTTGATTTATCTGTCGCCCAAAAATATTGAGAGTGTGTGTTCTACTAGCCTATTAGTGTACAAATTTTTATTGAATATCGTACATGCTAAGAACAATTAAGTATTATTGTTGATTGATATAATTGAACTTTTGATTGAGCTTGTTAAACTATTTCACATCTTGAAAATTCATCGAACCAATTAATAGTTATAATTTCTAACTTGATCTGCATTGCGTGTTGATAATTTAATCCTTTAAAATTCTTGGAAATTCTCTATTTAGAATTAAGTTTACAGTTGGGGGTACTTTGGTTTTTGCACTTTATTTATTAGACGCTTGGATTGAGACAATTAAAAGAGATACCATAATATCAACACGACATAAATTAGAGAAGAAATTGATTCATCAGACCACGATTGGGGGTGAAGTTCATGGTTTTTGTTGTTCGTCATCGTCATAGATAGTTATATTAGAAATTAGGTGGATAGTTACTTGCTTCTCCATCTCATTCCTATTTCGTCAAAATTGTGATGCCCTGGTTCATTCTTGTTTTAGAAATTTAGTTTACATCTTTATTCTAGACATGAATGAAAAAGTCCAATTTATTTGGTGCATGACCCAGCCTTTCAAAATAATAACCAAAACTTGTGTACTAATTGTTCTGTTTTAGGACAGCAACATAAACACCTATAACCTATCAATTAAATTGGGATTCCAGTTTGAACTTGACATCTTTATTGTTCAGTGACTGGATTGTGTTTAATAGAGAATGTAGACATTATTTATGTTTTGAAGTTTTGTTGTGTGGAATACTTGCAATTGCTATTTAGGTACAATGTTTGACCATTTCATTTAAGATGTGATATATATTTTCAAAACTGTTTTATCTTCATGTAGATGATTAGTATTACTTATTATAATTGGCATCTCGGACTACGTTTTCCCGATAATATGAAGGAAAACGCTTGTTTCACTTTAAGAGGTGTTATATAGTTTGTTCTATAATTTAAAGAATATATTTGTATTACTTTAAGGAGTTATGAAAAAGGCATATGGATTGCTAATTTTACAAAAGAAACCGTACAATAAGGTATATTTGGTTTAATGTAATTGACATTGTTGTGTCGCACCAATTTTCACAAGTTGTAAACGGATCTTAGCTCCAGTAGGAACAAGATACCCTATTCTACTTTATTAGGTCTTTGGTTCGAAATCCATTATACATTGCAATCGATGACAATTTTTTCGAACAAAACCTATAGAGGAAAAATAATTAGGTCAACAACCATCCAAACCACACCCAGTCAAGAACCCTGTGCAATTGGATCTCTGCGAAGTCATTAACGCTCGACATGAAAGGACAGGCCTCCTTCAGTGCCTAGACGAGAAGCATTCATAGGATGGCGGTTCTCACTCGGAACACCATAGGAGCCAAATGAGTCCTTCCCCCCAACAGCAGAAGTCCCTCCAGAAGCCTTCTCCCAGGGGACGAATATGCGAGAGAAGCTCAACCCTAGTCAGTCGGGAAGCTCCCAGGAACAGTAAAGAAGAGGAGATGCTCGTGTTTTGGGCTGAGTTCCACGACTTCACTAACCAAGTCCTTAGGGCTCTCCAAGGTGCCCCGAACAAAGATCGCTCGGTGAGTGATTTGCACCCTAGAACCCTCCAAGAAGAGGAGTGTAGCGGGTCAACTCGATCCGAGCGAGAAGATGTGGTCTCCACTGTCTCTGTGAAATGGAGAACCACCTCGATCAGATCAGCCAAGAGGTGTGTAACTGGAGCGGAGGATACCATCCTATCCGACCTCCCTTCACTAAAGATCCTTGAAGCCTTCGTCCCATAGAACTTCAAGCCTCCCACCTTTGGGTCATATGACGATGAAGCCGACCCTGCAGATTACATCGAGAATTTCAAAACTCTTATAATGATCCACAGAGTCTCCGACACACCCCTCTGCAAAACTTTACTGACTACTTTGATGGGATTGGCATGAGAATGGTACTTATGTCTCCCTCTAAGGTCTTTCTCCCCCTTTGACCAGCATGAGGAACTTTTCCTTACACAGTTCGTCTGTAGTCGCAAAATCGAGAAGAAGAGTGCTTCTCTGCTGGAATTGAAGCAGAAGGCAAGGAACCCCTTAAGGACTTCTTCAGATGTTTCACTGTCGAATCCTGGTCTATCTCCACACTTGACACGACAATGGTGACTGCGGCATTCCGACACAACGTCCAGGATACTTACGTCAAAGAGTCTCTGGCTAAGAAGCCTCCTCAGGACTTCTTCGAGCCATTGAAAAGATGTCAGAAATACATTAGAGCTAAGGAGGTTCTTCATCCTCAAGACCAAAGTGAGCCTTCATTCGGAAACAAGCGAAGAAGTGTGAATGATGAGGGGCCTAAGAAATTCTAGAAGGACGGGCCCGGCTAGCACAGCCCACCTCCGGTTCCTTGCTTTGACAAATTCACCATTCTCAACACCAACATATCAACAATCCTTATGGAATTTGAAGGGAGACGAGCTACTCCGCCCCCTCCTAAGATGAACCTAGCAAATAGAAGGAGGGATAAGATTTGATGGTGCCACTTCCAGAAGGACCATGACCATGCTACATAGGAGTGTCGAGCTCTCAAAGATAAAATCAGAGCTATTATTCGTCACAATCACAACTCTAAGTACACCCAAAGGATAAGGTCGAACCTCCATCGGCTTGAGTAGCCAAATAGTGTGCAGAGAAAGATCCCAAGGCCCAAGACTCAGATCTTTTGGCCACTCTCCATTCCATCCATGGAGATCCTATGGGAGGGAAGTTCAACTCTTCCCGAAAGAAGTTCATCAGAGAGGTCAACTCGGTGCACAACATTTGGATTTGGAGAGTGGAAGATTACTACCGGTGCTAGATTGGTGGCAAAAAGGAAAACGTGTTGGCACGTTGTACCTACAAAGAAGAGATGATTCGGGTGAAATCATTGTAACGATATCAACAGGTAATTCTCCTTCTATCTTATGGCATGTCAGGTTGGGGTATTTTGGTGAAAAATATGTCAAGCAGCTTTGTTTTAGAAATTTTCTACCAGGGCAGAAGAAAGTTGAAATGGATTTCTGTGAGAATTGTATGATGGGTAAACAAAAGACAGTTGAGTGTGCGTGATAAGAAGCTTGGTAAGATAGAGTTGGTACATTCAGATGTATGGGGTCCAGGTCAAGAATTTTTTTTTGGTAGTAAGAGATACTTCGTCACATTCATTGATGATGCTATTAGGAAAGTTTGGGTTATGGCAATTCATTTAAGTCTGAGGTGTTTGAGACATTCAAAGCTTGGAAGGCTAGAGTTGAAAATGAGACGGATTGCAAGGGGAAAATACTAAAATCAGACAATGGTGTTAGTACACAAGTAAAGAGTTAAATGACTATCTGACACATGAAGGTATCCAAGGAATCATAACAGTTCCTAGAACTCCATAGTTGAATGGAGTAGCAGAAAAAATAAAATGCACGATACTCGAAAGGGCTAGATGCAACACGATACTTGAAAGAGCTAGATGCATGAGACTTCATGTGGGTCTTCTTATCCATCTTTGGGCAGCTACAATGGATACAACAATGTACTTGATCTACCGTTGCCCGTCTAGTGCCCTTGATGTGGGTATACCTCAAGAATTATGGTAAGGTAAACATGATAATTATTCACATTTGCGAGTTTATGATTGTATGGTTGTATTGCATATTCCCTAATTGTCAGGGAAGAAAGAGAGAAATTGGATTCAAAATTCAGTAGGTGGCTTCTTGGCTACAACGACGATGAGTATGATTACATGCTTGGGATTTTGGGAATAACAAGGTCATTCGCAGCAGGAATGTGGTCTTCAATGAAGAGCTCTTGTACAAAGACAGGTACACAGGTCAGGGCAATACAACAGGTTCAGATCAAGATTCTGATTTAGATTTATATTTAGATTCAGATTCAAGTTCTGAAAATGGTCCCAGTGGTGGGGCCCCTATAGTACAGTAATAGGTACAGAGATCATTGGTAGCAGTGAAGGCTCGGGAGGAGCCAAATGAGATTGAGTAGGATATTCAAGACGAACAGGTACAACCATAGTCATTTAGAGATCCTGAACCGGTCAGTAAACCGGTACCTGCTTTGAGAAGGTCAATACGAAAGAGAAGACCGACAGTGAAATATGATCCATCTACCATCACAGTTCACAAGCATGTTCTGTACACAGATTCAAGCGAGTCAGAGAAGAGGTCTTGAAAGATAGTGCTCGGATTCAATGGAAATCTACCATGAAGGATAAGATGAACTCCTTAATACAGAACCAAACCTGGGAGTTAACCAAGTTACTTGCAAGGAAGCGTGATCTTATGAACAAGTAGATTTTCATAATCAGGTTTGAAGCAGATGGTAGCAAGAGGTACAAGGAGAGACTTATTGTTAAAGTTTTTTTGTCAAAGAGAAGGTGCTGACTAGAGTGAAATCTTTGCTCTAGTTATGAAGATGACTTTAATCAGTGTTGTTGCTTATTTTGGTGTGGGAGCAAATAGATAGTGAGTTTATGTTTTGAAGGAAACTACTAAAGATCTAACCTTTG
Source organism: Hemerocallis citrina (assembly GCA_017893485.1). NCBI lineage: Eukaryota > Viridiplantae > Streptophyta > Magnoliopsida > Asparagales > Asphodelaceae > Hemerocallis > Hemerocallis citrina. The sequence goes on along the minus strand of CM030360.1, from coordinate 133,621,869 downwards.
ATCGTCATTGTAAAAAGTGGTTAGAGCTCATGAGATTGGATCTGGATCGTTGAAAAAGCACCTTGATCTGAATTCGTGGTTGTTGACGTGGCTGATGAACCTGCAAAAAGCCTAAAAGACCGGGGATGGCCCAGACGACAGATCCTCCGACGCTCAAGTCAGAATCAGAGAGAGAAATTGTTGATTACCTTTTGACTAAGGGAGGGGGAGGGTATTTATAGACTTGAGAAACAGTTAGGGGATTGATATGAATATGTTATCTCCTGTTGATTCTCCCCTTTAAGAGATAGAAACTGTTACTCTTTTGATAGGGACAAGAGATTTGACTTACGGTCCTCATAGGTTGGGTGTCTCTCTTGGTGGGCCCAATCGCTTTTAATGAGCTTGAAAATGGCCCATGTCTTGTTAATGAGCCTGAATAAGGTCCGGACCTGTTAGAAAGGCCCGTAACTGTTAATTTCATGTAGAAACTTTAAGATCTGTGCTGGAATTGTACGGCTTGTTTGAACTTGTTGTTTGCGCCCATCAAGTTTGTAGAGACAACTTTAAGACGGAGTGGACATAGAGCTTGTCGTTTTTGCCCAACAATTTTGTAGAGATGACTCTGAGATTGAGTTGGATGCTGAACCTGTTGTTCGTGCCCAGCAGGTTTTGTAGCACCCCGAATTCCTAATACTGGAACTCGGAACATAATCCTGAATCTTACTTCAAATGAATCCAAATGCAGAAAAATCACAGGAAATTAAAAACTTTTATTACATCAAAATATTATTACAATGTCCAATGATTACAAGATTTACAATAAATTATTACATCATGAATGTACAGTAATATTGGACGGTAAACTTCTACTTGGATGCTTCCTACGGCTTGAGTTTTTCCACGCTCTCCACGATAAGGTAGTCCTGCAAATTCACCAAACTGTGGGGACATCAATTGAATGTTACTGACGCAATGCTGATGAAACTAGCGACTCCAAAACTTCAACAAAAGAAATATTGATGCAAAAGAAAAGTGTTGCCAAATCAAGTGTCGGTGTATGCCATGGCCTAAATCTAACGCATACACTATGCACACCATGCTCCTAGAGCTAATGCACGCTTGATTGGAGATATATGCATCCCATACTACACATTCCCTAACCAAACGACGTTCTTCAATTGTTGGGGTTCGATCTCCCGCCATGCATCCTACTCTTGTGCTCTCTCTTGTCTCTGATACTCTAGTGACGATGAGGTTGCAATCGTTCGACTTACTCCAGTCGCTGCCACACTAGTGGTGTTCATTACCTTATATTTTACCCACTATTCCCGGGGTCGCATTCACACGGCTTACTCCGTCGCGGCTAAAATCCATAGTAGGTTGTAGAAATTTTGCCTCCTTGAACCTCACCGAAAGCTGATGTACGGACACTAGGGCTCCTCGCCGTTGACGTTATTTTAGAGCCCCCACAGAGTTCACTCACCGGACAGTCTCTAAGTCCTCTGCCCGCATTGATCAACATAGGACTTGACAAATATTAGGGTTTCCCCATCTTTCCACTGCCCTTACCCTTACACTAGACAAGAACTTGCAGTCGAGACGATGCCACTCGAAACCTCCTCAAAGGTTGTTAGGACATAAAGGCACTCATACCGAAGACAATAGAGTCCCCATAGAGTCCACTCACAGGGCAATCCCTAAGTCCTCTATCCGCATTAAACAAACCAAGAATTCGGCCAGGCGTGAAGACGCCATGCGCCCCCCTGACAGGAGAACACAACACCCGCTAGTGCCTGTCCTTACATTCAACAACGACTCGAACACAACCAAACCCAAGGGACTAGTGCTAATCCACTCTTTGACCAAGATTAAGAATAAGGTTAATTATACGATTACTAGCTTTTTATTTGCTTATCTGATTCCCTTAATCCCATGACTAATTCGGCTCTAATCCTCTTTTTCATTAACTCATTGGAGAAGTTAGAATTATTAGGTGAGTCTAGGTCTATTTCATTTTAACCAATTATCTCTTAGTTAGGCAATCTACCAACTTTCCATGTCCCAATTTAGTTACAACATTAGTTTATTATGAAAAACCTAGTTAAGTTCTACTCGTAGGCTCTTCTAGTTAATCATTTTTCCATAATTTGAACTTAACCTGTCCCACAACAGGGCTCAATCTAGCCCTCCAATCTGGCCGAAGGGTTGTCGCGCCTCAGCCCATACTTGGCCCAAACAAAAGATGAACCGACTCTGTCGAACGCCACAACCGCCATCTATGCTTGGAGTTCGATCGCAACCTCGGCCCGACCCAAACACGTTGCTCCCGCTAACCTTCACGCTCCACGGTCATTGACAAGTGGTAGCACCAAACACAACCATGGAATCCTTCATGAATGGTGAGCACGTCAGTGCATGAATCGTCTCCTCCAACGCGTTCGATGCAACCCGGAGTCCTTCTCTACCTGTCTAGATATACCAACAGGACTTAACCTAACCCTAATTAACCCCCATTCGCAGTCAGCCAACTGCCAGTCTCCATCTCCACCGTCGCCATTTCCATCGCCAGTGACCCCCCTGCCATCATCGACCTCCCCTTGCCTACACTGCAGATCTCCGTCGACCACCGAGCCCTCTCGCTACCATCGACTGCCCCTGTGCCGATGACTCACCCTCATCTCCATCCCTGTCAACCTCCTCACCTCGCCGTCCTCCCTTCCTCTGTTAAAACAGAGCGCCGTTGCCATCCACCGTCCCTAAGACTCCACCGCTGCCGCCCTCCACCATCCCGTGACCCATCGTCGATCACCCCCGCAGTCCCCAACACCGCCATTGCCACCATTGCCGCAACCAGTATCCTGCCTCTCGCCCTCGCGACTCGAGCCGCCATCGCTGTTGATGGGTCGCTGTTTACTGTTGCCGTTTGCCACGTTGTCGTTTGTCGTTCTTAATTCTGATGTTGCTGTGATTGTTGTGCCTCTTGCTATGTTGCCTTACCATGTGTGTTTCCCGTGTTTTTCTTTTCTTTGCACGTGTTTCCCCGCCGATCACACATTGTTGTGGTTGCGCGTAGGTTGCACGTGGTTCCGCCATCGCTCGTCTCGCTTCCATTCACCATCTCGTAAGGCAAGTATCTTGTACGAATCTCTTTTGTTTCCCGGTACAAGCACTTTTTTGAAATACCGCAAGTAGATCTTCATTGTGACTCGTTCTTCATGTTTTACCCATTGATGATCTTGACCCTACCAGTTTGATTTGTTTCTATCAATTCCAAAATCGTAAAGGATCACAAACATTTCGTTATTACACCCATTACACAAACATGAATTAGATCTAGATATTTGTCTATATGAATGCATGTCCATGAGTCACTATGAGTTATAGATGTTTTGTTTGTATGTTAGACATGTTAGTAATGCTTCCCTCTTAATGAGTTTGAGAATAGACATGGCGTGCGGATTGAATACCCGTTGAGTTCTGATTTGCATTACACATCAACTTAGATCCATCGTAGTTACTAATTATGTTATAATTCATGCAAAAAGAAAACTCATTTACTTCTATCCTAATTTGGCATGACAAATCAAACCCTATTAATGTCAGAATAATAACTAAGTTTGTGAATATGAAAGGTAGTTCCTTGTTTCTAGTTTCCATAACTTTTGACGGGTCTAAAATCCGATCTGTAACTTGTGAGATATCACACTTATAATACTGTTGTGTCGAAATTTTCAGATTTCTGATTACAAGATTTTGGCATGAATTGTTTATTAAAATAGATGCCAACAGTAAGATTTAGACTTGATATTATTCTAGATATGACTAGACATGATTAAGAATCACCCTAAATTTTTGTAAAATTATTTGATAATCTTTTTGACTTAATATATTGATACAAACATGATTATAAATTTGTTGGCTGCATGCCTGTTCAGTAAAGAACCTCAGTTTTGACCTGAATTTATTTGTCATTGATTAAACTTTATTGAATGAGAATTGTATCTCTGTGTGTCTGGAATCCAGAACATCTAATGATTTTGCAATTCAATTTACGAGTTACAAGATATTCAGATTTTCGTACAGTGACGTCTGAATTCTAGAATGCAGTCTAAAATATACAGATGTCACTGTATGAAAATTCAGTCTAAAATATTAAGAATTCCAAAATTCTTAATTAGATGAAACAGTAGATCAATTTAAGTATTAAAATCTGAGATTAATTACACTGATATTTAACACTGTTAGGAGTTTAAATATGATTTTTATGAAATTATTGAATGATTTTGCAAGTTACTTTTGTTATGAGTATTTAACTCTTACCTGCTGCCTGGACATGTAATCTGTAAAGAATAAGAATTTGAACCTAGTTTCTGTGATTTTTATATATCGTGTGTATATGCGCTGGAACCGGCAGAGAGTCTAGTTTCTAAAACTTCTGACGGATCTAGATTTTGTTTTTTTGTAGCAGCAGAAATTTCAGTTTTAGTGCAGCAACATCATGCTATCCAGAATTGGAGTTCTTGTTGTTTCAATGTTTATAATTTTGTTTATGACACCCAAACATATTTTTCGCCCAGTCTGAACCTGTTTTCTGTTCCTGTCATGTTTACCTGTCCCTGTTTGTGCACATTCATGTCTGTTTTGGTAAAAGGAATAAGTAATCAAGTCGGAGCTTAAGGGAAAGATTTGGTAGTGAACAATATAGGTAAGTGTACTCGGCGGGGGACTCATGTTTTCCATTTGTTATCTGTTTATCTATTTATATGATTCCTGACTGCATTCTTCCCTATAGGAAGGTTTACTCGGGAGGGGGGCCCATAGATCTCATCTATTTGCATGAATTCATGATTACATGATTCATGTGTCTGTGTATCTGTTTATATGATGCTTGAGTACATGGCCCTATAGAATCCACCACTTAGTCTAAACGCAACTTGTTTGTATGCAACAACCATGTGGTATGGGATGCATGGGTGATGCATTAGTTAGGATTAACTATAAGACTTAAGAATAAGTGTTTCACTTATATATTCTTGTCACCTGTTATCTGTTACCTGATATCTATCACAAGTTTACCTGTTATCTGTTACTTGACATCTGTTACAAGTTTACCTGTTACTTGTTATCTGATTCTGTTATTTGATTCTGATTCTGTTTACTCGCTTATTAGTTTATTTGACTCTATTTATCTGTTACATTCCTTTCATGCTATTTCCTATACTCTTGATTCTTGTTTCCTGTTTCGCATTCTGTTTACCTTGTTCCTGTACCCCTTTTTGCTTGTGCTACTTGCGGCCCGTAACTTGCACTAACGGGAAGATATATTTCTCTATTTCTTTGTTTCTTTCAAATGATAAATGTACAGGTTTTTGAGACCAGTTACCTGCATGAGTAAGCGATCAAGTGTTCTAAGCTCTTGACTGAGATCTTTTATGCTTTAGTTTATTTCTGCATCGAATTTATCAGTTTCTTTTGTTGCTACTTGATACTTTATAATTGGGCTTGTTTGGCCCGAAGTTTTATTGTTTTCCAGATCTTGTTAATTTGAGAATTATGTATTTAATTTCAATTAATTCTTGTGATTATGAGTTTTGCTTCATACATGCTTGGTTGTATCTTTATGTTTACTGTTGAGTTGATCCTTACAGCTTATGAATGATGAAAATTATTCGCTGGGTTTTGTCACGTACTCATATTCCATATTCTTTTGGGAAGCGGAGTGTAACAAAAAATCTGGTAAATTCGAGAAAAAAAACTCGGCAAAAGTTCGGGAAGAAAGAAATACAAAATTTAATGCATCTTAGTACTCATCGCCTAAGTAAATATATATTTAAATCCATTAATATGAAAAACAGTAACAAACTTAGCGATTAATTCGTTTAATTCATGAATTATTCGCGAATAATGCACGCTTTCATGAATAATTCGTGAAGTGCGTGATTTAAACGTGAATTGGCTATTTAATCGCGAATTGATTTGGTGGATAAATTCTTCGCGAATTATTCACAAACTTTTTTACTATGCTCAAAAGGAGAGATTATCAGCCACTTTAGGGAGCTTGGCGACTCGAACAGTAAAGTCCCCATAGCAACCAGCCAGGGAAAAGACCAATGTGGTCACCCAAAAACTGTTCGGTAGAAGACGGCGAACTGCCTATCCTGCTACCAGTGCGTCATCTAGCGTTCCTTTTAAACCACCTCAGAGTACAGAATCAATAGTTCTGATCGAGAAGCTACCACTAAACATGTCAGAGGGTCATAGTGTACCGGCAGAGATAAGTTGTTACATATGACCGGTAGGGTACGCTTGTAACACCTCGAATTTCATTTACATGTAATTCGTAGTACAACAGGATCTTTTACTTCATTTCGTACAATTTTATAAGGAAATTAAAACTTTTTAATACACAACAATGTTTAATACAGAGTTATATAGCGGAATAAAATACAACAAGAAATATAACTCTAATATCAGCAGCTTAAATATAATCTTTATCATCAACCGTCGTTCTTGCCAATCCAATCAAGCCCTGCACTAAAATCTGTGGGCACGTCAGTTGCTTACAACCAACGCAATATTATAAACAGTGATTCTCTCTATGTTGTATTATAATGAATTCTCTTACTTTAACAATCACAAACTTGAATGCATATAAAAGTGTAAAAAGTGACTATCCTAAACATGTCAGTATATTATATGACTTAATGCCTAATGCAGATGTTATACTACAATGATACTAATGCATACTTGTTCGGGTTCTATGCATCCCATACTACATAGGTCCAAGGGCAAGCACCTACGTACTCCACATTAAAGAGTTTTATCCATCGCCATGATAACTACACAGTAATAAAATAAAGTTTAGACATTCCATGAGTACGGGTTCCAGTCCCGGAGATTCACCGGCCGACTATACAGAATCCTCGTCTTGCGAACATCCCGCAAGTGTCCCTCTAGCCCCGGTATACGCATATACACTGGAGTACGGCCTACTATCCACCCGACTAATCATGATTCCAGAATCTACCGCCCGATCAATCATAATTTCGGATTTAATTAAGGCTCGCCTCCATCGCAAGCAACCACAACCCCGGAATCCACCGTCCGACTGGGTCTAGAGTCCTAGAATCCACCGCCCCACTATATAAAGGCCCTCCACTCACGTTTGCCCAAGTTTACCACATCTTCACTTAGTGCCTAATTCTTAAGTTTGAACATAAATAAATTATACTACCTAGAGCTAGTTTACCCTCCTACCGGTCTTACACAAAAATACCGAGAACGACAGCCCATATTGGCCATTTCTCAAAAATCAATTATTCATTTCCATTACTTTTGCCGGTACATGGGTATCACTAAGCCTCTAGAATCAACATCTTTCCATGTTCAACAACTTGGGGTACTCATACCCCTATAACTCATGTTCATGTATTCATAATTTATTCAAATTCTTTCATTCATTCTTATTTATTCATCCATAAGTAAAATCTCAACCCTATTCACTTTGACAATACACTTTTCATATTCATCAAGACCTTCTCAATACAAGTTAATTAAGATTAAAACATAATCTCTTAAAATTCATCATTGAAAACTCGTCTCATCATTTTCCTTTGATTTATTTTAAACCAATTTCTAACGTCATTAACCATATATATATTTATCTTGAGTTCACATCTCATCTAAGCATGAATATGATCTTTATTTTTCCCAAAATATAACTTAAAACAACGAGAATATATTTTCAATCACTTCGTTTAAATATCATTTGCAAAACAGTAAATTCAAAGTCAGAAACTGCATTCCATGCTATTTGTAAAAATCATAGAAAATCATATGCTTCACGAAACTTTGCGTTATTTATATCAAAATAAAGGTGTATAAGTCTACTACAATTTCTTAGTTATAAGTTTCCTAAAAATACTGTATCTATATCCCTTAATTCTTCAAAATATACAGTTGTGTCGAAATACTGAAATACTGTCACTGTACAGTCTTGTAAAATTCATATAAAATTCAATTCTTTGTGAAAATTTGATTTCTTAGACTTTTCATAAAGGTTAACGAGTCTACTACAATTTCTTAGTTCTGAATTTTCTCTAATTATTTTATTTACAATGCTGAATTGATCAAAAACTGAAATGTGTACAGATTTCCAGCAACCAGTCAACTACAAACCAGTTCTGAGTTTAGATTTTATTAAAATACTAAACGACCTCCAAATCTTATAAAATTTTAAATGGATGTTCCTGACACATACATGATGCTCCCAAAAAAGTTTCAGTTCTAGATTCCAAATATTTTATTATACATGATTTTCTTATGTGCAAACAAAACTCAAAACAGTAACTTTCTTTGCATGATTTAGCAACTTTGTATACAAATTTATATCCAATTCATATATGTATTACCATGCAACCAAACAACATCATTTCAACTTATCTACATAACAATATTTCAATTAGCATGCATTTTCATTCTAAATATCATCATCACAAATTAACCACAACTCATATATATAATCAATTTTATATGTAAATTTTCCCATACATACATGATACTATATTTTAGAAAGTTCAAGAAGTCACCCACCTTAATTGAAGAAAGAAAATGAACTCCTAGTAGATGGTTCCTAGCTCCAAGAATGGGACTCCCTTCTTAACCTAGGAAGCCTTCCTTTCCCTAAGCAAGAACTCAACTAACTCTGTTTTTCTTTTCCTCTCTTTCTTTTCTTATCTTTCTTATTTTGTTTCTTTTGATATTTTGTGTAAGATTTCATGAAGAAAGGGGGTGGTATTTATAGGGTTTGAGAAGACTCTTCTACTGCTCAAATTAAGTGTTCAAATTCATAACCTACATAATCCTTTTCACTAATTGCCCACTCACCATTATTACACAAACTCCTAACTCTTCTTCTCCCTTCATGAATTGGCCAACCCTTGGATTTCACACATGTGCACACTTCTCATTTAGTTAGTTGTTATTTATTTGATTGTACATGTTGTTACATGACAAGTGTAGGATAAAAAGTGTTTATTAAAAATGTAGATTAACTAATAATTTTTCTAATGGGCTTTAAGATGATCTTTAGGCCTATGAGTTTTAATTAAAAATAATAATAATACATTTTTTATTAGAAAATGAGAAGAAAAGTTCTCATGACTTAATAAAATTTTAGGAATAAAATGTGCATGAAATTTTACATGTAAAATACGTGGGAAAGAAAATAATAAATATTCGAATACAAATAAATTTGGGAGAATGGAAAATATTCATAAACAATAAAAATACAACATACGTAAAATATTCATATTGATAGCTGTAACCCCTGTTTCCGTAAATACTTATTTTCTATGTATTTTCTGTATTTAAAATTTATAAATTCAGTATTTGTTAAATTCGGCTTGGACTTTACATTTAAAATATTTTCTTGGACAATTATATTTATTTTCGAATAATGGAGTATTTCAACCTTATTTTTCGTTTTCAAATTATAGATTATTTATATTTTAGTCCAAATCTATTATGTTATTACTATTTGGATTTTTATGAATTTGCTGAATTCAAATCTTATTTTGGTATCCATATTATGATTATTTTTACTTTTATTATTATTTTCATTGCTATTATTATTATCGTTGGTGTTACTAATATGATTATTAGTTTTATTTTTACTATTGTTATCTTTGATTATCTAGTGAAAATCCAATTTTGTTATTATTATTGTTATTAGCGTCATTATTTCTATTGTTATTTTTATTAGTATTATTGTTACTATTAGTTTTGATTGTTTATGATTTAATGTATATATATATAAGCATGTTTTATATATTCTATTTAATTAACTCCTATTGGATTATCTACCCAAATACCCAAACCCTATAACCTTATCTATATAAACCTAATTAACCCTATATCCTAACTGTAACCCCTGTTTTCATTAATACGTAATTTTCAAGTATTTTTATGTATTTTAAATCATTAGTATTTTGTAAGTATTTTCTCCTAATTAAATTATTATTATTCAAACTATTTTACAAATTATTTGATTGCTTAATATTTATTTCAAAGCCTAATTGTTTAACTATGTTAAAAGCCCATTTTGTATTTTAATTTTATTTGTTAATCTAAAATCTAATTGTTTACCCTAAGGCCCAAAATTGTATTTGATTTTATTAAATTAATCCAAAGCCCAAACTTGTATTTTGAACTTATTTATTTAATTAATTAATCTAAGCCCTATTGTTTAGTCCAATATCTAAATTACTTTATTTAATATTTTAAACTCATTATTATAGCCCAAGCCCACTAAACCCAGAACCTATTTAATTGTACAGATTAGACCTATACCCACCCCTATAGAATATATTTTCTTCATTCCCACTTTTCTAAACGTACTCTAACTTCTTCCCACTTTACCTGCTCACTCCCCCCATAAACTAGCAACTAACCCCACTCTCCTCTCTCCCGTACTATCTCTCTTCTTCTCTGTTAAAACCAAAACAAACCAAACAAAACAAAACGAACAGAACAAAACAAACCCAATCGAAAACCCAATTCTCCTCCTCCCTTCATCGCAGTCGCCAACCGTCCCTCCTCCACAGAGAACCCATCACCATCATCGAAATCGCTCACCTTCACAACCGCCATGCTCCTCACCTCCACCAGTCGAAGCTCGCAACATTTCCAGTCGTCTTCAACCTCGAAGCTCCCCCAGTCGCTCACCTCTGCCGCCATTGTTGCCGCTCAACCTGCAGAATCGACAACAACCGCTACACCGTCGACTTCATCCCCATGCCACCTTCGTCGCCGCGCCTTGTCTTCGTCAACCACAGTCGACAGTCCTCGCCATTGCCGAGAACCCATCGAAGCTCCATTCCGCAACGATCGTCGTCGATTCTCCCCCTCTGTTTCCTCCGAAAGACAGAACCAGGGTCGAACCCATCGAGCTCCGTCAAAGCCCATCGACTAGCTCTCACCGTCGCCTCTCCCAACCACCGATCATCTCCTCCACATCGCTGTGGGCCTCTCACCCCCCTACCGCTCTCGTCGTCGTCGTCCAAGTCTCGTCGATGTCCCCAGAATGCTTCGCTCTGTCGTCCCCTGTTTCGAGCGCGAGAACAGAGCCTCGCCGAGACGTCGCCGCCGCAGCCTCTTCCCGGCCATCCGCCGCCTCTCGTCACCACCGCCAGCGTCGCAGGCCGCCGCGACACATCGCCGCAGTCGCGCGAGCCCTGCGCCTCCATCTTCCGCTAGCTGCGATCGCAAGGAAGAAGACGACGCCCACTGGTGGGTTCGGCTGTTTGCTGTTCTATCCGCACCGAATCCTCTCCTGCTGGTTGCTGTTTTGCTGATCGTGTGTGGGGATTATAGCTACTGTTGCTGCTTGTTGCTGTTGAGTTCTCGTACGTATTTCGCACGTACTCTTGGGATTGTTCCCCGGGATACTGATCCCGTTATTCTTAAATTATTCGAATCGACTACTACAAAAAGGCAAGTCCACTTGAACTCTTTTAATTTTCTAGTTCAAGCTTATTGATCTCCTGCAAGTAGTTCCATTTTTTTATCTTAAATTGCCTTGTGTCCCGTCCGTTGGGAGTATCGAGGGTTTACACGAGCTAACCCGACGTACTCTTGACCTCCTATAATTGTCCATTGACTCAAACCTAAGCCATATAGATATAATCGAAATGAATAAAATGAATAGAATTGTGTACAAAGGAAATGAATGGTAATTGTATACATTGATTGAATGAGACAATCGTGATTGGATTAATGACTTCATAAATTGAATTGTACACAGTAATGGACATTCTAATTGCTATATAACGGTGTAATGCATTTCATGATACAATAACCTATTGTTTATCGACATGAATGAATATATACGTGATAGCTTTTATAAATTTCCTGCTGCCTTGTCCGTCTTGTACTGAGATTTCGACCCAGTTATAATTGGAATTAGTTGAAATAATACAAAGAGAATTGTTGTTTTAGACTTACTACTTCATGTTATTATTGTACAATGCATCATGTTGCTGCATTATCATCATTCCCTTGACATCCTTATATATACACTTCATGGACATGAATGACTTAATAAAGAAATACTAAACAAGCCGGGGTTTATAAGGGTTGACCTAGTAGTGGGAAATCTCAGAAAATGTACTCGAGGGCCTATATTGATATTGTATTGAAATGGAAAGTGAAGTAATGATTGTGAATGATTGATTGGAAAATGGAAAGTGAAAATGGTAAATGATTGTTATTGAAACCGAGTACACGCTCTGTAGACCCCACCACTATGTCTCAAACGAACACTGTTTTGCGTGCACCGAATTTGTAGTATGGGATGCAGTAGTACGTGCACTAGATAGGAGAAATGACACTCTAATGAACATAAATTGACATATATACTTTATTAAGACCGTTGTTTATTAGTACCATTATTGCCCTTGCAATTTGATCTTGATTCATGTTCCTTCATATACCCTGTTTCCTTACTCTCTGTTTTTCACTACTTGCTGTCCGTACTTGCTCTAAGGACAAATTTTCCTTCTTTTTAGATAATCAAGCACAGGTGCATAAAGAGAATTTTTAGGAGGCATTGATGAGCAGATCTTCTACAATTGGAACAGGAGTCTCTCGAGTTAATTGGTAAGTCTTTATATTCCAGATATGGTTATTGAATTTCATTCTAGTTTATGTGATCATGTTTCCTGCGTGGTTGTGATTCAATATTCTTATATTGTTGAGCTAAGACTGGTACAGCTTATGGATGATATGAGTTGGCGTACTTATATCATTCGCTGGGCCTCAGTTACGTGCCTGTGTTCCTGTATTCCGGGAAGCGATGCGTGACACTAACCCTGACCCTTTTTACCCTACTGTTCAACCCCTACAGTAGACCCCCCCCCCCCCCCCCCCGCGTTTCCCCCTGTTCATCAATCCCTACCTCAGATCCTCCTCGTCTCCACCCAACTCCGTCCCTGTGCGCGCGCCGCTCTCATCCCTATTCCTCATCGCTGCCTTCCTTACGCCTCATCCCCCGCAGCCTTGAGCGCCTCCCGCTCGCTGTCTCTGCCTCTCCACTGGACTGCAGAACCCATCGCCACAGTCTTCTCCGCCCTCATCGTCCTCCATCGGCACCACCCCCCAGCATCGGATGCAACCTCCACCCTCGTCGAATTCATCTCCTCCACCGCAGTCGCCTCACCCACCTCTGAGCGCATCCTGCTCATGCCCTCTCTCCTCTGTTTACCCATCGAAGCAGAGCAAGCTGCCACCTCTGCCGTCGCTCACCCCTGTGCGTCGCTCGCCATTACCGACGAAGCTCCGCCCTCGTCGACTGCCTGTGCTGCATGCTCCTCCCAAGCGCCAATGCACCCATCCCTCCTGTGCACTATGTTTCCCTCCGGTGACCATAGCAGTAGAGCCATGACAGCCAGCGACAACACCTCTTCCGATCGTCGTCGCCACCCAGTCGAGCCCCCGTCACTGCCATCCCATCGCCGCAGGGGCAGCCGCCGCCGTGGTCGCCATCGGAACTCTCTCCCGCTCTCTGTCGCTGAGGAAGGAGAAAGGCTGCTTTGAATCTAGGCCACACGATCTCATCAAGATCGTGACTTGATCTGATCTGATCATCACCATCAGATCACATCTCAGCCCTCCATCTTGATCAGATCCGATCTGAACCTTCCGTTGGTCTGATCTTGATCGCCATCAAGATTCGTGTCGGGATCCGTTCCCGTTATTCCTCCGTCGGATTCATCGTCTACACCCCAAGGCAAGTATCTTCTTATACATTTCGTTTTTTAGTACAAGCTTTTCCTTGAAAATACTGCAAGTAGATTGTAAATGTGAATTCTCTTTGTTTGTCATTGATGATCTCATGTTTTGCCTTATCTATCACATGATCTAAGAGTCACAACCCTTTATTAGTACACTCTTTCACACTAGTATAATTTTGATACATTTCATGCAAAAAGTGTCTTGTTTGATTTCTGTCCCTTCTTGGCTTGCTGTTTCGACCCCAATAAAACTAGAATATGAACTTGAGTCCTAAATATGAAATGTAGCCCCAAGTGTCTAGTTGCCAATAACATCCAGAATTTTTGAATTCCGAGTTATAGTTTAGGAGATATCACAGTTTTACTGCTGCTGTGTCTGTAATCGCAGATTCATAAAAACTGCTGTACCACCTTGGTTTATAATTATTTTGACTATGCTACCAGTAAGTAAATGACTTTTGCATGTTGATACTGGACAACATAGAGAAAATTCCATAATTTTCTTAGAATTAATTAATGAAGTTTCAAACCTGTTTCATATGTATAAACTTAGTTTTACAAATTCTGGCTGAACACAAATGCTGTAAAGTTTGCTATTTTGACATCATTTCTACAACTTTTATGTACCTTAATTATATGCGTTGAAAATGGTCGGGAGTCTAGTTTCTAGACTTTCTGACGGATCTACATTTGCTATCTTGTAGCAACGGGAATTGCAGTTTTGGTGCAGCTACGTCATGCTGTCCAGATTTGGAATTCTCGTTGTTCTTGATATTTTGATTTGTTTTGACCCTCGAACATATATCCTACCTAGCCTAGACTTGTTCCATATTCTTGACCATGTTTACTTGACATGTTTCGCACACTTTCATGCTTGGTAAATAATTATAATAAATAACAAGCCGGGGTTTAAGGAAAAGACCACAGTAGTGGACAATATAGGTAAGTGTACTCGGAAGGGGGCTGTGTTGCCCAGAACTTGGTTCATGAACTTTTTGTATCTCGATGGATTCATGCAGCCATTACTTGGCTCATGAACTTGTTGGATTTATGAACCCACTGTGTGGTTCTTGAACTTGTTAGTGGATTCACGAACTTGTTTCGTGAACTTGTTACTTTATTTTCGGATTCATGATCCATACTTGCTTGATACTTGATGCCTGAGTACACCGCCCTATAAAATCCACCACTAGTCCTAAACGAAACTGTTTGTATGTAGCAACCATGTAGTAAAAGTATGGATGCATGAAGTGCTACCTAGATAGAATTAAAAATTAGACTTAAGATTAACTTGTCACTTGTACACACTTAATACCCTACTTGATGCTCGTTACTTGAGACTTGTTACTGGAGACTTGTTACTTGAGACTTGTTACTTGTTACTTGACACTTGTATGTGATACTTGTTACTTGATACTTGATACCATTACATGTTCACTTGCCACTTGTTCTACTACTAGTACTTGTTACCCAATTTTGTCACTTGAGTTATCTTTCTTGCTAGCTAGTTTCTTGAATCCTACTACTTGTTGCATCCCTATTATATTATGTTATACATTCTTGATTCCAAATCTTATCTCATATTTCTTGCATTTATTTTCATACCCTTGCTTGTACTATTTGCGGTCCTAACTTGCACTAAGAGCATTTGTCTTGTTTTCTTTATTTTTTTTCTTTTTTTTATATTTATATATACAGACTTTGAAGACGAATTGCCTGCTGGAATTGCTGAGCAGACGTTCTAGGCTTCGCTTGGGAAAAAGACTTGCTTTAATTATCTTTGTATTTGAGTTCATTTAATTCTGTTGCTACTTAAATCTTGTAATGAGCTTATAGTTCCGAGTTTTATCTTTTGATCCAGATTTGAAAACTATTTGGGATATTATTATTTTATTTCAATTATTTTCTGTTGATTAATAAACTATTCATGCATGCGTGGTTGTGTACATATTGTTATATTTCTTGTTATGATGCTTAGTCGATCCTACAGCTTATGAATGATGAAAATCATTCGCTGGGCTTCGTCACACACTCGTATTCCATATTTTTGGGAAGCGAGGAGTGAAAATAGTGTTACGGATATTTCACGTAATGAAAAAATCTACATAATCGACACGTGTAATGAAAGCACGTATAATGTACGTAAAACACAAAGATTAAAATAAATATTTTGAGTTGACTAAAAATAGGATTGAAATGAGTTTTGAGAAAACGAAAAACATATAAATAATCAGAATATGACATTTATATAAAAATACGTTACGAAAATTATTCATAATAGTACGAAATACACGTGCGTAACACACGATGGCAAAATTGTCATTACTCATTTTTGCGAGGTGTTGCAATGCTAGCTTTAGGTCGTTTGACTATCGTTTGTAAGGACAGACACTAGTTGGGCGTGTACTCACATGTCAAGGGGACACGTGCGGAATTGTCTCATCCGGGACACGTGCGGCATCGTCTCGGCTGTTAATTTCTGAGATCTAGTGTAAAAATGAATGGTCGGAGCTAAGGGATGGACCCCTAAGTATCCATCTAAAGTTCTATGTTGTTTAATGCGAACATGGAGCAAGAGTGAGACTCTAAAACTCTCGGTAGGGCGGAAAGTCCTGTAGAGGCACATTTATATATGTAACAACTTTTGGTGAAGTCCAGGGGTGGAGAAAGACTGCAGGGTTCGGCACTACAGTGAATTATCCAAATTTCACATAGCTGTCCGGGGCGGAGAAAGACAGGGACCGGGCGGAGTATGATTGGGGGGTGGAGGAAGACCGCACGGTCCGGCACTACATTATCCAAATCTATTCAAATCTCATAAGTTGTTCGGGGGCGGAGAAATACCACAGGGTCTCGGCATACACAAAATGGCATTACTATGGCATGACCATTTCATTTCTGACTGTGGACGCGGAACTAGACCGAACGACTGCAACCTCAGCAGTCACAAAATAAATGTCAGAAACAGCGTAAGAGTATAAGAGTCGGTCTGCATTGGAATTGAACCTTATAATCAGAATGACGTTCAAGCTTGATTGGAAAGTATGTAGTATGGGATGCATATGTTTCCAATCAAATGTGCATTAGAATAAGTGCATTATGTGCATTTGAGCTGTGCATTAGATTCTAAGTCATGGCATACACCGACACTCTGTTTGTATGATTTTCACATTTTTGCATAAATAATGTTTGTTAAGAAATTGGAGATCGCTAGTTTGTACATGTGGCAAAGTGACTTTTCTAGTAGTGGATAGATGTAGATTGTACCCGTGGCAATTAAGTATTAGTCGTATTAAAATCAAAATTCTTTAAAAGAATTAGTAATACCGTATATGGTAAGGAAATCTCTCACATTACACTCACGCACATCTGGGCAAATACTAGTTTAGCAACAACTCCCTACTGCATTCAACGAGGGCCAGCCCAGGGGTAAGCCCAACAAGCCAGCAGGCTTGGACAACCTCTCTTTCATGGGATTATAAATTTTTTTAAGGTCCTATGTATGTATAATATATAAGGGCAACAGAATTGAGCTTTAATAGCCCACTAGGTCAGTTCAGTCCACTTTAGCATCCCACTATAATAGAAATGGGCTTTAACATACAACAGCAATTTTTTGTTGTTATTATTAAAAAAAAATAAGAGGCAACAAAATATGTGTTTGGCTAGGTTCCGGACCGGCCCTGCATTCAACTCACAACTCCCACGTACATGACACGCATACATGATCTCCACTTTCTGTAATTAATTTAAATCCTCCATTCATGCCTTCTTCCTATAAACAGATGCTCACTTGCCACTTCTCTTCTCATTCTTCTTCAGACTCAGTTTGTTAATTAATACTGAAATTAATCAATGAAGATGACATTGTTTATCACCTTTTTGCTGCTGATAAGCTTTAATGCAGCCATAAGGCAAGGGGCATTGCAGGTATGTTAATTTGTTTTCCTCTTTCCAAAAAGGATAGCAATTATCATCTTGTGTGATTCATGGGAGAGCGTAATGTGCAGGTGAGATTTTACAATGGGAAGTGTGGGGTGAAGGGCGTCGAGGCCATCATCAGGGGTGTTGTAACCACTGGCTTTGTTAAAGACCCTATGATCGCTGCTGCAGCGCTGCTCTTCTCTGCATGCAGTTCCATGACTGCGCGCTTTGTCAATGTGAGTCATAGAGTCTAAGTTCACCAATCAGACAACCAAGCGTGGTTTCTTGTGCTGATGTAATTACCGCTGCTACAGGGATGTAGCTGCCGATGTATTGGAGAATTCCTTTTATATATATATATATATATATATAGGGCTATCTTCCATTGCAAACGCAAATGTCGTGCGAACTCGTGCGAACCACTTAACCCGTCATCCACAATGACGGGTTAAGGCAAAACACATAACCCGTCATCACCAATGACGGGTTATGTGTTTTGCCTTAACCCGTCATTGTGGATGACGGGTTAAGTGGTTCGCACGTTCGCAACTGCTACAGTAGCGTTTGCAACGGAAGAAGCCTCATATATATATATATATATATATATATATATATATATAATCTTTTTTCGTTGCAAACGGGTCTGTGTGCACAAACCCGTGCGAACTTTAATCTGGACCGTTGGATAAAGATCCAACGGTCCATATATTTTTTTTATTATATTTTGCCTTAACCCGTCATTGGGAATGACGGGTTAAGACAAAATTTTAATAAAAAAATAGCCTTAACCTGTCATTCCCAAGAATTTGCCTTAACCCGTCATTTTCCAAGAACGGGTTAAGGCAATCTAAATTTATTTAGATCTGCATACAGATCGTCTTCTTCGACGATTCTCTCTCTCGCTCTTTCTTCTTTCTTCGACGAACCCACAAAGAAAAAAACCCTAATCCTTCATCTAAACCCAAATTAGCCTCCTCCGTCCGCTCCCCCACCTCTCTCCCAATATCTACTCCGAACTTTGAAACCCTACTCTTTCATCCCCTTTTAGAAATCAAATCGAAACCCTACTTCTCCCCCAAATTGAATCTTTGGGTTAATTCGGACTTATTTTGTAAGATATTGATTATTTCTTAACCTAGTAGATATATTTGTGTTTATTTTTCAATTTGTGTATACTAAATTATTTAGAAAGTGGGAAAAAATTTATTTGCCTTAGTAGATTGTAGATATTGAATTGGGTTTACTTTGAGTACATTCAATTGCCGAAATTTTTTGTTTGCGTTAGTAATTTGTAGGACTAGAATTGTATATACAAAATTAGTTAAAAAATTTACAGTGCGGTTATGGTTGAAAACCCTGCAAACGACCGTAAAAAAATACGAAACTTTGCGAGTAGGTTGGTCTCACGTAGTACAAGCCATCCCAAGTTGTAGAAGTGAGTTTTGACTCATGGTTCGAGAGATACGGCTGCGTATCGCTTTCGGTTGAAAAAAATCAAGTAAAGCGGTACACTGCCGTATCTCACAAACCATGACTCGAAACTCGCTTCTACAAGTTCGGGTGGCTTGCGCTACGTGAATTCGACCAAGTTGGAAAGTTTTATAATTTTCGGATGCCGTTTGTGCGGTTTTCTCACGTTTATCGCATTAGAAGTTTTTGACTTAGAATTTGTTAAGTGTGGTTAGATTAGAAAACTCTTCAAACGATATCCAAAAAATTCGAAACTTTGCGAGTTGGTTGGTGTCCCCTATGAGAAGTCAACCCAACTTGTAGAAGTGAGTTTCAACTCACAGTTCGAGAGATACGGCCGCGTATCGCTTTCGGTTGAAAAAAACCAAGTAAAGCGGTACATGGCCGTATCTCGCAAACCGTGACTCGAAACTCACTTCTACAAGTTCAGGTGGCTTGCCTTACGTGAATTCGACCAAGTTGAAAAGTTTTATAATTTTCGGATGCCGTTTGTGTGGTTTTCTCAAGTTTATCTTTTTATAAGTAAATGAGTTAGAACTTTTTCATTGTGGTTAGCCTAGATTACCCTTCAAACCACCTTCAAAAAATTCGAAACTTTGCGAGTTGGTTGGTGTCCCCTATGAGAAGACAACCCAACTTACAAATGTGAGTTTCGACTCACGGTTCGAGAGATATGGCCGCGTATCGCTTTTGGTTGAAAAAGAACCAATAAATGGGTACACGGCCGTATCTCGCAAACCGTGACTCGAAACTCGCTTCTACAAGTTCGGGTGGCTTGCCTACGTGAATTCGACGAAGTTGATTGATTTTATAAATTTTGGATGCCGTTTGTGCGGTTTTCTCAAGTTTATCTTTTTATAAGTAAATGAGTTCGAACTTTTTCATTGCGGTTAGACTATTAGATTACCCTTCAAACCAGCTCCAAAAAATTCGAAACTTTGCAAGTTGGTTGGTATCCCCTATGAGAAGCCAACCCAACTTGCAGAAGTGAGTTTGGACTCACGGTTCGACAGGTACGGCCGCGTATCGCTTTTGTTGGAAAAAAAAAATCGATAAAGCAGTACACAGCCGTATCTCGCAAACCGTGACTCGAAACTCGATTCTACAAGTTCGGGTGGCTTGTGTTACTTGAATTCGACCAAGTTGCATAGTGTTGCTATTTTTTATTGTGTTTTGTGCTTTTTTGCCACATTTTCGCTTTGTTTATTGCTAATAGATAAATGGATGTAACACGTATCAACTAATCTTAAATTTTTCATTCACAGATAAATGGCTAGAACAAGGCGACCTAGAAGCCCTTCTGGTAGTGCTAGTGGCGCACCTATGATGGAGGTAAGATTGATTATTATTATCGGTTTTAAATACGAATACGAGTTTTATTGTCT
Organism: Hemerocallis citrina; assembly: GCA_017893485.1. Classification (NCBI taxonomy): domain Eukaryota; kingdom Viridiplantae; phylum Streptophyta; class Magnoliopsida; order Asparagales; family Asphodelaceae; genus Hemerocallis; species Hemerocallis citrina. Next base: position 133,601,318 of record CM030360.1, on the reverse strand, counting down.
CATTAATAACAATATTTCTCTTTATTCATGTAGGTTGGTGGGTCTACACCTACCGAGGCCGGTCCCTCGTCTTTGATATCCGTTGCTCCTCCTGGACCAGTGGACTCCAGCTTACTTTCGTTGCAATCCAGACACCGATCGGAATCCGTGTGGACTGGGTCCGCAAAGAAGTGCAACTTTCGGAAGCATGAACTTCTTCCATTCGACCCTCGTATCACTTCGTTCTTAGTTGAAGCCGGTTTCTACGGAGCTCGCTTTATGGGGGATGTGAAGCTTGACCGACCTCTACTTACAGCTCTGATCGAACGATGGAGGCCGGAGACCCACACTTTCCACCTACCGGTGGGTGAGATGACCATCACTCTCCAAGATGTAGCGATCATTACTAGGTTACCAATAGATGGGATCGCCGTGACGGGGAACATGGATTTTGACCGAGTAGAAGTTGTTCGTGATCTACTCGGTATCGATGTTGGGGAGTCATTGATCCAAAAAAAGGACGTTGAAAGAGAAATCATCAGAGATACTCCTGCTGATTTTGATGTCGATCTATTAGATCAAGCCTTAGACGATGTGAAAGATAAGGCGGAAGCTGAATTCTGGACGGAAATCTTCGATGGGAAATCACTTCTACCTAGTTGGTTAAAATATCAATTCGACGGATTTTTGACGGAGAATTCGGATGATGAATCCATACGTTATTATGCCCGTGCGTATATTTTCAGCATGATCGGTGGAGTGATCTTCCCTAACTCATCTGGTGTGAGCGTGCCACTGATGTATTTACGCTTGTTGGAAAATTTTGCTTTCGCCGGCCGTTTCAGTTGGGTCAGTGCCGCATTGGCATCTCTATATAGGAATATGTGCTCATGTGCATTAGGTGTCGTACAAATGGGTGGCCTGATGGTTCTTTTGCAGATCTGGAGTCGGGAACGCATCCACATCGGACGTCCCCGTATAATTAAACCAACGCCGGATTGGTTGGCCGACCCACCAGCTGTAGAGTTGTTACCCCCTTTAGGGGTATATTGGGCGGGGCGGTGCACGTGGTCGATAACCCACGACAATCACTGATCTATTATAGAGATGAGTTAGATAACTTGCGGGATGAGTTCGTCAATTGGGAACCGTACTGACTCGCTAGGTTGGAATGGGTTCCACCGGTTTGTTTGGCCGGTGCCCTTTGGTTGACGGCTGCACCACTTGTTAATTTTTCTGTTCTTGAGTTCCAGTAACAGGACAAAGTGATGCGGCAATTCGGATATCAGCAGAAGATTCCCGAAGTCCGGTCTTACGATTAAAAATTGCACGAGGTGAGAGGAACCGGTCGAGTGCCCAACTTTGATTGGGCTGATTTTCGCCGAGTCCATGTGGCAAACTGGAACACCATGCGGTATCAGATGACACCTGAATATGATGTACTTTGCTATACTGTTCGATGGCTCGTTCCAGCATGTATACATGACGTGGTACAGGCACATTACACGGTTGTATGTTTCTCCACAAACCGCTGTACCAGCCGGTGTGCAGATTCCGATTCCTCCTGCCGAGAAAGAACCAGCCCCCGCATATTCCTTTTCCCAGCCGATGTATCAACCAAATGCGTCGACATATCGGAACTTGGTTTGTAATTTTTTACGCAATTTCATACATTTAGTGTGCATGTATTGTTAAGATATAAGGATAAAATGATAAATTATTGTACATATTGTTTAAATTGAAATTTTTAACCTTATGTAGATTGAAAATACATGGCATACCGTTCGGGTAGCTACTCGTGTCTTGAAGAGTAAGGTACCCGAGAACATTAAGAAATCATGCGGGAGATTCTAAAGCCGTGCCGTCGTAGTCTCGAAGTGGTTGGTGAAGGTCCACAACTTGATGCATATTTAAAATCCAACGTGACACTTCCTCGGCGAAAAAAAACTGCTACTAGGCGGGGAATTCGCATCACTGAGCCGCAACAGGTTCAACAACAACAACCACCTGAAGAAGATGAGGAGGAGCAATGGGAAGATGACTCTCAATCTCCCGAAACCGAAGGTAAACGACGGAATCCTCAACGAAAGAGGAACCCACCCGATCAATTTACACCAAGTGGTCGCAAACCGCCTGGTCGTAAAAGGTAGTATCTAACAATAGGTTGGTTAGTGGTATTTTAATGTTTGGTTTTTGATTTTATTCCGTTCAAATAACTAAGAACTACTGTTTGTTTCTATGTTTGTAAATATTGTAGATAAATATCGGGCATCCACGGAAGTCAACCATGAAGATAGCTGAATCGATCCATGTACAGGACTTCATTGTTGAGATGATTTTTTTTGTACTGAATGTCTTGTAATAGGTAGTTGAAAAAATTACAGAAATGAAGTTGAAAGAATTGTTGAGATTAGTATTTGCTAATGAATGTCATTTTTTTTGTCTTATCATATATATTGTTGCGAACATGGATTTCTGAGTTGTTGTGGTATGATATATATATATGTTGTTGTATTGTTGTGAACTAAGTTTCTCAATTATTGTGCTATGAATTGTTGTTGTGAGGTTGTATTTTCACCCAGACACCTGTACTGATTTTCTGCCAAAATGTCTACTTAACCCGTCATTGGTGATGACGGGTTACCCACACCTAACCCGTCATCGACAATAACGGGTTAAGTAGACATATATTAGCCGAAGATTTTTAATCTCAGGTCTGTAGATGATAAAGTTCTGCCAAAATATCCCTACTTAACATGTTATTATGAATAACGAGTTAAGTGATCTTAACCCGTTATTCTCAATAACGGGTTAAGTAGACATATATTGACAGAAGATTTTAAATCTCAGGTCTGTAGATGATAAAGTTCTGCCAAAATATCCCTACTTAACCCGTTATTATGAATAACGGGTTAAGTCATCTTAACCCGTTATTCTCAATAACGGGTTAAGTAGACATATATTGGCAGAAGATTTTTAATCTCAGATCTGTAGATGATAAAGTTCTGCCAAAATATCCCTACTTAACCTGTTATTATGAATAACGGGTTAAGTGATCTTAACCCGTTATTCTCAATAATGGGTTAAGTAGAAAGGTATTTTTATGCTTTCTACAACTTTCTTTTCACTCTTTGCGAACATTGTCTCCTGAACTCTGCAAAGTGACATTCATATGCTAGTAAATTGTTTATATTTTTAATAATTTCCATTTATTGCCACGTAACTAACCAATATAAAATCATGAACACTAAAGGTAGTCAAAAAAAAAAAAATTGTAACCAGGGTAGGGTTAGGGTAAGCTAGGGTAAGCTAGGGTTAAGGGTTAGTGTAGGGTTATGTGTTACACTTAGTGTAAGGCTTAATATTAGCCCTAAGTGGTTGTTTTTTGGTTTTATTTAATTAGGTTAATATTTGTAGTTCTCCGATTTAAAACGTACTGAATTTATTCCGTTATTGGGTTCTGCATGTGGGGTTGTACATGTGGTGTTCAACATGTGGAGAGTATAATTTGATGTGATCTGTGAACAAATTTGGTTCAGCTATCACTATATTATTGGGTTCTATATTGTGGTGTTGTACAGATGGTGCCCACTTTGTAGAGTAAAATGTAATAGTAGAATCGTACTTTTTTTTGCTCGCTCCTTGCTCTTTTTCTCTCCATAGTTTTCCCTTTACTTAGAAAGATTTTGGTAAGTCTATGGCGAGCAATGGAGTGTTCATTTAGTGGGCACCACATGTGGATCTCTACATGTAGAACAAGTCCATAATGGGTCTATTATTAGATTTCACTATACAACATGTGGAACTACATGTACAACATGGCCATAACTTCGTCCTTCCTCTTTTTGTCTCCATAGTTTCCCTTTCACTCAGAAAGATTTTGGTAAGTCTATGTCTAGGAATGGAGTGTTCACTTAGTGGGCACCACATGTAGATCTCCACATGTAGAACAAGTCCATAATGGGCCTATTATTAGATTTCACTATACAATATGTGGAACCTCCATTCCTTTACTGTGGGGAGACCACGGTAAAGAGAAAAAGAGCGACATGTGGGGAGACCACAGTAACCCTAACCTTACATATCATATTTTATTGATTGTTACATATGGTTTTCTCCATATATAGGCTACATGTGGGGATCTACATGTGGTTTTTCACATATGTAGGCTACATGTGGGGATGTACATGTGGTTATGTACTTTAGGTTTTTCCCATATTGAACTTGTTCTACTACATGTGGTGCCCAATTTGAAGAGAAAAAGCACAAGGATCGAGGATATAAAAGAAGAACCAAATGATTCAAGCTAACTTAGGTTGTTGAATATGTCCATGTATGTATGATATTTACCAGCTTCTGTATACGTATTTTGGGTTAAGCTGGATAATATCTTCCTTCAATGTTTTGACAAGTGAAATGTTTCCAATTTTTTTGTTTGTAGGGTTATTTCCAATTTTTTATTTAATATTTCTTATTAAAGAAGTTGGATTTTACTTAACCAGTAACCCTAATTTTACCCTAAGAACTACCTCTTGACAAGAACGGGTTACGTAGAAAGAAAATTTTATGCTTTCTAGAAATTTCTCTTCACTCTTTGCGAACAGTGTCTCCTGAACTCTGCAAAGTGACATTAATATGCCTATAATTGTTTATATTTTTTTATTAATTTCCATTTATTAGTACGTAACTAACCATTATAAATTCGTTACCATTATAGCTGGTGTAAAAGTTCAAAAAATAAAATTTGATAACTAACCTAGGGTTAGGGTTAGGGTAAGCTAGGGTTAGTGTAGGGTTATTAGTTGTTAACCAAGTTCCTCTAATTTGAGTAATTTTTTATATTTCATCATTTTCAACACCCAAAGTGTTAATACGTTGGGTTTTACATAACCCGTAACCCTTTTTTTTACCGTAAGAACTACTCAAATCCTACCGTAACCCTACAATAACCCTGTAACCCTAGTTGTAACCCTACAAGTTCGTAGGGTTATTTACAATTTTTTATTAGGGTTAGAGAGTTCGTAGGGTTATTTACAATTTTTCATAAAATTTGTTATATTTTCAACTATATTATTTAATTTCATAATATTTAAAATTATTCTAACTCTACCATAACCCTACTTTAACTAGGCAAACCTACTATAACCCTACTTTAACTAGGCAAACCTACTGTAACCCTACTCTAACCCTACAAACTACTCTAACCTAATCTAACCTTATATCTAACATAAATGTTTAAACCGAATTCGTTGAATGAACGTAAATGTTTTAAAAATTTATTTGTTTACCGCAAAAGTTGAAATCGTGTAACGAACATCTCTGGATAGGTGATTATATAAAATTTTATGAACAGATTTTTTGTCGCGGGTTTTACTAGGGTTAAAGTAATGTTTGAATAATTTATAATAAATTGTTTTCATTTATTGAACTACATTATATGTTATATTTACAAACCTGTTTACAATTTTTTTTAAGCAGTGTAAAAATTAGTAGTACTGCCAATATATGTTAACTTACCCGTTATTTAGGATAACGGGTTAAGTGTACTTAACTCGTTATCCTCAATAACGGGTTAAGTTAACATATATTGGCAGAACTTTACCATATACAGACCAAGTATTCATAAACTTCTGCCAATATAACTGTGCTTAACCCGTTTTTGGTGATGACGGGTTACGTAAACTTAATCTGTTATCCATAATAACGGGTTGAGTTGACAAATATTGGCAGTATTTTATCATGTACAGACCAAGTATTGGCATAAAGGACTGCATATATTTGTCTACTTAACCCGTTGTTAGAGATGACGAGTTAAGTGTACATAACCCGTCGTCACCAACAACGGGTTAAGTAGACAAATATATGCAGAAGTTTATGAATTCTTGGTCTGTACATTTTGAGATGTGTATCAAATTGTTGTTCATGCGTGTTGTCCTTGTTGCTGCATTTTAAGAAGTGTATCACAGTTTTGAGAAGTGTATCAATGTATTGAGAAGGGGGAAGACCATTTACTTCTTGTCTTCATCTTCTTCTTGTTTTCTTGCCTTCTTGTTTGCTGTGCATTTTGATGCATGCTTGCTGTCCTGCACCCCTCCTTCTTCATTTCCCTATAACTAAGCCTATTGAGTTCATGCATCTTGAGTTCAATTTAGAGAAGAAAGGGAAAAAAAGAGGGAGGAGACACTTCAAATAACATTGTTAAAAAAATGTAGGAGAAGCCAATCTTTTCTTCTCTTCATTATAATCGTTTCTTCTTGAAGGGGGAAGAAGTTCGAGTTATAAAAAAAAATGAGTTCAAAGAGAGTCTCCAAGAACATTGTTTCAAAAAGAAACTGAAGATGCAGGAGTAGAGAGACATGTGCATGCCTGATTTAGTGTACAAGTGCATGCTGGGTTTCTCTCAAGGGGTAGGAAGGACTCCCGACTCTGCCTTTTTTTTTTTCTTCATTCCCCTTAGTCTTTTTTTGGGGCGGGGGCTTTTTGAGTGTATGCATAAGTAGCAATTCACCTCCTTTCATACAAATTCGTTCCCTATTGTTACACAGATTGCAACAATTCTCTGGTTTCGTAGGACGGAGTAGTGGTGGATGTCACAATGTATTCATGGTACTTTTCAACTTCTTAGCATGCACACCTCACAATCGTGCAACAAATAGTACGAATATGAAGAGTGCGTATCAAGAAGTTATCAAGTACTTTGAATATACGGTTACACCCACTACTACTCTATCCCACGAACAGGAGAATTGCTGCATCTGTGTAATTGTAGTGAACTAAATTGTATGCAGGGGGGATAACTGCTACTTATGCATTCAAAAAAAGGCAGAGTCGGCAGTCCTTCCTACCTCTTTGAGAAGAAACCCAGCATGTACTTGTATACTAAATAATTTCAATTTTGGATTAAAGTGTCAAAGAATGACTTTGTAATATCAATTCGCTTGAGTTATGTATGCATTCTATGTATCTTCAAATAACATGTTTTTGCCAGTTTGTAGTGTTTGATGTACAAAACTGTTATAAGATATAACTCGTATCCCTATATTCTCCGAATTTTATCTTCGAAATTTGAAGAGTTGTACCACAAAGGCGAAGACACTACAAAATTATAAGTATCTCTAGATTGATGTGAATTCCTGAGTGAACAAATTATCATCTGTACGGCTTGTTGTGAATGAACAAATTTGTATATGTATCAAAAAAAGCACATATAGCCTACACAGACGAAAATTCTGTAAAAAATTCTGTACTTAACCCGTTATTAACGATGACGGGTTAGGTGATATTAACCTGTCATCACCAATAACGGGTTAAGTGAAGAGATATTGGCAGGACTTCATCCCCAACAGACCAAGTGTTGATTAAGTACTGCCAATATCTCTCCACTTAATCCGTTATTCATGATAACGGGTTAAGTGATCTTAACCCGTTATCCCCAATAACGGGTTTAGTAGAAAGAAATTGGCAGTACTTAATCAATACTTGGTCTGTAGGTTATGAAGTCCTGCCAATATCTATCTACTTAACCCGTTCTCCTCAATAACGGGTTAAGTTATTGTAACCCGTTATCCTTAATAACGCCCTAGGCTTAATCGATTTTTGCAGTAATTATTCTTCAAAATGTAAGTTTGCATAAATTTTCACATTTTTCCACAACATAGATATATCATCCACAAATACACAATCTGCAACACAAATAATAAATCTGTACACATCGGCATCCAAAAAAATTCGATTGCCAAAAAATTCACAAATAGTTCGGGTTGCCCAAATTGCACACATCTTCAAAATTCACAAATTTCAACCGAAATAAACATTCGCTACCCAATTACAACATCAAAACCCACATCAACATATGTAGTTCACAAATACACAAAATGTACACATACAGAGAGTACACTCTGATTAAATAAACCAGTAATTTAATTGCACTATATAGATACGTTCAATTAACCACATATATACAATCAAAAGTAAGAAATTTTTCAACGCATTGATTGTTTCCTTGGGCGCGATTTTGTTTCATTCTGGACCTACATCAAAAAAATATATATGAGTTAATAATTGAGTCGAAATTAATAATTATCTTCACAACAAAATAAAAAAGTAAGGAATTATTCGGTGTTTATCTTCAAAGTTTGATATGACATACATAACACGGAAAACCCTTTAGCACGAACCTTCACCTTCATCATCATTACTCTCTCCAGCGTTTGGAGATTCTTCATACCCTACCGATCCACTAAATAAGGGAGAAGTATGGGTTAGTTTCGACTACAACAAGTTTAGATTCATTGAGTCCAATTAACAAATACTAAGTCTCTGATATATTATCTTGCTATATTTTTTGGGCAATTTCGTGAATCGTGACATACGACACGAAGGTATGTCCTGCAAAGTCTTGGCCTCTTCGTTTTTTGGCCTTCTCTGATAGACTTCAATCTTTTCCTTTTAGGCCTCCCTTTTGTGGTGCACTGCACGGGGTCACCTACATGTGCATGTGCATGTGCATGTCCACCACTCTCAGGTTGTGCGCTACCTTCGTGTGATGTGCTATTCCCTGATTCAATGCGAGTAAAGCCTTCGATTCCTTTGAGCATGTGGTCGAGCATGTACTTGTACCCTCGCTCTGAAAAACAACCAAGATCGACCAAATATCTTGAGTGCATAGTCAGTTCACAATAACGAGAGGCAAAATTGTTGCCCATACTATTGGGAACCGGTATATTGCTTCTTCTCAGTTGATCCCTGGTCCATCGCCTACAAATATATTGCTCGGGTAGTGCGGTGTGATCTGTGAACCGAATACCAATAGATGTTTGCAGGAAATGCCTACGAAGTCATACATAGCACAAGGGCATTTAGCAATTTGATTGAATTTACAATAAGAAATGACCCTCCCCAGTTCTGAATTTCCACAAACGGTTACAGAATAAGCTACATTATCTGGTGTATCCATACTCGCAACTAAACTTACATTAAGTAAAAAGCTTTTTACAACTTCTTGCTGGAATTTGTAGAAAATCTTCAGTGTATATGTTCCCGCCATTTGTGACTCCAACGCCCATTCGGTCTTCAATTTTGGCCTCTCCTCGCAATTACGATGTATTTCATTAAGTTCATCGTGTCTTTGTTTTACTAAGACTCGGTCAAAGATGACAGCAAATTCATGTAATGAGTACTTCTTATGAGTATGGTGCTTCAAGGATGAATGTAGCGATTCGCTACGTTGGGTACTCAACATGCTGCCCCAAAATGAGTCTCTTGTGTACATGGGATCCCATTTCTCGCGGATCTCAAAATTTTTCTTCAACCATTTTTTATTCTCAAGTTTGTACTGGAAAATCAAAATTTTCCACTTCTGTTCAAATTCTATTTTAAATTCCGCTGTATAAATGATAGTCTTCAAAGCATCCCTGAATTCGTCAACGTTATTCGCCATACACACTTCATACGGTAACTTATCCAAAATATGCCAAATGTAATATCTATGTGACGTGGTTGGGAAAACTTTAGAAACTGCAGAAGTTATTCTACGGTCCTCATCTGTCACGATGTTCATCGGATCATGAGTCATTGCTCCTCGCCACTTTTCAAAGAACCACTCAAATGAGAATGCCTTCTCATTTGGGATGAACCCACAACCTAGGAATATTGATTTCTAATGATGGTTGAATCCAACAAATGGTACGAACAACATCCCGTATCGGTTTGTGTTGTAGGTAGCGTCAAAGCAGAGAACATTGCCAAATACTTCATAATTCTTTCTAGCGAAACCATCTACTCAGACACAATGTGATAAACGCCCTTCGGGATCACATTGGTAATCAAAATAGAATAAGGGATCGGTCTCCTTTTTGGATTCAAAGAACTAAAGTAGCATTTGCCCGTCGTGTCCTTTTAAACCTTCCATCTCGTCTCTCCTGAGATTTCTGACATCGGTTTCAGTGAAACCAATTTTCTCATTACCTCCACTTGCACCTTCGAAGAATAGCATTTGTTTGCATACAGGGACATTAGCTTCGGTAAGTTGACCAATTACTTTTTTATCTGTATTTGTCAATTCACGGTTTCGAGGTAGCAAGTGACGTTTACCGGGTGAAGTAAATTCGTGATTGTGTGCTTCATCAAATGAATAAAGAATCCACGAATTACTTTGTGAATTACTTTGTGGGTTTAGTTTGACACGAACGAAAGCTTTACAACCCGTTCTAGAAGTTGTTTCTCGTCTAGCTTCATTCTGATTATTCGGTGACTCCCCGGCTTTATTACAAACATATGATTTATCTACTACATCGTTTTCCTTATATTTATTTCCACCCTTACGCATAGAGAATCCTGCACATTTGCAGTACGATAAATAAAATTTTTCCACTTCCTCTAGAGTGGAAAATGTCATACCAATCTTCGGTTTTAGGTGCTCATCAATATGAGGAAGAAACTCGCCAATTTGTTGTGCTCGAACAAATTTCTTTCCAACAATAGAACTTCCTTCAAAACTGTCCATACCTAAGAAACCGTGAAAAGGAGAACAATTAGGGCTACTAAACCGTTGTATTTGGTGTTTTTATAACCAAAAGCGACACACGATTGTATCTCTCGGACCTTTAATCGAAACTCACTTCTACAAATTTGGGTTGCTTGTGCTATATGAGATCATCCTACTCGCAAGGTTTCGTATTTTTTGGAGGTCGTTTGGTTTTCTAATCTAACCGCACTTAAAAAAATTCTAAGTCACTAACTTTTAATGCGGGGAACGTAACAAAACTGCACAAACGGCATCCAAAATTAATAAAACTTTGCACCTTGCTTGAATTCACGTAGCGCAAGCCACCACAACTTGTACAAGTGAGTTTTGACTAACGGTTCGAGAGATACGACCGTGTATCACTTTATTTGGGTTTTTTTTTCAACCAGAAGCGATACACGGCCGTATCTCTCTAACCGTGAGTCGAAATTGACTTATACGAGTGCGGATTGCTTGTGCTACATAAGATCATCCTACTTGCAAAGTTTTGTATTTTTTGGAGGTCGTTTGAAGGGTTTTCTAATCTAACCGCACTTAAAAAATTCTAAGTCACTAACTTCTAATGCGAGGAACGTCACAAAACCGCACAAACGGCACCCAAAATTAATAAAACTTTGCACCTTGCTTGAATTCACGTAGCGCAAGCCACCCCAACTTGTACAAGTGAGTTTCGACTCACAGTTACAGAGATACGGCCGTGTATCACTTTATTTGGCTTTTTTTCAACCGAAAGCGATACACTGCCGTATCTCTCTAACCGTGAGTCAAAATTGACTTATACATGTTCGGGTTGCTTTTGCTATATGAAATCATCCTACTCGCAAAGTTTCGAATTTTTTGGATATCGTTTGAAGGGTTTTCTAATCTAACCGCACTTAACAAATTCTAAGTCAAAAACTTCTAATGCGATAAACATGAGAAAACTGCACAAACGGCATCCGAAAATTATAAAACTTTCCGACTTGGTTGAATTCATGTAGCGCAAGCCACCCGAACTTGTAGAAGCGAGTTTTGAGTCACGGTTTGCGAGATACGGCCGTGTACCGCTTTACTTGGTTTTTTCAACCGAAAGCGATACGCGGCTGTATCTCTCGAACCGTGAGTCGAAACTCACTTCTACAACTTGGGGTGGCTTGTACTACGTGAGACCAACCTACTCGCAAAGTTTCGTATTTTTTACGGTCGTTTGTAGGGTTTTCAACCATAACCGCACTGTAAATTTTCTAACTAATTTCGTATATACATTTCTAATCCTACAAATTACTAACGCAAATAAAAATTTTTGGCAATTGAATATACTCAAAGTCAACCCAATTCTACATCTACAATCTACTAAGGCAAATAAATTTTTTCCCACTTTCTAAATAATTTAGTTATACACAAATTAAAAAATAAACACAAATGTATCTACTAGGTTAAGAAATAATCAATACCTTACAAAATAAGTCCGAATTAACCCAAAGATTCAATTTGGGGGAGAAGTAGGGTTTCGATTTGGTTTCGAAAAGGGGATGAGAGAGTAGGGTTTCAAAGTTTGGAGTAGATATTGGGAGAGAGGTGGGGGAGCGGACGGAGGAGGGCTAATTTGGGTTTAGATGAAGGATTAGGGTTTTTTTCTTTGTGGGTTCGTCGAAGAAAGAAGAAAGAGCGAGAGAGAGAATCGTCGAAGAAGACGATCTGTATGCAGATCTAAATGAATTTAGATTGCCTTAACCCGTTCTTGGGAATGACGGGTTAAGGCTATTTTTTTAATTAAAATTTTGCCTTAACCCGTCATTCCCAAAAACGGATTAAGGCAAAATATCATAAAAAAATATCTGGACCGTTGGATCCAACGGCGGTCCAGATTAAAGTTCGCACGGGTCTGTGCACACAGACCCGTTTGCAACGGAAGATATATATATATATATATATATATATATATATATATATATATATATATATATATAGTGCACTAGTTTTCGCGTGCACTAGCCATTTGGACCTTCGTATCGATGATTCGAACCGTTAACATTGATCTACACGTCTAAATTAGTCTAAATATGTAAAATCTAGTCATTTGAAATTTATTTGCCCATCTATTGAAGTGTTACAAAATTGTATGGTTGACTTTCATTTTTTTTATAATGATATGATGGTTGAGCAAATGAATTTCAGATGACTTAATTTTACATATTTAGACTAATTTAGATGTGTAGATCAGGATGAATGGTTCAGATCATCGATACGAAGGCCCGAAGGGTGAGTGCACACAGAGCACACAAAGGCTAGTGCACAACGGAAAGGGACTCTCTCTCTCTCTATATATATATATATATATCTAATATTATAATGGGAAAAGACCTTAGTGTCATTTGTAAATATTTTGTCAATCTAACAACCAGTGTAATACACGTGCATAACTTTTATGAAGGAGGTCATAGCTTCAAATCAAGACTACATTTAAATTTTTATTTTAAAAAACTATATTTATTAAAACGTGCATCGCACGTGTAAACTACTAATATATATATATATATAGGGTAAAAGGGATATGAGCAACTTGCTCATTTAGTAAATGAGCAATTGATTATGTGGAATGCATGTGATACATTGGACAACTAACCCTTCTAAGGATTTTCCAATCACATACATGCCACATCATCAATTGCTTATTTACTAGATGAGCAAGTTGCTCATACCCCTTTTTCCCTATATATATATATATATATATATATATAATAGAGGAGTGATTGAATGAGATACATCTTAAAATGAGATAATGAGATACATCAATTATGACCAATAGATATGAGAGAATTGAAATGAGTGTCTCTCTTTTATTTGGATTAATTAATTGAGAACCAGGTTTTTTATCTACATATCTCCTAACTACACCCACGTATTCACCCCATTATTTTAATATTATTATATTATTATAATCTCCTACCCCTTCCCGGTACTCAGTCTCTCTCTCTCTCTCTCTCTTTCCTTTCTCCCTCTCCTCTGTTTTTTCAAACCCAGTAGAACCCCGCTCTGTCCCTGAGCAACACCACCATCGCTCGTCGCCACCAGCCCTAGCGACCCCGTCACCGAATCCCCTGCCTCCCACCACCATTGATAACCAAGCACCCTCCCCGCCTTCCTCGTCCCGATGATCCTCAGAAAGCTCGTGGGGCTTTCAAAGTTCATTGTGGTGATTGAATTGTTCGATAGATCACTATCAAAGTCAGATGGATTGGTGGTGTTGATAGATGAAAATGAAGCTCAGTGCTTGTATAAGCTTGTTGTTGAAATCGATTGCTTCCTGGCTTTGAAGATGCTCCTCCTGCTTCCTTACAAGGGAACTCAGTTACAGTGCTTACACTCAATTGAGGCTAAACTTAAACAAGGAGATCTTGACAGCACTCCTCTAAGTAATGACGACGGCTATGAATTTCTTATACTTGTGCTGTCTTCTGGTGTTCTAAAAGATGTTGCTATGAATTTATCCTTTTGTAAGGTGTTCTCATTTCTCTGCCATTTGGTGGGACATCTCGCTCGTCTTTCTCAGGAAAACCTACAAAATTTCAAGAGTGAAAATGATTTGAATAGAAAAACAGTTCTATTCTTTTGCACAATTTTGTTCCCGTGTTTTATCTCAGAGCTTGTTGAAGCAGGGCAGTGTCTATTAGCTGGGTTTATCGTCTCTCAGTGGATGCACACTCACCCATCACTCAGTATTGTCAATATCGTGGAGGCTAGCCTTAAAAAGTATCTGGAAGTGCATTTTGCTTTGGTAACAAAACAATCTGGTGGTGAGTTTCGAGGTGTTGGCGAACTGGAGTCATGTGGAGCTTTGGTGTATTCTTTATCAAGACTGAAAGGTAAAGTGGGGAGCTTGCTGCAATATGCAATTTCTTCGATTGTATTAGATACTCCAAACCGTGAATTTGTTTGAAGAAATCAAGTTGATACCATTTTTACCGTGTAACAGTAACCGTAAGTTGAAAACATACATTTTGTCAGTTGGAATTGAGCTGAAAGTTAGTGTTCGTTTCAATCTCTTAGGTGCCTTTTTTTGCAAGGTTGAACCAAGAGAGAGTTTGGCTCGCTTTTTAAGTTACCAGTAGAACGTAAAGTGTAAAATTTTAGAAAACTGTAAAGATTTCAGTTCAGTTGAATGAAATATCAATTGTTGGATTATAAAGTTGTTTTTTGATGATATGGATTATAAAGTTGTTAGATACATGTATATTTTTCACCCATATCAAAGGGCCATATCCATTTTGGTTTATCATTTAATTTCTTTCGGCCTTCGAATGTATGTACCCCTTATATTTTGAAGCTTGTACCTTGTATGATTAGAAGGACCGAATAAATTAAAATGTATGTTGCTGTCCAAGGATTCTTAGGTTTGGTATTTATTTCTGATATCCAAGTGATTCTTAGGTTTGGTGGTCAGTCGAGGTGATGACGAGACGGCAACGAGCAGGGTTGTTAGTGTTCGGGGTGAACAGCGACGGAGCGATGCTAACGACGAGGAGGGAAGTCGAGTGGAGGAGGAGCTCGAGAATGGCACTGGGGTTTCGACAGAGAAGACGAGGGCGAGAGCGGGGTTCTATTGGGTTTGAAAAAACAGAGGAGAGGGAGAAAGGGAAGGAGAGAGAGAGAGACTGAGTACGGGGAAGGGGGGAGGAGATTATAATAATATAATAATATTAAAATAATGGGGTGAATACGTGGGTTTAGTTAGGAGATATGTAGGAAAAAAAACCCGGTTCTCAATTAATTAATCCAAATAAAAGAGAGCCACTCATTTCAATTCTCTCATATCTAATGGTCATAATTGATGTATCTCATTATCTCATTTTAAGATGTATCTCATTGTATCACCCCCCCCCCCCCCCCCCCCCCCCCCTCTCTCTCTCTCTCTCTCTCTCTCTCTCTCTCTCTCTCTCTCTCTCTCTCTATATATATATATATATATATATATATATATATATATAAGCAATGCTCCATTGCGAATGCAAATGTTGTGAAAACGAATGAAAACCACCTAGGCCTAGGTTATAAACATAAGCCGTTGTTGGATTCCAACAATGGCTCATGTTATAACCTAGGCCGTTGTTCCCAACAACGGCCAGAGACCTTCCTTTGTGCACTGGTCGTGGTGTGCATTCCGTGTGAACTCGGCATTGGGCCTTCGTATCGACGATCCGAACCGTTCACATTAATTTTCACGTCTAAATTAGTCTAAATATGTAAATTCAAGTCATTTGAAATTCATTTGTCCATCCATCATGTCAATTTTGTAATACTTCAATGCATGGATAAATGAATTTCAAATGACTTGATTTTACATATTTAGACTAATTTAGACGTGTAGATCAATGTGAACGGTTCAGATCGTCTATACGAAGGCCCGAAGGCCGAGTGCACACGGAGTGCACACCATGGCTAGTGCACAACGGAATATATATATATATATATATATATATATATATATATATATATAATAAAACACAAAGAAAGCTATCAAGTGGCTCTCCTTCAATCCCCCCAAAAATCAAAGGCGATCTAACCTCACAAAATATATTTTCCCCCCAAAACTCAAATTCAAATCCCCCACCCAAAACAACTCCTATATTTATTTAATTATTTTTTGTTCTCTCTCTCTCTCCTTCCCTCCTCTATTCAAAAAATTAAGAAAATAAAAAATTTTTAAATTTTTTTTAAATTAAAAATTAAAAAACTAAAAATTTTTAAAATTTAACAACTTTAAAAATAATTCAAAAAAACCATATAATATGTTTTTTCTCTATGTTTGCTACTTCAATTAATTTGCTAGACTTCCAAAACTATTTTATATGATCAAACATTATATGATCAAACAAGATGCACCATGTCGAAGACGTGCCGTAGGCACGTGTCGAAGGGCAAACCTAGTATACATATATATATATATATATATATATATATATATATATATATATATATATATATATATTTATATATATATATATATATTACAACAAGTTGGTAATCCTCAATATCTATTACAAGAAATTGGTAATCTTAAAAACAGTGTAAACTTGGGGGAGATGCAGGGTTTTAGATGACCCGAGTTTAGACTGAAAATAGGGCATTGGACTACTATTGTGCATCTCAACTTAAACTAAACCCATTACTCATTGCCTTAGTCTCCCTAAAGAGTTTCCACTTTCACAAAATTAGACCACCCCCCATAATAACATAAGAGCATCCACAATGGTGTTTCTCATTTGGCCAAAAATGGCTGCAACAGTAATAGCAAATAGGATCGATCGCTGCAGTGGTCGTTTGCTATATTGTTCGCCAAAAATTCAGTGGGACGGTATATCATATACCGTCTCAACTTTTAAAATTAAATTAAAAAAGTTAATTACTTATTAACTATTAAACTATATTAATTAAATAAATTAAATAATATAATAATAACTAAACCTAATTAAACAACTACCTAAACCTAATTAACTACCTAAACCTACCAACTTTTTCATCCGGATTTCTAGGACAGGAAAACATTCCATGGACGGGGAATCATTCCCCGTCCCACCATTTGGACCCACTTTTTTTTTTCTAATCGGCCAATCATGGCCGTTCTTTTTTATAAAAAAAAATACAAAAAAAATAAAATAAAGGTGAATGACGGGATATGATATCCCGTCTGACCCTTTTTTTTAAAAAAATAAAATAAAATTTACCAGACGGTATAAGATACCCCGTCTGTTGATAATAAAAATATATTAAAATTTGAGAGACGGGGAATCATTCACCGTCCGGGGAATCATTCCCCATCCTTTATAATTTGAGAATTCTCATTTTCGTTTCTCATATTTGAGAAACAAGAATAGAAACTTTGCTATAAAATGGCAAAATGAGAAACCATTGCAGCCATTCGTTTGCTAAAAAATGGCAAATTGGCATTTATAGCAAACGACTGTGGATGCTCTAATAAAGTATCAGAAGTATAGTTACAAACCTAGATAAAAGTGCACCTGAAGCTTAATGTTCGATATAGCAAAAACACAAAAAAACTGCTACCCGTTGATCCTTCTTAGTACCCTTTAATGCTACTACCTTCTCCACTGCTCACAGATATTGAGTGGAGACAGTTGCCCCCGAGAAGATGTTCAGCATGAGCATCCTCCACTCCCTTCAACATTTTCAACTTTTCCTTTGAATGTTCAGTTCCATCTAACCAATGACAAAACCAAAAGTTAGAGTTAGCCACAAGTGCATCACTTGTATGATGTGCATCATTAAAAACTCTTATCATTTATAGCATTCCAAATGCTCCAGCAACGTGGTATAGTAACCAAGAGCCAAGTGTGTGAATCTATTGTTCTTTGTGGAGCAGAACACCATTGAATGAAACATTCATGAATTGATCTAGGCAAGTGATTGATATGAAACATGTATATGAAATACTTACATGCATCAATGTCTAGAGGGCATTCAAGGAAAATATGAAAGGTGGTTTCAAGCTGACATGCACAGGCTGTGCAGGTAAGGCTATCATCCCATCCCTTGGCACCGAGCATATTTTGGAATTGAGTTTCTCCAGCACAATAACCAAATATGAATTTTGCACTTAATATGGGCTAAATTCTTTCAGCATGCTTTGAACTAGGGGGAGAGTAGGACCTTGATGATGAATAATGTGTATGCAGATCTAACTGAGTAAGAGCCTAATAAGGAGAGCTCCCAAATAGGGATATCGACTATATCTGAAGGCTTCTGGTTGGCTAGAACTTACAGTAGTTGTGCCTTTTCTACTTCTAGAATGGAATTAATGCTTCTGTGAAGTCTAGGTCTCCAAGTCCAGCTTTGTTCAAGCTAATTCCCCTGAGAAAGAATAATTGCTTCTCGGTTCCAAGCTTTGTTCAATCTTGGCCATTCCACCTAATGTATCCAAAATGATGGGATAATGGTTTGAAGAAATTATTGGAAGAGAGAGTTTAATACAGTGAGGATGAAGACCCTCCCCACAGTGGGAGATAAGGAACCTATCAAGTCTAGTCAGTGCAGGATTAGCTCTCTGATTAGTCCAGGTGAACTTTCAACATGCTAGAGGGAGATCAATTGGGTCAAGTTGCTGAATGAAGTATTTGAAAGCTTTCATGTCCCCATTTGATCCTCATGTGGAGCCTATTTCTTCACCGGAGATGATCACATTGAAATCCCCACACAATACCCAAGCATCACACAGACTACCTCTTTTTTTTAACAATCTCATGAAAACAAAGGGTCCTATCATCCAGTTTAAAGGGGGGCATAGACTGAGGTTAATGACCACTCTTGGCCTGAGTCTTTATTTCTGAAAGAGGCAGAGATAGAGAAAATATCAATGGCAGAATGGAAACAATCAAAGAGGTTATCATCCCATCCTATGAGAACCCCTTCACAACTCTCAAGAGCTCCAATTCAATCCAATTAGTGATCACAACACCTATGATTGAAAGCTTCCTAGGGTTACATTGTCTTAGTTTGGTTTCTTGTAGACAAACCACTGCCACTTCAAAAATTCTAATACCATCTTTAATTAGAGTACATTTGTTTGGACATCCCAAACCATTAACATTCCAGCAAGCAACACACAAAAACAGAATGTAGAAAGAAAATAAGAGCTTAAGAACTCGTATAGTGATGCTGCTTGTTTTTGGGTGCAGGAGCAACAGGTGTGAGTTCTTCTAATTTGTAAAGTGGAAGGGACAGATCTCAACCACAGATCCGGTCTGTTAGTAGAGGTTGGCTCGAAAAAGTACCTGGTGGCTGGTCGACCGGAACACCTGTAAATCGTCTAGAAACACCAGGAGAAATTCCGGTGACAGGACTTCCGACGATCTAGTCAGTCACTGGAAAGGGTAAGAAAGCTAGGGTTCTTGTGAGGAATTTTTGATTACCTTTCTCAAGGAGGAGGGGGCCTGGTATTTTATAGGCCGAGTAAATGAGTATCTGACCCTGATGGACCGGGGCAGACCCATTTTTCGGTGGGCGTGAAGTTGCAGAAGGCCCGTTGGACCTTTTGACCTGATGATTTGATATGAGAGAATATTGAGGAGATCCAACGGCCCTGATTGGGCCACGTCACTTATACCCACATCATATAGAATGTACCTATTGATCAGGGTGATCGATTGGTACATCCTTGGAGTTTCTAATCTTATCACATGAGTGTTGCCTTTAAGCCTCCATTCCTACTGATTCATCTACTTCTAGTATATCCTCTTTAGAAAACAAAGCAAAAGGATTTCTATAAACTTGAGTAACTGAAACACTAGAAGTAGAGGTACCTCCATGTTTGCATGTTGAAGATGCTCTGAGGGAAGTAGCCACATGCTTCATGAAAGGCTTACTAATAGAAGACTTTGGGGCTGATCCAGCTTTCAAACTGCGCATAGCTGTCACTTCTTCAAATCTAGAAGGGATGGAAATAGAGCAGTCTTGGGTTTGTGAGATGAATTGAGCTTTGTTTTGTTACTAGCAGAGGAACCAGAAGTGTCACGCCCCGCTTTCCAAAATACGGAATGCAAGCACATGATGTTGGCCCAGTGAATGATTTGCATCATTCATAAGCTATTATCGATTCAACTCAATAATATAACGAAGAGCAATACAACAACGTATGCAATGAAAGGATAATCACATGAATAACAATACTTAGAATCTGAGCATGAAATAACCAAATATAATAATAATCCAATACTGGAAACAACAATAACAATATTCGGGTAAAAAAGACCATAGTACAAAGAAGTAATAATGTTCAATTATTAAAGTATTCATAACAAAACAATGATTATTTAGGCAGGGATGCAAATCAATTCTTCACCATTGTAGTTCTCCTAATCTATCATGCAATTATCCTTGATTACTTATAAGCTGTTCATCTAACAAGAGAGAATAATATGTCCTTAGAGCAAGTCGTGGACAACAAGTAGAGAAAGCAATAAAACAAGACATTTACAATATAACGATGAATTCAATAAATAATAGAGTCGATGACAATGAACAATGACAAAATGATAACGATACAATGTTCAATAATAATGATCAATAACAATAACAATAAACGATATCAATAATCGATAACACTATTCAATAATGATGACAATATGCAATGACGATGCGATGACAATCTTAAGTCTATTATTCATTTTAATCCTAACTAATGTAGCACTTTATGTGTTTCATTTATTTACCACATGGTTGCTACATGCAAACAAGTTACGCTTCGACTTAGTGGTGGATTTTATAGTTCATGTACTCGGCAACAATAATCAATATTCAATTGTTGCAATTCAATAATTACTGCACGATAAGATAATTGGTCCCGATACAATACACGATAGATTGGGTTACTGCCGTAAGCCACAATTCATCGATAAAACAATAGCCGTTAACAATATTTACGGAAACACGGGCCTCTCCTCCGAGTACAGTCACTACATTGTCCACTACTTAAGTCATCCTTAAACCCCGGCTTGTTAACAATTCTTTATTCAATCAATATGCAATGATTGTGGACAACATTAATCACAGCAAATACGTCTATGTGAATATGGTATTAAGATGTATAATGTGCATAATCTTACTAATCATAATCAACTAATACACCAACATCAATCATGTAAATAATCAATACTAGCTTACAATCTACATGTAATGTCGTGACATGAATTACAATAATAATCCCTATTCCTACATTCAATAATTTACTACATGAATTCATGCAAGATTTCCATAAGTCGGAGGCAAAAAGACGGCACGAAGTCAAGACTACTACTTGGATTCGCTCATGTAAATCCATAGTATCGGAGATATACGATAATCAATATAGATCTACTTGTGGAATTCATTAAACGATCTCGAATACGATACAATACAATTCGAGGGTGAGATGACTTGCTTTTTTATACGGTTAATCCGAATATAAAGAATAACAGGATTAGGATCCCGGGCGACAAATCACGAACACGAAGCACGGAAACACGTGCGAGCTACGTGCAACACAAAAACAACAAAACAATACTAACAACAACCAATCAATCATGGATCCTCTTCACAAACACCAAACACCGGATCACCCTTCTCTCTTCCACAAACAACACACACCAAAAATCAATCCCCCCTACTGCCAAACACCAAACAGCAACGGAGGAGGGAGAGCAACGGTGATCGGCGACTGTGGCGAGGAGCGACAGCAGCGACGTGACCGAGGGCGGCTGACGGTCGGGCGCTGGCAATTGGGAAGTGACGCAGCGACGAGGGACGGAGGCACGAGCTGTAATGCCCCGATTTTCATTTAATGAAAATTATTTTAGTTTGCACGTAGTGTGCACGTGCAATATTTTCGGTGATCATTTTCATTATGATGAGTATAGATATTTATACATGTGTTCTTTAATTATTTTTAAGTAGAGGCCCTTTTTCAATTAGACAAAAAGCCTTTCTTCTTAAAGCCCAAATTTAATTCAATTTATTATTTTTTATAATTATTATTTTGGCCCAAAAACTAAAGCCCATGAGCTATTTTATTTTTAAATACAACTTGTAATATAGAATACAATTTAAAGATTTTTTTTATGTAAAAATATAATGTAAAATTTTTTGGAGACCAAGTTACATGCACGTGCATTGCACGTACACGTGCAAAATGCACATGATGTGCTAGGCCGGTTTGGAACTTTTGGAGGGAATAGGAATTTTCAAGTGGAGTCATGGTGGCGGTGGTTACTTGATCATGGGTGGTTAGTGTAACTCCTCCTTAAATCTTAGCCATTTGTTCCTAACTCCTAAGTTAATCCCAGCCTTCCATTTTCCTAGATTTTTAGTATAAATACCCCCCCCCCCCAGCCTAGTTATTCTTGTGCTAATTATTCCTCCAAACCTATAGTTCAATTACATTATCTAGTAGTTTATTAAGTGAGTAAAAGATTGAGTTTGTGTGTGGGATTTGTGCTTGCAACAAGAGGAGGCCGGCATCAATCAAGGGAGGGTCGGGTTTTGGTGTGCTTGGGGTTGTGTGTACGTCGACGAGGAGGGGAATCGCTCTTTTGGCAAGGATATTTGTTTATGAGGTGCTGCTAGTTGTATTTTCTCTCTAAATTAAGGTGGGTAAATTTTCCATATTTCTAATTAGGAATGCATGCTAGATTTGAATGGAAAGTATGATGCATGAAAAATATTAATAAGAGTACGCATTTTATTTGGAAAATTGACCTATTGATTGATCGAAATGTTGATATGCAATTGTATGTGTATCTATTATTAAAATTTGAGTTGTGTGCATATTGATTATAGCCATGGATTGTGTGAAGAAGACTTTACTATTAACATTAAAAATTATATGCAAGAACTAGTAGATTGACACTGTCGCTTTATGTGCTTAAATGGACTTTTCGTGATAACGTTGTAATGAATAAATTAGAATATAATTGGTGTGTTTGTGAAATGAATAAACACAGAAAATTGATGTAGAGAGTAGTGAAATTAAAATGTCGAAAAGAAAAAGAAATGTGTTCGTAGGAGTATATAAATCTAACCTAATTGTATGGTAGAAATGTGTTAATTATTGGGAATACATTTTTAATTATTGGAAAATTATTTTTATGTACTGAAGTATAATTCATGATGGGAATAATTAATCTGGAATTTTTACAGCATGATAGTGAGAGCAAAATGAAATGAGAAATTGATGAACATCAAAATATTTTCCTAAACAGAGAGGGTTGATTTAATTAAAAAAAATGAGTTGCATTATGACAACCCGAGCCTATAGCTCGAGTGGTCGGGATGCTTTTAATCTCTACAGTATACACGGAGTTTCTCAGAGGTTGAGGGATCAAATCCCGTTGACACCATACATTTTTGTTTCAAACACTTAAAAAAAATATTAAGAGTCAGCCGAGAGCATTTAATGCTCTCAGCTCTCTTTCATACCGCTGGCGCAAGTGGCCTAGTGGCTTGTGCCTGTGGCTCGGTTCTCTATAGTTGCGAGTTCGAATACTGGGCTCAGCCAGTATTTTAAGGTTGAGAAAAAAAGTATTTTTTTTGGGTTTTTGATGATTGAAAAAATTAGGAAAAAAATATGATTATTACTCTAAAATTATGTGGGACTTATTGGAAATTATTTGAATGAAGTGGAGTATATTTTGAGAACAAAAGTATAATTTAGAACTATAGTTCTACACTTGCATTTTTATAAAAGTTGTACTTTACAAAAGGACTTGAAATGGAATATTAGAAAAGAAACATGAATAAGAAAGGAATTATGTGAAGTGGTGTGAATTATTCTCATTGGAGAATAGTGTGACAAATTATGAAATGTGAGTGTTCATTTTTGATTGTATAACTAGTGATGTGGTTTTTAATGTGAAAATGATATTTCATGAATTACATGATGAATAATTGAATCCCATGTATAGTTATGGACTATTGAATAATTTAGAAATCATGATTGGAAAAGAGAAATAATTTTGAGTACGACAACTCAACCATGTGAATTTATAAATTGAAATTGAAAATTAGAGTGTAGCCAAAGCTCACACCGGCAAGTGAAAAATGATAAATTATGACTTTGACATTGAAAAAACCAGATTTGGGTCATGGTGAGTGAAAGAAATAAGACCGGTAGTAGTGAGAGGGCTAACTCTAAAACCTTGATTTTGTTCATGATTTCATTAGAATTAGTTACATAGTGAAGATGTGATGAAAGTAAGAGAAAAATATTGAGTATGAGAGCCATTGGATTAGCGGCGAAAGCGTATCCCAGGATGTCCCATGATGAGTCATGATAGGGCGTGGATACTGCTCCAGAGTACCATTCCGGTGGCGACGCTCGTGGGATGTTGGACGACTGCGGGTGGTGTCATGTCTATGGTAGGAGCTGAATTACCACAGGATGCCTGCATGATGAGTCATGTGTCAGTGCGTTGGGATTCCCTTCATGGCGCCTAGACATGAGTTCGTATGTCAAAAAACATCTAGGATACTTACCGTAGTTACAGTAGTAGATTAAGTCATGACGAGGGACTGAACCCTACAAGATGAAGAACGATTAATGGCTTGCCCTCGGACCTATGTAGTATGGGATGCATAGAATCTGAACAAGCGTGCATTAGTGTCATATAATATAAACAACTGCATTAAGGACTAAGTGCACAATCACAACACGACATCATTAGGGTATTCCCTTTAGTTTGATATGTGACAAGTTTGTGTTTCTTAAATATGGAAAATTAGTTATACTATTTCTGGCATAGAGAGGATGGCCGTGTATAATGTTCGTCGGTTGAATAAACTGACGTACCCACAGTTTTATATGCAGGGTAATGACATGATAAAGGTTAAAGAGGAACAGATGCTTAAAGATTATTCAATGTTGTTGTACATTTATTTAAGTGTTGTAAATTTACTTCCGCTGTGCAATGTAAAGAGTAAAGTTTTATGTAAACTCTGATGTAAAGTGAAAAGTTCAAATTTCCTTATAAAATTGTACTAAATGAAGTGTAAAGATCCTGTAGAACTCTCGAATTCAGTGTATTTTGGGATTCGGGGCGTTACACGAGCAGTGGTAATCTGTTTCTCATCGAAACAGAGGAGGGCGAGAGCAGGGAGGCGAGCGGAATGGTTGATGGAGGGGAGGGAGGCGATGAAGAGGATGACGGAGCTCGATGGGTTCTCGGAGGTTGGGCGATTGAGGAGATGGTTGATGTGGTGGCAATGGCGGGGGCGTCGGCAGAGGTGCAAGGTGGATGGTGAAGCTCGGCAATGGCGGCGAGAGTTGAGGCGACTGCAGTCCAGGCATCGACGAAGCTGGGGACGACTGAAGGTAGGGGATGAAGATGGTGATGTTGGGTCGTGAGGAGGAAGACGAAGGGAAAGGGGGAGACTCTGTTTTGTTGGGGAAACAGAGGAGAAAGGGGAATGGGGAAAGAGAGAGACTGCGGGAGAGAGAGAATTGGGGGGGGGGGGGTTATAAAATAGATAATGATATAATATATTAAATATAATATATAATAATGGGTAGTTATGAGATAGTGGGGGGTGTGGAGTTACGGGATGTGAAAAGTTGGGGAATGTGAGGGGATTTTGTTGCTCTGGTCAACAAACAGATATGAAGGGAGTTGGGTTTGGGTTAGTGGATTAGAGTTCAATATGACATGAGCTTTGGTTGGACTTCAAATTAAATGCTTAAACAATTAAATAATTGTATAGTGGACTTTAGATGATAGTCTTAACATAAATCAAATAATCAACTCGATATTTTATAATGAATTAGAATCTTTGAGTTTTTCAAAATAATAATTATAATAATCACAATACTAATAATAGTAGTAAAATAATAATAATCAGGAGTTAAATAATCAAATAGTGATAAATAGTGTAGGTTGAAATTCGGGATTCAAACAAAATAGTCGGGTATTTAAACGAAAAAAGAAATTTGAGTTCAAAAGAGTAGAAAAATTTATAGGAAAAATTTAAATATAAGAATACAGGAAAAGAAAAATACAAATCCGTACAAACAGGAAGAAGAGTTACAAGAAGTGTCAGATCAAATTGGCTTGATGGCCCACTAATCTTAGCTGCAACTATTTTGACACTGTGCTTCAAGGCATGTTCAACAGCTGGTTAAATCTCCGAGAATAAAGAAACTAGTAAGATAACCACCTTCTCTTTCCAAACCATTTGCATAACTCCCTCCACAGATTGCTCTTTGTGTTGGAAGGAATCTGCTTGATTTGGAAGAATCTTCGCTAGCAATGCACTTAGAAGAATCAGATTTTTTCCTGTGAAGATGATGCCGTGAAGATATACCCACTTGCCATATCTTCTCCCTGAAATCCAACAACTGCTTTCTTTCCATCTTTTGATTTGGCGGAGAAAATCTGGCCTATCATCTTGAATTTCAAAATCTTGACTGGGAACTTACTTGGCCTCTGCCACCGGTGACAAAGCCACCAGAACACTAAAATTGGCTTTGGATGTTTCTCTCTCCATGAACACTAGGACCAGCTTTTGAAGGTTCCCCCTGAACAGTCTCCTTCCTCCCAAAAATTTAAACTCCTTCTCACTTGATTTGCTGGTCATCATGGACTGTGGTGAATAGTTGCACTTTGCCAGACTTGACATCCTCCACCGAAACTGGACTACTGAAAATCAAAATTGGCACATCATAGGTCTCTGTACCCCCCCCCCCCCCCCCCCCCCCCGCATTCCAATGGAAAACATGATCAAGATCTAGGGTTTTAGGAATGTCACAAATATCCTTCACTTCCACCAGAGCAAGAGCGGTTTCAAGGTTAACATGTTCCTTCATTTTAGAGCTCATAGTCACCACCTTCGCAAACGGGCTGACAGGGGATCAAAGATGTGTCATTCCAAAAATGAAGTGAATGGAGGTGAATATTGATCCACACATAGTAGGGGGCTTTGGTTTGATTTTTGCAACATACTCAGGCTGCCAACATGTGATCATGGTTGTAACCCCAGCGAAACGGAGGACCCCCTTACCAACTGCATCTTTCAACCACATCCCCGGAGCCACACTTGAGGAGCTCTTCAATAGAAAATCTTTGTTTTCTGCATTTATTTGCCCAATGATCATCATCACCACACAAAACACCTCTTCTCCATCTTCTTGGGGATAGGGTTTGGAAAATTATTTCTCGAGTTAGCGTTTCTGAGATTAATGGGATTTGGGAATTTTGGCTGCGGTGGTGGAAATGGTTTTGGTTGTGGTTGAAAAAGGCTTCAGCCACTACTAATTTCACTACCATTCTTTTCACTACCTTAGGTGGCATACTTCTATTGGAGAGTTCCCCCACCTACTCTATCTTTTCCTAACTATTGGAGTGTGCCACCTAAAGTACTGAAGAGAAATGTAATAAAATTGGTAGTGGATGTAGCATTACTCTTAAAGAATCCATCCCAATGAGTCACATAAATATTAAATACATTATAAATGATATGATGCAAAAACATAAGATCATTTTCTCCGTGGAGATGACTCGTCCCAAACTTAAGTGGGGAACTCAAAAATAGTTCCAACGAATTCAAGAGCTGTCTTTGTTGGATCCAATTAGATTCCTGTTTGGATCTCCAACTGTTTGCCCTCTTTCTCATCTGTAGATTGGATTAATGCTTCCCCCAACTGTAGATTGCTCTCAAGTACATGATGTGTTTCACTTGCTCTTGCTCTCGCTCTCTATCAGTCTTCTAGCCTTCCCGGTTGCTAGAATCAACTCCAGTTGCTTCTGCTGTTGTTCCTGCAAAGTTGATAAGCAATGCATAAAAATTGAATCTCAATTGAAGCACCTCAGTGTTTCCCAAAATATCTTTAAAATGTTTAACACAAAAGGGGCAACAAGCAAATGGTGTAAAAGGTAAATGTTCAAGAACAACCTTAGGAATTGCAACTGTTGAAAATTTTCCTTATACTGTAACCAGTTATTATAGCAACTTGGGGTTTCTGGGGATGATACGCTGTTCAGAATACAAATAAGAAAACAGCAGCACTTGCCAAAAGATTCATTCGTGTTGATAAAAAGAGTTCCAGATTAGGATAACATATTTTCTACTTAATTGTCGATCACTGCAGCACTATCCAAGCACACATGAGTATGTTCATAAAATGAACACGATCCTAGTGAGCTGTGACTGTCTTTGTGCAAAAAAGATACAATGTATCAACTTGAAGAAAACAGCCAATATAGGACACCTGACACTCTGCTTATTATTGGCTAAATTATGTTTGTATGCCCTAATGTTTATCTACCTCTACCTTTAAACACCTCCACGCGGAAAACTTTACCTCTACTTACCTCCATGTTTCCCAAACTCTTTTTTTTATTTTTTTTCTTCTAACGTTACCATTCCGTTAAATCAACGGAATATTCCCATGTGCTCATTTTAGGGCATTTTTTCCCTTGCATTTTATTTATTTATTTATTTTATTATTAATTTATTATTATTATTATTTGTCTGTGTTGGGGGGGGATTAGTGCGTAAGGTCTAGATAGGAAAAGTGAGTCACAAAATAGGTCAACTTAGTTCAGGAATTTTATTTTATTTTATTTTATTATTATTTTTTTGATACGACGGATAGAACCTTACGGCTTCAGTCTAAAAAATATATCGCAATAAAAGGATTAACATACAAAGATCCATTTTACAAGGAGTAAAATTAGGAAACAGTAGAAACAGCATATAAACAATAAAAAATAAAAATAAAAAAAATCCAAGGCCAGAATATTATCAGATCAGAACCATAAAGGTGGCACGACCCCAGGCAAAACAAAGCACCATCGACAGCCCCCAGCCAAGCAAGAATAAAACCGACCAACAGCTTATCCTCCCACACCAGCGCAAACACAAAAAAGGCCGCCGAGAAAGGCCCGAAACCAACCCCTAACGGCACACACTCGAGACAGAGGAGGGTAGAACAACCAGGCCAAAACACAGGCCACGGCAAGCTGGCTCACACCTCCCATTACAACAACCACAAAAGAACAAAAACAACAAGCAACGTTTTTTTTTTTTTTGAGGTTAAAGGTGGAATAATGCCACCCTGTTTCATTAATAAGAAATTAATAAAACAACCCCGGCGTATCGGGTGAACTACAAAAGTACAGTGCAGAAAATAAAACATAATCCCCCAACAAAACCCTGGGGGGTGGGTCTAATCCTCCATACCAAGTACAACCTAAAGTACAGTAGATCGGAACAAAATACACAGTAGAGGAAATTGCGGTTAATGGAAATCTGACGTAGCATATTCTATATGAGTGTGGGGGACGCCTACCCCTCAGTCCAGTGTCGGTCCAAACTCTACCTCCTCATCATCAAATTCCTCCACTTGGAAGACTATGGTAATCCTCCCTCTCGCTCTTGTGGCAGCAGCTGTGGCCCAAAAAGAAATAAGATGCATGATATGAGTAAGGTTACCAGAAATACTATTACATAAAGCACGAAAACAGAAATTATTTTTGTCTAGCCATAACACCCAAGTAGTAGCCGCAATGGCTATGTACCACGCATCCTTCATTTCATGGCGTACCGAGGCAAATTTAGGGCCAATCCACAATTCCTCGTATTTGCTGGGGTAGTCACCTGTTCCGAAGGCCTGTAATACCTCTACCATAGTTGTCTTACTCCTTTGGTAGTGAATACAAAGGTGATTGAGATTCTCCGTGTGTATTTTGCAGAATTTGCAGTTGGTTGCTATCTGGGGTTGCCTTTTGGCAAGGTTCTCTCTGGTGAGGATTGCATTATTGAGCACTAGCCAGAGGAAGACACTTACTTTAAGGAGTGTTTTGGCCCTCCATAACACCTGTGTCCAGCTGGGTCTGCATCCTCGATAGTGAATTCGGTAGTATAGAGACCTAACAGTGAAAGCTCCTTTGGTCTCTAATCTCCAGCGCAACTGATCTGGGCCTTGCGCACACATCGCCCCGTTCCGTGTAATGTGTGTTTGCAGTTCATGCAGTTGCTAATGTAGACCTGGGTTTAGAGGTCCTCGAAAAGATGGTCTCCAATTGCCCCTCTTCCATGTCTCAACCACAGAAATATTCGGACGAGTTATTTTCTTATACAGATCCGGGAAGGTCTCCTTAAGGGTATGGGCGCCATACCATTTGTCCCACCAGAATCTGGTGGATCGTCCATTACCAATAGTCGATACAACTGCTGAGTTGAAAGGCCCGCTTGCTTTGGTAATTCCTTTCCAGAAGCGAGATACTCTAGACCCTACCCGGAAGCCTAAACTTCTTGTACCTTTTCCCGGAGGTATGGTTGAATGAAGTCCTGCCATCCTTCTCCGCTATGGTGGAAAACCTTCCACCACCATTTTCCCAATAGGACAAGGTTCATATCTCTTAAGTCGATGATGCCTAGCCCTCCATGTCTCTTCTTCATGCATGCAATACCCCACTTGACCAGATGGTATCCCCCTCTATTCGAATATGCCCCTTTCCAGAGGAATTGCTTGCGGATTCGGTCAATCCTTTGGATTACCCATTTAGGCAGCTTAAAAAACGACATGTAGTAAATGGGCAGATTAGATAACACTGAGTTGATAAGTACCACTCTGTCCCCAAGGAAAAGCGATTTTCCTTTCCAATCAGACAATCTGTCTTCCACCCTGTCTATGATAGGTAGCCAGTCCGTCTTAGTAAGCTTCCGTGGTCTGAGTAGGAGCCCTAAGTATTTAATTGGGAACTCGTCTATCATACAGTTTAGTATGGTAGCATGTTCCCGTGCTTCTTCATCGGATAGTGTAATTGGAGTCAAAGCGCTCTTGTGGAAATTTATCATGAGACCTGACCAGGCTTCAAAACAGTAGAGAGCCCCTTTAAAGCAGACTGTTTCTGACTTGGTCCCGTTACCAAAGAGAAGCATGTCATCAGCATATTGAAGAATCGTGCACCCTTGATTAGAGGTGCTGCTAGCGACGGGCGTTATCCAACCTTTTCTCCGATAGTTATCAAGCATGCCCCTCAGCACATCCGCTATAATAGTGAAAAGAAGTGGTGATAGCGGAGCCCCCTGCTGGAGTCCCTTCTTGCAGGAAAACGGTGGACCCGATCACCCATTTACCGAGATTGCCATTTTACTAGTGCATAAACACTGTTTGATCCACCTAATCCATTTAACCCTGAATCATCTCCCTCTGAAAGCTTCCAGCAAGCACTCCCAGTCAACAGAGTCATATGCTTTCTCAAAGTCCAGTTTGAGGAGGAAGTTCTTAGAGTTGCCCGTATGGCAGTGGTGGGTAACTTGTTCAGCAGTGGCCATACAGTCTAGGATACATCAGCCCTTGAGGAAACCTATCTGGGTTTTTCTAATTAAACTGTCTATTATATTTTCCAGGCGGATGGCCAGAACTTTTGTGATGATCTTAACCGAGCAGTTTATGAGGCTAATCGGGCTAAAATCCCCCACTCTCTTAGACTCCTTCCGTTTAGGTATCGGCACTACTTCCGCAAAGTTGTACATGCCCAATCTGAGGTTTTTGTGGAAAAATTCATCCATCAACGCCATAATGTCCCATTTAATTTCTTCCCAGAACACTTGAAAGAACATCATTGGAAAGCCGTCTGGCCCAGGCGACTTGTCTGCTCCCATTTGAGTAACGGCCTTTTCCACTTCTACTTCCGAGAAAGGTACTTCCAAAGTGGATAATGTTTGTGCGGATTCGTTCTGGTATGCCTGCCAGTAGTCATCCCTAAGTGGGATCCTGAAGTCGGTCTTCTTCCCAAAGAGTCCCTTGTAGTAATCTTGAAAAGTTTTGGAAATCACCATTTCATCCTGCGAAGTTCCCGTTTTCGTCTGTATTGACAGGACTAGATTGGATCTACGTCTTGCACTTGCCACTCGATGGAAGTAGGCTGTATTCGCGTCTCCCTCTTTGAGCCACGAAATCCTCGACCTTTGTTGCCATTTGATCTCCTCCAACTTATAAAGATTGGCAATATTTTCTCGGAGCTCTAGTAGCCTGTTTCTCTCATCTTGTGACAGGACTCTCGTTTCTTCCAATCTTTCTAGCTCATCAATTCCTTCCAGAACGAAATCTTTTGCACGCCAGATGGTCGAGAATCTAGACCGATTCCATCTACGCAGCCGCTTTCTCAATCTGCAGATTTTTTCACACCATCGGGATGCAGCATCCGTACCAGTGGTTGGGAGCGCCCGGTTTTTCATCACCATGTGGTGAAATCCCTATATTTCTAGCCAGGCATTCTCAAATCTGAACTTCCTTGGCCTTTGAGCTCTTGTACCCCAGCATCAAGTAGGATCGGGGTATGATCTGACGTAGGTCTAGGGATCGATCTAGTGTTAGCTAATGGGAATTTAGCCTCCCAATCCATCGAAACTAGTATTCTGTCTAATTTGGCCATAATCGGACTAGCTTGCATGTTTGACCATGTAAATAGTCTGTCATTAATTGGGATATCGATCAGCTCTAGTTCCGTGATCACCCTAATGAACTATTCTTTATGTCTGTCGCTAGAGCCCCTTCCCTTGTGCTCGAAGGCATATTCGGTAATGTTAAAGTCCCTCCCAACAATCCAAGCTCCTGACCATCATTGTCGAATATCGAGAAGCTCTTGCCAAAAAGCATCTCGATCTGTAGCCACGTTCGGCCCATAAACAACAATGATTGTCGGCACCCAATTATCAGACCGTCGTTTCAGTCGGATGGTCAGGGAGAACGTTCCACTGTAATCCTCGGTGCAAGTGAAAATATCCGGGTTGAACCCAATAGCAATCCCCCCTGAGGCTCCTACGGACGGGCGTAGCACCTATTCCTTGATTCTGTTGCCCCCTACTCTTTTGAGTTTAAACCCATGCACGAGCTTGGTCTCCTGTAACCCTACCACTTCCGCCTTGGAGTTGTTAATTACGTCCCTGACCATATCTCTCTTCCCCTTATCCCCTAGCCCCCTAACATTCCAGAATAGTGTATTCATTAGGGGACCGTGTCTGGATTGATCGTAGGTGTGGGTGTGGGTGTGCGGCAGGCATCTTCCTCGAAGACCTCTGTCAACCCAGAGCTGGATCCTATGTCTTTTTGATAACTAGTCTTAACCCATTCAGTTTCCCAACCCCTAATTTTATTGAGCATTACGTTCTACGTGACACACTTCTAATCCACAGGTTTGAGCTAGGATAAAAACATCAGAATCTGATATGAAATTTAATATAGTAGCTAAAAAAATCCTCGTACCTCCGTCGTCGAATTTTGCAGCTTTGGCCGCCGCCGCCACCTCTAGATAGTCATCCAAAGACTCCACATGAGCCCTCTTAGGTGACCGTTGAACCCTAAACCCAACTGTCCTGCTAGACGTTCCAGTACTATATCCAGGTGCTGATTCTGAAAGTGTGGACAAGACCATCTCTGGCAAGATCTCCCTCTGTGTATCCGCAATAAACTCTAGATCCTCTGACTCCTCATCTGTAAATGAGAATTCTTCATCCAGATTTAAGCGCCCTTCCAGGTCCTCATCACTATCTGCCTGCTGAATATCCAGATGTAGAGTAGGCTCTATCATCGTGAACTCCTCGTTGAGCCCACAAATTGATGATGATTCTACAAGAATAGCGGTGCTTCCTATCGCGGACCCCTCGATGAGCCCACTACCCTTCTGAAGTTGTACCTGATTGTTCAAATTTATAGTTGTACTTGGCTCAGAAGCAATAATATGCATTTTGGGCCCCTCTTTGGGCCCACTAACGCCTATAAAACACTCCCTCACGAGCCCACCACATCTAACAGCACCGATAGGGTTTGTTATTTCTCCTCCGCAGTACAACATATCCCCTATCTTGAAAGTCGAGAGCACAGGCTGTAACCTCTGGGCGGTAAGCTCACCTCCCTTGCCATGTGACTTCATCTGGTTGGGAGGCGCTGCGGCAGTTGCAGAGTGTGTGATTATCGAGGTTAAAGGCGTTGGACTCGATGGGATAAGCGTCAACTTGAGCGTTTCTTTACCCTTAAGCGTAGAGGGGTTGTTTCCTTCTCTTATTTCTCCGTTGTCTTCTTTACCACTTTTGAGCTTCCTCAAAGCTTAAGATTCAAAAACCCCTTTCTTCTCGCTCTCCTTTGAGCTCTCTTCTCTGTTCACGAGTTGCTTATTGCTTGTCGTTTTCCCAAAAATGGCGCCTGCGGTGCCTTTGACCCTGAGAAGCCCCCTTTTTCCTTTCTGGTGACATCCCAAGCTTTGTTACCAACTCCTTGGTCGATGGTGCTTTCTCACTTGTCTTCTTCCCCAAAGTGGTGCTTTCCTTCACCAACTCTTGTCCCGAAGCTTGCATGTTGTTACGGAGTGGGTTTTTGCCATTTTTAGGGCCTGCATGCCCTGTCCCCCTTCTCTGATCCACAGCATGCACCTCTTCACCTGCATGCAGAGCTTGACCACCATTTTGGGTAATTCTTTTGACCCCTTTACCGTGGCTAGTCTCTGCCCCTTCGAAACTTACCAAATCTGGATTCCTTCCATCCTGGTCATTGGATCCCGGGTCAAACCTCTTCCTTGACCACCGGTGATCGGCCTTGAGTCTTGGGGTTCTGATCCCTCCGCCGCAAGCTCCCGACGACCGTCCCTCCCTCTTGCTGCTTTGATCACCTCTCTGTGAGCACGCTCCACTTCATGTGCTCTGTCAATGATGAGATCCCACTCCGGCGATACACCTGTTTGTAAGATCGGCCATCTCTGATAGAGGGAGGAGGTTTGGGAGAAGTGATGGATAGGAGTTCTTCCTCTGTCTCCGCTCTCTTGTCGAGCACAAACCGTATGAGGTAAGCCGCCTCGAACGAGAAGACTATGGCAAATTTAGGCATTAGAGAGATGTCTCTGCTTCGAATGAGAATCCTCGCCGATACTATCTCTGAGCAGTGAATAGTCTTCTCGTCGATGGCTTCTACTAGGGGTGGTATACCGTACCGTACTGTACAAAAATTACTCTACCGTCTACCGTACCGGAGTACTTGGTACACAAATTTCTCTACCATTACCATACCAATATTTTGGTACTACCGAGTTCGGTAATACCGAAATATCGGTATGGTAATGGTAGTACCGGACATCAAGAACCCTAGGTATGTTCAATCTAGTTTTGTTGTTGGTCCCTTCTTGCTGTCACCGAGAACTTGGAGAATGTCATTGAATACTTTCATTAATGAATGTAGCTACTAACAGACTTGCATTAACTACCAAATATTGATTTCTATTGAAGGTCAAATAGACTAGTCTCTCGACTCTCCCACAGGTCTTCTCATTGAATGGTAACCTCAGTTCCTTTAAAATTGAAATATAATTTGTAATTCCTAGGTTACCTTATGACCTCAATTCTTTCCAAAACAGATGTGGTTACAAATTAAAATATTGATACTGATAAGAAACTAGAACAAAAATTAACTAAAAAAGGGGACGATAAGAATCAAAATCAATACCAAAAAGTGAACGAGGAGCGATCAGTCGTTCAGTCGAGCGATCAGTCGGTGTGTCGGACGTCGTGCGTGAGCCTTAGGTTCAAAGCTAAAAATAACTAAAAAAGGGGAAGAGGAAGATCTGTTCGGTGCGTCGGTGATTGGGTAATTACTAATTACTAATTTGATATCTGATTGAATTCACAATGAAGAGTTTGGAGAAGAGTAGCCGACTAGGGTAGAAAAAAAATGAAAGAAAGACTGGGTTGGGCCTGAAACTTTACTGGGCCTGGGTTTTAAAATAAAAATATTAGATTAAATGTATATTAAATATATTCGGTACGGTACGGTATACCAATGGTATAAACATTATGTACCAGTACCGTACCATAAAAAATTGGTATGGTACAATACCGAAAATTTGGTATGGTATTACCAAGTTTTGGTATTTTTTGGTATGGTAATGGTATGGTACGGTATGGTACGGTAATATGGTATTTTTTACACCCCTAGCTTCTACCGTTCCAAAGTCGGAGACAATCTCCTGAAGGGCCTCTTTCTTCCAAAAGTGCAAAGGCACTTTATGTATTCAGATCCAATACTTGTCTCCTTGTGGTAATACTGCACCGAAATTCGGTGACCATGCCGTGAATTTCACTTTGAAGAAGCCAAATTTTACCGTGCCCATTCCGGTGACTTCAATCATTTTTTGTGGTGATGGGAAGGACACCAGAAATTGGAGATGGCACATTCTCTTTGCTGCCCAATCTCGGTGTGCTCGCATAGGCCATTTGAGGTTCAAGGCTTGGAGGAGGTGTGTTTCGGAGGGGCAACCTAATCTCACTCTCGCTACCGCACACCATTGGCGGAGCCATTTTTCTTCATTCTTGATCGTTTCTAAGCTATTAGCCAGTCTGATCAGGGTTGGGCTCTCCGGTGACCTTCCTCTGCACACTTACCTCTCATTGTCGTTGCTTGAGCTGATGACATTCGTGCAGGTGTATGACATGTGACCCCACTTCATGCATCTCAGGCAACACACCTCTTTGGTGCACTCCGTTCGGTAATGGCCTAAATCCCCACAATTGAAGCACGGCACTGGTTTTCTTTTTCCTTTTCTTAGCCTTTTCCTGTTATCGTGTTGAATTGGTGGTGGAGGTAGGCTGTGTCTGTTGTTGTCCTGTTGGTTTGGTGGTGGTGTGGACCTATGTTTCTTCTTACTCGCTGCGGCAACTACTTGCCACTCCTCCGCTACTTCCACAATCTGAGCTTGATCCTCCCTTTCTTGTTCCTCTTCGTTTGGATCCCCTCCTTGGGCCCAAACGATGACGGATTTGAGGGGGTCGGGGGCATCCTCACTTGGTTGTGGGGAGGGTCGTTGAGGGGGGGTGCGTGAGGTTGAGGGCCTTGGGTAAAAATTCAACAATGTCCTAAAATTTGCCCTCCCATGAGAATAATGAAAGGTTAATCTATCTCCAACATTACAGAACTGCCATGAATCAGTAAGGCACTACAAACCACAACGTCTATCTTGACATTTTTTTCTCGGTGTTTATTGAAAACATCGGGGTAGAGTAGTCTTATTTTTAGCCCACTCTATGCCGGTGTCTTTTTACCGGTGCTTGTATAAAACACCGATATAGGGTGGGTCTATGCCGACGGTTTTACAAAAAACGCCCGTGTAGGACCGAAAAAAAACCCTCCCCAAATATTTCATTTCCCTCTCTCACCCCCCAATTATTTCATTTCTCTTCTAAGACTCCTCTTTCCCTCTCTCCCCAATCCCGATGTCCAAATCCACCTCCTCCCACCGTCGTCGTCCCCCTCCTCCCGCCACCGTACCCCCCTCCCCACCGCCGCTAGCCATTTCTTAAACCCTAGCTTGATCCCTGTCGTCTTTCTCCCTATCTCAAACCCTAGCTCTGATCGAGGTGTATATATATCTCTCTCTATAAAGGCGGCCTAGTTTCGGCTTGTTAGCTTTTCTTTTATTTTTCTCCATTATTGCTTTTCTAAATCAAAACGAGAGAGAGAGAGAAAGAGAGAGAGAGAGAGAGAGGAGGGGAGAGAGATGAGGATATGGGAAGGGATGTACCGGGTGCTGATGCGCCGCAACTCCGTCTATGTCATCTTCTTCATCGCCGGCGCCTTCGCCGGAGAACAAGTATGCTCATTTTTTTATCTGATCTAATTTTGATTTTGATTTGATTTGATTTGGGGGATTATTTTGTATAAAGAAATTTGGGTGATGATTGAATTGATTTTTTACAAAATTAAATTGCAGGATGTGGATTACGGCGTTCACAAGCTTTGGGAGAGCAACAATGTTGGGGTGCCTATTCATTTACAATCTTAGAGTTTTATATAAATGTCAATTAATTAATATCTCAATCTGCGTAACACATCAGAGGTTATTGATTGTAGAATGATGCTATAACAAACAAATAGCATTGTTATAAGATAATTTTGGATTTGTGTGCTTCATTTTGTCTTATGTGTGGCTGAGAGCAAAGCAATGTGATGATGGTCGGAATGAAGTGGTGCGGTGGTGGGGTTTGAAGGGGAGGCGGCGGTGGTGGGGTTTCTCAGTGGTAATGACTTTAATAGTTCAGATTAGACTTTAATTGTTCAATGTATCTCTTTAATTTTATATCATTAATGTCGTTCTCATAGCTATTGCTCTGGAAGCATTTGAAGATGCCATTTCAAGGATGATCCACATCTCAGATAGTTCAGGTATAAAATATTTTAGTTGTATTGAAACTTCCTTTTATGTATCTAGTGATTTAATAATACTTTTTATTGACCTTTAATTGATGAGATATTCATCTATTGAACTTTCTATACCATTTGATTATGTAGATTAAGTTGTCTCGGATCATGTATAAATTGACCTATTGCTTCGACAAGAGCATATCTTGATATGTAACAAAATGTTTCAGATGGAAGGATAAACAGAGGGGATCTTCAAAATGGATGGTGAGATTTTCTACTATTACTTTAGAAATGAAAATTTGGGTTCCTATGCATTCACTGACCCACAGGACGGTAATTTCCCTTCCATGATTTTGTTTGCATTAGGATCATCTTGCAAAAAAAATATTTTCTTTATTTTTTTTTATTTTTTTATTTTACTTTTTTTTTTTTGCATGCTTTCTCCCTTCTTGACATGATCTTGTCATAAATAGTTTATATCATGGTTTCATGTATCAGTTCATACTGAGATGCATTGTCATTACTGTATAGAAACTTGCCTTCCAGTTCGATGATATGTCTGATATTACTGATAAATACAAGCCGATACCTGACTATAGTTTAAGTGTAAACAAGACACATGTTCTCATCAAGTTGTTCTTCCTTAAAAATTATGTGCAAATGGATTTTTAGTTTAGTTTTCTTATTTTTTCTATTGTTTTGATGCAATTGATATTTATTTAATTTTTTTGGTAGTTTTTGCTATCAACTACTTCTCTCAATACATCATCTTGCCTCCTCTTCCTGGATGGAGATTCGTGGCTGACCCCTGCCTCGACCGATGGCAAGGTGTTAAATGCGTTGACTCAAAAATCTGATAGAATTCTTAATGGTTTATTAGTTTTCCATATTACAAATCTACTAACTGTTACAATTTTTTATAGAATTCTCAACGGCACAAATTTGGGAGGGTGGTTGCCTCCATCATTGGACATGTTCACATCAATTAGAACAATGTAAGTTCGTCATATCTTTACAGAGTATTGTCTAGCAAACCTCATGTGGATGAGAATATTCTTATAAATTTCTTTCTTGATATCAGTGAGTTTTAACTAACTCTTCTACTAACCTGTTTTGTGGTAAATTGCAATGTAGAGATTGAGCGATAACCATATTGTGGGAAGTATACCAAACTGGTTGCCTCGTACATTGAAGAGATTGTACGTATGCTATCCTTATTCATTTACAATATCAAGCACAGCTATATCAATTAATTACATTTTTTTCCCGAGACAGAATTCTTTCGAACAACCATCTCTCAGGAACTATTCCAAATTCTCTGTCAGACTTGCCACTTCTATCTACCATGTACGTCCGTCTCTCTCTCTCTCTCTCTCTCTCTCTCTTTCTCTCTCTCTCTCTCTCTCTCTCTCTCTCTCTCTCTCTCTATATATATATATATATATATATTGAACAATTTACTTCTATTACAGCTGTATCTTTTGTATCTTTTGGCAGGGCACTTAACAACAACATGTTAAAAGGAGAATTGCCCGATGCTTTCGATTCTTTAACTGGTCCCACTAATTTCTATGTAATCCATCTCTATTCATCACTGCAATAAATTTTTCTTGTTTGTTACGTTTCATGATCCTTATTTCTTTTGTACATAGGAATCTTTCTTCTAACAAATTCAAGGGTCAATTGCCAACGTCGATGGGAAGTTTATCTTTACTGAAAACACTCTGAGTTTTCTTTAGCTTTGTGATTCTGATCGATCGTCTTAGCATTATCTATAGCATAGTGATTTGAATATTTCTTTTTGCAGCCATTTGGAAAATAATCCTATCTGGGACTATCGACGTATTAGAGGACCTTCCCCTTACCGATGTGCAAGTTATACTCCTACTCTTCTTTTCGTATGATTGCTTCTATAACCGTTCTTCTTTTCATAGTAAGTTTTTCTCTTCTCTTTGACTAACTGTGTGATCCTTGACATGTAATAGAAATATAGAGAACAACTCATTCTGTTTTGGGAAGCATTGGAAGGATACTTCCATTCTGGCAGAAGGATTTCACTTTCCCAAGTTACAGGAAGTTCCGGTCGAAAGAGGCAGGATTGTATCTTCCTGATGATATAACCGTTGAGAAGATTGTGCAGGTCGACTTCCTGTCGAGTTCTTGGTTTTTATCTACTGATCTTTTGAAGAATCTATTTGTGGAGAAGCCTTTCACTTTTATGACTGGTGAAGATCTGCATCTTAGGTACAAATAATATTTATTTATTTGCAAACAAAATTTGGTAATTACAAATATCTTTGTAAATACCAAATTGCTAGTATATACCACAGGAGACGACATACCCTCTAATGTTTATTTCGTAACATTCACAATAAAAATGAACATCTCCATTTGCTTTAATTGCTAGTATATATATATACTAGCGATGTTGCTCTTGATGTCGGCACATGAAACCCCTTCAAATTGATGATCGTCGAAATTGGGGTTTAATATTGTAGATAGGAGGGAAAACATGGGATTCAAATATATGCGATGAAACCCAGTTGCATGCTCAGAGTATGTTTGGTTGGTTTTTATTCTTTTTTTATTTTTTCAGTTCACTGTTTATGTCTTATTGGAAATCGCTCTTTTGTATCTTTATTTATATAGTAAACTAAAAATTCGAGTGACTCTCAGCTTCTATTAGGACTTCATTTTTATTATAAAACAGAGAGATGATGCATCATGTTAAGCGTAATACACGCATTATAAATACAGTATGGAAGTAGTTGGCTTTATAGGATTTATGTTAACCAAGATTATCAATTTTTGTCGAGGGCTTCAAATCTTTTATCATATTATACAATCAAATCATACTGATAATATGGTTTTGTCAGGTTTTAAGATTATTCTAATAGCATTATTTAATGTAACATCTTAATCTTACTTACAAGCACTTAAAAGAACTTAGAAATCAAACTTAACATATAACTTAAATGAGTAGGTAATTGGCGAAGCTCATGCTCTTGATTAATAAAACAGTTGAAAGAACTTGATGAGAGGATGGTCAAGCTAATCTGTCTGACAGCTTTTAATGGAAAATTAATATATCTAATTCCTTTGGCTAATAATTAATCAAATTTTGAACCAATTACAATCATAAAATTATATGAAGAGAAAAGATATTGGCCTGAAATCGTTGAGCTTACTGATGCATCCATTGGAGTCATAGTCAGTTGGATTTG
The DNA here is from genome assembly GCA_017893485.1 of Hemerocallis citrina. Lineage (NCBI taxonomy): Eukaryota > Viridiplantae > Streptophyta > Magnoliopsida > Asparagales > Asphodelaceae > Hemerocallis > Hemerocallis citrina. The sequence goes on along the minus strand of CM030360.1, from coordinate 133,559,941 downwards.
TGCTCTTTTTTTTCTTTTGTTTGACAAATTGAAGATGAAACATTTATGTTTTTCTACAGGGCTAGTGGATTCCATCGGTTTCCAGTCACGCACATACAATATGGCAAAATAACGATGAAATTGGAAGCAACACCGGGTCACACGAGGAGACTCCCCCGTCCTAGTTTGTTGGATTTGGACTTTTTAAAAAAAATGTTTTGTAGGAATTATATCTATATTTTGTAATAACTAAGTGTTGTACAACTTATACATTTGACACTCGTTGTATGTCGGTTTATATGTGTAAGATATTTTGTTTTCTATTGAGTTATTGTTTTTTGTGATATGTGATGTGACTTTCGGTTGTTGATTGTGATGTTATTATTGAATTTAAGATTTAAACATTTAAATTTAATATGATTACAGGTATTTGTAATATGCGATTAATTACAGGTTTTTTCAATTCGAAATTTTATAATAAAATGCCAAAAAAAGTAGAGCTATCCCGGCGTTTAACAGAAAACACTGGCATAGGTACAAATTTTATGAATAATTCTCTCTATTGCGGCGCTGGAAAAGCACCGCTGTACGGTATGCCAATATTTCAGTACAGGTTATCCCGACGTTTTTGAAGCACCGCTATAGCTCATCCCTTTTTAAAAAATAAAACGAAAATCAACCTATAACGGTGTTGTGGAAACGCCGTTATAGATTGACCCCCTGTAGTGGCGGCGGCAGTAAACGTTGCAATAGCCATATAGCTATAACGACGCACGCTGCAACGACGCTTTCGGCGGTAATTTCAGAAGCGCCGTTATGTACTATAACAGGGTCAAAAAACGCCGCTATAGCCTTGTAAAAGTACCGCTAAAACCTGTGCATTTTGTAGTGAGGCCAGTGTTGGCTAAATGCTTCATATTTAGTTTTTTGCCGTGCCCAACACTCGGAACACTCAGAAGACATCAACATACCCTACCAGATAAAATTACCTATATATGGATGATTACCTGTCACATGCAAATCAAGTATAAGTTCCAATGTATCCTGTAAATTATGTCTAGTTTAATTCTACTGAAGTCAGTTTTCAGCACATATTCAAAATTGAATAAAACTTCTGTCAAATATTCATAACAGACTTACCTGCATTGCTAACAGGACCTTTTGAATTTCATCTAGCTCTTTCTCAAGAATGTCTTCTTGCAACGGAAGGGCACGAGTAGCCTCAGAGTTCTTCTGTGCCAACGCTGCTGTCTGCAAAGATCAATTACATCAACATTAAGACAATTGATGCTATCAAATGAGTTCTGTTATTAGTCTTTTCTTATAAATTTTTAATATAATCATAAACATCATTTACAATTGGGTCAAACCAGATACCCATAGCATAATTAATGCCACCCTCAAGGTTCTTCTATTTTCAAAATAAAACCAAGCTCATGCTCATCAGTTTACCAGGAATCACTATCAAATTCATATCTTGGCCTGAGAGAGCCCGACTCTTATTATAAACAAGCCTGTCTTATACTAATCTATAATAACTATTATAATGGGAGAGATGGGGTTGTAAACAAATAAATAATTTTTTATTCCTTAGTGTGTGTGTCAACACGTGCAGCGCACGTGTTGGTAGATTTTTTTTTTGTCCTTTTCATTCCCCCTCCCCATTTTTCCCACGTGCATTGCACGTGCATTACACTAGTTTTTTTTTTTTTTTTTTTTTTTTTTTTGAGGGGAAAGGTGGAATATGGCCACCCTGTTTCATTAAAAAGAGTTTAACGAAACAAACCCAGAGTACTGGGCTCAAGTACAATCTACTAACAGATAATAATACATACATGACACGTACAAACAATAACTCCCTCCAACAACCCTGGAGGATGGGCCGGCAAACCATCTCGACCAGCTAAATGTAAGTACGTCAGTTAGCTTCGTATAGTGCCTCCACGGCACATGCACACCTACCTGAAACACGTCTGGCAGGATTTTTCACCCGTTGATCCCTGTCTTCACCTCGCTGGGGGGGACCCATCTTTGGGCCCAAGCCCCGCAGGTCGAAAACTAACCCCACGACACCTGCATTGCGATCGCACCCACCTACCATCTCCGCCACTCATCCTACAAACGTGTCAGTCGCTCCCACAGCCACTACCATAGAGAAAGCCGTGAAGATGATACCTTTACCTCTCACACGATTGCGCTTTCTCAGGCGATTTCTCACCAAACATTTATCTCGCTCACCCCACCAAACACCACGCTTTAGGAAAGAGCCGTGGAGAGGATACCTTCACCCTCTCTCACGCACAAGCTCTCTCCGGCGATTTCTCACCACACAGACTTATCTCGACTCAAACTTCCAAACGGAGGGAAGAAGCGACGCTGTCTCGAGCCAGTGGCCTAAACTGGAGGAAGCTCAATAGTCTGACAGTAGGCGCTGTGAAGATTGCACCGGCGACATCGTAGTACACTCCATACCAACCATACTCCAACCCCACACCCGCTCACCTCCAACACCAACCCGCTACCGGCCTGGCCCTACGGGCCCCAAACCAAAACACCGACCTCACACACTTGAATCCCAATTCCATGATGTACAGTTGAGACAAGTGAGCGCACATCACGGAGGGACCCCATCTTTGGGCTTAAGCTCCATAAACGTGCAGGACAGCCTAATTCCCGACATCTTCACACGCACTACCAACCCCCACAGATCGCCATGATTGGCCCCGAGAGTGTGGACATGGTGGTAAGCGCGCAGAACATCCGGGCAAACATCTAACAAATTATGGAGGGACCACATCGAGTCCAACCCAACAATCGCACAATACTACATGCTTCACACCCCCAACCACAGCAAAAGCAAGCACAGCTCCATGCCGAATCACCGGCCTCTGGGCAAAACAAATCTGAGTCGGGGGGGGGGGGGGAGGGGGTTGTAGGCCATACTTTGCCGCATCACCGCCGGCAAGGCCTCGCCGCCACTGGAAGCCTGACTTCGCCGCGAAGGGCTGCACCGGACGCTAGTCACCATCGATGCAACGGGGAGTTACTGTCCAGGAATGGGGTCGCGACGAGGGGCAAAGGAGAGGGGACGCGCCGTGGAGGAGAGGCAAGGGGGACGATGGGATTGGGGGGGGGGGGGCGGCGGCGGCCCCCAGCACCTCAGATCTGGGGTTTTTTTATAAAAAAAAAGCGGGGGAGAGTTGGTAGGAGAGAGAGTTGTGTGCCGTCTATAGTTCAATTTTGTTACACTAGTTGTTTTTTTTTTGAGGTAAAAGGTGGAATAAGGCCACCCTGTTTCATTAATAAGCAGTTAATAAAACAACCCCGGCGTACCGGGAGAAAACAGCAATACAAAAATAAAAAGTACAATGCAGAAGGGAAAAGCAGAAAAACAAACATACACCCCCAACAAGCCCTGGGGGGTGGGTCAAATAACACAAACATCAAGCCAGTATCGAGACCAGTAGGTTGAGACAAAACCAGCAGCTAGCAGAAACCCTGGCATGACTGGTGAAGCCAGTCCCTCACTCCAACGTCGGCCCGAACTCATCCTCCTCATCATCAAACTCTTCTACCTGGAAAACTCTGGCTATCCTTCCTCTTGCCCCCGTGGCTGCAGCTGTAGCCCAAAAAGAAATAAGATGCATGATATGAGACGGTTACCAGAAATACTATTACATGACGCACGAAAATAAAAATTATTTCTGTCCAGCCATAAAACCCAAGTTATTGCCGCGACTGCGATGTACCACGCGTCCTTCATGTCATGGCGCTGTGTTGCGAATTTGGGACCAATCCACAGATCTTCATATACATTGGGGTAGTCGCCCGTTCCGAGAGCTCGAAGTACCTCCACCATAGTGGCCTTACTTCTGGGGCAGTGAATAAAAAGGTGGTTTAGATCTTCCACATGTGTGTTGCAGAAACCACAGTTGGTGGCCACCTGTGGTTGTCTTTTGGCAAGGTTTTGCCTAGTGAGGATCGCGTTATTCAGTACTAGCCATAAGAACACTCTAACTTTAAGGGGAGCTTTCGCCTTCCACAGCACCTGTGCCCAGCTGGGTCTGCATCCTCGAAAGTGTATCCGATGATACAGGGATCTCACCGAGAAATCTCCCTTACTCTTGAGTCCCCATCTCTTCTGGTCTGGGCCTTGTGTGCACCTTGTGCCTGTCCGCGTGATGTGAGCTTGCATGTCAAGCAACTGCTGTTGTAAATTAGGGGTTAGCGTTCCTCGGAACGCCGGCTTCCAGCCTCCCCTTTTCCACCCTTCGGCAACGGTCATATTCGGTCGACTCGACCTCTCATACAGCTCTGGGAACGTTTCCTTCAGGGTATGGGCTCCACACCATCTATCCCACCATAATCTGGTTGACCGGCCATTGCCGATAGTCGACGTAACTGCCGAGTTGAAGGGGCCGCTCACCTTGGTAATTCCTTTCCAGAGTCGCGATACTTTAGTCCCTACTCGGAAGCCACAGTTTCTCGTGCCTTTACCCCTCAGGTAAGGTTGAATGAACTCCTGCCAACCTTCTCGCTGTTGTGGAATACCTTCCACCACCACTTTCCCAACAGGGCGAGGTTCATATCTCTGAGGTGATGATGCCTAGCCCTCCATGTCTCTTCTTCATGTAGGCGATACTCCATTTGATGAGGTGATAGCCACCTTTCTCCGAATCTGCCCCTTTCCAAAGGAATCGTTTACGAATTCTATCAATCCTCTGGATCGCCCATCTTAGAAGCTCGAAGAAGGACATGTAGTAGATTGGCAGGTTAGACAACACTGAGTTGATGAGCACCACTCTGCCCCCGAGAGACAGCGATTTACCTTTCCAACCCGACAGTCTGTCCTCTACTCTGTCAATGATAGGTAGCCAGTCTGCTTTAGCCAATTTCCTTGGTCTGAAAGGTAGCCCTAGGTATTTGATAGGGAAGCTACTCGTCATACAGTTCAATATAGTAGCGTGTTCCTCTGTTTCACTCTCAGATAGGGAAATTGGAGTCAGCGCACTCTTGTTAAAATTAATCCTAAGGCCTGACCAGGCCTCAAAACAGTAAAGGGTTCCTTTAAAGCAAGCAGTTTCTCACCTAGACCCATTTCCAAAGAGAAGGGTGTCATCTGCATATTGTAGGATCGTACATCCTTTAGTAGATGCGGAACTGGCTACCGGCGTGATCCAACCTTTTTCCTGGCAATTCCTAAGCATAACCCTCAACACATCCGCTATAATGGTAGACAGGAGTGGTGATAATGGGTCCTCTTGTCTAAGCCCCTTCCTGCAAGGGAACGGCTGCCCCGACCTACCATTTACGGATATGGCCGTTTTGCTAGTCATTAAACACTGCCTGATCCAACAGATCCATTTACTCCCGAATCCCCTACCCCTGAGAGCTTCCAGTAGGCATTCCCAATCGACCGAGTCATAAGCTTTCTCAAAGTCCAGCTTAAGCAGAAAGCTCTTAGAGTTAGACTTATGGCAGTGGTGGATAACTTGTTCTGCTGTTGCCACACAATCTAAGATATTCTTCCCTTAATGAAGCCCGATTGAGCTTTGTTGATAAGGTTGTCCATAGTACTCCCCAATCGGATAGCTAGGATTTTTGAAATAATCTTCGCCGAGCAATTTATAAGGCTGATCGGCCTAAAATCGCCCACTTTCGACGCCTCTTCCCGTTTGGGAATGAGGACTACATCTGCGAAGTTAAACATACCCAATCTGAGCTTGTTGTGAAAAAAGTCATCCAGCAGAGCCATGTAGTCTCCTTTAATCTCATCCCAGAAAATTTGGTAGAACATCATTGGGAAGCCATCTGGCCCAGGCGACTTGTCTGCTCCCATTTGATCGATAGCCTTTTTCACTTCTTCCTCGGAGAACGGAGACTCCAGGCAGGATAGCGACTGCGTAGACTCGATCTTGTACGTCTGCCAGACGTCATTCCTGAGTGGGACCCGGAAATCATTCTTCTTCCCTAAGAGGTCCTTGTAGTAACCTTGGAAGGCTGTGGAGATCACTTGTTCATCTTGTACCATCCCCGAGTTTGTTTCTAAGGATAAGATAAGATTGGACCTGCGCCTGGCACTTGCCACTCGATGGAAGAAGGCCGTATTCGCGTCTCCCTCTTTGAGCCACGAAATTCTAGATCTTTGCTGCCATTTTATTTCTTCCATCTTATAAAGCGTGGCAATGTGCTCACGGAGCTTCAGGAGTCTATTTCTTTCCTCCTGTGACAAGTCTCTCGACTCCTCCACTCTTTCAAGTTCATCAATACCTTCCAACAGGGAATCTTTAGCGCGCCAGATTGTGGAGAACCTAGATTGGTTCCATCTGCGTAGCCGCTTTCTAATCCTGTGAATTTTTTCATACCATCGGCTCGCAGCATCTGTGCCAGTCACTGGGAGCGCCCAGTTTTCCATCACCATGTGGTGAAACCTCTGAATCTCCAGCCAGGCCTTCTCAAATCGGAACTTTCTATGCCTTTTGGTTCCCTGATGCCCAACATCAAGCAGGATTGGAGTATGATCTGACGTTGGCCTAGGGATCGATCTAGCCGAAGCAAGGGGGAACTTAGCCTCCCAGTCCATCGATACGAGAATCCTGTCCAATTTTGCCATAATCGGAGTAGACTGCATGTTGGACCATGTAAATAGCCTATCGTTAATGGGGATATCTATCAACTCGAGGTCCGTGATGACCCTATTGAACTCCGCTCTGTGCCTGTCGCTGGAGCCTCTCCCCTTGTGTTCAAACGCAAACCGGGTGATATTGAAATCCCCTCCGATAATCCAAGCCCCCGGCCAACGGAGGCAAATATTGACCAATTCTTGCCAGAAAACGTCCCGCTCTGAAGCCACGTTCGGCCCATAAACAACAGTGATAATCTGCAAAAACTTATCCGACCGTCGTTCCAGTCGTGTAGTCAGAGAGAATAAACCATTATAGACCTCTAAGCAGGTGAGCAGGTCCGAGTTGAAACCAATGGCGATTCCCCCTGAGGCTCCCGCGGATGGGCGTAAAACCCATTCCTTGATTCTATTCCCCCCAACTCTCCTGAGTTTGGTCCCCTGTACTAGTTTGGTTTCCTGAAGCCCAACCACTTCCGCCTTGGACTTCGTGATAACGTCTCTAACCATATCTCTTTTACCCTTATCCCCTAGACCCCGGACGTTCCAAAACAGTGTATTCATTGGGGAACCATGTCCGAGGTGCCAGTGTGAGGGGGGCTCGGGCAAGATTCACCCACAGAGATCGTTATCTCCCTAGAGTTGGGTTCTAAATCCTTAGGAACACTAGTATTAGCCCTCTCAATTTCCCAACCCCTCATTTTGTTAAGAAGGAACGCGTTTCGTTCTTTATCACAAACTTCCAAACCACAGGTAACAGCTAATAGAAAAACTTCAGAGTCTGACATGAAATTTAAAATATTAGCAAGAAAATTTTTTGTACCTCCATTGACGTGTTTAGCCGCTTTGGCGGCCGTTGCTCTCTCCAAAAAGTCATCCAGGGACTCCGCATGAGCCCTCTTAGGTGACCGCTGCACCCTACAGCCGACCGTCCTTCGAGACGATCCAACCCTGCCATGTGGGGCCGACTCTGGTATAGTGGAAAGCACCATCTCTGGCGAAAACCCCATCTGTGTATCAGGAATAAACTCTAAGTCCCCTGATTCCTCATCAGTAAATGAGAAGTCAACCTCCAGGTTAAGCCGCTCTTCTAGGTCCTCCTCACTATCAGCGTGCTGACTTTGAACCTGCAGGGCGGTCTCTCTAGTTGTGGACTCCTCCATAGGCCCACAAAGCGACGACGGCACCACAAAAGACTCAGATCTCACAGAGCTAACCATGGTGGACCCCTCAATGGGCCCACACACCGTATCAGATGATGTTAATAGTAATTTAGGCCCCTCTATAGGCCCAAATACTCCTATAGGCTCCCCATAACGCTCCCCCGCATAGGAATTAAACTCACTGCCGCCAGTCACATCAATGCGGTGCACCACACCGCTGGACCACGGTAAACCGCAGTGTAGCACACCGCCCATCGCAGTTTTCAACACCCCTTCACAGCTGTCGAGGTGGGTAATCATCCCCCCTCCCCCACGTGCCAGCTTCGCATTGCTTGAAGCTTCGGCAGGCCCAAACTTAGCGTTAGGTGTAAGCGGTGCTGTAAACATTGCCAAAGCCTTATTATCTTCATCCTCCTTTTGGTTGAGCCCCTTCTGAACTTTGAAACTTCCGTTGTCTTCATTCCCCTTATAAGGCTCTTTAGATCCATGCTCCTCACTCCCCACACTCTTCTCTTTACCCAAATCCAGCTCTGGGCTCTGGCACCCTGGTTCCAAAGGCACTACTTTCAGGGACTTTGGAGCTGCCCATACTCTTTCTACCCACTCTCTGGTAGATCGAGTTGTTAAGGGGACTCTTCAGTTTACACACTCCAGTTGCGCACTGTTCCCTCGACCGTTCGATCTCCATCACAGTCTTGATGGAGATCGTGTGGCCCTTATTTCGTCCTGCTCTCTTGTGCTCCCACTTGAGGGTAAAGTGGAATTTTCCTCTGCCTACTTCAGATCTCTTCTTTTCCTCATCCCGCTCCTCTTCCCATCCCGCTCCTCTCCCCAAATCGCACCCAAAACCCTAGCTCCTATTTCGTCCCGCTCTCTTGCGCTCCGACTTGAGGGTAAAGTGGACTTTTCCATTTCCCACCTCAGCTCTCTTCTCTTCCTCATCCCGCTCCTCTCCCCATCCCGCTCATCTCCCCAAATCGCACCCAATACCCCGCTCCTCGATGCCTCCCGCTTCTCTCCTTCACCCCGCTCCTCTCCTCCTCTAATTTCTTACTATTCGAAAGCCCGATGCTCTCAAAATCCCCCCAAATGGAGACCTAGACGCTATCGAAATCCCCCCAATCGCAAAACCCTAACCCTAGTTCCAAATCCGAAGATCTGTACTTCCAAATCGAAACCAATAATTCGATTTGTGTTTCTTCTAATCTCTTACTACTCCATCCCGACGCTCCTCTCAATTATCCTGCCCCCAAATTGGCTTACCCTAGCTGTCTCATCTCCCAGCTCCCAACGCCCCCCTGTCACTATTGCTTACTCATTCCTCATTCACTCGCTGGAATTCATTTCACTGATTGCAGGTGTTTTCAACTCAATTCATTATTCTACTATCTGGTTATTTTTTGGCATTTGATAGTCTAGCTTTGGTTTGCAAGTATATGAACATATTGGCATGTGATAGCATGTAGATGAACATAGTCTACATATTCTACCTTTTTGGGTTTGCAAGTAGATGAACATAGTTTACATTATATGGCATGTGATAGCAGCAGCAAGTAGATGAACATATAGGTTCGTGATTTTTTCCTTTATTTGCACTTGGAAGATCGCGGGGAGGGTGACTAAGCATTTCTGATAAGTCATATAAATTGTCTGTGTCCCATTCTTCCCTAGTGGCCCGTGAATTGTTGTAGTAAAATGTTGTGAAGTACGTTCATTTTAATCATGTTTAGCTTATAATAACTTCTACACGGCGACTGAGTTTTAAATATCTAGGTAGAGGTATCTTATCATATGATGATATAGATTGAGGTATGTTATCATGCATTTATTCATTTACTTTCACTATTCAGCATTAATTTGTTCAAACATTACTACATGAGCATGATTAATGACTTTGCAGATAATGGTTGAATTGAAGATCAAATATTCAAGTTATTGGTGAACAGTGTGGACGCAAATCATCGTAGAGGGAAGTATTTGGTACTTTGACATCTATTTATGAATTTGGTCAGAAGCTTTTGTGTGTGTGGGTGTAGGCAATGATGAAAATCACTTTTTTACAAATGTGTGGCAGTAGGCAGTGATGACAATTACTTACTGAACATTGATACCAATTTAATCTTTGCTCTCTGTTAATTATGCTCTCTGTTTATATATGAAAAGTTCCCCTATATTTATTTCGAATGCCCCTATATATATAGGGTGCTCTTCAGTTGCGCACTCAATTTTTGAAGAGTCCCTTGCTTATTTCGAATTCCCCTTAATGACATGCTGCTGTGGAGTCCCTTGCTTATTTTTGAAGAGTTCCCCTATATGTATATAATAACAGAGAGCAAAGATTTAAACTAGATCAATGGTATTGCAATGATATTTGAACTGGTTGGCATGGTTAATGCTTGGTTATTTATGCAGCTAGACTAGTTGGCATGGCATTAACATGCCTAGTGACTGAAGCTTGATTTTTTGTGTAAATTGCTGCATTTTCTGTTTTTCCTGCCTGATGCTTGTCACAAAATTGCATTTGATGAACTTGTCATGTTTGCTTCCTTAAAACCAGTGTGTTCTGAGCCTATGACATTTCAAATACCTTTCATTGAATTAGTAGGTTTTAATTCATACAAAAATAATGCAAAATTCGAAAGTTAATTCCCTTTGTTTTTTTTTTCGAGCAGCGAAAGAAGATTAAGAAGAAGAAGAAGAAGAAGAAGAAGAAGTAGGAGCAACAGAGTTGTAGAGAATGCAGCATCAGCATATGATTTCCAGTGAGCAGCATTATGTAATTGCGGTTGAAAATTTTAGGCTTGGAACTTTGATCTTTGTTTTACATGTGGCCTCCTATGTAATTTCGGTTGAAAGTCATCAGGGGAACTTCTCATTCTCATAAAGAAGCCCCTGCTTGGGTTATGAAAGGCAGTAGAGAACACCGAGCAGCCAAGAGGCAATGCTTCAATGTCTAGGCATTAACACCCTGAGAAAATAGAAGGAAACTAGAAATCTAAAAATTAGGTGTAATTGGGTTTGGAGCACAGTATCTTGTGCCCAATTTCTATGGTATGCAGAAAGAGCTGACAAATTTACGGCGATTGGACAATTTTTGGTATTCTTGCTAAGACTGGAATGAAGTTAGAGTAATGCTTTAGCCACTACCAATTTCACTACCATTCTCTTCACTACCTTAGGTGGCATAATCCTATTGAAGAGTTCTCCCACCTACTCTATCTTCTGCTACCTATTGGAATGTGCCACCTCAGGTAGTGAAGAGAAATGCAGTGAAATTGGTAGTGGATGTAGCATTACTCATGAAGTTATTAGCCTTACGGAAATCCCGTTGTGTTCATCCACATGAATTTAATTTGACAGGTTCAGGCTAAACGACTTGTAACTTCTCTAGTAATTACTACTGGGCCAGTTATTTCTTGTAGAAAAGTAAAGAAAATGAAACAGCAAATGAAATGCACTTTGTTTCTACCTTTTCCATTTTTCGTACTGGAAATTATCTCTCATTCGGTTTCCTTCATAAATTAAACGAAGCTCTGTTCTTCCCTTAATCATGTTTCATACTCATTTCAGGGCCCTATACAAATTTAGTACTTTGATGCGATTGTTCTTTGCATTCTTCTAGCGTTCCACATTTCATTCTGTGAATTCCATTTTCAGAATCTATTAGATACTTCTACTTCCCGTGAAGCAGAGACACTTCTAATTGAAAGTTAATTCCTATCGTTTTGAATAACATTGTGGAAGTGAACAGATACTTCCTATTTCAATAGTATTTTAGAATTTTTCGTATTCTGATGTGTTATGTGCATTTAACACATGGTTAGTGCCTTTCAAAATGCTCGACTTACAACATCATCAATTAATTGCTTATATTCTTGTAACACCATGCAAAACCAGATATTAAAACTACAGGATAATTGGATATCCTGCAACCAAATCCCAGAACACAAATTCTAACTCGAGTTTAATATAGAAGAACTGATTCCTTTGTCTTTATGAAGTACCATAAACAATAACAGAAAACGGCATTGCCAATTACAGCTGCTTCAGATGAATCATAAGAAGCTGGCACAAAAAAGTAATAATAATCAAAACAGATAAAGATACAGAAGCTGTAGAATTCACTACACTTGCTTTAATGCCAGGTGCTGAATACTACTAGTCTTCTCCAAAGTCTCTGCTATGGAACATAAATTCCTTCTTTACTTGGTGTTTGTTTCTTCATTAAGCCTTGGGCTTCAAAATCTTAACCTTGGTCGTATGCTGCAGTCTTCTGAAACCTGAAGTTCCCACCGCGCATAAGATCAAGATTAATGGCGATCATCTCTGGTCTGAAATCGAAGCTTTCTTTGATCAGGGCCAGTATATCCCTGTCCTCAATCTTCCCACTCTTGTAAGTATCCACGAACACTGAGAGCGGCTCTGGGGCGCCGATCGCATAGGAAACCTGCACGAGGCAGTGCCTTGCCAGGCCAGATTTCACAAACATAAAATTTTGTGGTTGAATTCGACTCCCTAATTGCTACTACTCAAATGCTGCTGCTGCTCCTGCTCCTACTCGGATGTTCCTGCTGCTGCTCACATGCTGCTATGCTGCTGTTCATATAAAAAAAATGATAAGATACCGTTCCAGTTTCTCAATGTTGTTGCAACCATTACAACCTACTAATCCATGGAAAGAAATTTGAAGTGTCATAGGCTCAGAACAAACTTGTTTTAAAATGCAGAAAATGCCTAAATTTACACAAAAATTCAAGCATCAGGCAAGATAATCAATAGATAAGCATGTTACTGCCATAAATAATCCAAAATTCACACAAAAATTCAAGCTCAGCCAATTATATATATAGGGCTGCATGTTACTGCCTATATGGCATGTTACTGCCATAACGGGGACTCTTTAGTTGCGCACTTCAGTTTACGCACTCCTAATGCGCACTGTTCCCTTGACCGTTCGATATCTGTCAGTCTTGATGGAGATGGTGTGAGCTTATTTCGTCCCGCTCTCTTGCGCTCCCACTTGAGGGTAAAGTGGACTTTTCCACTGCCTACTTCAGCTCTCTTCTCTTCCTCATCCCGCTCCACTTCCCAAAAATATTAACAGAGAGCATCACAGCCCAGTAAAAACATTAACTGAACATTAACCAGCATTAACCATGCCAACCAGGATGAAATGACAAATAAGCATAATTCACAGAGAGCATAATTAACAGAGATTGCCATCATTGCCTACACCCACACACACAAAAGCTTCTAACAAAATTCATAAATAGATGCCAAAGTATGAAATACTTCCCTCTTTTCCTGTTTTATGTCCACACAGTTCACTAGTAACTTCAATATGCTCCAAGTCTTCAATTCAACCATTACCAGCAAAGTCATTAATCATGTTTTCATGTAGTGATGTTTGAACAAATAAATCCTGCATAGTGTAAGTAAATGAATACATGCATGATAACATACCTCAATCTATATCATCATTTGTGTCTTCGGAACTTTCTTCTTCAACATTTTTTCCTCTAAACAAATGGAAGTAAACAGTTAGTCACGAACAAGTCATTTTTGATTGAAAACACAATATTTAAGAGAATTCATTCAAAATCAACCGAAAGTTATAAATTTGACCTATCAATTTTGGTTGGGCAATTTCTTGAATCGTGATCTTCGTTACAAATACCGCAAGCACTGCACTTTCGGGGTTTCCGTCTTTTTTTTTTCTCTTGTAAGCTTCATTCTTTTCCCACGAGGCCTTCCGTTGTGCATTGTATCAGCTCCTCCACTTCAACTTGAGACAATTTCAACTTCCCATCGTATGCTTGTCCACTACATCCGGCTTGCATAGGATGAAATTCATTGATATTTTTGAACATTTGCTCACACATGAATTCGTAGCCTTCATTAGAAGCTATTCTAATATCAACTTGTTGTTTTGCTAGATTACTCAACTCACAAAAGCGAGAACCAAAATTCTCGCATGTGCCTTCACTTGTCAAGCTGCTTCTTATTACATCTCGGGTCCATCTTCTTAAAATATATTGCTTTGGTAGCTCATTATGATCCGAGTACTTGAGATATGCGAAAATATGCTTGCAAGGAATACTCATGAATTTAAATAACTTGCATGAACAACTAGCCATTTGATTACTTTTGGAATAAGTAACCACTATCTCATTCTCTTATTTTCCACACCGCTTCACCAAGTATAATATATTCGGCTCATTCTTCGTATCTAGTAACAAACTGACATTATATATTAAGCTTGAATGAATTTCCTTTTGAAAAGTGTAGAACAATACCAATATATAGACTTGCGCCATTTGTTGCTCCAAAGGCCACTCGGTCTTCAATTTCGGTTTCTTCTCTAGAGTACAATGATTTTCTTTAAGTTCTTCTCTTTGTCTTCATAAGACTCTCTCAAAGATTAGAGCAAATTCATGTAGTGAGTACTTTTTTTGAGTATGGAGCTTTAAGAATGAATTCATCCCTTCACTTCGTTGGCTACTCGACATACCGCCCCAAAAATGACTTCTATGATAGACGGGGGCCTATTTCTCCCGAATAGTAAATTTATCATTCAACCATTTATTATTTTCCACCCCATACTCAATAAGCAATGATTTCCATCTTTCTTCAAACGCAAAAGAATCATATGAATTATAAATATTATCCTTAAAAGCATCCATGAACTGACCATTTTGATTCAATTGAGGCACCACTGTTGGTATCTTGTCTAAGATATACCATATGCAATACCTATGCCGAATTGTAGGAAAGACGATTTTGATTGCAGCACCTATCCCACGATCTTCATCCGTCACCATACCAAATGGAGCATGTTTCATTACTCATAACCATTTTTCAAATAACCACACAAATGAACAGGCCTTCTCATTCGAAATGAACCCATAACCTAGGAATACCGATTGCCAATGATGATTTATTCCCACAAATGGGACAAATAACATCCCATAACGATTTGTACTATGTGTTGCATCAAAGGAAACAACATCACCAAACTCTTCATAGTTCCTCCTAGCAACCCCATCCACCCAAATACAATGCGTCAATCGATCAAACTCATCGACCTCGAAATCATTAAAAAAAGGGTTCTTTTTCTTGTTGCCATTTGAAAAAATCAATCAACATTTGCCCATCGTGACCTTTCACAGTCTCCCTCGAGTCTCTCTCATGATTGTAAGCATCCGTGTCGGTGAATCCAACTCTACTTAGACCCCCAGTAAAACTTTCAAAAAACATCATTTTTTTGCATGTAGGAATATTAGCATGTGTAAGTTGCCAAGTACTGCTTTATCGGAATTTGACATATTACGGTTTCGCGGTAATAAATGCCTTCTACCGGGGGAAGTGAAAACATGGTTGTGTACTTCGTGAAATGATAAATAACCCACGAGTTTGATTCTTTGTTTAGTTTCACACGAACCAAAGCATTACAATCTGTTCTAGATGTAGTTTCCTTTCTAGATGTACTCTTACTAATTGACACCCCCTCTTTATTACAAACATGTCTTTTCAACAACCTCGCCATCCTTTAGTTTATTTAAACCCTTACGCAATTGAAAACCCCCACAATTGGCATAATTTGTATAAAAATTCTCAGCTTGTGCTAGGGTATCAAATGTCATACCTACATGTGGTTTTAAGTGATCGTCAACTACCGGAATAAATTCACCTTCTTGTACTCTCAAAAAGGGGTCACCGACATTAAAGTTCTCTTCATCAATCTCCATACCTATTATCTAGCATTGGTATCGAGTCGGGTCAGGTCCTTCACTACTTGGACCCGGACTCGGTCCCCTACGGGTCCAAAAATTGGACCCGAACCCAGACCTGTGAAGACCGGGTCCGATTTCGGATCCGGATCCTATTAAAATATTCCTACCCGTTCGGGTAGGAGCGGGAGTGTGAGCGGCGAGCAGAAGCAGCGAGTGGAGAATTTAGAATAGAGGAGAGAAGTAAAAAACATGAGTTTTGGGTTTGCAATAGGAAGATTTAGAATTGAGGAGGAAGGAGGGAAGAGATGATGAAAGAAGATTTATTTTTATGTTTATTTTTTGGGTTTTTTTTTAACGAGCCCGGGTCCAGATCCGGGTCGGGTCTCTTTTGAGCGGACCCGGACCAGGACCCGGACCCGGACCCGAAAGTACAACGGGTCCCATTTTAGGACCCGGACCCAGATCGGTCGGGTCGGTTCCGATCCAATGCCGGGTCTGGATCGGGTCTGGATCGGATCCGGGTTTCGGGTATTTATACCAATGCTACTATTATCAAAGTAAAAGAACAAGATCAATGGACAAAATACATAATAAAGAATGCAACAAATCTTATACTCAAGTGGGAGATTAAATATCTTATCAAGTTATCTTACATTCTTCAAACATCTTACAACCTTGTTAGAGAAATTTTTGGAAACTAAAATTTACTTCACATAGCACACAACAAACCAGAAATACAGAAATTAAAAAAAAAATTTGCTCAAATATTAGGAAAAATTAATTTTACCTGCTGTGACACACAGAGACAGTTTCAGAAGATGGGCTGAGTTGGTTTTGATTTCGATCTACAGTTTCGTCAGAGGTGGAGATAGCCTCGGGGGTTGTGGGCATGAGCAAAGTGAGAGAGGGATGTTGGGGTTGAGGAATGAGTAAGCAATAGTGACAGGGGGCATCGGGAGCTGGGAGATGAGACAGCCAGGGTAAGCCGATTTGGGGGGAAATTTGGGGGTGGGATAATTGAGAGGAGCGTCGGGATGGAGTAGTAAGAGATTAGAAGAAACACAAATCGAATTGATGGTTTCGATTTGGAAGTACAGATCTTCGAATTCGGAACTAGGGTTAGGGTTTTGCGATTTGGGGGGAATTTCGAGAGCGTCGAGGTCTCCATTTGGGGGGATTTCGAGAGCATCGGGCTTTCGAATAGTAAGAGATTAGAGTGGAGCGGGGTGAAGGAGAGAAGTGGGAGGCATCGAGGAGCGGGGTATTGGGTGCGATTTGGGGAGATGAGCGGGATGGGGAGAGGAGCGGGATGAGGAAGAGAAGAGAGCTGAAGTGGAAATGGAAAAGTTCACTTTACTCTCAAGTCAGAGCGCAAGAGAGCGGGACGAAATAGGAGCTAGGGTTTTGGGTGCGATTTGGGGAGAGGGAGCGGGATGAGAAAAGGAGCGGGATGAGGAAGAGGAGATCTGAAGTAGGCAGGGGAAAAGTCCACTTTACCCTCAAATGGGAGCGCAAGAGAGCAGAACGAAATAAGGGCCACACGATCTCCATCAAGACCGTGATGGAGATCGAACGGTCGAGGGAACAGTGCGCAACTGGAGTGCGTAAACTGAAGTGCGCAACTGAAGAGTCCCCTTGTTGTTAGAGCATCTGTAGTCGTCTTGAGTCAGATTTTGGGTATTTGGTAAATAGAAATGGAGAAAATGGATTTGCGCTGTAGTCGTCAAAAGCCAAATTTTGGGTCAGACAGAAGATTATCTTTCGTCTCAGATATTTAAATAAATAAATATATATACATATATAAATGCATTGAAGTGAGGGACAAAGGACAAAAATAAATAAATAAATAAAAATCTGATGAAGTGAGGGAGAAAAGGACAACAACAAAAAATAAAATAAAATAAAAATTAAAATAAAATAAAATAAAATAAAATTTAAAAAACCCAAACCAGCCTTGGACGATGGATGAAGTCCCGTCCAAGGGATTTTCTCTTTAGCCAATATGTGTTGGACGGTACAATGTACCGTCCTTCACTTTTGTTTTTTTTTAAAAGAAAATTTAATGGGACGGAATATTATCCTTCGTCCGATGACTTCGTCGTCAGCCAAAATTGAATGGACGGTGTATTGTTTACCGTCCGACATTTGAGACTTTCGTCTCATTTAACGAACGAAAGATCATCTTTCGTCAGCTATAATTTGACAAATGTCAAACCAGCTGCTATATTTGGCCAGCTCCTGTTCATGCGACACCCAAGTTTTGGATATTTGGCAGACGAGTACAACGAGATTTTTTCTATTTTTTTGATTTTTTTGGGTAAATAGCAGAAGACTACAGATGCTCTTAAATTACTAAAATTGGCCTGACTTTACGTGGAACATATCATATCCCTCCAGACAACAATGACCTACTCCACCGTGTATTCTTCAAAATTTTGAACTTTATAATTGAAAGGAAAAACAGAAAAAAAAGGACCAAACAGGGGATTTAATAATTTTTTTAAAAAAACTTTTAGGTAGTGTTCTTTTTCTCCTCTTATAAGAGATTTATCTCTTGTAAGAGGTGGTCCACCTCTTACAAGAGTTTTTTTAGCGTTCTTTTTTTACCTCTTATAAGACATTTTTTCCAAAATCTCTTATAAGCCTAAAAGACTTCTAGTAGCTTCTTTCAAATTCTTATAAGACTTCTATCACTTAAAAAGTCTATATTACCCCAAAGTCTATATTATAATTGTTACTAATTAAACTATTTTATAAATTAGTCTATAGTAGCCCGGAATATGCTATCCTAGAAAAAGTGTAATCATATACGTAGTTGACTGTAATATGCTATCCTAGAAAAAGTGTGGGAATTCATTCTTCACAATCTCGAACAATTATGTTAGAGATGCTGTTGATACACTAATTTATTTAAAGATATATATATATATATATATATATATATATATATATATATATTTACGTCCAGTAAGTACATTACTTGAGTTGTGGCTAGTTGATTTGTCATGTTATGATGCCATCATGTTCAAATTCTGCAGCCGACCAGGTTTTTTTTTTTATTACAACTAAGGGAGAATTTATATTAGCCCATTGACCCTAATTTTTTTTAATCCAACTTCTTTGAAACAAATTATTTATATTTATACATACTAATTTTCATACTAATTAAAAGTCTATAGTAGCCCGGAATTATAATTGATGATTTACACTGATTTGTGAATTTAACTTGCCATTAGACTAGTTTATATATTAGTAATTTGAACTTATCTTTTCTTGTCCTTCATCTCACTATTTTTATACTTTGGGGTAATATAGACTTTGGGTTAATATAGGCTCTTGTAAGAGGTGAAAAAAGTACAGAAATCTCTTATAAGAGGTTCTTATAAGAGGTTATTTTTGAATAAAAAGAACACCTCAAAAAGAGGCTCTTACAAGAGGTTCTTACTGTAAATCTCTTATAAGAGGTAAAAAAAAGAACAGTAGCTTACTGTATAGCTGTCAGACTGCATTGGACTTCGGCTGTGGCGATGTGCTTTTTTAATCATGATATGTTTTTTCAATCATTAGCAAATACTGAAACACTCTTTCTCTCTTGAGTCTTGGACATAGATTATCCAAATATAGCCATGTGATTGTCATTTCCTTATGGTAGACTTGTTTATTTCAGAATGCCTTGCAATCATCACTCTGACCTAATGGTGCTGGGGTCCCAGCAGGGCCGGTCCGATGGAGAGGCGGCTGCCTCGGACCTCCGATTTTGGACCATTTTTAGGGCCCCAAATTATTTTATTATTTATTTATTTATTTATTTATTTATTTATTTATTATTATTATTATTATTATTATTATTATTATTATTATTATTATTTACCTATATATGTCGGTTTATTTTCAAAACTGCAGTGTCAACATGATTGTTTATATCAGACCAGTGATTGCCTCACGCTTCCGATTTAAGACCATTTTTAGGACCCCAAATTTTTTTATTTATCATTATTTATTTATAATTATTATTATTTGCCTATATATGTCGGTTTTTTCAGAACTGTTGAGACAGTGCAGTATTTACAATTGACATAAAAGAGTAGAATAAACCGGCCCTGCCCACGATCCTGGGAGCTTAGAACACGGTTAAAATAAACATAATTAAAAAAGAAAAAAAAAACATGTGGGGCCCTTCCCTTCCCTCTCTCGCTCACGAGAATTAGGCAAAAGATTTTTTAATATTTTTCTCACATTAGGTATGGAAGCCTCATTTCGGGAGTTCATCTCGGGCCCATGAGCTCAGGGGCCGGCCCTGGGTGCCACATAAAACTTGAGAACTTTTGATTGGCCATCAAGACTACCCTGTGCAACTGACTAATAAGGTAGTTTAAGTTCAAACCAGGGAGCCATCTAAGCTCCTGTAGACCATGTTAAATCAAAAGCAAGAGTGAAAATAAGAAAGATCTGCTAGAGGTATAGTCATTCCCGTATAGTTTCTTTTGTATGGTGATCAAGACTTACAAGACGGCTGGCTGGCAGGGTTCAAACCTGGAAGCCATAAGTTCCTCTAGATCATGTTAGGTCAAGAGCAAGAAAGAAGACAAGAAGGAGCAGCTCCAGCTATAGAGCAAAAAAGGAGCCAAACAGCAAATCAAGTAATTCTTGTATTTTGTATGGAGATGAACTGTTCCAATTCCGTATCATGGCATGAAACATGTTGTATACTCCAGTCTCGCCACCCCCCTCCACATATTCACACAGCAAAGAAAAGGAAAGAAAAAGAAAAAATTTCAAAATCAAAATCAAAGTTGGTTATCGAAGAACACCCCCCCCCCCCCCCCCCCCCCCCCCCCACACACACACACACACACACACCAACCAACCTTTTTCAAAAGAAAGAACACCCCCACCCCTGTGTTTTTCGCACCAAAAGAGAGATACTTTTATCACAAAGATGCATCTTTGTTAGATACTGCACAGATAATGCTTCCAGGGCACTCCATCAGTGACTCAGATGCCATACAATAGAAATAAATATGACCTTTAAACCCAAATTCAAAACTCATTGAAATAGAAAAAAGATAAACTACAGAGTGATTCTGAAGAGACATAATTCAGATGGGAAAAAAATCATATACCCTATTGGGCATAGAAATCATATGCCCAAAAATGCTAGCAATGCCTCTGATTTGCCTCAAAACCGTGCCCATGACATGATCTCCCTCGAAAAATGAGAAATCATGCAGAGGCCCAGTTTTTAAGGCAAATTAAAGGCTCTTACCTTCAGCCATAGAATTCCTTGGCCCAATTGGGCTATATCAACTGAAAGTAACATAGATACCAAAACAAACGTGGAACAAATGCAAGGAAAGAAAATCACCTCATTAATTGGCTCCTTCAAAGACTTCCTTGTAACTCTAAATCTAATACCAATCTTCTCGAGCTGTCTTGAGAGCACAAGAACAATGGTAGCTGAGCTCTTCAAATCTTCCTCCACCTGTTCAATCCTTGCAAGCAAATCAATACCTGATCCGGTCCCACTCTCCCTACATATCCTCCTCCACTGTCTCTTACTAATCAAACCACCAAAAGCCGCTGAACTCACTAGAAGTAAAAATTGGCACGTAAAAGTTTTGCTACCTAAGTTAGCAGGTAGACGTTTAGCTGCACCCGAAATCAACAAACTGACAACCCACCCAATCGATATATAGTGGGTGGGATGATTAAAAGTATTTCAGCCGTTGAAAGGATACAATCTGATATGGGTCAGATGACGTGGCCTCTCCTAGGCTACCAGATTCCCTCTAAAACCGTTCACCCCTGATCATCAGATCAGCTTTAAGTCCCATAGGCTTCTGCCACGCCAGGCCCATGGGCAAGCAGGTCCAGACCCGGCCCAAACAGATCCAGACCCATTTGGCATGCCGATAAATACCAGGCCCTCTCCCCCCCCCCCTCTTTACAAGGTAATGAATCTTTCCCCTCTAAAAACCCTAGCTACTGTTACTCTTTAGTGGCTAACTAGACCGTCGGAGGACCTGCCACCGGGATCAACCCCGGTGTTCCTAGGCCGAGTGCAGGTACACAAGACTTCCGGATCCGAGCCTCCAGATCCGAACCGAGCATCCGACCTCCACCTCACTCCTGCCCACTCCCGAGTCGTTCCCTCGACTGAGGGTCGGGCATATAGCCAGTACTGAAGCTTCCACTTTATAAATTGAGAGAACTCACACATGGTGCAGCCACCCCCAAAAACAAACCGCATCAGGTTGGCGTCGTCTATGAGAACCCGGTACGGACCTCAGTCCGATCCCAGCCATTAACGACACCCCTTTAATCTGAGCTCATATGGCACCCAAGCCCAGAAGAGCTGTCACCTCTACACGTCGTTGGGACGCTCCTCCTCAGGACGTCCCTGCCGACACACATGGATCCAACCATCCTAGGGTCAACCTTGGACCCGGACCGGGCACTTCTCGCTCAGTCGCAACCGACCTGCGTCGGGTCATCCAGGACAGACAGGCCAGTCGAACTAGGGGAGGGGCTGCTTCCAACTCGGCACCGAACCATCCCAGGCATCCGTCCCAAGAGCGGGAGCCTGTGCTCAGCCGCATCAACCGGAGGCCGCCACCCCAATGCGACCCGGCCGAACAGGCTCCAGTCACCCACCGTGAGTTCCAAGACTTCCGAAACGAGATCCTGGAGGCCATCCTAGGGACCCCTATCAACGAGATACTTCACCAGGTAAAGAGGGCCCCTCACTCGCGGCCTAATAGGCCCGCCAGAACATGACGAGTACGTCTTGCGACACCTACAAGAAATGGAGAACCGCCTCAATAACTTTGATGAAGGCGGCCTGAGGTCAGCTCAGGGTCATAGACCGACCCAACCTCCTTTCTCCGCTGCAATCCTACAAGCGGAAATACCCCAGAATTTCCGACCTCCCCAGTTCGAGACCTTTGACGGCAAAGGTGATCCTGCTGATCACATGGAGGGTTTCAAGACCCTCATGATGATTCACAGCGCTTCGGATCCCCTCCTATGTCGTGCCTTCCCTGCCACCTTCTGGGGTCCGGCTCGGGAATGGTTCTCTAAGCTCGTCCCCGGCTCGATCTATTCGTTCGATCAGTTGGAGGCCAAATTTCTGGCCCACTTTGTGACCAGCAGGAAAGTCGAGAAGACGAGCGCGTCTCTACTGGACCTCCGACAGAAGAAAGGAGAGTCACTCTGGCAGTTCGTCCGGAGGTTCACCACAGAGGCGAGGTCAGTCTCCTCCCTCAACGCCGGGGTCGCCTCAGCAGCGTTCCGATACAACGTCTGGCACGGCCAGCTGAAGGCATCCCTGGCCAAGAAGCCGCCCCTCGATTTCCCTGACCTGCTCAATCGGGTCGAAAAGTACATCCGGGCCATGGAGGCAATAAATCCCGAGGACGCCAAAGAGGTCCCGGGGAAGGAAAAACGCAAGGCCGATGAGGCAGAGCCAGCCAAGAAGGTCCCAAAAGACGGGACCGGCATGAAGAGGGTCCCTCCGATCCCGCTCTTCGAGAGGTACACCCCACTGACACAAAACGTGTCGGCCATTCTCTTAGCGATTAAGGACAGGGACCTCGTCCAGATGCCCTCTCGACCGACTAGCAACAAGAAAAGGGACTAGCGGTTTTACTGCCGCTTGCACCGGGACAACGGGCACGATACCGACTACTGTCGGACCCTGAAGGATGAAATTGAGTCCCTCATCCAACGAGGGTATCTCCTGGAATTCACCCGGAAAGACGCCCGGGACCGAAGAGACACGAGGAACCGGAGGCCTTCTTCTCCTCGCACCCCAAACAGCGTCCCAAGCGAGACCCCGAGCCTGAAGAAACTGGAGGACAAGCCATTCTGCATTGCATCCATGGGGGGGCCTATGGAAGGGGATTCTAGCACTTCCCGCAAGGCGTTCGTCCGAGAGGTAAACGCCGTCCGAGACCTCCCTACCCCCCAGGTCCAGCAGCCTCCTGTCTCCTTCTCAGGGGAAGACCTGGAGGGGGTCCGCCTCCCGCACTGCGATGCGCTCGTCATCAGCCTCGTCATGGCGAACTACGAGGTCCGTCAGATCCTCGTGGATAACGGGAGCTCGGTGAACATCCTCTTCCTGGAAGCATTTGAGAACCTTAAGCTGCCCCGAGATAAGCTGAAGCCAGCCGGGTACACCATGCACGGGTTCTCCGACGTCCCGGTGCCCATAGAAGAGATCGTGACCTTGGACGTCACCGCCGGTACAACTCCTCACAGACGGACCGAGTCGATGGACTTCATGGTTGTGAACGTCAAGGCAGCTTACAACGCCATCCTCGGTCGACCGAGACTCTGCTCCCTCCAGGCTATTCCCTCGGCATACCACCTAAAATTGAAGTTCCCCACCGAGTCCGGTGTCGAGGTCGTCCGAGGGAACCAAGAAGCAGCACGATCGTGCTATATGACGGCGATTGGGGGCAATGTGTTCCCCCTAGACGCCATGGAGCTGTAGCCTGAGCCCGAGCTGGCGGACGAACTAGAAAAAGTCTTGTTCGAGACAGGGGACATGTCAAAGTGGTTCTGCGTGAGCTGCTCCCTCGCGCCCGACCTCAAGTCCGACCTGACCAATTGCATTCGCTGCAACGTCGACCTCTTTGCTTGAAAGCCCTCTGACATGCCCGGGATCTCCGAAGACCTGATCATGTACAGACTAAGCATGATCCCTGGCTCGAAGCTGATCATCCAGAAGCGGCGTAAGTTCGCCGCGGAGCGGCAGCAGGCTGTCAAAGCGGAGGTAGACAAGCTCTTATCTACCCGATTCATCCAGGAGGTCAGCTACCCCGAGTGGCTAGTGAACGTCGTGATGGTCAGAAAGGCGAGCGGAAGCTGGAGGATCTGTATCAACTTTACTGACCTCAACAAGGCGTGCCCCAAAGATCCGTTCCCTCTACCCAGCATCGACGCTCTGATCGACGCAACATCGGGTCACGAGCTCCTTTCCTTCATGGATGCCTTCTCAGGCTACAACCAGATCCGAATGTTCCCCCCTGATATAGCCAAGACATCATTCGTCACCGACCAAGGTGTTTATTGCTACTGGATTATGCCTTTCGAGCTGAAGAATGCCGGTGCTACCTATCAGAGGCTCGTCAAACGAGTCTTTAAGGATCAAATCGGTCTCAACATGGAGGTGTACGTCGACGACATGCTCGTCAAAAGCCAGCGGAGACAGGACCACGTTGCCGACCTGGAAGAAGCCTTTGGCATCCTTCGGACCCACAACATGAGGCTCAATCCGGCGAAGTGTGCGTTTAGCGTCTCCTCGGGGAAATTCCTCGGGTTCGTCATCAGCCAGCGCGGCATCGAGGTGAACGCCGAGAAGATCCAGGCCATAATAGACATGGCCTCTCCTAGAAACATCAAAGAGATCCAGCGGCTCATGGAAAGACTGGCCATCGGCCGTTTTCTCTCCAAGTCCGGAGAGAAGTCCTACCCGTTCTTCAAAGCTTTGCGCGGAACTGGAGACTTCGAGTGAGGTACTCAGCAGCAAAAGGCGTTCGCCCAATTGAAAGAGTACCTCGCCAATCCTCCTCTCCTCAGCAAGCCCGAACCGGGCGAGCCCCTCTAGCTTTATCTCTCGGCCTCGAAAATGTGCTCAGTGCTGTTCTCGTTCGAGAAGAGGACAGAGACCAAAAGCCGCTGTACTATGTGAGCAAGGTTCTGCTCACGGCCGAGGCCAGATACGTAAAAATGGAAAATGTGGCATACGCCTCTGTCATGGCCGCGCGGAAGCTCCGCTCCTATTTCCAGGCACACTCAATTCAGGTCCTCACGGACCAGCCTCTGAAGGCCGTACTCCACAAGCCCGAGAGCTCCGGTCGACTGGTCAAGTGGTCAATTGAGCTCAGTCAATACGACATCGGCTATCAGCCAAGAATGGCCATCAAGAGACAGGCCCTTGCCGAGTTCATCATGGAATGCACCATCTCCGAGCAACCCGAAAGTGGGGAGGCCAACCAGACGTGGGAAGTTTACGTCGACGACTCTTCCTGCGAAGCGGGGAGTGGTGCGGGCATCATTTTGTGAGGAGCTGATAATTTCCTTCTCCAATATTGCCTCCGCCTCAACTTTCCAGCCTCCAACAACGAGGCCGAATATGAGGCCATGATTGCCGGGCTCACCCTGGCCCACCGGCATGCGCCAGACAGATCGGGGCTTTCAGTGACTTTCAACTCGTGGTCAATCAGATCACCGGAGAGTACGAGGCCCGTGACGATCGGATGATCCGGTACTTGGCCGTGGTCAAGCAGCTCTTGGCGTCATTTGACGAGTCTGCAGTCTTAAGGATCCCAAGAGAGCAGAACGCGCAGGCCGACGGCCTGTCAAAGTTAGCCTCCTCGTCCTTCGAAGGTCTCGACCGCACCATTCTGATCAAAGTACTGCTAAAGCCGAGTATCGACCTTCCCGAGACCCTCTGTATAGCATACGGAGCTCAGCCTGACGATTGGACCACTCCCATCAGAAAGTTTCTAATCAAAGGAGAGCTCCCTGAAGACCAAGATGAGGTAAGGTGGATCAGGGTCCGTTCAGAGAGGTTTGCCATGATCAGCGAGACCCTCTTCAAACGGTCATATACCACGATAGATGGAAGGCCCTACCTTCGCTGCTTAACCCCTGACGAAGCAAAGTACGCTTTCAAGGAGCTTCATGAAGGAATTGGCGGGTTCCATATGGGAAGCTGATCGCTTGCACGAAAGGCTCTGAATCACGGGTATTACTGGCCACGATGCTGTAAGACGCCCTGACCGTGGTTCAAAAGTGTGGCCCTTATCAAAGGTTCTCCTCGGTGAAAAGAGCTCCGCAAGCGAACCTCCGCTCCCTGGCCAGTCCGACCCCTTTTGCTATGTGGGGGATGGATCTGGTAGGCCCATTTCCGAAGGCAACGGGCCAAATGAAGTTTCTGATAGTAGCAATCGACTCTTCACAAAGTGGATCGAGGCCGAGCCCCTGGCCACGATCACCGAGCAGCAGACCTATCAATTATTCTGGAAACACATCGTTTGCCAATTTGGGATTCCGCACATACTAATCACAGATAATGGGACCCAATTCGCGGCTAAGAATTTCCAAAGTTCTGCGAGGATCTCGAGATCCAGCAGCACTTTTCTTCGGTATGCCACCCGCAGTCGAACGGTCAGGCCGAGAACGCGAACCGCCAGATCCTTGACGGACTTAAGAAACGACTTGATAACTCTTCCAAGGGATTATGGATCGACGAGCTGCCGAGCGTTCTCTGGGCCAATCGAACGACGAAGAGAATCCCCACGGGAGAGTCGCCATTCAATCGGACTTACGGCATGGAGGCAGTAATTCCCCTTGAGATCGGGCTTCCTTCGCCCCGGATCATGGCCTTCGACGAAGCAAGCAACTCGGCGCAGCTACGTGCCGACCTGGACCTCATAGACGAGGTCAGACAGAAATCCGCCATCAGAAGGAACACGTACCAGCAGAAGATTGAGAGGTTCTACAATAAAAGGGTGCGCCCCACAAACATCAAGCTAGGGGACCTCGTCCACCGAAAGCTGGCGGTGTCTAACCCCGACCAAAAGAGGAAGTTGGCCCCAAACAGGAAAGGTCCATACAAAGTTTTTGAGGTTATACGGCCGGGCACGTACCGCCTCACCGATCCGGAGGGCAAGGCTGTCAAGAGACCCTGGAACGCAGAGCACCTCATCAAATTTCTCGAAGGGGAGGGTTAGCCTCTACAGACACCCCCATGTGAATCATCAAATGTGATCGGCACGTTGTGCCTTGTTTTGTAAAGTCAATATGATGTAATTATGACAGCTTTCTTAAAACAAACTTCGGCTTTGTACCAACTCTCTTACATGCTTACGGCTCGGCCTTCGGATGGAACCGCGAGCCACAAAAAGCTTCTCTTACAAGTTTGGGGCTCGACCTTCGGATGGAACCGCGAGCCACAAAAAGCTTCTCTTACAAGCTTGGGACTCGGCACTCGGATGGCACCGCGAACCGCAAAAAGTCACTATATAATGTATGGGGGCTCGGCATCGACCTCGAGCATGGCCTGGGCTTTTTCAAGCCCTACGGCCTATGCTCTCGGCGATGACCTCCAGCTACACTCGTACTATCTACCCGAGAACATGTATGGGAGCTCGGCATCGGCCTCGAACAAGGCCTTGGCTTCTTCAAGGCATGCGACTTTTACGCTCGGCGATGACCTCCATCCACACTCATAAAAGCTTCTCTAAGGTGTGGGGGCTCGGCATCGACCTCGAGCATGGCCTGGACTTTTTCAAGCCCTATGACCTATGCGCTCGGCGATGACCTCCAGCTACACTCGTACTATCTACCCGAGAACATGTATGGGGGCTCGGCATCGACCTCGAGCAAGGTCTTGACTTCTTCAAGCCATGCGACCTTTACGCTCAGTGATGACCTCCAGCCACATTCATAAAAGCTTTTCTAAGGTATGGGGGCTCGGCATCGACCTCGAGCATGACCTGGGCTTTTTCAAGCCCTGTGACCTATGCGCTCGGCGATGACCTCCAGCTACACTCGTACTATCTATTCGAGAACATGTATGGGGGCTCGGCATCGATCTCGAGCAAGACCTTGGCTTCTTCAAGCCATGCGACCTTTACGCTCGGCGATGACCTCCAGCCACACTCATAAAAGCTTCTCTAAGGTATGGAGTTCAGCATCGACCTCGAACATGGCCTGGGCTTTTTCAAGCCCTGTGACCTATGCACTTGGCGATGACCTCCAGCTACACTCGTACTATCTACTCGAGAACATGTATGGGGGCTCGGCATCGACCTCAAGCAAGGCCTTGGCTTCTTCAATCCATGCGACCTTTACGCCTGGCGATGACCTCCAACCACCCATAAAAACCTCTCTAAAGGTATGGGGGCTCGGCATCGACCTCGAGCATGGCCTGGGCTTTTTCAAGCCCTGCGACCTATGCGCTCGGCGATGACCTCCAGCTACACGTACCATCTACTCCAGGAACATGTATAGGGGCTCGGCATCGACCTTGAGCAAGGCCTTAGCTTCTTCAAGCCATGCGACCTTAACGCTCGGCGATGACCTCCAACCACACTCATAAAAGCTTATCTAAGGTGTGGGAGTTCGGCGTCGACCTCGAGCAAGGTCTTGGCTCTTTCAAGCAATGCGACCTTTACGCTCGGCGACGACCTTCAACCATGCCCAACCCAAAAGTTTTTCGTTAAAGATTTTGGGTGCTCACCTTCGGCAAACACCCTGACCCCCAGACCGTTGGTTGACCCACCTCTCACCCACGAACAACTCGGGGTTTATAGCCTTCAGAGCCAAAACCCCGAATTGTCCGAGGGCGGCAGGGGAGCCACCGATCCAGGACTCGCCATGCCTCCGGACCGTTGGTTGACCCACCTCTCACCCGCGAACAACTCGGGGTTTACGGGCCTCAGAGCCAAATTCCCGAATTGTTCGAGGGTGGCAGGGGAGCCACCAGCCTGAAACTCTCGGCCAAAAATTCCACTTGGGGGCACCCGCCTTCGGCAGGCACCCAAGTTTCACCTCCGAGGTCGACCCGCCTCTCACCCACTGACAGGTCAGGGTAAACGACCCTCGGAGCCGAAACCCCAAATTGTCACCGGTGGCAAATGAGTCACCTCCAATTGCTGGTGAAAAAATGATGTGGGGGTGGAGGTTATATAGCCCCCCTGAGCGACTCATTAATGACATCAGGAAGTCCAAACGGCGGAAGGTGAAGCGTCACCATTAATTTTTATCGAAAGACGAAACGTCTCTTATTAAAGGCTACCTGCGAAGCGTAGCGGTTCGGCCCCCGAGCGCAGCCCCCACCTCGGCGGCAACCTCAAGCGAAGCTCCGCTCGACAAGAGTCTCAAGCTACGACCCTACCGGTCTCCCTTAGCAAACTATCGAAGTAAAGAAATCGAAGTTTAATTACTCATAGAGCGTCAGAAACTACCACACAATACAATGAAGATATTACAAATTGCTCATCTCTCGGCTTAAAACTCAAACTCGGTGCTTCCCACGGGATCCTCCACGCGCTCCGCCGGTCCAGCTAGCGAGGGCACCCCGGCAATGGAGCTCTGCGCGTCGGCAGGCCGGGCCGTCTCCAAGTAAAAAGTCGGAGAGGTCCCAATACGAAGTTGCTCGCCTCCTCGAGCGGGCCGGCGCCTAGCATGAGTTTCAGCCTTCGAAGCTCCGACAGGTTATATAGCCCCCCTGAGCGGCTTATTAATGACATCGGGAAATCCAAACAGCAGAAGGTGAAGCGTCACCATTAATTTTTATCGAAAGACGAAACGTCTCTTATTAAAGGCTACATGGAAACGTAGCGGTTCGGCCCCCGAGCGCAGCCCCCACCTCGGCGGCGACCTCAAGCGAAGCTCCGCTCGACAAGAGTCTCAAGCTACGACCCTTTCGGTCTCGCTTAGCAAACTATTGAACTAAAGAAATTGAAGTTTTATTACTCATAGAGCACCAAAAACGGCCACACAATACAATGAAGATATTACAAATCGCTCATCTCTCAGCTTAAAACTCAAACTCGGTGCTTCCCACGAGATCCTCCGCGCGCTCCGCCGGTCCGGCTAGCGAGGGCACCCCGACAACGGAGCTCTGCGCATCGGCAGGCCGGGACGTCTCCAAGTAAAAAGTCGGAGAAGGTCCCAACACAGAGTTGCTCGCCTCCTCGAGCGGGCCGGCGCCTAGCATGAGTTTCAGCCACGGAAGCGCCGGCTCCTTCACAACCGCCTCACGAAGAAAAGACTCCGAAGTCGGTCGCCCGCTCGAGACCTCCGAGATTGACCAGTTCGTCTCAACCATCCACCAGTCCCGGTCGGCTATGGCCTTCTTTAGGTGAGCGACCTCTAGGCTGAGCTCCTTAGACTAGTTCATAAAATAATTCACTACAGCCTCTCGATTCTGAGCCTGCTTACGGTGGCGAGACAGAACACTCTCCGTGGCCCTCAGCCCAGCACGGACCTAGGAGACCTCGGCCACACCAAGGTCGGCGCCGATGACCTCATGCGTGTATTAAGAAGACGGGAAACACAAGTCATAAAGCGGCGAAAAAGCACAAGTCATATAACATCGGCCAAAAAATATTCTTTTATAAATTCAAAAATTTTGTATTACAAAAGGCGGTGGCCAGCCCGCGTAGGGCAAATACAAAATCAAAAGAGAAAAACCTAAACTATGCTTGGGGGGGGACGACACCTCTTGATGAGGGTCCCTCAACTCTCCCAACAAATTTGACACCTGAAGCATCACGAATACAATTCAATGGAGTTAAGCGCATGCCAAACAACAATGGATCGGTGGGTAAAGGCTATATTCTGGTCTCCTCCACAAATCTAGTTGATGCCGGTTTTTTGCATCTAGAAACTCTCTTAAAGAACAGACGTTTCTAAGTATTTGTTGCAGCTACTAAGTAAAATTTTTAGTTAGTAGATTGTATGGCACAATTTAATCATGGTGTTGAAATGCCAAGCGAAAGTTTTGATATCCTGCAAATATATTGACATTTTTTCAATTTTAAGTCATGTTACCACATAATATGTATGTATATTGCATGATGTTCACTCAATACTGATCCTTGATAAATATGAATTTGAAATCAGATTGAACATGGATACTAGTAGTCAACAATATTG
This sequence comes from Hemerocallis citrina, assembly GCA_017893485.1. Lineage (NCBI taxonomy): Eukaryota > Viridiplantae > Streptophyta > Magnoliopsida > Asparagales > Asphodelaceae > Hemerocallis > Hemerocallis citrina. Next base: position 133,528,769 of record CM030360.1, on the reverse strand, counting down.
ACTACAGATTTTAATGAAAAAAGAGTATAAACTTTACGTTATTTGGATCCAATTGTATAGTTCAGCTGGTTCAACAATATCCATATTCTTGCCCATTTAAATACAAATGGACGACAGATATCAATACCCAAATGCATATTGGAATATATTTTTTTTTTGTATTTATTTAAACCCGTAGTCACTACACGGGATGCTAATGTTCGTTATACCTTCATTGGTGAAAATGATAAGCACATCGCACAATTAAAATTTAAGGATTAAAAAAAATGAAGAGATCTTACCTCACTCTCATTTGTGCAATTTGTGGCCCAGATTTGCATCAGTTTTTTTACTCAGGTATTACATCAAATAATTTATTTTGTTATTTGAGGGTGAGAAAGAGATATTGGACAATAAGATTAACATTCCCAGAAAATATGTAGCTCAACCAAATATAGGAAATTAAGTTTCCAACTAACATTCGCAGAGATGTTTAAGACCTACCAAACATATTTTATGATTTCTGGGAATCATAAATCCCAGGATATATGATTCCCAGGAAACAAAAAAAATCCTTGTACCAAATGCCCCCTTAGTAAATCCAAATATAATATCATCAACATAAATTTGAACTATTAAGATATCGTTAGAAACATGTTTTATAAATAGTGTAGTGTCTACTTTTTCTTTAGAAAAACCTATGTGAAGTAGAAATAAACTTAGTCATTCATACCAAGCACGAGGAGATTGCTTCAAACCATACAATGCTTTATCAAGGCGAAATACATGGTTTGGGTGTGTGGGATCAGTAAATCCCGGTGGTTGTGCAACATAAACTTCTTCCGAAATAAAGCCATTTAAAACACACTTTTAACATCCATTTGAAATAGAATAAAATCCATATACGCAACAAAGGCAAGCAAGATACGAATGGCTTCAAGCCGTACAACAGGTGCAAAAGTTTCATCAAAATCTACACCTTCTTGTTGATTATAACCTTGTGCAACAAGACGGACCTTATTTCTAGTGATTGATCTGGATTCATCTAACTTGTTCATAAATACCCACTTAGTTCCAAGTATAGTTCTATTATGAGGTCTAGAAATAAGTCTCCATACTTGATTCCTTTTGAATTGATTAAGTTCTTCTTGCATGGCAATGATCCAGTCATTATCTTGCAAGGCCTCTTTAATGTTCTTAGGTTCAAGTACGGAAACGAATGCGGAAAAACACATGAGATTTTGAGCTTGTGTGCGAGTAGTTACCCTTTTGACATGTCACTTCGTATAAGAGTTGGTGGATGGCTAGACATGATTTTCCATTCGGGGCGTCTTTCACCTGTGAAAATTTGATGTTGTACATGTTCATCTTCCATGGCATCAATTTGTTCTGCAGGAATCTCTTCTGTGTGTGATTTGGATGCATCTTCATTTTGAGGAGATTTTTGATTTTGAGCATTCAAATTTGGGTCTTCTTCAATGTGAACCAGTTTCTTTTCAACTCGAACACCTGTCTTGTCATCATCAATAACATACAATATTTCTTTGGTGTAGGGATTAGTTTCATCAAAAATAACATCAATGGATTCCTAAATAATGCATCTTCTTTTATTAAATATACGATATGCTTTGCTGCTAAGAGAATATCCTAAGAATACATCTTCATAACTTTTACGATCAAATTTTCCCAAATTATCAAGAGTATTTAAAATAAACACTTTGCATCCGAAGACGCGAAAGTAACTTAAGTTGGGAATTTTGCCATAATATAGTTCAAAAGGAATTTTCTCAAGATATTTTCTAATAATTACTTGGTTAATTGTGTAACACTCTGTATTGACAGCTTCTGCCCAAAATGATTTAGGTAAGTCTTTTTGACTAAGCATAGTTCGGGCCATTTTTTTGAAGAGATCGATTTTTCCTTTCAACAATCCCATTTTGTTGAGGAGTGCAAGGACAAGCGAACTCATGTTTTATTCCCCTTTTATCACAAAATGATGTGAAGAGTTCGTTTTGAAATTCTCCACCATGATCACTATGAATGGTAACAATGGTGAGGCTTGTAATATTGAGTTTCTCTCTCCAGAAAATTAGAGAGACTAGATCTGAGAAACCCCCCAAAAAGAAACCCTAGATCCAAAATAACTAGGGGCAGCGGCCGCTACTCTGCGCCGCCGCCCCACCCCCTCGCCCCCCGTCGACCCCCTTCACCTTCCTCCACTTCACGGCGATCTACAGTGTCGTCCTGCCGAGTTCTCTACTTCCGCCACGCTGAGTCATCGGCGTCGTCTTCGCGGAGCTTTGGCTCCTTGGAGCTTCGGCTCCTTGGAGCTTCGAGATCGTCTTCGGCTTCATCCTCCGCCAGAGATTCGCAGCCAATGCCTGCCGAAGCCGCCGTTGCCTCGACGCCTTCCCTCTCCCCGATCTCCCTTCCCTCCGACGCCTCCCCCCTCCCGTCTCCCTTCTATGCCTGCCCCCCACTACCCTGTCGTCGAGCCGTCGTAGGGAGTTCCTCTACCGTCCTGCCGTCGATGGGACCTCTCCAGTCACCGGCGCTCAGCCGTCGAGCCCGGCGGTCAGGCCGAGGAAGAGGGATCCAATGTTCTAGGGGCAACGACTGGTCTTGATTTGGTTTGCTAGATGTTTGCCCAGATGGTCTTCACGCTTGCCACCATGTCCACACTCTCGGGGCCAATCACGGAGATCTACGACTTTGATTTGGTTTTTGCGAGGATTGGTAGTGCATGTGAAGATGTCGGGTGTGCTTCTCTTTCTACGAGTCGCTTTGATGAGCAAGTTAGGTTGTCTTGCACGATTGTGGAGCTTGAGCCCAAAGATGGGGTCCCTCTGTGATGTGCACTCACTTCCATGGATCTGGGGTTCAAGTGTGTAAGGTCGGTGGTTCAGTATAGGGCCCGTGGGGCCAGGACGGTAGTTGTTGGTGATGGAGGTGAGTGGGTGTAGGGTTTGGGTATGGTTGTTCTGTGAGAGAAAGGGGTGAATTGGTGTGGGGTTTGTGGCACTGTACTGTGTTTGTGGTGCTGTGTTGTGTTTGTTGCACTGTGTTGTTCACTCTTGGGGCCCGGATGCTCTTTGCGGCCGCCACCATGTCCACATTCTCGGGGCTAATCATGGCGATCAGCGGCTATGATTTGGTTTTGAGGGTTGGTAGTACGTGCGAAGAAGCAGGGGTTTGCTTGAGGTTAGCAGCGCCGAAGGGAGAGACGGGGTATTTTTGTGAGGGGGTTGTTTGGTTGTGGGGCATCACGTCGTCGTCGCGGATTACAGCACACCTCCTCAAGTCGCGAAGCGATGTTTTCGTCGCGGCAGAGCATCCTCCCGCGCTTGTGGTCAAAATTGTCTTGGGTCAAGGAGATGGCGAGGTGCGCCCACCCTCCCGAAGTATGCTGTCTTACACGATTGTGGAGCTTGGGCCCGAAGATGGGGTTCCTCCATGATGTGCGCATTTGAGTGTCCTAGATGTCACCGGTGCAGTCTTCACAGCGCCTTCTATCAGGCTATTGAGCTTCCTCCAACTTAGGCCACTAGTTCGTGACAGTGTCGCCTCTTCCCTCGGATTGGGAGTATAAGTCGAGATAAATCTGTGGTGAGAAATCACTGGAGAGAGCTAGAGCGTGAGAAATGTGAAGGTATCCTCTCCACGGCTCTCTTTTGGAGCGTGGTATTTGGTGGGGTGAGCAAGATAGTTGTTTGGTGAGAAATTACCTGAGAAAGCGCTATCGTGAGAAAGGTGAAGGTATCCTCTTCACGGCTATCTCTTTGGTAGCATCTGTGGGAGATATTGGCGCGTTTGTAGTATGAGTGGTAGAGATGGTGGGAGGGTGCGATAGCTTTGCATGTGCCATGGGGTCAGAGCTCGATTTGCGGGGTTTGGGCCCAAAGATGGGGTCCCCCTAGCGAGGTGAAGGCAGGGATCGGCGGGTGATAAATTCCTGCCAGACTTGTTTTAGATGGGTGTGCATGTGTCGTGGAGGCACTGTACGAAGCTAAACTGGTGTACTTATAATTTTGCTGGACCGAGCTTATTTGTCGGTCCACCCTTCAGGGTTGTTGGAGGGATTTGTTGTTTGTACGCGCTATGTTTACTTCATATATGTTTTATTTTCTGTATGTAGTTTGTACTTTGGCCCAGTATTCTGGGTTTGTTTCTTTAAACTCTTATTAATGAAACAGGGTGGCCAGATTTCACCTTTTCCTTCAAAAAAAACAATGGTGAGGTTTTTCTCATTTTTCACTCTACGACTGAATTTTTAAAACACATATAATGTATCATCTTTTTGTGGCAAAAAGGCAACCCAAGTGAATCTACTATAATCATCAACAATCACAAAAGCATATCGTGCACCTCCATTACTACGTGTTTGTGATGGTCCAAAGAGATCCATGTGCAAGAGTAAGGGGTCTAGAAGTTGATACCATTTTCTTGGGTTTGTGAGAACTTTTAGTTTGCTTATCGAATTGGCACGACTCACACGGTTTATCTTTCTCAAATTTGATTTTGGGAATCCCCCTCACAAGCTCCTTGGTTACAAGTTTGTTAATATTGTCCGTGGCCGTGTGTCCAAGTCTTCGATGCCATAACCAACCATCCTCATTTCTTACAACAAAGCACCTTATATTTTTTTGTGCTAATTCATTAGAGTTTATAACATAAACATTGTTACATCGGTTAGCTAGAAGTAAACAAGATTTATTGCAATCTAGTACATTGCATGAATTTTTATCAAAAGTAACTGTGTAGCCTTTATCACATAATTGGCTGACACTAATTAGATTATGTTTCAAACCTCTTACCAATAGAACATTCTCGATGGAGCATGAGGAACCAAAGTTTATTTTACCTTTACCAATAGTTTGTCCCGTGCTATTATCTCCAAAGATGATGTCCTTTCATTTTTCCCTTGATAGTGATATTTGCTGTCATCTGTCATATGATTTGAGCATCCACTATCAAGGTACCACTGATCTTTAGTACACCAAGATTAGTAGGTATAATTTTGCGTGCCCAAGTTTGTTTTGAACTTGCATTTACATCCTTTCTTATCCACACACAATTAGTATTCATTTTTAATGGACAATTTAAAGAAATGTGCCCTAGTCTACAACAGTAATGACTTGTGATACGACTATGTCTTGAGTCATGCACACTTGCATAGTTTTGAGTTGCTTTGTGATTATGTTGGTGATTGTACAAGTATGTATGACATGATGATTTACATTTTTGATGGTGTATTGGCTCTTCGTAACCAAGCCCTCAATTTTCATGATAAGATCTTAAATTTTTTGTAATAAGGTAACTGGGCCTTTCATATTTTTCAACAATTTTTTCAAGCTCAGTTACTCTTTTACATAATCTTTCCTAGTCATCGTGTTTTGTATTCCAACGAAGAGTGTCGAGTGTAGCATCAAGAATCCTATTTTGTTCAAGAGCTTCATTACATCCTTCCACTACCTCATCAAATTTCTTTTTACATTCTTTTAAATCATCTGTGAGTTTGGCGATATAAACAGATTTCTCATGAATTTCTCTTAAGTGATCATCATGCGCTGCTAAAGACTCTCGAATTTGTTGTTTTAAGATTTCATTTTTCTCTAGCAATACATCATTATCTTTTCTAAATGACTCAAATTTTTCCAAGATCAAGGCATTCTTATTTTTCAGTTTTTGATTTTTTGTAATACAGGAGTCATGGGTATCATTTAAAATTTATTTATATTGCCTAAGTTCACAACTTAATTTCTTAGCATAGTCTTTCAAACCATTACACATGTCTACTAATTCATCATAAGTAGGTTCTTCGATTACCTCTTCTTGAGATGGTGATTGCACCTCACCATTCCCAAGAGTCATGAAGCCGACGTCATCGTAGCCTTGCTCTCCCTCACTTGAATTGGAGTCTAACCATGTTGCCTTCAGCGCCTTCTTTTTCAGACCTGGGTTTGAGCGGTGTAGACCCTATTTCTGTCTTGTGAGACGGGACAATTTGCATGAATGTGTCCAGGTTTCTTGGACTTATAGCACACGTCATCTTTATCTTTTTTCTTGGTACCTGCCATATTTTTTATGTCTGAGATACTTGCGAAATTGCTTGGTCAATAGGGCAATGTCCTCACCTGACTTGCGATCTGAATCTGCTTTTGATGGTCGGGATTTTTCTGCTTTTAGTGCAATGGTCTTCTCTTCAGTTTTTGGTTCAATCCCGATGTTTTGTCTGTATCTTTTAGTTTCCGACATTTCCATCTCGTATGTCTTCAGCTTTTCTTGGAATGTGTAATAGTCGAAACCTTTTTCTTCGAGGGTCTCTCTCATTGCATCAGCCTTAACATCCCACTCTTGCGTGAGACTGCTTACGAGTTTTCCGACATTTCGGTCATCGTTCAACCCTTTACCTAAGCTCTCAAGTTCGTGGGCAATGATATCGAAACGGGCCAGAATTTGATCCACATTTTTCCTTGGCAATATGTGAAACACATCAAACTTATAGAAACATAAATTAACTTTAGCTTTTACCTCAGAAGCGGTTCACTCATGCCGCTTTAACATGTTGTTCCAGATCTCGTATGCTGTGTTACAGTTTTGCCCGCATCGCATTAGTTCTTCATTGTTCAACCCTGCATAGAGAGCCGTCATGGCTTTGGAATTTGCTGTCTTGAGAGCCAACTCTGCTTTTGTGAAGGATGTCTTTCCGTCGTAACTGGAATATCTGTTTTATTGATGCACACATTCTATATTTCTTCTCCAAGCATATGTAGAAAATGAGACATATAAACTTTCCAAACATCATACCATTTTCCATCAAAAAATGGTGATCGTGTAAAGCTTGTCCCATTGGAGATGAATGGCTCCGATGAGTACAAGTTTTCGGGATGAGAGATTTCGGCCATTGGACCTTTTGCTTAAGCTTTTAAGCTTTTTGATAAGCACCTCGCTCTGATACCACTGTAAATCACCCTGGGGGGTGAATAGGGTGATTGTGCGGAATAAAAAAAATTTCTTAAATAAAATGCCGAGTAAATAAAAAGTTAAGAATAGCAAACACAATAGCACAAGTGACGCAGCGATGTAACGTAGTTCGACCCTCAGGTCTACGTCCACACCTCCTACTTGTAACAATTCACCGCCACAAGCGTTCCACTATACTCAAAACCCATGTACAGTGATTCTCAGATTCAGGCCGAGAGACCTATTACACCCACAGAATTTCTAAGACATGTCCCGTCAATCTCACCGAAGTGGAAGAAAAAGAAAAAGAAACTCAAGATCTTAAATGATCCCGACTGAAGAATATAAACTAGTTATCACACACACTCGGATTGATTATTGAAAGATTAGTTCAGAAGATTTTCTCAAAAGTAATAGGTGAAGAGTACTCAGTGGGTTCGGCCAATTAAATAGATTGGGAAGTGTATCGATCAATATTGGAAACGATACATTCCGAAAATATAAACAGCGCAAAGTACGGTCGACCGCAATCTTGGTGCAGTCGACCGTTCAGCTCTCTGACATAAAGTAGAGAGATGAAAGGTCGACTGCTTCTTATGCAACTGAGAGTTACAGTCGACTGCGATGCGGTCGATCGTCATGAGGTGCGGTCAACCGGTATCGCGCTGTTCATACCGAATCCACTTTATATTTTACCAAATGAACTAATCAATCAATCAGTTTTACAAATTTAAATCTCACAAATATGGAATGATGGCAGCTGGTCTTGATGTGATGTAAAACTAACCCTAAATAGAGAATTCCAAGAATCTTAAAGAATTAATTTTACCAACATGTAATGTGGATCAAAGTTAGAATTTTAAACAATTAATCGGTTTGATGGATTTTCAAGAATTGAATTAAGTTTAACAAGCCAAATTAATAATTCAGTTCTAACAATCAATAATTAAATCTCTAAGCGTTCTTAACAAGTAAAAGATGCAATATCGATTCGTACTTTAATTAGGCAAGTGGAACACTCAATCTCGATATTTGTGGTTAACAGATAAATTAAATAATATAATAGAGATGATAAAGCAGTATAACGCAAATATTTGAAAAGTGGAAAGAGTCTACCGGGATTCGAAGAAACCTAGGTCTAGGGTTACCAGCAACGCAGGACCCAGCAATCAGCAAACACAGTAAGAGCGGCTCTAACTTGGCTCGTCGGCGGGAGGAAGATAGCACGGGGGCGGATTCGACGAGGGGGTCACCGATGGGACAGCCGTCGGCTGGCGACTGAGTAGCAGCGTCGTCGACGGCTCTGGGGTCGATGGGAGACAGCGACAAGGCTGTCAACACTGGGGGTGCTGGTCGTCGGAGGTAAAAGCGCCAGAAAATGAATCAGGATGTGAGGAGGTTGACGATGGGGGAGGAGTTCGGTGGTGGCGACGTGGGTGGTGTGCCGGATCTGTCAGTAGAGGGGATTTAGGGTTTTGATGTGACGAAGGTTTTGGGGGTGCAGGCGGCGGGGAGAGGGAAGGACGAAGGCGTTGAGCGGTCGGGTTGATGGGAGCGGTGGTCAACGGAGGTAGGGAGGAGTGGGTTGGTCAGGGTTGAAGGTTAAGAGTCGGGATTTGGAGGAAGAATGAGAAGAGGAATAAGGGATTCGGGTAATTATATTTGGGGATTAGGGTTTGATTCTAATTTGGGAAGTTAGAGTTAGGAATTTGTATTGGATTTGGGAATTTGGGGGAAGTTTTATAGTTTATCACAAACCCTAAAAGTTTATTAGGATTTATCACAAACCCTAATAAGTTGGATCTCAATTGTATCATACAAAGGAGAGATGAAGAGCAAAACTCAACACAATAAATTTTTAATCAAGAATGACATACTTTTTCATTAATCTCAAGACCTATATATAGGCTCAAAACAAATCTCGATACAAATATCAAAATATTCTAAAATCTCAGAAATATTCTAATGCATAAAAGAAAGATTACATATGGCTATAACTACCAAAAACAAATATGGTATTGAAATAAAATACTAAACTAAATAGAATAGATGTCCTCATCATGATGGCTTTCTTGGACATTAATCAATCAACTTTTCTTTTTGAATATCTTCTCCTTTTGTTTGATTTCTCAATCTTTCTTTATTATTTTTCTTCTTTGAATATTCTTGAATCTTTTTCCTTATTTGATTCATTCTTGAATCTCTCTTGGATATTGTTTTGATCCTGGAAATTTAAATAACTTAATTCAAACTTATTAGTAATTGTAGATACGTTTTGTGCACACCAAACTAAGGGTCAACAAAGTTTTCCTCAACACTTCTACAACTTGAAATTTTAGCCTAGTGGTGAGGACTTCCATATGGTATCAAAACAATCTAGATTCGAGTCCCACTAACTGCACAATTTAAATACGGATTTTAAAAAAATACCGCTGCATATAGTTCACGTCTTGGCTCACAATATGGCCCTCAACCTGCACCTACATGGGCGTGTTATTAGAATATAAATATTAAACCCTCACCCTTACCACAAGTTTGGAGTTTTCGTCTATCGGTAGGGTCTTTCCCAATTAGATTTAGATTTTTTCCCGAAATAGGCTTTTTGAAACTAATTCCCAAAATAGGCCACTTTCGAAACTAATTCCCAAATAGGCCACTCGCAATATCGAACTGCGGCCTATTCGATTTCGTTGCCGTAGTTCCGTACTGCGCCCGAAGTACATACCATAAAACTCTACATTCCAATACTTGGTATAACATTTCCCAAGTCAAGGTTAGTTCAAGGTGATTTAACTGAGGCCGCAGTGGAATACTGCGGCCTCGAGAATACCTAGACCGTAGTTCCTAACTGCGGCCTAAGTTAAATGATCCATGGGGTCCGGTCCTTAAACCCCTAATCTCCCCTTCACTTCAAAACTTCTCTGAAACCCAATTTCCTTCCCAAATCTGAATCTAGAACCCTCATCACTCTCTTCCTACTCCCTAAAATCTCTCCCAAATCCAATTATCAACCTCACTTCATCTTCCTCTCTCCATCCCCATTCGAATTCGGAAATCCCCAAATCCTAAATTTTCAATTTCGTTCAAATTCGTTCAATTGCAGCCACCCACATTCAATCTGATCACAATCCACGAAGCTTAGCTCTCCTTCATCATCATTTGACCTCATTTTCGTCATCACCCGAAGTACTTGGAGGTATGTTTTTGGTTGGTTAGAGCATCCACAGTCGTTTGCTATATATGCCATTTTGCCATATTATAGCAAACGAACGTCTGCAATCGTTTCACATTTTGCCATTTTTAGCAACGTTCTATTCTCATTTCTCAAATATGAGAAACGAAATGTAGTTTCTCAAATTATAAAGGACGGGATATCATATCCCGTCCCTCCGATTTAATGATTTTTTAATCGATTCAGACGGAACAACATATACCGCCTTAATAATTTTAATTTTTTTTTAAAAAAAATGGTCGGACGGGGATACATACCCCGGACGGGGTATGATACCCCGTCTCTCCCAATTAAAAAAAAAAAATTTTTAATAATCCCTCGGACGGGGAATGATACCCCAGCCGGGGTATCAAACCCCGTCCCTCCCTTTTTCCTAATTTTTTTTCTTGTTTTTTTTTCCTAAATCTTGCCGAGTGTACCTTCAAGTGCTTGGTATTTTGTAGAAATGTTTTCTTTTATTACTTGCCCAATAAACTAATCCAAATTTGAGTACACATGTCAGTATTGGCATAATATATGGTTTTACATTCCAGTCATACATATAAAAATTGATTTTGTTTTCTTGGTAGACGGGGTATGATACCCCGTCCGAAGCTTTTCCATTTTTTTTTCTTTTTTTTTGTTGAGAGACGGGGAATCAATGATTCCCCGTCCCGCCTTTTTAAAATTAAAAAAAGAGCGACAGGATATCATATCCCGTCTTCATATCCCGTCTCTATCCAAATGAGAAAAATATAGCAAAGCACGACTGCACGATACGCATCCAATTGCTATTACTGTAGCTGCCATTTTATAACAAATGAGAAAAACGACTGTGGATGCTCTTAGTATGTGTATTTTTTTTGTAATTGCTATGAATTGTTAGCGGATATTATGAAATGTTGTTCAGTAATGTAGATATTGTATACTTGGTTTGTGGAGTTTTATGAATTGTTAGTGAGTAGTATGAATTGTTAGTGAATTGTTTCATGTTTGTTGTTGTAAATATTATAAATTGTGAGTGAATTGTTAGTTAATATTATGAATTGTTAGATAATTGCTATGAATTGTTAAAGGGGTTTAGATGCTTGAACGAAGTTTGGGGAGGTAGACAGAAATCAATGGTTGCCGATCATTCTTGTTCTTCGGATGACATTATATGGTGAACAATGGATTTTTGTGTTGCTCGTAGGTAAGTGATCTTGTTAAAATGGTAGTAGAGTTGGTCAAGAAAAAGGGTGACAGGTTTGATCATATTATCACAGAAACAACAGGTAGAGTTGATTCTTTTAAAATTGCAGTTTGGTATGGTTATAGGCTTTGCTAATGTCTACCTCTTTGCTTCTCTTAGCATCTACCTTTTTAAAAAGGTAGAAAATTTGATATGTGTTACTATTTTTTCTAATTTGAAGTGGTACCACACAAAAATGTCATGCTTCATTTTTTTTGTAGCATCGTTCATTGGTGATTTTTCTTTTGTCCATATAATTTCCTTTCTAGAAATTTTCCATGATGTGTAAACTAGATCACCCACTATAATGCATTCGATCTGCATATTAACATTATATGATATTGGTAGCTATCATGTGTAGTGATTGTGTCATAAGATAATGGCACGAACGAGGGGACTAACAAATCGCAGTGGCAGACCACCGAGTAGTAGTGAAGGCCAAGGCTGTGGTCCGTCACCTACACATGTATGAAGTGTCGATTAGTTTCCATATATATAATTTGGTGTTAAAATTAATTTGTAACTAAAACATGAATTATTCAATGGTTGTTGTAGGCTCCTTCATCTTCCGGTGCGGCCAAGCCTAGTTCCTCATCCGTTGCACGTGGAGGTCCAGGTCCATTAGACCCGAATATCTTGACTTTGCAGAAAGAACACCGATCACAGTCCATTTGGAACGGTGCATCAAAGGAGTGCACGTTCCGTAGGCACCCTCCACAGTTGGTTATGCACCCACGCACATGAATTATTGGCCGCAGCTGGGTTGTATGGAATTAGCTTGATCGTGGCCTACTTACCGCTCTCCTCGAGAGATGGCGACCGAAGACCCATACCATTCATCTACCCGTAGGAAAAATGACAGTCACGCTACAAGATGTTGCGATAATATCGGGCCTTCATGTAAATGGCTGAGCTGTGATTGGGAGTATGGGTTTTGATAAAGCGCAATTAGTTCGAGAATATCTAGGTGTTGAGCCGGGCGAGAATACATTTGTAGGTAAGGATGCTTTTAGATCGGATTGGGAATCAGATATTGGCTATATCAACATCTGTATCCGGATTCCAAAGACGGATTCGGATACGGATATGATTCGAAAAATTAAAATCATATCCGTATCCGCAATTTTCAGATATGGATTCGAATCAGATATGGTCTACCGGATAACGAATATGAATTCGGATATTAAATATAAGGTTTTTTTTGCTTTTTTTTCTACTTAATTAGTACTTAGACATGTATATCACTGAATTATGGATATCGATTTTCATATATAATCACAAAATAGAAATGAACAGAATTAGGGGTGCATTCGGGCCTAGCGGGCCGGGCCGGGTAGGGTCGGAACCCGCGGGTTTTTACCCGGGCCGGGCTTTCGCGGAATTGGCGGGCCGGGCCAAGCCGGTGAAATGCCGGCCCGGACCTGGCCCTTGGCCCCTGGCTCGGGGACCGGGCCGGGACGAATTTTTATTATTATTAAAATTTTCACAAAGACAAAAAAGAAAAATTGTTATGAATTATCAAGAACATATAGATAAAGAGAGATTCATAAATTAAATTGTTTTTATGAATTACAATGTTTAATATACAATAAAATACACAAACACAATATTTTAAAAAATAATTCTGGAAAAAAAAACTCGACAGTCGGCCCACGTGCCGGTCCGGACCAGCCCGAGCCGGTTCAACCAGATCCCGGGTCTGAGCGGGCCGGGCCAGAATCAGTTTTTTTGGGGGTAAAGGCGGACCGGACCGGAGCGGACCAAGGTTGGGCAGGTTGGCCCCAGTTCAGCCAGGGTTTGGGCGGGCCGAGCTAGGACGGTTTCGAGCTAGCCCGGCCTTAATGCCACCCCTAAACAGAATAAAAGAAGTGTTGGAAAATTTATTTCATATATGTACAGCTCTTATAAAAATGAATACAGTACACACTTTAAGTTTATTTTGCATATGGTTTGAACCTGACTCTTTTAACTTTCTTTACCAGGACGATATGGCGTCACTGAAATTCATTAATCTGACATTAGATATTCTAAACCTCCTGGATATCCATAAGGAAGATGTACCAGTTAAATACTAGGCCATCTAGCTACTGTGTAATGCCAATACTCATATTATGCATAGATATAAACTGTTAAATAATAGAAAGCTAACTCGATAAATATAATAATGACGGGTACATTCATTTCGCTACAATTTAAGTTAAATTTTTGTTTCACTTCTGTGAATGGCAAGGCAGGTGAGAACAAACACATTCTAAAATTCCATTGATACAATCCATAAAAGCTTGCATTTAGGGGGAAAAAGCTGAATTTGCTAATTCAAGTATCATAACAAAAGAACAACCAATCAGCTTGATCAACAGTAAACGGTTCCCATTATGTCCCCTTCCATTGATGAGAAGAGCGTCGGGAAAAGGGAAGATTCTGTCCATTGTCTAACATCCATTTCAAAGACTGCAAGAAAATACAGTTTTACTAATAGAACCCGACAGTAAACAATTTACTCCTACCTCACAGAAATAGCTTATCCATAGTTACAACAAAAATGAAGTCAATCACTGACTATTAATTCAAATGATTGCTTATAGTGTGGTTAGCCTTGTACCAATCGCCAACTAGCATAGAAGGTTGGTCAGAGATCCCAATGGCGAGGAGGTCGGAGATGGAGACGGAGAAGATGAGAACCGGGTTTGGGGTTTTGGGGTGGAGGAAGAGCCCGATGTTGGCAGAGGTGATGAAGGAAGGTGGAGCTAAGGTTTGGGGGAAAGTGGAGAAGGGATCAAGTTTCAGAGGCGAGCGAAGTGAGAGAGGGACATCGAGGGTGGTGGTCATCGAGAGCTCGGAGTTGAGCGAGCTAGGGTTTCGATTTGGGGGGAATCCGAGAACGGGAGAAAGGAGAGAATACTCAGGATGTTAGGGGAGGAGTGTCAGGGGGCGTCGAAGAAGAGACCTGATTTAGGATTTCGATTAGGGGAAGATCATGTCGGATTTGGAGCTAAGGTTTTTTTTTTTTTTTGATTTGGGGAGAAGATTGGAGCGGGATACAAGGGAGAGAGAAAACGAAGGAAAGGAAAGGAGAGAGGAGAGGGTGTATCATTTTGGTGAGTGAAAAGATTCATTTACCCCATCATATTAAGGGAGAGAGCGAAAGAAAGTAGCTCCACCCGATCTTCATAAAGATCATGATGACGATCGGGCGGTTGTGGTTGAGTACGCACGGGAGTGCGCAAAAGAAGAGTGTGCAACGGAAGAGTCACCTATAAATAAATATATATCTATTTTTGCAGATATCCGTATCTGAATCCGCTTTTTAAAGTGATATCCGTATCCGTATTTGCATCCGAATTTTTTTGGATTTGGATATCCAAATCCGTATTTTCATATCTGTATCCACAAAAATTTCGGATATGGATACGAATCAGATCGAATATATCCTTATCCGAGAGCATCCTTATTTGTAGGTCAATCTCTTTGGTTATCGTGGTTGGAGGAAGTGTTCAAAGACGCCTTGAACGATGAGTCGAACGAGTACCAAGTTGACTGCTATACCAGGGCATATATAATGATAGTATTTGGCGGTGTGCTATTTCCGAACTCGTCGGGTGATACGATACCGCTAATGTACCTGCCGTTGATCGCCGATATAAGGGAAGCCGGTGAATACAACTGGGGTAGTGCAACATTAGCCGCGTCGTATAGGAGTTTGTGTTTGTGTGCATTGAATGCAGTTCAGATGACTGGGCCTACGGTATTATTATGAATGCGGTTCAGATGACTGGGCCTATGCACATAGAGTTCTATTTCGCAGACCGAGTGCTTCGACAATTCAGACTTCATCAACACATCCCAGCACCGCGTAGTTTTGACACAAAGTTGCACAGAACCAAGGGGATGGGTCGGCTGCCAGGTCACAACTGGGTAATACACCACCAAGTACATGTCAACCATTGGAATGAGGAACGCTTCGACGCTATTGCAGAACCGACTCCTCCATTTGACCCAGCATTGCACCGGCCATATATGAACTGGTATCAGAGAATAAAACGATTATATGTTGCTCCACCCTTACCTATCCTAGTTGACGTTCAATTGCCAGTTCCAAGTGGAGAGACCGAGCCCACACCCGGGTATTCTATGCTCCAGCCAATGTATCAACCGAGGGCACTTATTCACCGTTCCATAGTAAGACTAAATATTTGGATTTTTCTTCTTCAGACAATTCATTTATTTATTATTGCTTATATCATATATGAATCATATATCATTATAAATTATGATGTAGATCAAAGACGCATGGGATATAGCGAAGCAGTGTGCTCGTGCCCTATCCAGTAATGTGCCCAGTGCAGTGGAGGATTTCACAAAAGGCATTCTCAAACCCTGCAGGTCGCAGCTCGAACATGTTGGTCAAGGAGCCCGACTGGATGCACTGTTGAACTCCCCGGTGCTGAACACGGGGAAACGAAAGAAAAAAGTGGCAACTAAACCTAGGAGGCAGGCACATATACCCGAGCAGGTACAACAACCGAGTGCGCAGCAAGAGCCACAACATGAACAACAAGATGACCCAGAAGATCATATCCCCATATCCCAAGTACATCATCCTCGGAGAGGCCAAAACAGAATAGAAAGAAAACGAAATAATATACCCCAACTTGAATTTAATTTGTTCTTGAACTTTTGTTATAATGTGTGTAAAATGTGAATTCGCAAGAAGTTAGATTTCTTGCATTAGTTGTTGAATGTTGAAATATCAATACTTGAGTAGCTACAGGAGTTTTTTTTTGGGTGGGGGGGGGGGGATTAGCTTGAGTTTATTGTTATCCCTTTTTTTGGGTTGGATGGGGTTGTTCCAGGTTAGATGGTGTGGAATGCTTGTATGTTGTCATTGTTTTTGCTTTGTTTCAGGGATATGATTTGTTGGTTGGAAAAATCTTAATGGAATTGGAATTTCTTGGATTGTTGTAGCTTGGATGTAATTGGAATTGGTTGGATCCTGGGACTTATAGATTGTTCATTTTGTCGAATGTGTAAACAAGGAAACAATTGCCTTCTACATTGTTCTGTACAAGTTTTTAATGTAAGCCGCAGTTACCAACTGCGTGTGCAGTACAAAGAAGGCTACAGTTGGCAACTGCGTATGTGAGAATAAACTACTTCCAGAAAGTTGTTAGCTCCCTAGAAAATGGAAATCTTCACACACACAATGGCCAACTGTGGCCTCCCGCAGTTGCCACTGCATGTGTGAAGATTTCCAATTTCCAGGGATATGGCAACTCTCTGGAAGTAGGAAATTCTCACAGACGCAGTTGCCAACTGCAGTCTCCTTTGTACTGCACGTGCGGTTGGCAACTGCAGCCTACATTAAAAACTTGTACATAACAATGTAGAAGGCAGTTGTTTCCCTGTTTACACATTCGACAAAATTAACAATCTATAAGCCCTATAAATCCAACCAATTCCAATTACATCCAAGCTACAACAATCCAAGGAATTCAAATTCCAATTCCATCAAGATTTTTCAAACCAACATCCAACCAACAAATCATATCCTTGAAACAAAGCAAAAAAAAAAAAAAAACAATAACATCCAAGCATTCCACACCATCCAACCTAGAACAACACCATCCAACCCAAAAAAAAACAAAAAAAAAAAATTAACATCCAAGCATCACTATCCTCCCCTGACTAAGAAATAAATTTAAACAACAACGCTCAAGCTACAAGCTTGTTATCCATATTATAAGTTCAACAAAGCAACTACAACCAATCAGCACACAAGCTACATGATAATCAACTACAATAAAGATAACTACAGCTGACACCATATCACAAACACCAGAATATTACTTAAGAAGGCCCTGTCGCAGCTGATGTGAAACTACTTGTGAGTGTGTGATTTATCCAAGTAAATTAAATCAAGTAGTGTTCACCAACACGTTTGACCATAGTTATAGATTGAAGTTTAAAACATTTACGGGTTAATAAATTTTATAAGAGTTACATATTCACTAGCAGTTCCATTTAACACCTTAGACAACATTATCAACAAAACTAAAGTTGTGCAATTTAAAACTGACGATATAAAAGTTTATAAGCTACAGGCATGTAGAAACTCTCACACTCATATATAGTAGCAGAGTCAACATATAATAATTTAGAGATAGTGAAAGTAAAATTTGATAGACTTAATTACCTGAAAAACATACCAACCAGGAATGTTGGATGAGAAGAGGAATGGTAAAGGAGACTTGTAACCTTGAAGATGATGAATCAACAGAAGAAGAAGGATAATAGTCGGTTTCGCATATTGCCTTAAAGTTTCACACATTCAAGACATGAACACAGAGACATCATATTCTCTTTGTTTGATTTTTTTCATTCACCAAATCATCCTTTTTTTACAATAACCCAAGCCTTTATATAGGCTACTATCACTCATAACTGATCACACATACTCACACACACTGCCATTACATAACTACTACACAACTGTACACACAACTGCACACATACTGACTGCATACACACACACTGCCATTACATAACTGCTAAATAACTGCACACATACTGACTGCATACACACTGATTGCACACATACTGATGCCTACACCTATTGATGCCCACATGAGCAGCTTTCAGGGGTCGTCCACCACGACCTCATTTACGTGCGGGACCAGTTGCAGAAACACCACTAGACTCACCTGTAAATTATCTATGAATGGTTAAATTCACTTAGTAATGCATTCAAATTTTAAAAACTTGAAATACGTTTATACAACTTACTCGTGAACCAGTAGTAGTAGTATCGGTTAGAATATCACTATTACAACTGTGCCTATTCTGTCATCTTCGATGACATTTACTGCAAGTTAGATTACTCCAAGAGGTAGTTACCACATCCATGTTATTGCGAATGCGTGTAGTTCTCGGCCGCCCTTTCCTACATCTTCTGAGTCTCGCATCGGCTATCAGTATGGGACCAATTTGGATAAGTTAGTATGCTTGGTCTTGAACAGGATGAAAGTTAGGTGTCCAAGTTGTCGCTAATGATGCCACAGAATAGAATGGAACAATATACGAACGATAATCAAGGGCCTGAGAAGCACAAGCCGCCAATACATGAGAACACAAAATATGATAAAGCTGAAATTTCTGACAAGTACATGTGCGCGCTCCAAGATCAACAATCTGTGATTTTCCACCCTTTAACTTAGTACCGACAAGTTGAACACTTTGATTTAAAATTTTCCAGGATTATGATGAAACATTATAGCCTCATGCAAATTAACTCTATCCCGCCGTATGTCGAGAAGTTCTTGAACTCTTGGAGCCCAAACATGCCCTTCATTTATCAATTTTTGGGCACTTTAACGATGCTAGGTGAAATAAGAATTGAGATGATAAAAAATCATCTCAACGATTGCCGTTACGGGCAAACTACAAACATCTTTTAAGACGAAATTAAATTTTTTTGATGAGTTTATGGTCATCACACCATAGCGACGCCCTCCATCTACAGCTAGTACCCACTTCTCTACCGGTTTTTCCTTCAACTAATCGGCAGCCTCAAGTTGAACTTTTTCAATTTCTCCGAATTGTTTGTCAAATTTTTTTTGGCTGATCCTGACAGGCAACCACCTTCACCTTATTCACCAAAGCTTTGCTTCCGAATTTGGTGTAAAAATTGGTAGCAAAATGTCGCATATAATAACGATGGTATGCATATGGCTCATTCCATGATCCATTTTCAAGCTCCATGCACAATAGGATACCCACATGACGATCAGAAATTACACATAAACCATGCCTATCGGTGACAAAATATCTAATACAACTCAAGAACCATGTCTAACTTTCTATACTCTCTTCATCTACTATTGCAAAAGCAAATGGAAATAACATGTTATTTGCATCTGTTCCAACCGCAATCAACAGACAACCCTTGTATTTTTCATACAAATGGGTTCCACTTATACTAATAACAGGTCGGTAAGACTTAAAAACCTTCCATCGAAGCGGAAAATGCCCAGAAGACTCCTTTAAATATTTCTTCACCTGGATAGGAAGAAATCTTCTCCCAGTGCACGTAAGTTCCGGGATTAGAGGCCTGTATTGCTAATAAAAGGGCTGACCAGTTCGTATATGCTTCATCGAACCCTCCAAACAAGTTTCAATAGCTCTCTATTTTGTAATCCAATCTTTCTTGTAAGAAATCTTATAATTACATTGTAACAAGACAATCTCAATTATGGCTCTCTGTGTTGTACCTAATTGTGCCTTAACAATATTCAAAATTATATTAGAAACTACATTCGAATCAACTTTAGTGTGGTCCTGAGTTAATGTCGGATTGGTACATAATCTGAAGCACGGATACTTCACGGAGGGTGCCGTCCCCGTATCCTGTACGTATCGGATACTCGTGTCCCCGTATCCTGTACATCCCCGTATCCTACATTTTTTTAATTATCCAACTATTTGATATGGCTGAAACTTGTCCCACTATTTGATTTGTCTGCTTATGTTATATTGCTTATGAACTTGCATTGTTTACTTATGTTATTGTTTATGCTTATGAACAATTATTGTAGCCTTTATGGATTATCTTATTTATGTTTAATGAAAGATATTTACCATTTTCTTATTAACAATAGATATTATTTAGTTATGTGTAATTATTCATATTTTTCGATATATATATATATACACAGCCGTATCCCCGCCGTATCCCGTATCCTACTTTTTTGAAAATTGGCGTATCCCCCGTACCCGTATCCCCGTACGCGTATCGTCGTACCCGTATCGATGCTTCATAGGTACATATATGCGCCCCTCCCAACTTCTTCATAATGAAGTATGTCTGTCCTTTTGGGATACACACAGGTAGTCGCCATGGACAAACTGCCCCGGCCTCGCCTTCGGGATTGTGTGACGTACCCTCATTTGCATGTACATTTTCATGGAATTTACATTGGACGACATAATACCTTTTGTTCGATTTCACAACTACAAATTCTCGATGTT
The DNA here is from genome assembly GCA_017893485.1 of Hemerocallis citrina. Lineage (NCBI taxonomy): Eukaryota > Viridiplantae > Streptophyta > Magnoliopsida > Asparagales > Asphodelaceae > Hemerocallis > Hemerocallis citrina. Next base: position 133,508,361 of record CM030360.1, on the reverse strand, counting down.
TCTTAATAGGACCATCTTCACCACATGTTGGATATGCATTTTGCTTTCAAACTTTTTCCCCACGTACAATAATCCTATCTTTGATGAACCACATGATTCTTCAGGATTTTGATGAACCCGAGCATTATTACTCCCTTCAGTAGATTCAAATTCAGGTACAGTTGGCCTCATTAATTGAGTAGGGGGCGGGGGTGGAACATTGACTCCCGTTTCCTGAACGTCATTAACGTTATCATCTGGATGCTCATCATCTTCGTGTTCCTCTGTTCTACATTTATCTCCTCTTCATCTTCTTCATCATCTACTAACTCAATCTTAACCGTAGCATTATTGAAGTCTTGAACGTTGTTTTCGTTATCAACAAGTTTGCTGATAAAGTTTGAATTCGATGGTGGCAAATCATATACGGGTGAATTTGCTGAAACAGGATTTGTGAAAAGTTTGTCTTGTCGAGGCGATAATCTTTCATGTAGTTCAGGACTCGACTGGGGACTCGTCTAATGAGTCGGTACTTCATGTACTGGGCTTAGTATACGATTAACATGTGGAGGACTATTGGGAATCCTTATTTTGTCAATGCATAACTCCAATGTACTCCAACTATAGTTAGGATCAACTGTTCTTGCAATCATGGAAGTAAGAGCGTCATCATCGACTACAGGCACCACCATGAAATATTGGGACTCTTCTTTTCCAGCTGCATATCGAGCTCGAATTTTAACAATCCATTCAACTCTATCCCAATTAGTAATTTATACACCTTCTCTACTAGTTCGTGCTTTGTAATATTACAGGGAGCCCAAACTACTTCTAGTTCAACATTACTATAATAAGCTCCTAATTTTGGGTCTTGAACTATTCTTCCCCCATAATATAACCAAATAGAAATTTTGCAATCCATACCTATACGTAAATGGACAAATATGCGAATAATTATCTTATCAAACAATCATAACAAACATAAATTATACTTTCTAGGGTTGTATGAATACCTTCAAAAAAAATTCGGTGTTTGAGAGGGAAAATGACGACACAGATGATGCCAGAGAATGTGGGTGGTGCTAATCGACAGGGGTGTTGTCACCGAGGAATATGGGTGGCAAGACTTGGAGAATTGGTTGAGAAATAGGAAAATTAGGTTTGGGGATTGAAGGTGATTGTGACGGGGAGAGGAAGATGAGATAAAGTTGATTCATTAATTAGGAAGAGATTTTATGAAGTGAGCGGAGCTAGATTACGGTTATAGGGTTTTGAAAGAAATTGGGTTTCGGAGTTGGGGAAATGGAATCATACTCAGAACACAACTGAGGAAGTAGTGAAGCTTGATGGCCAAGAGATACCTAAGAGAGACCGTTTCTGATACTTAGGCTCGATTATACAAACAGATGAGGAGATTTGTGAAGATGTTATACATAGGATCCTAGCAGGGTGACTTAAGTGGAGAAGTGCTGGTGGTATTTTGTGTGACAAATATATACCTTTGAAGTTGAAGAAAATTTTTTATAGGACAGCTGTTAGACCAGCAACGATGTATAGAGCAGAGTGTTGGACAACAAAGAAACAATATATCCAAAAAAAGAGTACAATGGACATGAGGATGCTAAGATGGATGTGTAGTAAAATAAGGAAGGATAGAATTAGAAACGAGCATATGCGAGACATGCTAAAGGTAGCTCCAATCCAAGATAAGTTAAGAGAGAATCATCTAATGTGGTTTGGACATATCACACGTAGATCTAGTAGTGCCCCCGTTAGAAAGAGTGATTTGATAAATATTGAGGGTAGAGTTAGGGGTAGAGGAAGACCTAAACTAACTTGGGTGGAAACAATGAAAAAAAAATAGCTTGTGACCTTATAAAAGATATTGCGCTAAACCGAGCAGAATGAAAAACCATGATTTATGTAGCCAGCCCAACTAGTTGGGAAATAGGCTTTGTTGTTGTTGTTGTTGTAGTTGGGAAAATGGAATTGGGGGAAAAGATGAAGAAAATGTGAAGTGATAAGAATAAGGGGTTAGAAGAGACCCCATGGATCATTTAACTTAGGCCGCAGTTGAGAACTGCGACCTAGGTATTCTCGAGGCCGCAGTAGCCCATTGCTGTCTCAGTTAAATCACCTTGAACTAATCTTGACTTGGAAAATTTTATACAAAGTATTGGAATGTAGAATTTTATTGTATGTACTGTGGCCGCAGTACGGAACTACGGCAAGGAAATCGAATAGGCGGGTATTGCGAGAGGCCTATTTTGGAAATTAGTTTCGAAAGTAGTCTATTTTGGGAATTAGTTTAAAAAAGTGGTCTACTTCGGGAAAATAATCTTAGATTTACACACGTGTTATACATGTAAAAGAGCTTCTTCATTAACAAACTGAATAACAGCACAATTTTCCCTACTGTATTTCTAATGAGATTAGGGTTTGCTTAATATAAAAAAAAATTGTAACTTAATACTCTTAAGAATAATTAAAGGCCAGCTGAATCGAAAACAGGTGTGGAACAATACCAGATGGAAACACCCGAATCTGCCACCGCGGCGGCGGCTTAATCTGAGCGGGTACGAATCGCAAAGACCTCGAGGGAGAAGGAGGATCGCTGAAATTGAGGAGATGCAGGCGATGAATTCCGGTGAGTGGAAGCGAGTAGAAGAGCTTATGAGAAGGAGAAGGAACAGTTAGTGGGTTTTGGGAGAAGGCAGTTGACATGGATTCAGCTGCACGATTTCAAAGCAATCTATTGGGCCGGGTTTATTAGATTCGGTAGGGTCGTAGAGACTAGAAAGAGATGAGAAATGGGATCCATTTGATTTGATCGAAGTGTGAGAGAATTAAACGGAGATCACAAGATAAAATAGAAAGACAGAGAGAAGAAGAAATGAAGAATGTTGTTGTTGGCTTATTGATCTGACCGGATAATTCCCATATTTTTTGTGCTAAGTCCAGGACAAAATTTCAGTAAAGCACCCGAGAAAACCTATCCCATATCTTTTTCTGTAATTTGCAATCTGGTCACTTCCAACGATTAATTTTAAAGTATTTGGGCCGTCGTACTTCTATGGTAGTGACAATAAAACAATTTTTTTACATGTTAAACATGTTAATTAGGGGTTTAATTTTTGTATAAATTTTAATTTTTTAATTCTTTAATAGAGAATGATTAATTAGAGTTAGTTAATTAGGGGGTTAATTAGACATAATACAATAATTAAAAATAGGGGTAGTTTAGGAAGAATGTAATAATTGTTAGTTTAATTTTTTTAAATTTTTTATTCTTTAATAGAGAATGATTAATTAGAGTTAGTTAATTAGGGGGTTAATTAGACATCTCTAAATTATAATGGGAGAAGGCCTTATTGACATTTGTCATTTTGTCATTCTACCAACATGTGCAACACACTTACCTAACTAACATAAATGAAGTTTCCAGTTCAAATTCTCCCTACGCCAGAGTTTTTTTTTTTTTAATTATTAAAACGTTCATGGCACGTGTAAATTACTAGTAATATAATAATTAAAAATTGGATGAAACTATCTTTTTGGACAGGGTATGGCAAAACACAACTACTTTAGTCCGATAGTATAGCAAACCATTAAAAAAAAAGATATGAGGTGGGTTTTCTGCAAACTCGCGAAAACTGTGGTGGGTTTGCTAAAAAATTTCCTAAGTCACCTATGTTCCATAGGTTAAATTAAAAAGATAAATACAATAAATAAATCTAAATCTCTATTGCAATTAGTGAGTTATGTAGATAGATAACACAACTAACTTAATCTACTCTTCGTTCCAGACATAGGGGCTAGAACGGTCAACCTTCTCTTCCATTTCGAGAACTAAGAACGCCCTCCTTGAGGATATCGATATTCTAGAAAAATAGAAAAAAATGAGGGACCTCGCCCAAGAGGAAAGAACCAAGTTGTTAAACTCAAGTGACAATATCGCCAGAATCTACAATTTTTAAGAAATCAAGTGACAGCAAAGATCCAGAGTGCAATGGCTAAATGAACAAAGCGAGTGCTAATAGGGGATTAAACCTCATATAATCCATAGACAGAAAACCAGGCGTCCTACAGGACGAAGGCCCTATTAGGAGCAGATTCCAAGAATACTACAAACAACTCTTTGGATGTACGTGAGACTCTTTGGACGTGGGCCGAAAAGTTGACGAGTCTCAGCAGCTACACAAAGGGGATACATTCAGAAGATACCATGTATTTGAGAAAATGCAACATCAATGCAATCATTTCCACGCCATGCATGGTGAGCTACAACTTCCACATCTTATACAATTACTGGGTTAGGAACACAAGCAATTAGCCCAAATGTTGAATGCATGTACACCCTACATATAGAACATTGATGAACTCCTACTGATGCGGTTTGTTTTTGGGGTGTGGATGCAACAGGTGTGAGTTCTATTTGTTTGTTTAGTGGAAGGGTACGGTACTAGCTATACGCCCGACCCTCGGATTGGGAGTCGGCTCGGGAGTAGCAGGAGAGAGGCAAGAGACGGTGGTTCGGCTCAGATCTAGAGGCTCAGCTCATGTACCTGCACACTGCCTAGGAACACCGGGGTTGGTCCCGGTGGCAGGCCCTCCGACGATCTAGTTAGCTACTAAAGAGTAACAGTAAAGCTAGGATTTTATAGGGAAAGATTGATTACCTTTTAAGTGAGGGAGGGGGTGAGGTATTTATAGGAAGTGGTAAACGGGTCTGAGGCCTAAAGGGCCGGGTCAGACCCGTTTGCATGTGGGCCTGAGCTGGCAGAGGCCCAGCTGACTACTATTGACCTGATTATCCTGGGTGAGCGTTTTTTGAGGAGATCTGGTGGCCTAGGATAGGCCACACCATTTTACCCTATGTCACCTACATTGCTTGATATGTAGATGACATGGAAGACTGCAGGTCACTTAATTAGGAAGGATATGTATGAAAAGAGAAGTTCAAAATAACTACATGTAGAAGGAAACAAACTCTCCAACTATTCATTTACTTGATAGCTCCAATGCGGGCACTATTTTCTCTAACTCACAGAACAAGCGAGGAACTAATATAATTTACCAGTAGTAGCGATGAAAAAGGAAAGGCTAATTTCATGCTGGTAGATGAAAAATTTAGGAAAGTTGTCGAAGTTTGTGTTAAAGATTATGAGAGATAATAATAATAAAAATTAGGGTTAATATCCTAAACTAAGGTGCTTGAGATATTTACTCTAGGTATCAAAATTGAAATACCTAGACTACTATCACAAGCCAGTATTTATAGGATAAATTGTGGTTTGAGTACTGGGTTCTCAACCCACTCAACCCGCGTTCCGATATCCATATAATTAGTACGTGTAACACATGTGTTACCCATAGAATAATATTACACGTAATATTATTCATATAGTGAGAATATACTTATATATACACCAATCTCCTCCAATATTCTCAATATATAAACGTAATAGATTATCTCATTAGTTCAACATGAAGCTGACTCGCTGATAGCAGTCTTTAAATAGAAGAAATGCATCACTTAATGTACAGTTCATAAGGACTAAATCAATTATAATTCTGAATAGTTCAAAAAAGACTAAACTAAAATAATTAAATAGTTCCCAGACCATATCACAACAGAATAGTTCACTATGACTAAACCAACTAGAGAAATCTGTCATGGTTTTCAAATCAAACAAAGTAAATAAACTTCAAGAACAAAATAAGAGTTTTAAGCTCAATGAACACAAGAGTCTTAAACTCAACAGAAGTTTTACCAAGCAAGTGACTAATGTATTCTCGAAAGAAATAAACTGAAACTCTATCCTTACACACTGCTTTATGTTTACTCCTCCATTTTGAGCAAATCATTATTTTGAAATCTATGTTAACAGATTCAACTCCTTCATTTTTGCTAGCTTATTAAAAACAAGAAATCAAGAAACACATCTCTTGTTAGGTTTTGTGAGAAATTAACAATTGGGAATTAAGGTTAATATCTAGATCTAAGTTGCTTGAGATATTCACTCTAGGTATCAAGATTGGAATACATAGACTACTATCACAAGCCAGTATTTATTTCTAAATACCGATTTGGTAACTGGGTTCTCAACCCACTCAACCCGCGTTCCGATATCCATACAATTAGTACATGTAACACAGGTGTTACCCATAGAACAATATTACACATATTATTGTTCATATAGTGAGAATATACCTATATATCCAACAATCTCCTCCTATATTCTCAATATATAGACGTACTGGATTATCTCATCAGTTCAACATGAAGTTGTCTAGCTGATAGCAGTCTTAAAATAGAAGAAATGCATCACTCAATGTACGGTTCATAAGGACTAAATCAATTATAAATCCGAATAGTTCAAATAGACTAAACCAAAATAATTAAATAGTTCCCAAACCACATCACAACAGAATAGTTCCCAATGACTAAACCAACTGGAATAATCTGTCATAGTTTCAAAATCAAACAAAGCAAATAAACTTCAAGAACAAAATATGAGTTTTAAGCTCATGAACACAAGAGTCTTAAACTCAATAGAAATTTACCAAGCAAGTGACTAATTCATTCTAGAAAGAAATAAACTAAAACTCTATCCTTGCACACTGCTTTATGTTTACTCCTTCATTTTGAGCAAATCATTATTTTGGAAATCTATGTTGACAGATTCAACTCCTCCATCTTTGCTAGCTTATTGAAAACAAGAATATCAAGAGACACATCTCTAAGAATTCCAACAAATTCACAAAGTATCTAGTTCCACAAAAGAACTTAGTACAATTTATAATTAGCTTAGCAAAAATGTAACGCAGGTATCACAATCAAGTTTCTTTAACTAAATAAAGAACAAGAACTATTATAGTTTCCACATAAGAACTATATTATGTTTCATATTGGAATGATAGAACAGTTAAATCAATTATGGTTAATTTTGAATCATCAAAATTGGAATGAAACATGAATCCATAAAAGAGATATATCATCAAAATTGGAATGATATAACGACATTCTAAATATCGGAAACACATCGACAAGTTTTCATATTTCGTATTGAAATAATATGATTATTCTAAGTAAATTTTCTAGATATATAATACCATCAAAATTGGAATGACATTATATATTTGTGGAAGTTATGTGGAATCATCAAAATTATCTAAAACATGTCAACTACCTAAAATTGATGCTTAAGTTTGAGCTTCTCTATGACTCCAATTGGATTTTCAATTTCAAAACAATTAGGATGTTAAAGCTTTGACTCAAATAGCTGTTAACTCCACCCCCCCCCCCCAACAGTTTTGATAATTGTATCACTCTCACGTCTCTTAGCAAGAGCATTAGCCATATTTTATTTCAATTGCACTTTATTTATGAGAAAGTTCAACTAGGCTTCTTTTAGCCTTAACATACTCCTCTTATTATTATAGATTGAGTTATGAGCTACAGTGCATTATAGCTTGATATTCGCATAACAGAATTAGAGAGTTACTTAAACTTCTTAATGGATGACTAGCAACAAGTTCTTCAATGCACTCAGCCTCTTGTCTTGCAGAGGATAACACATAGAGGTCTGATTTCATGGATGATAGCATAATACCTGTTGGCCTTTTAATTTCCATAACATTTCTGTTTCTTCTAGTATAAACATATATCTACTAGTTATCGACTTTCACTAAATTCTGAACATCATAATGCATCAGATCAGCCATTCATTCGAAGAATGACTAGAATAGTACAAAGCAAACTCTTGAATACCACTCAGATATCTCATTAGCCTCTTAAGGGCACTCAAATGTGTATGAGATTATTAGTGAATATGCAGATCATACCTACCTCAAAGGCTATATCTATTCTAGTGCAGATCTTTGTATACATGTGACTGTCAATTTCTTTAGAATGATCTACCTGTCTCATAGTTGCATTATCATTAGGTATCAACCTTTTATCGTAATCATAAGGTGTTTCAAAACACACTTTCAATCACTATATTCCCATTTTTTAAACACATTTTGATTTGATGAGTTTGACTAAGAGTTATCCCTTGCCAACCGAAACTCACCCTTATACCTATGGTGTCCACAATACCTAGGTTTTTCATGTTCTCTTTGGATAGCACAATTTTAACTCCATTTGTAATAGAGATGTCACTTCCAAGAACAGGCATGTCAACAGAACAAGTAAATAATAGCCACTATATTTGACACACCACAAAGTTAAAGACACTGATCTGAATTACTAGATTCATATACTAGGCTCTTTAAGAAATTTGTCAAATTATTTATTCATCGGGTATACATATTTTAAGAACATACAATAGTTTTACTAATTTGTAAATCTTGTTCACTAAACATAGTAGTTCAAAACTTTCCAGTACAAAACTGTTCAGTACAGAACATCAAGTACAAAACTTTTTAAATATCCTTTATGAATGACAAAATTTTCAAAAGATATAAGGGTAAGAAGAATACTTATTGTAGCAATATGACAAACATGTGAGTAGACGTCAAATAAATCTACCACATTTTTTTCAGTCAATTTGTTAGCCACTAAAATGCATTAAAATTGCTACTGAATAATCAAAATTAAGTTTCTCCTACAAAACCCATCTTACTTACTATAGTTTTAGCCCATTTCGGCAGATCAACTAATTTAAAGTATTATTGTATGACACAAAATCATCTCATTGTCTACTAAAGACTCTTCTTAGCTCATTTGTCATTTCAAGTTTAAGTGTCAATATTACTGGTTCTTGATTCCAACAGTGAATCATTGACTATGTCAATAGGACTAGATAATTTCATGCACTTATCTTTGATGAACACATTCTCAAAGAACTTTATTTGTCTAAATTCTACTGATACAAATTAGATATATCTAAAATCTATCCATAGAACCATATTCTGCACTTTCTAAGCACACACAAATATTTATTGTAGGTCATACTTTAGGCCTTCTAGGATCATGTACGCTAACAGATGTATCACAACACAAATTTTCACTTTAACAAAATTATTGTGTTTTCATACCATGATCTACAAGGTGTATTCAATTTAGAGTGTAGTAACACATTAGAGATATGATTAACAATACAACATCACTCATAATTACACAAGACAAACAATAGTCAATAATATAGAATTCAACATTTTACTAAGTGTTTGATTCTAACTTTTATCAATATCGTTTAATTGTTGTAAGTAGTGTGCAGTAGAGATTATGCCATATGCAAAATTTTCTAAAGTTGTTAAAACATATTCACCACCTCTAACAAATCTGAACCCTTGATTTTTAGCATTTAACTATAATTTTTAATTCATTAAGAATAACAAGTGCTTTTGTCATGCTCCGCTTTCCAAAAATATGGAATACGAGCACGTAACAAAAGGCCCAGCAAATAATTTTCATCATCCATAAGCTGTTCAGGAATCTTTACAACATATCACAGGAATAATCAGAGTTGGAAGCAAAAGATACAACCAGACATGCATAACTGAAATAAGATACCAACAGAAATGACTTGAAACCAAATATAATAATCTCAAATAATCAAATTCTGAACAAGTCAAACATCCTGGGTCACATCACCCAAATACAGATAATTATCCAAGTCACCAAGTACATTTTATTCAAGTTCAAGCAATAAGTAACAATAATAATAAAGCAGAAAATCCAGCACTGATACATCATCTCGCCAATAACCATCTGGCAGTCGACCAGCCTGATCTGCAATTAGTAAATTTGCAGGAGAAGGAAAAAGAAAAAAAACAAGTACTCGTCAATTGCAAGTTACGGGCCACTTATAAAGTAGGATACAAGTACAGGGGATAGGTAATTCTAAGTAACAAACATAGCATGGTATAAGTATGTCAACAGAAATATAATATCTAACATGAATCAGGAAAATAGAAACAAGTAGCATGGTATACTAACAAGTACAGGCAACATGTATCAAGTGTCAAGTAAACAGGTAATAGGCATCAGGTAATAGGTACACAGGTAACAGATAATCATGTAACATGTATCAGGTAATAGGTATACAGGTAACAAGTACAAGTACAGGTAATCATGTAACAGGTTAATTAGGTATCAAGTACAGGAAATCAGATTATGTTATGTCAAGTCTTGTTATATTACTGTCTAGGTAGCACTTCATGCTCCCCAAAAATATAACACATTGTTGCTACAGCAAACAATTTTGCTTTAGATTTCGTAGTGGAGTCCATAGGGCAGTGTACTCAGGTACAGGATAATAGGTAACAGGAACAGGTAGAACCTAGTGGTTCTCTTCCGAGTACACCTTTTTATAGGGAAGTATGCAGCCAGGTACAGGAAACAGGTATAACCTAGTGGTCATCTTCCAAGTACATCTTCTATAGGGAAGCATGCAGTCAGGTATAGGTAAACAGGATCGTGAATCATGTAGTCATGAACACGTAACAGGCAGGTAGGACACATGTCCTTTTCTAAGTACACGTTTCTATATTTTTCACTCCTAGATCTTTCCCTTAACCCCGGCTTGGTCATTTATTATTATAATCAGGCATGTATGTATGTGTCGCAAAATAAAGTAAGGATAACAGGGTATAAACATGTATCAAGTTCAGGGTGTAAGATAAACAAGTATAGGTACAAGATAACATATAACAGGGTAAAACAACTAATTTTCTAATTCAGGACAGCAACACAGTGTTGTACTAAAACAGTGATTCCCGCTACTACAAATATCCAAATCTAAATCCGTCGAAGGATCTCGAAAATAGACTTCCACAAGAATCTAGCGAGTATAAATATAGTAATTCACAACATCATAACTCAAAATAGGTTTGAATACAGAAAATATGTTCAGTCAAAAATCAGTCAAACGAATTCTCAGTCAGGAAAACCGAATGAAAACCTCTCACATAAATTCAGGAAAAATCTGGGGTATTCCCTTATATGTCTAGATTCAAAATATAAAGTTTCATAATATTCTAGTAAAATTAGATCAGCCATCAAAATTAAGAAAACATCAATAAACGAGAGTTTGGCAAATCTGGAATTCTCAACACTTCTGTACGAAAATATAATATCTCGCAACCAGTGAAACGAAATACAAATCCGCCAAAAAGAGATGAAAATAGACAAAATATATTAACTTTCATATTTTACAAACATTTTTCATACAGTAAAAGGAATCAGAGTGAAAATACGATTTCTTACACAACAGCGAGTAAAATACAGCAAGTATAGTTTTCATAAACAATCATGAAACAACACATAAAATTTATCAATAAAATCTTCCAAAATTTCTGGGTAATCCCTAACTAGATAAAAAAATACGGACCAAAGTTTTGGATCAAAATAATATGTGCAGCATCAGTAATAGAATCTGTTGCTGCTAAATTTGGTGTGGGGGCAAACAGATGAATTTGTGGATTCTTAGGGAAACTGAATAGTAAACCTGTATACCTGTTCCGTCGGTCTTCGATCGTCGATCCCGCCGTAGACCTGCAAAAAGTGCGAGACACCGGGGTTGTTCCCGGCGACGCACCCTCCGACGCTCAAGTCAGTAATCTGAAAGACTATGAGAGAGCGCAAAAACTGGTGAAAGATTGATCACCTCTTAATGGAGATGGGTGGGGGGTATTTATAGGCGTCTTAGGGAACAGATTAGGCATGTAATTCCTTGTGTATAGATAAGGAATGTAATCCCCAATCCCCAGTGAAAGGATAGATATGAATCAGGGCCGTTGATTAATGTTAATCAGAAACCCTAATTCTATCCTGGTGGACCGGGTTCGTTGTGGGTTGAAACCCTGCACCCAGTTGAGGTGGATCCGTTCGCGGGTTATTGGATCTGTGAGAAGGAGACCCAGTACTCGTTTCAGACCCGTTTGTAGGTGAAATTACTGTCTTGCCCCCGGTCTTCAGGATTCGTGCCCAGTTTGGACGGTCTCGATTAAACCCCTATTTTTAGCCATATCACGGCCCCCCACTCCTAAAGGCTGAGGGTAATCAGTCTTTGTGGAGTAGTTCGACTATTTTAATGGCTATTGGAGTTGTATCGGAGTCCGAATGGGTGTTTTTGGATCCTGAAGTGGGTGGTTAGGTAACTTCTTCTTCTTTCTTGAAGCAATATGGTGTATCAGATCTTTGTCTATTTTTTCGGGCTATTTATTTAATTTTGCGATGTGTCAACTAATTGTTCGGGGGTCTTAGCTGTGTATTCTAGGCAATAATTGTTCGTTCGGGGGCTCAAAAATATCCCCCCAAATTTTTAATTATTCCCTTGGATTTTTTACTAATTTCCCCGAATTTTTAGCAATTTTTTCGCAATTTTTAAATAAATAAAACGATTTAAATAAATAAAAATCGATTTTTAACATTTATTTATGACGTGGCATCATCTGAGCCCTCGATCAAGGCGGAGCGCGAATTTCGGAACGATCAGACGGTCCCTGCTCCTCGGCAAGCTTTTTCGCCGTATACGAGGGTCGGTACCTCGGCACCTCGGCTCGGAGGGCCAGCTCCTCGGCTCGGAGGGTCAGCACTTCGGCTTGGAGGGTTAACACTTCAGCTCGGGGGATCTGAGGACTCCGAACCATTATCTGGGCCGTCCATCTCAGCGCGGATCTCCATAAAACGCTATCTTGTCATTTAGTGGATGTGGACAAATCTGGGCCGTCCATCATGACGAGCGCGTGTTTTCACAAGATCCAACGGCTGATATGGGTCGGTGTGGCTTTTTTTTGCCATATACGAGGGTCGGTACCCCGGCACCTCGGTTCGGCGACTTGTCTCCCCAGCTAGATGGGTCGGTGCCTCGGTTCGGAGGATCTGAGGGACGTGGCGTCATCTGGGCCGTCCATCTCAGCGTGGATCCCCATAAAACGCTATCTTGTCGTTTAGTGGACGTGGCAGAATCTGGGCCGTCCATCATGACGAGCACATTTTTTCACAAGATCCAACGGCTGATATGGGTCGGTGTGATTTTTTGCCATATACGAGGGTCGGTACCCCGGCACCTCGGCTCGGCGCATCAGGACTGTTTGGCCGAGGTGCTGAGTTGGATGTTTTGAAGGGAGTGTCTTGAGGGTTCCACCCTTCTGTGCCCAGTAGCTCGGCTGCTCGGCTGAGCTGTTCGGTAGCTCGGCTGGGCGAGCTGATGGCAGGCGTCTCGGAAGATACGCGTGGCCGGATCTGGGCCGTTCATCATAGCGCGCATCACGAGGATGGGGTTCAGATCACGAGAAAATGTTATCTTGTCGTTTTGTGGGCGTGGCACGATCTGAACCGTCCATCAGATTCTGACGCGAATTTTGGAGAGATCCGACGGTGACTTCGCCTCGGGACGATTTTTCTCCATATACGAGGGTCGGTACCCCGGCACCTCGGCTCGGCGCATCAGGGTTGTTTGGCCGAGGTGCTGAGTTGGCTGTTTTGGGGGAAACATCTTGAGGGTTCCACCTTTTCGTGCCCAGTGGCTCGGCTGTTCGGCTGAGCTGTTCGGTAGCTCGGCTGAACAAGCCGATGGCAGGCAGCTCGGAAGAGACGCGTGGCTGGATCTGGTCCGTTCATCATGGCGCGCATCACAAGGATGGGGTTCAGATCACGAGAAAACGTTATCTTGTTGTTTTGTGGGCGTGGCACGATCTGAACCGTCCATCAGATTCTGACGCGAATTTTGGAGAGATCCGACGGTGACTTCGCCTCGGGACGATTTTTCTCCATATACGAGGGTCGGTACCCCGGCACCTCGGCTCGGCGCATCATTGCTGTTTGGCCGAGGTGGTGAGTTGGATGTTTTGAAGGAGTGCAGTAGCTCGGTTGCTCTGCCGAGCTGTTCGATAGCTCGGCTCGGCAGACCGGTGGTCGAGTCGTTGACTTGGTATTTTGAAGAGTTTCTTGCTTCTCATAACTTCGTAACTTTTCCGCTTGTCGCATTGGCTTCTTAGTGGGCTTTTTGCGTTTCCCAAGGAGGCCCAACTTGTTAGGGGTTATAAGCTTTCACCCTCACTCTCAAGCTCATTTCTTACTTTTTACTCTCAAGTTTTTACTCTCGATCTCTAAGTTCTCTGCTAGTGGCAATTTTCTCTCCAAGGCGTTGCCGTTAGCTGTCGCGTGGGCCAGGCGATTTCCGGCGAGAGCACTCCGACCGTGAACGTCACTTCAAAAGGTCAGTTCACTTAGTCTAAATAATTTTTCTAGAGATGTCTCGAGTGAATTCGGGGAGTGGGGCCTCGTCTTCGGGCGATGATGGTGCCGAGGAGAGGAGGAGGTCGGAGATCCGGAGAAAGGGTAAACAGGTTGCCGAACCGTCTGTAGCCGAGATGAGGCAGGAGAAGAAGAAGAGGAGGGTGGAGGCCCAATCGCCCGTAGTGGCAGGTTATTGTGAGAATCCTAAGCAAGCCCCCGAGATGGGACGATATCCTTCTGTCCTGTCCGGGCATTCGGGGGTCAGGCAGTACGAGGGCGACTTGTTGGAGAAGGCGATCTATGGGAAGTCGAAGATCGTCGAGGAACCTAATCCGGCCCTTCCCACCGAAGCCGACGAGCTCATTTCGCTGTTGGCCGAGAAGGACTTACTTCGGATTAGGAAGGCCTTCGCCATCCTTCCGGAGTACAAACTGATTCTCCCTGGTCCCAGGATGCGAGCGAATTCCAAGCTGCCGTCGTCGGATATGTGCATGTTCGACGTTGACTCCTTGAATGCCGGGCTACGTTTCCCGCTGCATCCCTTCATTCTTGAGATCCTCGGCTGGTTTTGCCTCGCGCCGACCCAGTTCATGCCGAACGCATGGCGCCACGTGAACGCCTTTTTGCTTCAGTGCCACAGAGCCGAAGTAGAGCCGGATCTAACGGTCTTCCGAGGAATGTATCGCGTAAACTGGCAGCACAAGACGGAGTACCGATACTACTTGGGGCCGAGGAAGGGTGTTAAGATTATAGAAAACCTCGACTCGATTAAGGGTTGGAAAGAAAAGTATTTTATAATAAGGGGCGAGGCGAGTCGGCCTATTCCGACCCGGTGGAAAGTGGAGGTGCCGAAATTCGCGCGAGCCGACCCTGTTTTGTCTGAGGCCGAGGAGGATGTGGCGAGGAAGATAATGGCTCTTCCGATCTTGAGTTGGAGGGATTTGACGGAGGAGGTTTTGTTCGGGTCCGGCCTAAGCCCCATCGACCCGAGTATGCTCCTGACATCTCATTTATTTTCGTTTTTCTTTCAAGTTTTTAATTCGTCTTGCTAATTTATTTCCTTTTCGTTGTCTGACGCAGAAGCGATGAAGATTGATTTCAACGCAATGATGGCCGATAGGTCCAAGTTGACCTGGGGGCCGAAAGAGGAAGAGGGCGACCAAGGCTGCCTCTTCGACTCCGCCGCCCACCGTTGCCTCTACCATCGCTCCTCCCCCTCCGACTGCCGAGGCGCCGTCCGAGGTTGTTGTTGCCGAGGCGCCCTCGGCCCCCGTGGCCCCAGGCGTGATTGAGGGGGCCTTCGACGTAAACGCGGCGCTGTCGATCGAGGCACCACCGCTGACCAAGGCTGCCGAGGAGATTCTGACCGAGCAGCACAAGCAGCTGTTCGTGCCGAATTGGCGAGTGAAGAACCATGATGGGTTCCTCGACAATTCGCAAATGTCAGTGCAGGTCGTCAAGCACTTGGCGACCCCGAAGGATCGAGCCGCGCTAAGGGCGGGGACGGTGGGTGACGACACCTACGAGGTGGCTCGGTCACTCGTCTCGGTAAGTTTCTTGTTGCTAATTTTTTTTCAAGTTTACTGCCCGGTTTGTTTAGCGCGCTCACCGTTAGTCTTCGCAGGCTACCTGTCACTTCGGCCATCTCCTCGAGACGTTCGCCGAGCAGGAGAAGGAGTTGAGGGCGGCGAGCGACAAAGACCGGTTGGCGAAGGGCCGGGCGGTCAAGGAACTCGAGGCCGAGCAGAGGAGAGCCGAGGCCTTGGAAGTCCGGGTGGCCGACCTTGTTGCCGACCTGGAGAAAGTCAAGGGGAGCCTCGAGGCGGAGTCTGCCAAGGCTGCCAAGGTCGCCCATGAGCTGGCTGTGGCGACGAAGTCCTTGGTCGAAGAGAAGGCGGAGAAGGAGGCCTTGGCGACGAAGATCAGGGCCGAGGTGGAGAAGGAGGTCGAGGCCGAGGCGAAGAAGCACATGGCCGAAAACATGGAGAGGTCCTATCAGACGGCCCTCGACCATGTTCAGGATCGTGTCCCCGGCTTCGAGCGGGTCGGCTACAGACTGTGGCCCGGCTCGCCCTCGGGCGGTGAGGAGGAGGGCGAAGATGACGAGGCCGAAGGGGAGGACGAGGAGGAAGAGGCCGAAGAGCCTGCGGCGGACGGCCAGGTCGAGGGGCGGATCGAGGGGCCATCCGTCGATGCGCCCGTGGTCGACGCGACGAAGAAGGTGGGCCCCTGATCCCCACGTTAAGCTTTTTTGTAATTTTTGTTTTTTTTTCTTCCGAGCATTGTAACTCCTTTTGCGGACTGGCCACAGCTTTCAATGAATGAAAAATATTTTGACTTCCAAATTTTTGTCTAAGTGTTTGGTTTGGTCATATAGTACTTCAATGCTACCCCTTTTTCATTTCAGATTGCCGAGCGGACTCTTATCACCTCGGCTGATCGGCGCCGAGCCGAGTTGTTTAAGCGATCTCGGGAGGATCGTCTCGAAGGTGAGGTTCACCTGACGAGGAAGATACTTCACAACTTAGAGATTAGGCATAGCGAGGCGTTGGTGGAACTGCACCATCTACGGATAGTTGAGGCCGAACTATCTGCTAAGGAGGAGGAACTGGCACGAGTTTCGGCCGAACGAGATGACTTTGCGAAGAAGGTTGAACAGCTGCAAAGGGTAACGGTCGACAAGAGCATCGAGGTGACCCACTTGCGCCGTATTATATCTGACAGCGCCGAGTACCCCGGTTCGGCGAAACTCCCTCGGTTTAAGGTGATAGTGAAGGATGACACATTGAAGGATCGGATCGTCGAACTGGAGGAAGAAGTTGCTTGG
Source organism: Hemerocallis citrina (assembly GCA_017893485.1). Lineage (NCBI taxonomy): Eukaryota > Viridiplantae > Streptophyta > Magnoliopsida > Asparagales > Asphodelaceae > Hemerocallis > Hemerocallis citrina. The sequence goes on along the minus strand of CM030360.1, from coordinate 133,491,361 downwards.
CTCAAGCCTCTGCCGGTGAGGGCTAACGTCCGGAGCACCTCGTGCACTCGCGAAGAGATCGAGCGAGGGATCACGTTCTATCAAGCGGCGAGCCGGACCCCTATCGTAGGCAGGTCAGCCGCCGATGCCCAAAGCGGTGTAGCGGTGTCTTCAAGCGGTGCTTCGGTTGGAGCAACTGTCAGGGTCAGCGGCGAGGGGGCATCTCGGTTCGTTGGGCTGGAGACGAGCTCGGAGGTCAAGAAGCGCCGACCCAAAGTGTCACTGAACCGGAGCATACCGCTTCCTCGGAGGCAGTAAATGGGTCGTGTCTTGTTGTTGTAACTCATTTGCAAGCTTTTGTAATCCATTTTGTAATTTTCTTCAAGTTATTAATAGAATTGGAGTTGTTTTATCCGAACTGTTCTCTGCTGTCTTCTTATTTGTGTTCTAGTCGCGCTAACTAGGGTAGGCTCGAAATGAACCGCGAGGCAGGTGTTCGTAGCGTCGTGCACCTTAGCCTCGAAACTCTCTTTCGCTGTGCTTCTGAATTTTGCCCGGTCCCTTCAGGCGCGGCTCGGTTAGGCTGCTAAGGCACAGTTGTTTCTCATCTGCGCCCACGTGGCCTGATCGTAGCTTGGAGACCGGAGTGTCTTCTGCCGAGCGAGGTGAAGCGATCAGAGCCGTCTGATGATTGCACGAATCTTGAGGCGGGTCCAGTTCCAAGAAAATGCTATCTTGTCGTTTTGTGGACACGTGGCTGAATTAGATCTGCTCATCACGCCCTAGCACAATTTCTGAGATGATCTGACGGTGATTTCGTCTCGGGAGGTTTTTTCGCCATATACGAGGGTCGGTACCTCGTCCGCTCGGCTCGACAGTCGCGGGGCAGATTGGGATGGCCATCTAACTCCGGCCTGTTTGAGGACGAGCAGGTGAGATAAAATCGAGTCGTGGGAGAGATCCGATCGTTAGATTAGTTTAAGGGTTGCAGGAGCAGTTCCGAATGGCGAGCTACTTCTAGTTCGCTTAGGAGCAAACATGCGAAGTAGAATCGAGCCAAGTGTTGGACTCCGAACCATTCAACGGATGCGGGAGCAATTTCGAACGGCAATCTACTCCTGGCTCGTCTATGGGCGAGCCGAGGAAGAAGAGTCGAGCTGAGTGTTGGACTCCGAACCATCGTGAGGTTAGTTTAAGAGTTGCAGGAGCAGTTCCGAATGGTGAGCTACTTCTAGTTCGCTTAGGAGCGGACATGCGAAGTAGAATCGAGCCAAGTATTGGACTCCGAACCATTCAACGGATGCGGGAGCAATTTCGAACGGCGATCTACTCCTGGCTCGTCTATGGGCGAGCCGAGGAAGAAGAGTCGAGCCGAGTGTTGGACTCCGAACCATCGTGAGGTTAGTTAAGAGTTGCAGGAGCAGTTCCGAATGGCGAGCTACTTCTAGTTCGCTTAGGGGCGAACTTGCGAAGTAGAATCGAGCCAAGTGTTGGACTCCGAACCATTCAACGGATGCGGGAGCAATTTCGAATGGCGATCTACTCCTGGCTCGTCTATGGGCGAGCCGAGGAAGAAGAGTCGAGCCGAGTGTTGGACTCCGAACCATCGTGAGGTTAGTTAAGAGTTGCAGGAGCAGTTCCGAATGGCGAGCTACTTCTAGTTCGCTTAGGGGCGAACTTGCAAAGTAGAATCGAGCCAAGTGTTGGACTCCGAACCATTCAACGGATGCGGGAGCAATTTCGAACGGCGATCTACTCCTGGCTCGTCTATGGGCGAGCCGAGGAAGAAGAATCGAGCCGAGTGTTGGACTCCGAACCATCGTGAGATTGAGGAATTAAAAGCAGAGAGAGATAACAGTATCAAAAATATGAAAAACTTTATTTATTAATATCCAATGATTGGCTGCTTCTAAAGTTGCTAGCCGTTATTACAATGAAAAAAAAGGAAAAATTACTACTAGTAACAGGAAGGGAATGGTTCGACATCTCGAGTTACTTAGAGAGGCGTAGTTGCTTTCTCTTGGTATTTCAAAAGATGGTCGGCATTCCAAGTCCTGGGAATTTCTCTGCCTTCGAGATCCTCTAACTTGTATGCACCGGGGCGGATCATTTTTAAGATCTTGTATGGTCCCTCCCAATTCGGGGCCAGTTTGCTTTTCTGTCCGGGGAACGAGATGGCCAGCTTTCGGAGGACTAGGTCCCCTTCTTTGAGGTCCGTTGGGCTGACTCTTTTGTTGTATGCTAGCTCAATTCTTCTTCGGTAACTTTGTTGCCGTATAGCAGCTCTTTCTCGGATTTCGTCTATCAAGTCTAGGCTTGCTCTGAGCTCTCTGGCATTCTGCTCTTCTTCAAAAGCTATCAAACGAGGAGAGGGTATCCCGACTTCTAGGGGAATGAGGGCCTCGGACCCATAGGTGAGATTAAACGGGCTCTCGCCTGTTGGGGTCCGCTTCGTGGTGCGGTAATTCCATAACACATTGGGCAGCTGATCGACCCACAAGCCCTTGGGGCACTTGTCTAGTCTCTTCTTGATGCCGGAGAGGATCTGTCAGTTGGCATTCTCGGCCTGGCCATTTGACTGGGGATGTGAGACGGAGGAGAAGCGGTGTTGTATGGCGAGGTCCTCACATAAGGCTTGGAAGGCAGCCCCAGTGAACTGTGTTCCGTTATCCGTGACTATGACCCGGGGTACGCCGAATCGGCAGATCACATTTTTCCAGAAGAACTGAACAACTCTATGCTCGGTGATTGTTGCCAGGGGCTCGGCCTCTATCCATTTCGAGAAATAGTCGACTGCCACGACTAGAAACTTTAGCTGTCCGGGAGCTGGCGGAAACGGTCCTAGTAAATCCATCCCCCACATTGCGAAGGGGATCGGACTTGATAGGGAGGTGAGTGGTGCTTGTGGAAGGCGTCGGATGTCGGAATACTTTTGGCAGGAGCTGCATTGTCGAACGTGTTGTTCGACGTCCCGTAGGAGAGTGGGCCAATAATACCCATAGTTCAACACTTTGCGCGCTAGGGCTCTGGAGCCAGAATGAGCCCCGCCAATGCCCTCGTGGAGTTCTTGCAGGGCGTAGTCAGCTTGCCGGGGGGGAGAGGCACCTTAGGTAGGGCCGACCGTCTACCTGGGTGAAGGAGCGTTTATACATGATGCCTTCGATTAATACATAACGCTCCGCTCGGGTTCTTATCCTCCGTGCTTCCTTCGGATCCTGGGGGAGGAGTCCGTCTCTTAGAAACTCGACGAGGGGCTTCATCCAATTGTCTTCGAGGAGAACTGACAGTGTTTCAACGGAGTCGAGCGCATCGTCCTCTATGCTCGGCTTCAGGAGGACTTCTATCAGAACAGTTTGTTCGAGGCCTTGAAGGGAAGAGGAGGCTAATTTGGATAGGGCGTCGGCCTGAGCATTTTCTTCTCTGGGGATTCTATGGATGAGGGCCTCCTCGAACAGTGCCATGAGGCTTTTCACTTTAGCCAAGTACTTAACCATTCTGTCATCACGGGCTTCGTATTCGCCGAGGACCTGATTGACGACCAACTGAGAGTCGCTGAAGATCCGCAGGCGCTGTGCTCCTGCATTTCAGGCCATTCCAAGGCCGGCTATGAGCGCCTCGTATTCGGCTTCGTTGTTCGAGGCTTTGAAGTTTATACGGAGGGAGTATTGGAGGATAAAGTCATCTGGGCCTGCCAGGATGACCCCTGCTCCACTTCCCTCGTTACAAGAGGACCCGTCGACATAGACCGACCAGACGGGGGGTCCCTCCATTGTTTGGCTGGAGTCGGGGATAGTGGTTTCGACTATGAATTCGGCCAGTGCCTGTGCCTTGATCGCGGTCCGAGGCTGATAAGTTATATCATGTTGGCTCAGCTCGATTGACCACTTCATAAGGCGACCGGACGTTTCGGGCTTGTGAAGGACCTGTTTCAGCGGCTGGTCGGTAAGGACGACCACCGAATGGGACTGAAAGTAGGGTCGAAGCTTTCTCGCGGCCATTACCAGGGCATAGGCTATTTTCTCAATCTTCGGGTACCGGAGCTCGGCGTCCCGAAGCACCTTGCTGACGTAGTAAATGGGCTTCTGAGCCCTTTCTTCTTCTCTGACTAAGACCGCACTAAGCTTCTGTTCGGATGCTGCCAGGTAGAGGTAGAGTGGTTCGCCAGGTATTGGTTTACTGAGAAGAGGTGGATTGACGAGGTATGCTTTAAGCTGGTCGAATGAGTCTTGTTGCTGCTGCCCCCACTCAAATCCTTTAGCCCCCCTGAGGGCTTTGAAGAACGGGAGTCACTTCTCCCCGGATTTTGACAGAAAGCGCCCTATGGCGGCTAGGCGACCAGTCAATCTTTGAACTTCCTTGACATTTCTAGGAGGGGCCATGTCCAATATGGCCTTGATCTTTTCCGGATTTGCTTCAATTCCTCGTTGGCTAACCATGAAGCCGAGGAACTTCCCGGATGAGACGCCGAACGCACACTTGTTCGGGTTGAGTCTCATATTGTGCTTCCTCAAAACATCAAATGCTTCTTGGAGGTCAGCCACATGATCTATGCCTCGGATGCTTTTCACAAGCATGTCATCGACGTACACTTCCATGTTCCGGCCGATCTGGGCCTAGAAAACCTTGTTGACGAGTCGTTGGTACGTCGCCCCTGCATTCTTTAGGCCGAATGGCATGACTCTGTAGCAATAAAGGCCTTGGTCGGTCACAAAAGATGTCTTTGGGATATCCGGGGGGAACATTCTTATCTGATTGTAACCCGAGAAAGCGTCCATGAAGCTGAGGAGCTCATGTCCCGAGGTTGCGTCAATCAGAGTGTCGATGCTCGGCAGAGGGAAGGGATCTTTGGGGCAGGCCTTGTTGAGGTCGGTGAAATCAATACAAATTCTCCATGTCCCGTTGGACTTCTTCACCATTACTACGTTTGACAACCACTCAGGATAGTTTACCTCCTGTATGAATCGGGCCTTCAATAGTTTATCCACCTCCTCTTTGATAGCGAGCTGACGCTCGGGGGCGAACTTGCGCCTCTTCTGCTGAACCGGTTTGGACCCCGGATCAACACTCAGGCGGTGGACCAAGAGTTCTTCGGAGATACCGGGCATGTCTGCAGCTGACCATGCGAAGAGGTCTTGATTGCTTCGGATGCATTTTACGATATCTGAGTATAGGGCGGACGGCAGGGTCTTGCTAACGAAGAACTTGTGGGTCGGCTCTTGCTCCGAGAAGAGCACTTCCTCCAATTCGTCTACCGGCTCGGAAGTCGGCCGAGCGGCATCTTGGGGAATTTCCAGCGTTTCTAAAGAGAGGACGGGTCCGAGGGTAGAGGTCATATTACACTTGCGGGCCTGCTCCTGATTGCCCCTTACTTCTCCTACTCCGGCCCGGGTAGGGAATTTCATTTTGAGATGATAGGCAGAAGGGACGGCTTCAAGGGCGGCTAGGCCGGGCCGACCCAAAATGACATTGTAGGCTGCTGGGACATCTACGACCATGAAATCCATCGACTCCATGCGGGTAGTAGGAGTTTTGCCAGCTGTGACATCGAGGGTAATCACCCCTTCGATAGTCACCGGCACTCCTGTGAACCCATGGAGCGTGTAGCCGGCGGGCTTGAGTCTGTCTCGGGAGAGCTTCAGGCCCTTAAAAGCGTCGAGGAAGAGGATGTTGACGGAGCTACCGTTATCTACTAAGGTCCTCTCGACTTTAAAATTAGCCATGTGAAGACTGATGACGAGTGCGTCACAATGAGGGGTGCGGACACCCTCGAGATCTTCGTCAGAGAAGGTGACGGGCACTCCGAGGCCTTTGGGAGGAGGAGTGGTTCGGACCGAGTTGACTTCTCTTATAAAAGCTTTCCGAGAGGAGTTCGAGGAGCCCCCCATTGGACCCCCATGGATGAGGTGGAGGACTCGCTCCTCCTCAAAGTCTGGCGTCTCTTCTCGTTCCGGACGCTTGTTAGCCCCCCGAGGCTGGGGAGGAAGTTCGGCTCGGTCCTTTCTTACAAACTTCGTCAGCTGCCCCCTCTGGATAAGGGCTTCGATCTCGTTTCTCAGAGCACGGCAGTCGTTGGTGTCATGCCCATGGTCCCGGTGATAGCGGCACCATTTCTCTCTATCTCTTCTCTTGGCGGGGGTGTTCATCTTTGGAACTGGAGGCAAGACCCCTTCTTTTTCGACTTCCATGAACATGGCGGAGATGTTAGTGGTGAGGGGAGTGAACTTCTCAAATCTAGGGGGAGGTCGGCGCTGGCCGGCATTATCCTTCTGGAGCTTCTTGGCTCCTTCTTCTTCTGTTCCCTTCCTCTTAAACCCGGAGGTAGACCCCTCCCAGTTGGGTTGTTGCTCGGCCTCTTCGGCCCGGATGTACTTTTCAGTGCGGAGGAGGAGGTCGGAAAAGTCATGTGGTGGCTTCTTGGCGAGGGAGGAGCGGAGGTTGGAATTGAGGACATTAGATTGGAACGCTGCGGTAGCAACTGACTGGTCGTGGGATGCGATGGTTCGGGCTTCAGCTGTGAACCTCTTCACGTAGTCCCTCAATTTCTCCCCCTTCTTCTGATGGAGGTGCAATAACGAGATGCTGGTCTTCTCAGCCCTACGGCTGCTTACGAAATGTGTGACGAAGAGGGTTTCGAACTGCTCGAAGGAGAATATTGAGGAAGGGGCGAGGCGAGAGTACCATTCTCGAGCTGGTCCTTTGAGTGTGGCGGGGAAGGTTTTGCATAGGAGGGCATCGGAAGCTTGATGGAGGAGCATCAGAGTCTTAAAGCTTTCGATGTGATCAACTGGATCGGTCTCCCCGGTGTATGTCTCAAATTGAGGAGGTTTGAAGCCGAACGGGACAGGTGCATCCACTATGGTTCGGGAGAAAGGGGGTCGGCTAGGACGTAGGGTCCTCCCCCTGAGCTCCTCTTCTCGGTTTATCTGACCCAGGCGTCTTTCTACTTCATGAAGACGGCGGTTCAAGATGTCATCTCTCCGACGGTAATCTGCCGAGCCACGAGACTCGTCTTCGTATGAGGGAGAGCGAGGGCTGCGGCGATGGTAACTTCGGGAGCGACGAGGACTTGTGGTGCGCCGGGAGTTGGTTGGAGCAGGACGAGGAGATGGGGACCGTCGGCGAGGGCTCCGGACAGGAGGAGGAGACGGGACCTTCGGCTCATTAGGATTTTGACGGAGGTTGAGAGCCTGCAGGACGGTCGCTTGGAACTGCTGGAACTCGGCACGGGTGATTGGTGCCTCATTGTTCCTGGGCTGTTGCCGGCCTGCGGGAGAGTACCTTCTTCGGTAATGATCGGGGGACTCTTTCCTTCCTCTGCGGGCGGGGGACCTGTGGTACCGATCGCCCGGATGGTGTTGGCGGGAGGCTCCCTCTCGGGCCCGCTTTTCTTCCAGATGGCGGCGGAGGTCATCATCTTTCTGGCGATTAGGGGCGGTATTGTGGCGACCAGAGGATCGGGAGTGATGGGAGGCCATAGAGTCTGTGGATGCGTTGCGGATGGAGACATGCTCTTGATGAAGGGGTTGTTTCTGAGGGTTAGGACCCTTTGGATCAGGAGGGGGAAGGTTCTGTTGGAGCGGGTCTTCCGCGGTAGGGGGAAGTTGCCCTTGTTGCTGAGCGGGATCAGGAAGGACTTCTTGCTGCTGATCAGGGTTGGGTGCCCGGTTGGACCCCCTCGATCTGACTTTCCTAGGAGGCATGGCTGGAGGAGATCTGTTCACCAGGAAGAGGAGAGGTTTCTATTCGTTAGTTTCCCACAGACGGCGCCAATCTGTTGCCGCTAAATTTGGTGTGGGGGCAAACAGATGAATTTGTGGATTCTTAGGGAAACTGAATAGTAAACCTGTATACCTATTCCGTCGGTCTTCGATCGTTGATCCCGCCGTAGACCTGCAAAAAGTGCGAGACACCGGGGTTGTTCCCGGCGACGCACCCTCCGACGCTCAAGTCAGTAATCTGAAAGACTATGAGAGAGCGCAAAAACTGGTGAAAGATTGATTACCTCTTAATGGAGATGGGTGGGGGGTATTTATAGGCGTCTTAGGGAACAGATTAGGCATGTAATTCCTTGTGTATAGATAAGGAATGTAATCCCCAATCCCCAGTGAAAGGATAGATATGAATCAGGGCCGTTGATTAATGTTAATCAGAAACCCTAATTCTATCCTGGTGGACCGGGTTCGTTGCGGGTTGAAACCCGCACCCAGTTGAGGTGGATCCGTTCGCGGGTTATTGGATCTGTGAGAAGGAGACCCAGTACTCGTTTCAGACCCGTTTGTAGGTGAAATTACTGTCTTGCCCCCGGTCTTCAGGATTCGTGCCCAGTTTGGACGGTCTCGATTAAACCCCTATTTTTAGCCATATCAGAATCATTTAGTCATCAAAATCATCGAAAAACAAAATCTAGAAAAGATTGACACCTCTGTAGGAAAATAGTCATAACTCACTCATACGAAAACGAAATCAAGAAAGATCAGAGGGGTTTGAAAATAGACGAAATTCTCTAAAACTCATGTTTTATACCAAAATTAAGTTGCTGATTTCAAGGCAGCCCAAAACAGCAAACAAAACATATCAGCGTCAAAATACAGATTTTCCCCTTTAACGACAACTCAACATATATCATACAAAACTTGTTCAAAGCACACCCAAACATGAAATCGAGTCTACCAAGTGTCCAAACACCATGAATTAGGGCTATTAACATATCTAATTCAATCCTATCACATGGTTCTCAATAAATATCCAAATTCTCACAAAAAGTCTCACATACATGATCAAATCAAGAACAGGCAAAACCTAAGTTAATTCATGTCCATATTGTGTCGTGAGTCATCTATGGTAAAATTTTCACAATGAAGACAAAACCCATTAAGGATAACACAAACAAGAGTCGTCTCTAAACCCAACTACACTATAGGTAGTATTTTTGACTTGTGTCAAATAAAGGAATTGGAGTACAAGTTACTTGCCTTAAATCGGAGATGAAACGACTCCAAGAATAACGAGCAAAACCCACGAACGAAAATCCACAGACAAGAGAATCCAAAACCAAGAGCAATGAACCTACGAACAATCGCATGAACACACGACACGCTTCTCAAAGCAAGAGAAGAGAAAACCCACAACAAGAAAGATGTGAACTTGCGGTGCCTGTGGCTTGGAGAGTTGATTGGCAAGGAGGGAAAGAAGTGATCGGGATGAGGGGATGGAGATCGGGAATGGGGAGGTGTGTGCGGGTTGGAGGTGCCGCCGGAGGGGGTCTCGGCCAAGGTGCAGCCGGGAAGGAGGGGTGGTCGGCTTGGGGTGTGCGGGTTGTAGCCGCCAAGAGAGAGAGAGAGAGAGAGAGGGGGACCGGGGGCTGGGGTTTTAGGTGTTAGGGTTAGGGTTTGAGGGGGAGCGATACAAATATATATATATGTAGAGGTGATTAGGGTTATTGGGTATTTGGGTTAATGGGTATTTGGGTAGATTAGGAGTAGTAATATGATTAATCCAATAAGAAAAATGGGGATCAAACTGAATAGGATTCAAACTAGAATTGGGTAATTTGGTTTTGGTAATCAATTAGGGATCAAAAAAATAGGATTAGGAATGGGGTATACCACCAAATCACCAAGAGCGCCCCAAAAAAAAAAAGAACGAGACAACAATAAGGAGAGAAAACAACAACCATGAACAAGAACAACCAAGAAATCGAAAATAACTCGCAAAAAATCAAGAATGAGAAAAGAAAATGATAATATATTGAAACAACTCAATATACTGTTCAAAAAAATACAAGAGGGAGTACAAATACACAAGAAAAGAAAAAAAAAACACCAAAAATACGAAAAATGAAAAACAGGGGTTACAGCTTCATTCTTCATATATATGACAGACTTATATTAATCATCTACAAAAGCGATTAAATACTTCTGACCAACAATTATCTTACATAGTCACAAAACTACTGAGATCACAAATATCAGAATGTATTGATTCAAAAAGTTATGAACTCCTAGAGACCATACAAAATGATTTTCTAGTGATCAAAATCTGAATTCAAACTTCACATTTGTCATATTCAATGAAGTGTCATTTAGTATAATTATAAGTTTTAACTAGAACAAACAATTTAATATATAGTTCATAGTGATTCTAAATTGCAAAAAAACTTGGATGTTAAAGCTTTTTACTCAATAATTTTTAACTCCATTTCCCTCACAGTTTTGATAATTAGATCACATTTCATCACAAACAATTGAATATATATTTCTCAAATCCTAGCCAATTATGCTATGTTCAAGAACACAATTAGAACTATTATTATTAATTGTCTCATTTGTTAAACTCAACTTATACATGCGATTGACAATATATGCACTTTACAAGAGTTAATACAAAATTACTCTATCACATTTTACAAAATTGTTTGTTTTCTCTAATGGTTCTAACAATGCCCACTTGCTTAAACATATTGAGCGAAGAGTTCTTTCCTTTATCCGTTCTTCATCATCTTCATAACGCTCAATGAGATAATGACTAACATATTATAATTCAACTTTGCACACACAATACAATGAACGAGAAAGAACAAAACGTAACTAATAGAGTCATATCCTACATTAAGAGATGCTCTCTCCTAAGTTACAGACATTTGTTATACATTTTATACATAAAAAAAATTATTTTATTTTATTTGAGAAGCAAATATATGATCTCACACAAACTGCAAACAATAGATTTGTCAAAATATCAATACACATAGTGTAACCCCTGTTTCCCCAAAAATGTATTTTCTGTGTATTTTCGGTATTTCAAATTTTTGTAAATTAGTTTCCCACTTTCGAACTAATTTTGTTAAAATGTATTATTGGATCTTCTATTAAAATCTATTTTTGATCAATAATTTTAGCTGTAACTATGTTTCTATGATTTTTGTATTGTAAGACAGTTCTTATTATTGTTATTATTACTTTTATTATTACTATTACTGTTATTATTATTACTATTATTATTTTTATCATTTTCTTATTATTATTATTGTTATTAGTATTATTGTTATTATTGTTATTTTTAACTGGTTATTAAAAATCTATTTTTATTTACTAACTGTATTTGTAGTATTTTAAATAAATTTTATTTTGTAATGCAAATATCATATTTGTTATAAATCCGATTTTATAACCCTATTTCTTTTGGAACCTACAACCAATAAAACCCATACCCATTTACTTAAACCCTATAACTCTAATCACCCCAACCGAAACCCACCAAACCCGTTACCCTGTTACCCTCACCCGCTAAGCCTAAACCCTAGATTCCCTGTATATCTATCTAACCCATGCTTTGCCTGTTCATCTTCCGTTGCTATCCAGCCGCCCCTACCCCCATATACTTCATCTTCTACCTCCTCTACCCTGTGCTCTTCACCTCTCCACCTTGCGACCCCCCCGTCCTCCTCTCCTCAACCCCCATCTTCTCCTTGCGATGCAGCAGTAGGCCGTCGCGACTCCCTTCTCCTCGTCGCCAACAGCAGACGACAACAGCCGCACTGCCCTCTCCTTCCTATCCTGCTGCCCTCCGTCGGCACAGCAACAGCAACATCAACGCTGTGCTGTGCTTCTCTCAGCATTCCTTGGCGGACCCCCGGTGTCAGCCCTCTCCTCTTCGCTCCGACGATAGCCAGCGCATCCCGCGACCCTGCTGTGTTGTCTACTCCTTCCGAGCCTGCGCTGGTCGTTGGCTAGGCGTCGACCACCTCCCTGCATCCCCATCGCTTCCCCGGTGTTCCCCCACCGTGTGTTGTTCCTCCGACTGAGGCAGCAGCGTGCACCGCCATTGTTTCGTCCCCGGTCTCTCTCTTTCGCTTCCTCACGATCTCTTGTGTGTGTGAGAGATTGCGGGTTGGTCTTATTGTGTTCGTGTGGTTATTGTTCGTGCGAGTTCGAGTTTTGTTCGTTGGACTTCGTTGCTCGTGTTCTGTTCGTTCGTGGGTTTTGCTCGCTTTTGGTTCGTATGTTCGTTTGCCCGGGATCCATTTCCGTTACTCTCTCATCGGATCCATCGTCTACACCCTGAGGCAAGTATCTCCTTGTACATTTCGTTTTCTAATACAAGTTTTTCCTTGAAAATACTGCAAGTAGATTGTAAATTGTGACTCCTCCTTGTTTATCGTTGATGATCTCATGTTTCTCTTATCTATCACATGATCTAAGAGTCACAACCCTTCGTTGATACACTTGTTCACAACTAGTAAGATTTGATTCATTTCGTACAAAAAGTGTTTTAGTTGGTTTCTGTTTCTGTCTTTCCTTGATGTGTCGACCCTGATAAAACCAAAATCTGAACTTGAGTCCTGAATATAAAATATAGCCCTAAGTGTCTAGTTGCCAATAACATCCAGAATTTTCGAATTTCAAGTTACGGTCTAGGTGATATCGCAGTTTTACTGCTGTTGTGTCAGAAATTGCAGATTCATAAAAACTGCTGCACCACTTTGGTTTACAATTATTTTAACTATGCTACCAATAAGTAAATGACTTGAAATTTTGCATGCTATTACTGAAAACCCTAGATAACATTTCCTAATTTTCTCAGAATTAATTAATGATGTTTCAATCATATTTCATATGTATAAACTCGGTTTTATAAATTCTGGCTGAACACAAATGCTGTATAGTTTTCGGTTTTGACACATGTTACCATAACTTTTATGTACCTTAATTATATGCGTTGGAACCGATGAGTCTAGTTTCTATACCTTCTGGCGGATCCACATTTTCTATCTTGTAGCAACGGGAATCACAGTTTTGGTACAGCAACGTCATGCTGTCCAGATTTGGAATTCTCGTTGTTCTTGATACTTTGATTTGTTTTGACCATCGAATATGTATCCTACCTAGCCTAGACTTGTTCCATGTTCTTTCTTATATTTACTTGACCTGTTTCGCACACTTTCGTGCTTGCTTGATGATAATAATAACTAATAAGCCGGGGTTTAAGGGAAAAACTATAGTAGTGGACAATATATGTAAGTGTACTCGGAAGGGGGCCCGTGATTCCCAATACTTGGTTCATGAACTTGTTGTGTCTTGATGGATTCATGGAGCCATTACTTGGCTCATTAACTTGTTGGATTCTTAAACCCACTGTGCGGTTCTTGAATTTGTTAGTGGATTCACGAACTTGTTTCGTGAACTTGTTATTTAATTTTCCGATTTATGAACCATGCTTGCTTGATACTTGATGCCTGAGTACACCGCCCTATAAAATCCACCACTAGGCCTAAACGAAATTGCATTGACTGTAGCAACCATGTGATAAAAGGATGGCACATGAAGTGCTACCTAGATAGTAATAACTACAAGACTTGATACATGATACTTGAACATGATACATGCTTACTTGATACGTGATTACATGATACATGAGACTTGATACTTGAGCATAATACTTGACACCTACTACTGATACTTGTACTTGACAACTTGACACTTGAGACTTGTTACTTGTTACTCGACACTCGTACGTGGTACTTGTTACTTGATGCTTGATACCATTACATGTTCACTAGCCACTTATTCTATTACTAGTGTTTGTTACCCAATCTTGTCACTCGAGATGTCTTTCTTACTAGCTAATTTCTTGAATCCCACTACTTGTTGCATCCCTATTACATTCTTGATTCCGAATCTTGTTCCAAATTTCTTGTACTTGTTTTACTATTTGCCGTCCTAACTTGCACTAAGGGCGTTTATCTTGTTTTCTATTTTTTTTCCTTTTTATATTTATATATACAGACTTTAGAGACAAATTGCCTGCGGGAATTGGTGAGCAGATATTCTAGGCTTCACTTGGAGAAGGACTTGTTTAAAATATTTTGTTTTCTTTGAGTTATTTATTTCTTTGCTACTTGAATCTTGTAACGGGCTTATAGTCCCGAGTTTTATCTTTTGGTCCAGATTTGAAAACTATTTGAGATATTACTATTTTGTTTCAATTGTTTTCTATTGATCAATAAATTATTAATGTATGCGTGGTTGTGTATATTTGTTATATTCTTATTATGATGCTGAGTCGATCCTACAGCTTATGAATGATGAAAATCATTCGCTGGGCTTTGTCACGCGCTCGTATTTAGTATTTTTGGGAAGCGGGGCGTGACACATAGTATGATAAAATACTTAACAACCCTAAACATGCTAGTTTTCAAAGCGAGAATAACTATGATCTAAAACTCTCAATCATATGATCAAACGCACAAAACGTCAACACATTCATCACATAAAAAATACTAAGAAAGATTAGAGTAAATCATACCGACACTTCAAGTTAGAAGTGTTTTCCAAATTTGATGGAGAGGCCTGTGTAGTGCATTCATCCGTGATGCATATCCATCGTCTCCAATACACAATTTGTAAGTAACTTTGAAGTTCCTACATTCATCAAATTGTTAAAGATTAGCAATTAAATGAATTATTGACATTGTTTAATTCTAGCTATAATTTAATTTGGAGATCCAAACTTTATAGTCAAAACATATAGTTTAACTTATCAAAAATAGATATTTGGTTTTAGCACATAGCCAAAACAACTGTTCAACTTGTATTTAATTAAACAAATAATTAATACAGTCTTGAACTTAACCACTTAGCATCATAGTAATTCTATAATTCAAAACATAAACTTAAAACGAATATTTTTAACTTCCAGCACATAGCAAAATATTTAACAGACATTTAATACGAGGAAAGTAAAGAACTTATCTTTCACCATATCTTCTCCTTTAATTGATTAGACTCATGTCTGTTTGGAACAAATCCAAACAACAAACCATTCTGCGCCAAAGAGATCAAGCATCGAACACCTCGTGTGCATCTAAACTGCAAGCTCCTCTGAGGCTTCCAACTGCAATAGAAGGCGTAGTCGCAAACAAATCCCTCAACAAATTCAACCAATTCGGCGACCTCTCCATAACAAACCATGGATAAAGCTCGAAGTTGGGGACCACCCATGAGACTCCTCTCCCATCTCCTTCACCAGAATTCTTAATGGATCGGGTTCGGATCCGATAACACAAGAATAGATCTTGCAAGTGACAACTGAAGATCAAAAGTCCAAAACAAATTTGGGTTCAATCTTCGGGTTCGGATCTACACCCAATACAGAGCAAGCGAGATCGGGATTCAGATCTACACCCAAAATAGATTCGGGTTCAACCTTGGAGGAGGATTACTGGGCACGATAGCTGATGGAGTTGTGGCGCCGTCGATCAGCGACCACTCAAGATGACGAGAGTGGCACAGTTGACGTCACACCAGATCGAGATCAGATCTTCTTTGACGCCGTCGATCAGCCACAAGTCAAGACGACGAGAGTGGACCAGATCGGGATCGGCTTCGAACGAAGAAGACGACGATTCATGGCGAACGGCTGTGGGATCGACGACTGGCGGCAAGCGACTCCGACCACGATAGCGATGGTCGGGGACGGCAGCGGTGGCGGCTTCGAGGGCTTCGACGAGATCCGACGGAGCTCCTTTCCTCTCTTAATTAATCTCACAAATTGTTTAATAATATCTCAAGATTGTTAGGTTTTGTGAGAAAATAACAATTGGGAATTAGGGTTAATATCTAGATGTAAGTTGCTTGAGATATTCACCCTAGGTATCAAGATTGGAACACCTAGACTGCTATCACAAGCCAGTATTTATTTCTAAATACTGATTTGGGTACTGAGTTCTTAACCCACTCAATCCGCATTCTGATATCCATACAATTAGTACGTGTAACACACGTGTTACCCATAGAACAATATTACACATATTATTGTTCATATAGTGAGAATATACCTATATATCCAACATCTCTAATAATTCTAGCGAATTTCATAAAGTATCTAGTTCCACTAAAGAACTTAGTACAATTCAACGATAGTTTAGCAAAATGTAATGCAAGCATCACAATCAAGTTTCTTTAACAAAATAAAGAACAAGAACTATTATAGTTTCTACACAAGAACTATACTATGTTTCATATTGGAATGATAGAACAATCAAATCAATTATGGTTAATTCTGAATCATCAAAATTAGAATGAAACAAGAATTTGCAGATCATACCTACCTCAACGGCTATGTCTATTCTAGTGCAGATCTTTGTATACATGAGACTTTCAATTCCTTTATAATGATCTACATGTCTCATAATTGCACCATCATTAGGTGTCAATCTTTTATCATAATTATAAGGTGTTTCAAAACACACTTTCAATCACTATATTCCCACTTTTGAAACACATTTTGATTCGATGAGTTTGACTAAGGGTTATCCCTTGCCAACCGAAACTAACCCTTATACCTATGGTGTCCACAATACCTAGGTGTTTCATACTGAATTCTTTGGATAGCATAATTTTAACTTTATTTGTTGAAGAGAGGTCACTTCCAAGAACAACTATGTCAACAGAACAAGTAAATGATAACCATTATATTTGACACACCACAAAGTTAAAGGCATTGATCTGAATTACTTGATTCATATATTAGGATCTTTAAGAAATTTGTCAAATTATTTATTCATCGGCTATACATCTTTTAAGAACATACAATGATTTTACTAAATTGTAAATTTTGTTCACTAAACATATTAGTTCAAAACTTTTCAGTACAAAATTGTTTAGTACAAAACATCAAGTACAAAACTGTTTAAATATCCTTTATGAATAACAAATTTTTTCAATAGATGTAAGGGTAAGAAGAATACTTATTGTAGCAATATGATAAACATGTGAGTAGACATCAAACAAATCTATCCCATTTATCTCAGTCAATCCGTTAGCTACTAAAATACATTAAAATTGCCACTGAACAATCAAAATTAAGTTTCTTCTACAAAATTCCACTTACTAACTATAGTTTTAGCCCATTTCGGCAAATCAACTAATTCAAAGTATTATTGAATAACAACAAATTCATTTCATTATCTACTAAAAAATCTTCTTGGCTCATTTGTCATTTAAGTTTAAGTGTCAGTAGGACTGGTTCTTGATTCCAACAGTGAATCATTGACCATGTCAGTAGGACTAGATAATTTCATACACTTATCTTTGATGAACACATCCTCAAAGAACTCTGCAAGTCTAGATTCTTCTAACACAAATTAGATAGATCCAACATCTGTCCACAGAACTATATTCTGCACTTTCTAAGTATACACAAATATTTGTTATAGGTCCTAATTTAGGCATTCTTGGGTTATGTACTCTAACAAGTGTATCACAACACATATTTACACTTTAACAAAATTATTTGTGTTTTTATGCCATAATCTACAATGTGTATTCAATTTAGAGTGTAGTAACATATTTGGAATATGATTAACAATACAACATCACTCATAGTTACACAAAGTCAAAAACCGGTCAATAATATAGAATTCAGTATTTCACTAAGGGTTTGATTCTAACTTTTATCAGTACCATTTTGATTGTAGTAAATAGAGTGCACCAGAGATTATGCCAAATGCAAACTTCTCTTAAAATTTTTTAAAACATATTCATCACCTCCATCGAATCTGAAATCTTTTGATCTTAGCATTTAACTAGATTTTTAATTCATCAAATAGCGAGTGCTGCATCCCCCATATATATGACAAATATTCAATAATCATCTACATAAGTGATTAAATACTTCTGACCAATCATCGTCTCATCTAGACACACAGCTACTGAGATCACAAATATTAGAATGTATTGACTTAAGAAGTTGTGTGCTCCAAGAGACCATACTAAACGATTTTCTAGTAATCATAATTTCAACACAAATTTCACAATTGTCATATTTAATGAGGTGTCATTTAGTAAGTTATAAGTTTTAACAAAAACAAACAATTAAATATACAGTTCTCAGATCCTAGCCAATTATACTATGTTCAAGAACTATACACAAATATAACTATTATTATTAATTGTCTCATTTGTTAAACTCAACTTATTTATGCGATTGACAATATATGCACATTATAAGAGTTAATACAAAATTACTATTTTACAAAATTGTTTGCTTTCTCTAGTGATTCTAACAATGTCCACTTGCTCAAACACATTGAGATATATTTTCCTTGATTCATTCTTCATCATCTTCGAGACGCTAAACGAGATGATGACCAACATTCAACTTTGCACACATAGTACAATGAACGAGAAAAAACAAAACATAACTAATGGAGTCATATCATACATTAAGAGATGCTCTCTCCTAAGTTACAAACATTTGTTATACATTTATACATCAATCTTTATTAGAGAAGCAAACATACAATCTCACACAAACTGCAAACGATGTATCACATAATATATCTATACACAAAGTATGACGAGGCACATTAAACAATTTAAAATATGCTAGTTTCAAAGTGAGAATAATTATGATCTAAAACTCCCAATCATGTGATCAAACGCACACAACGTTAATACATTTATCACATGAAAATATTAAGAGATTAGAGTAGATCATATCGACACTTCAAGTTAGAAGTGTTTTTCAAATTCGATGGAGAAGCCTGCGTAGTACAAACTTATTCAACCGTGATGCATATCCGTCGCCTCCAATACACACAATTTGTAAGTAACTTTGAAGTTCCTACATTCATCAAATTGTTAAAGATTAGTCAATTAAACAAATTATTAGCACTATCTAATTCACAACAATTTAATTGGAGATTCAATTTTATAGTCAAAGCCTATAATTTATCAAAATAAATATTTGATCCTTAGCACGTAGCCAAAGCAGTTATTCAAATTTGTATTTAATTAAACAATGCTTAATACGATTTTGACATTAGCTCTTAGCAACAAAGTTCAAACAAATAATTAAATTATAATTTAAATATGGTGACGAACTTATCTTTGATTTAAATCTGATCTAGTCCAAACATATTTGGATCTCGTCTAAACAACATTCTCACTGCTCACACTATTTCCAACAACTACATCCACATCTCTTATTGTGCTTTCACTTTCCAACTGTTAAATTCAAAATTATCAAATATTTCTAGTTTCGGAATCTTTTATACAATATTAAGTTTTTCCATCTTATAGGAATAAACAGTAAATTCCAAAATCTAGAGGGTTTTTTCTGAACAATTACTACTAGCGTAATCACAGTAAAATAAAGGGTTTTTCTTTAAAACTGCATAATAAACAATAATACAGAAAATTAAATTAAATACAACAGCACAAATCTTAAAGTTTAGAGTGGACCGTATCTTGATAAGATCAAGTAGTAGTTGAGGGTTGGATCTGAAGAGGAAGTACACTACATTAGATCCCGTACGAGACCCCAAACACCAAACAGCGATCGGAAGTACACAACACCAAGTCCATTTCAAGTGAATCTGTCACCACACATACAGATCCGATCCCTTGCCCAACACCAAACACCAAACACCACAACGAATCAGTTGAAAATCAGATCTGATACACGAAGCAGCAAGTCAGCAAGTGGATCTGTCACCTACACAAGGATCTGATCTCTTGCCGAACACCAAGCATCGAAACGAGCCAATCAGAAAATCAGATCAGATTAGATCAGATCTGATCCCCTTAACCCGATCAGAAGATCAAGGGAGAAAGGGGACCCTGGTGGCTTGTGGCGTACCCATCAACGGCGGTGGCGACCCTGGCCGCTTGGGGCGTCCCCATCGATGGCGAAAGCGATCTGTTCCCTAGAGACGGTGAGTCAAGCACCTTGGATGCAATGGCTGGACGCGGTAGGGGACGCGACGAGAAGGGGGTCACGGTGGTGGGCGCGACGAGAAGGGGGTTGGCGGTAGGCACAACGGCTAGTGGTGTCTGAGGCGAAGGCGTGTACCGACGGCGAGATGAGTTTCCGACGAACAGAACTCAAATCTCTCTTAATCTCACAAAATTAATTGATAAATATCTCAAAATTATTAAAGATTATGAGAGATAATAACAATATAAATTCGGGTTAATATCCTAGACTAAGGTGCTTGAGATATTTA
Organism: Hemerocallis citrina; assembly: GCA_017893485.1. NCBI lineage: Eukaryota > Viridiplantae > Streptophyta > Magnoliopsida > Asparagales > Asphodelaceae > Hemerocallis > Hemerocallis citrina. The sequence goes on along the minus strand of CM030360.1, from coordinate 133,471,374 downwards.
CCCTAGGTATCAAAATTGGAATACCTAGACTACTATCACAAGCCAGTATTTATAGGATAAATACTAGTTTGGGTACTGGGTTCTTAACCCACTCAAGCCGCGTTCCGATATCCATACAATTAGTACGTGTAACACATGTGTTATTCATAGAATAATATTACACATTATATTATTTATATAGTGAGAATATACCTATATATCTAACAGTTTGTTCTTACAAAGTTAAAGAATGTATCCATCAACCCCGGCGTTTATAAACGCCGGTAATACCAAAGAAAAAATGCCGGGAATTCCGTGTTTGTTTGTAGTGGAAGAAAGAAGACCCTTCCGTGAAAGTAGGAAATTCTTCTAATGAGGTGTCTTAGAGGAACATGAGGATGCATTCTTTTGTTTGATGCTCAACAGCGGGTGTTTCCTTTCGACTTGATAATGAGACATAGCGTGCAATTTGAATCCACAACCAAGTGACCATGTAAGATTTCAACTACACAATGTGTTGTATCATCTGTTATATCATCAAGTACATAAGAAAACACCAGCCAATGAGCATGAGGCAGAAAATTTCACCTCCATTTTGCTCCATAGTGAATCCTACCATCATCATTGGATGCACCTTAGAAGCACAACAACTTATGAGTGTGGAATGTCAGTAACAGCTTTTAGACCATCATCAGGTAGTTGGAAGGGGTCAGCCGCTTGAGGGCACAGCCAGAGCTTGTAGCTCTGCAAGGGATGGAGGTTTTACTAGGGCATGCTGTTAGGAATATGGTAGGAATAATCGAGATAAATAACAAGTAAATAATCATAAGGATTGTTTAAAAGCATTAACGTAGGGTCTGGTTGAATTGACCTGTTTGAACATCTTTAGGTTTGTTTGAAATACCTACATAAATAATCCATTAAGCTGGAGGCGTGCACAAGGCACTGACCTAAGGCGATTCTCAACACTCGTGTGGTTGGCTTAGGGGCGTATCTGAGTTTCAGGGAGTCCTAAGCAAGTTCTCAAATGGAGCATTTTGCAAGTTAACAAAATAAAAATAACCATTATTTAAATGCAAACAAACTTAGAACATTGGAGAACAAACTATTTAAATGAAAACAAATTTATATATATGCTTCCAAAATAAATTTAATTGTAAACATATACTTTTTATATGAAATGCCTCATTGCAAAAAGAAACTCAGACAAACTCTAACAGCAAAAACGAAATATGTCATATCAAAAAAAAGTAAATATGATATATTAGAGAACACGATCAGAATGAAATGATGATGAATATATGTATATGAGAATACTAGTTGGAAGCTTAAAATGTAGAATAACCATATGCACTTGAAAAATTGGTTAGAAATTTATCATAAATAGGTAAATATGATATACCATAGAACATTGAAAAACTATCATAGAGTGACATATATGGCCTAAGTGAAAAATAATATTAAATTCATAAAATGGTAAAATGGCATGTATGGCTATGTGAAAAATAATTAGTTTTAAAAATAAAAATGATTGAAAAATTAATTGGCCCACGCAAGTTTTGAATTTACAACCTTCACATTATTAGCACAACACTCTAACCAACTGAGCTAATAAGCCAACTATTAATATAATGTAATTATATCAGAAAATATTATATTTTAATTTTTAATATTGTAAATACTTAAAAAATATAGGACCCTATAAAATTGGGGACCCAATGCAATTACTTGTGCTGCTTGGGCCTAGATCCGCCCCTGGGTTTGCTTGGGAATACTCCCCAAGATACAACCGGGGCTTCCCACGTGCGAGTATAATTGTGGAGGGGTAGGTTGAGATCCTTCAACCCCAACTAAAATAGGGATTTTTTTTTAAATTTATGCAAAATTTTGAAACTATTTATAAAAAGATGACAGTTGCCAAAATATTTGCACTTGGGGATTCAACAACTAAACATGTCATTCACAATGGCGAGCTTAGTCATTTTCGTGCTCGCTGTTGGGAACGGCGGACCTAGTTTTATTTTTTAAAGAAACTCGTCATTTCTAACGGCGAGTTTAGTTCAAAATTATCAAACATGACTCGCCGTCCCCAACATCGAGAATCTTTATACTAGACTTGCTGTTGAGAACGACGAGATTATATGAAATTTAATAGAGGGTGCATCATAGTTTTTTCGAAAAATCACCAAATCCAACAGAGAGTTTGACTCTTTGTGAAATTTCATATAACCCCACCGTTCTCAACAACGAGTCTAGTATAAAGAGCCTCGTTGTTGGGAACAGCGAGTCTTATTTGATAATTTGAACCAAAGTCGCCATTGGGAATGATGAGTTTTTCAAAAAAAAAAACTAGACCTGCTGTTCCCAACAGCGAGAACGAAATAACTAAGCTCGCTGTTGGGAACATCGAGTTTGGTATTGAGTCCCCGAGCACAAATAGTTTGGCAACTGTCCTCTTAAGTAAATAGTTTCGAAAATTGGCATATATTCAAAAAAAAATCTACAATAGGACATAGTATAGTATATTTAGATTCAACCTGATTGTTATCTTGAGGTGTATTTCCAAACTAACCGCATGAGTGTTGGAAATTGCCTTAGGTTAGTGGCTCATGCATGCCTCTATCTTAAGGTATTATCTATGTAGGTATTTCAGACAAAGCTAAAAATAATTTCTACTCTTCTCAATGGGTCAATCCAACCAGAGCCTAGGTTAGTACTTTGCGCAATTCTTAATAATTACTTACTTGATTATTTATCTCGATTGTTAGGAATATGGTCGGAATAAACGAGATAAATAACCAAGTAAATAAATATTAATAATTGTATAAAAGTACTAACCATGGTCTGGTTGGATTAACCGGTTTGGAAGAATAGAATCACCTATAAATTTGTCTAAAAGACCTGCATAAATATTACATTAAGCCAAAGGTGTGCACAAGGCACTGACCTAACGTGATTGTCAACACTCGTGTGGGTGGCTTAGGAATACACCCCAGGATACTACCCGGGTTCCCCTCTTGTGAACACGATGGCGGAGCAGCATGTTGAGATCCTTCAACACTCAACTAATGATCTCAACACTCAACTAAAATAAGATATAATATAACTGATGTAGACTTGAATAACACATGAATAATAGTAGGGGTGGGCATCGGTCAGTGTCCGACCTAATATAGATCATCCACCACCGATCCAAAGAAGATCGGTATTTTAATTCTCCCATCCGCAATCAATCCGAATCTTAATTGGGTCGGTTTCCATCCAAGCCAATTAAGCTCGGTTTGGATTAGATTGGATGGTCGGTTTGGCGTGCTACTTTTCAGCCTTCAATATCATTCATAATTTTGTTGAAATTTAAAAGATCGACTGCAATCAAACTTAAGAAACAACATGTTATTTGTTATTCAAAAATGAAATTAAAATGAAGATTCATAAAATCACAAGTTGTTAATGAATTTTGCACTAATTGTCTAATTGTTTGAGATGATGACGTTTAAATGGGTGAGATAAACTGCTTTTTCACTTGCATACTTCGGTTATCTTAGTTTATTATCATAAAAGAAACATCAATAACCATAACTAAATGAATTTTAGGTACAATAAAAAAAATTAGAAAATAATTTCTGCTTGACTTGATTAAAGTAACTACTAAATGTTACATCAACTTCATGATTCCATTAAGCTTGGCCACACTGTAAATTAAGCATTTCTTAACAACATAACACACAGGATTATGCAGAATCAAAACATAGGTAGAACAACTGCTCGGTTTATATTAAAAAAATTTAAGAAGACTGTTTGTATCTCCAAGAAAATGAGAAATTACTATTCGTATATTCAAGAAATTAAAGGAGAAATATATTTTTTATGGACTTATGCATAGAGGTACGCTTGGTTCGGTTTCATTGGTTATTTGAAAGCCCCATCCAACAGTCGAACCGGTCTAGTTGGTTATTGAACATCAAGAACTGGACCAACCTAAACCCCCAATTGGTTCGGTTAAAAGCCGGTCGGTTCGGTTTGGATTGGTTCGAATTGGTCGGTTCGGATAATAGTTGTTCACCCCTAAATAATAGTATCAAGGAGATAAAAGCCATAGAAAAATTGTCATACTCTTTATAGAATCATTGACTTTTTATATAGGCACGTCAACTCTAAAGATTTTTATTGTTTATGAATTCATGAGTTACTAGGAAAATTATTTGAATCATATAAGGCAATATAAGTAAAGTAAAAAAAGTTAATTAACTCAAAATCATTAGTGAATGTAATAAGTATGATAATGGTTATAAATATAAAATGTTATTGAAATAAATACGAAAGATTAATGCAGTGATGAAGGTTTTGAATGAGTCAACATGTGAAGTACACATAGATACTTCTAATTAAGGAATTAAGATATTTAGAGTTTTTCTCACAAAGTTCCAACAATTCCTCTGAAAATTCAAATTTCTAATAATAGGTTTTTAATATAAAAAATAAAATAATAAAATGTATTCATTTTTAGTCATAATAAATAATAATAAATAATTAGTTGTTGGGTATTTATATTATGCAGTCGCTGAGGTATCTTCATAGCCTTACTTAGTATTGATAGTCTACGTCAGAAGGAACTGAAGTTAACTATGTATTAAACTACGTTCCTTTCACCCAGATTTTGACTATAACAAACACAGTATGGAAAACTCAGCCTCCGGGCGTGCACATTAATGGTTGTGTGCATGTACTTTGATTTTTCATGAAAGCGTATGTCTTGTAGCCGTGGCCTTGTATGGCGCTTTCGCATAGGTAAGTCCCTTAAGGATGTGTGTAGAGTCACATCTTGAGGTTATCCTACTCGGATCTCATTAAGAGCTTAATAGGCTCAACCTTCACCACTTGTCAAGTGCAATTATGTCACCTTAGGGATGTGAATGGAGTATAAAGCTCCAATAAAATATTAAGTCTGCTTTCTGACTAACCAGTCTGATTGTTATTACCACACTGAACCTCTTTCAAGGAGCTCCGTATCAAAAAGGTTGGGTTCCCACAACTGGAAGACCCATTTAGGTAAAGTCACTGTTAGAGATTATGAAAGACAATAATAATAGAAATTACGGTTGGGTTTAATATCCCACTGACTTAAGATATTATACCCTGTTTATCATAAATGAAATATCACAGAGCACTACCTCTAGACCATTATATATGGGATCAAACTGGGTTTTGGGTACTGGGATTTAAGCCTCAGTCAACCCGGTCCAACAATTAGCATACAACATGTGCAAAGCACATGTTACCCCCACAGAACATTATACACAATAATATTCTATTATATTGAGAATATACCTATATATCCAACAATGTTCTCTTATATTCTCAATATATTCTGCACTGCCATGTTATATCATTGGATCACAAAATAATATAGTTCATAGACTAAATCAATTATAACTCGAATGAGACTAAACCAAAATAGTCAAATAGTTCAAAAACTATGTCGAAATAGAATAGTTCACAATGACTAAACCAATTAGAGAAATTTGTCATAGTTTCAAAAACAATGAAAGCAAATAAACTTCAAAAACAAAATATGAGTTTTAAGCTCACGAACACAAGAGTCTTAAACTCAACAGACGTTTTACCAAGCAAGTGACTAATTTATTCTCGAGAGAAATAAACCAAAACTATATCCTTGCAAACTACTTTATGTTACTCCTCCATTTTGAGCAAATCATTATTTTGAAATCTATAATGACATATTCAACTCGTCAATCTTTGCTAGCTTATTGAAAACAAGAATATCAAAAGACACATCTCTACAAATTCTAGTGAATTTAATAGAGTATCTAGTTCTATTAAAGAACTTACTACAATTCAATGACAGCTTAGCAAAATGTAACGCAAGCATCACAATTAAGTATCTTTAACAAAATAAAGAACAAGAACTATTATAATTTCTACACAAGAACTATACTATGTTTCATATTGGAATGATAGAACAGTCAAATTAATTATGGTTAATTCTGAATCATCAAAATTGGAATGAAATATGAATCCATAAAAGAGATATCTCATCAAATTTGGAATGATATAATGATAATTCTAAACATCGGAAACACATCGACAAGTTTTCATGCTTTCTTTTGAAAAAATGAGATGTATCTAAGTAAATTATGAGAATATATAAAATCATCAAAATTGGAATGAAATTATCTATGTAATAAAACACAAAGAAAGCTATCAAGTGGCTCTCCTTCAATCCCCCAAAATCAAAGCCCCAGATCTAACTTCACAAAACACATTCCCCCCCCCCCCTCCGAAAAAGTTTTTCTCCAAAACTCAAATTCAAATTCCCCACCCAAAACAACTCCTTTATTTATTTAATTTTCTCTCACTCTCACTCTCTCTCTCTCTCTCTCCCTCTCCTATTCAAAAAATTAAGAAAATAAAATTTTAAATTCTTTTTAAAATAAAAATATAAAAATATAAAAAAAATTAAAACTAAAAAAGTTTAAAATTCAAAAACTTTAAAAATAATTCAAAAAAAATCAAAACCTTATAAAAAATTTAAATTATTTTTTTAAAAAATCAAAAATATTAAAAATTAATAAAATACAAAAATAAAAACTGTTAAAAAATTGTAAAAAAATTAAAAATTAAAGAAAAATTAAAATAAAAAAATTAAATTTAAATTTAAATTTTTAAAATTTTAAATTTTAAAATTTTTTATAAAATTTTAAAGTTTTAAATTTTTTTATAAAATTTTAAATTTTTGAAATTTTTAAAAAAGTTTAAAATCACAAAAATTTAAAAAAAATTAAAAAATTTGAAAATTTAAAATTTAAAAACTTTAAAAATAATACAAAAAATAAAAAACATATAAAAAAAACTTATAAAAAATTATAAAAACAAATTTCAACAGTTTTTAAAAAACTAATAAAATAATTTTTTTAAAAAAACTTTTAAAAAAATAAAAAAATTCTATAATTTAAAATTTTAAAATTTTAAAAATTTTAAAAAATATAAAAAATAAAAATTTTAAATTTTAAAAAATTTAAAATTTAAAATTGTTGAAAATTTGCAAATCTCGAAGCAAATCCAATGTCGAACCACAATCAAGAGGTCATCGCCGATATCTGATCCGCTACTGATTCTATATCGGTGACTCCCCTCCACCAAATCGAGCACGAATATCAAGCGACTCCGTATCAGCGACTCCCCTCCACTGAATCTAGAGCCTTTATATGCGATGCGACGACTCTAATTTCATCTCATTAACTGAATTCTCATTCAAATTTTTAATTTTGTGTGTGCAGGGGATTACTCAGTTTTTTGCTGACTCGAATTTTGTGTGTGCATGTGATCTAAGTTCAGAGAGATATGATTGTTTTATTTTTGGGTTTAAAAATTTTAATTTGGTGATTTATTTGATGATTTTTTTATTGGTTTTGGTTTAAGGTGTACGCAAGTGAGAGATGGATTATTTGGTGGCCTCAATTTGGGCTTCCAAACCACAGCAGGGCAGGTAAGCTGACCAGCAACCTAAAATAACTTGGCAAATATGCAATATTAATTTCTTTACAACAAGAGAAAATACTATCATGAAGTGTTACCTTCACTGGTTAAACCATGGATAACATAACATATACGAACTTTTAATGTATGTTTGGATATATAGGATTGAGATGAATGGAGTTTACTAGCGAAGGGTGCAAACTCTTCACTCAAGAAAGACAACTAAAGTAAATTTATTATTTATCCATTTTGATTTTTTTTTTTTTAAAGTGCAATGGGGAGACAAAGTGGAGATAAAAGAAATGATTAGCTTAATTTAGAGTTTTGAAAACTTCATGTATTTCATTTTAGTTGAAATCATAATAAGAGATATTTCAATTGCAAACAGATTCTCTGACAAACAAATATTTAGATTATTGGTATAGTAGATACCTTCACACATGCACTTGCGTTACCATTGTATTTAGACATGCTCATAGTAATTATGGGATTAGAGTAAGCTCTATAAAACCTATATGATAATGTCCCATAACTATTACAAATATCTAAAAGTGATGCTGAAGTTAAAAAAAACTTTATGCAGTGTTTCTAACAACCTATTTGTATTCCAAGTAAGTTCAAGCTAATGATTAAGAAGACGATGATTGAGCTTAAAGGTAGATATACTGTTTCCTCATATAATATATTTGCTACTTCAATTAATTTGCTGGACCTCCAAAACTATTTTATATAATCAAACCAGGTGCATCGTTCCGAAGACGTGTTGTAGGCACGTGTTAAAGGGCAAACCTAGTATATTAACAAAATTTAAATAAAACTTTTCAAATTATCTAAAACATACCAACTGCCTAACATTGATGCTTATGTTTGAACTTCTCCTTGGCTCCAATTGGATTCTAATTCAAAACAATTAGGATGTTAAAACTTTTGGCTCAATAGCTTTTAATTCCATATCTCTACAGTTTTGATAAATGGATCACTTTCAAGTCTCTTAGTAAGAGCATTAGACATATTTTGTCTCAATTGCACTTTATTTATAAGAAATTTCAAATAAGCTTCTTTCAATCTTAATATACTCCTCTGACTATTATAGAATGAGTTATGAGATACAGTGCATTGTAGCTTGATAGTCAACGAATAGGAATTAGAGAGTTACTTAAACTTCTTAATGGATGATCACTAACAACAAGTTCTTCAATCCACGCATCATCTTCCCCTGCAGAGGATAACACATAGAGGTCGAATTTCATGGATGATAGTACAATGCTTGTTTGCCTTTTAATTTTCATAAAATTTCTGTTCTTCGTAGGGTAAACACATCCACTAGTTATCGACTTTCACTAAATTCTGAACATTATAATGCATTAGATCATCCATTCAATTCTGAAGGATGACTAGAGTAGCACAAAGAAAACTCTTGAGTACTTATCAAGTATCTCATTAGCCTCTTAGGGTTCTTCAATGTGCATTAATAGGACTACTAGTGAATCTGTAGATCATACAAACCTCAAAGGCTATGCCTGTAAGTGCAGAGCTTTGTATATATGAGACTTTCAATAAGTTTAGAGTGGTCTAACTGTCTCATAATTGAACCATCATTAGTGGCAACCTTTATAGAATGATCTAACTATCTCATAGTTGCACAATCATTAGGTGTCAATCTTTATCATAATCATAAGGTGTTTCAAAACACACTTTCAATCACTATATCTTCACTTTTGGAACACATTATTGTTTTAATAAGTTTGACTAAGGGTTATTCCTTGTCAACCCAAACTCACTCTTATACCTAATATGATGTCCACAACACCTAGGTGTTTCATGTTGAAATCTTTGGATACCACAGTTTTAACTTCATTTGTAATTGAGAGGTCACTTCCAATCAACAAGCATGTCAACAATATATAAATAAATGAGGGCAATTTATATTTGACTCCCCACAAAATTAAAGACATTTATTAAATTACTTGGTTCAAATCTAAGCTCTTTAAAAGTCTGTCAAATTATTTGTGCCTCAATTTTAAAACATGTTTTAAAACATACAATGATTTTACCAATTTGTAAATCTTGTTCACTAAATATATTAGTGCAAATTTTTCAGTACAAAACTCTTTAGTACAAAACTTTTCACTACAAAGCATCAAGTACAAGACTTTTAGTACAAAACTGTTTAAACATCTTTCATGAATAATTTTTTTTTCAATAAATGTAAGAGCAAGAAAAATACTTATTGTAGTAATGTGACAGACATGTGAGTAGACTTCAAACAAATCTTCCCCACTTATCTTAGTCAATCATGTTGAAGATAAAGCCAAGATTTAGTCTTGCTATTATTTCCTAGGTTGTTGTAACAATATTCTAGCTGTTAATATCTTTAGTTAGGATATTGATTTTCATTGTTATTCTACCTTATCTCTTAAACTAAGTTTGTTAAGTTGAGACTATCTTCCAGCTTTTCTTGTATTATATATATTTGTACTACTCATTAATGAAAACATAACTCTTCCAAAACCTTATAATGGTATCAGAGCAGGCTTGATCCTCAGCAATAAGGCTTGATCCTCAGCAATATATATATATATATATATATATATATATATATATATATATATATATATATATATATATATATATATTTCAAGCATACTAATCGCCTACCAAGTCTTCCCCTCACACCACCAACAACTTCCGCCCCAACTCAAACCATAAGACCAATCACTCCAATTCCAAACGTCTCAACCAAATTGGATCTCGTGGCTACCAAGGCAAATGACAATGGTTCCACACAACCGGGCATTCACTCCATTTATGCCCCATCTTCCAGGAGAAATACCCCAGCCCTTCACCTACCGCCTCGCCCTAGCTGCAACCAATCACTCCATTTGCAAACCCTAGCAAGTGGATCTCTCGAAATTATTTACTTCAACAATTTCCTACATTCTTTGATTAATAAAGCTTCTCACATTGTCCAAGTATAGTTTGAGTACCATTTCTTTCTAATACCAAGTTCTATAAAATCTCTTAATAAAACAATTCATTAGAACCTCGGTTCAAACTCTCATTCGTATTTTAATTCAATTATTCAATCACTTCAATTATTTTTCCTATGCCCCAAAAGTCGTATTCACGGTATCTCTTAAAAGTGTTCGATTTCTTCAACCAATTTACTCAACCCTTGTATTTCTTATTGTAGTATTAATCCATAACTCATTAGCATTAATATAAATTTTTAGACTTCCAATATATACTCAAAACAGTGAGAAACTATTTTTTAATTGTCTAAATAATATCTAGAAATAATTCTATAATTTTTCCTGAATTTTAAAAAATCAAAAGACACTAAAAAAAACCAAAAAATCGAAAATACACAAATTTGTGCATTTCCATATTCGAACCCAGGACCCCCGCCCCAGCGAGCGCCACGTGGCGAGCCTAGGCGCAACCACGCCTCCGCTAGTCGCTCTGGCCAAGAGCCACACTAATTATAAGTGGGTTTAGTTCATTATAACTCTTGTTTCTGTTTATTCTTCTATTTTAATTTCTCAAGTATTCTACAATTTTATTTGTTTTCCAAAATTAATAGTTTGGAAATTATATCTACAATCTCCAGAAATATTTGTTTACTAATTTTAACCACAATAAAAGTTATTTTTATACATACATATTGTAAATGGTGATTTCTAGAAGCATCATAACCATACACTTTCATTTATTAATAAAACTACTCCTTTCAACCCCAATTCAAGATTTCATATTTTTATTTCCTCTTTTTATCAATTTCATGAAAATATTTCATCTCCCATCAATCTACAACTCTCCCTATCGTTTACCCAACTTGTTTTTAAAATTTTAACAATTTGTGCATACAAGATCATTTTCAATTCATCTAACCCAATCATGGCACACTAACATGTACCCAACAACACATCCACTACTCTATTTATATTTTCAAGTTACTAACATGTCAAATTATAAAGAATCCTTTCATCTAGCATGCAATTGCTACTAATAAGATCAATACCAAATGCAAATAACCACACTAGAAGTCTAAGAATTCATGGCACATAATCATCTTAACTAATTTGACATACTTACTACAATCTATCTAGAAAGTAAGGAAATCACCCACCTCTTTGATCAAAATGCAAATAGGCTCCTAGAAAATTGTCCCAAAGTCTAAAGCACAAAGTCCTTCTCCTCCTAGAATGCACCGCCGAACTCCCTTTTGCAAAAATCCTGACCTCTCTCTTGCTCTCTTTCTTTTTCTCTCTTTGGATTTGATAAATGTTTAGTGCAAATGTTAATGAATAGATGTAGGTATTTATAGGACATTTGTGTGGTGGATAATAATCCCACTACTTCACACAACCACCCACTCACACACAACTCCCTCTCCACTCCCCCCTCTTTCTCTAAGGCCGGCCTATGCTATGGGGTGCACACACATGCACGTGCATCCCATGTGCACACTCTTTCTCATTTATTTTATATTTTTTATTTATTAGTTACTAGTTTGTTACATGACATGTATGGTTGCACTTTTCTCTTTTGAAAAAGAATTTAATAAAGAATTAAATTTTGGGCTTTTAATTTCCTAGTGGGCTTAAATTAGTCTTTTAGGCCTATGGACTTTAATTTAGAATAGATAATAAAATGGGACAAAAAATAAATAAGAGAAAATTTGTGCATAACTTTTAAAAAAATTTAAATCCCAAAAATGAAATAAAATTGCACGTGTGTTGCACGTGCAAAAATGAAAAATGTATTTTTATTCCAAAATTTCTCCGAGATGTTACAGTGATGGCTTCTAACTCCTTCATATCTTCTTCCGTTATGCCTAGTTCTTCTTCTGTGCCTGTGGTTATATATCTACCTAGTTTTTTTATGTTCTTATTTATGATTTTTAAATCTTTTCTTATAGGTCTTACAAACTCTGGACCATTGTAATTTTCTTCCAACTCTTGTATGTTTATCATATAAATTTCTGATTATATTTTTGAATTTAATATTTCTACTTTTGGACTGTTAACCATACTTAGTCTAATGTTCTATATGTTAGCAGGTGTTGATAATACCAACATGCTTTTTCGTTTCTATAATCTAATACTTTATATGTTATTTCCTGTTGTATCTCTTTAGATAGTTTTTTAGTGATTTTACTTGTTACTACTAAACATTTTAATATTTTCTTGTCAGTTATATGCTTTCTTTCTATTAGTTTGCTATTAACGTATCTTTTTTTGAATTTTGTAAGATTTGTTAATCTTAATTTCTTTATTTTTTGTGAAATATCCAGTTTTTAAATAGTGTAGTAAGTTATGTAAAGGCTAAATTTGAAAAAAAAAACCCTTGAACTATGACTTTTATGCAGAAACCCCCCTGAACTATTGTTGCAAAAAACCATCCGCTAGCGTGAGACTTTCTGCTAAAGTTGAGGGAGGTTTTTGACATTAATGAGAAAGTTATATGATGTTTTTTGAACCAACTTGTATAGATGAATGAGGTTATTTGATACAAGTACAAAAGTTAGATGTGGTTTTTTGAAATACTTTAGGAGGTTTTTTTGCAATAGTCATAATTCAGGCGGATTTTCTGCATTAAAAAAAAGGTCAGTGAGATTTTCTGCATAAAGGCAATACTTCAAGAGATTTTTTTTTCTTCTAATTTAGCCTTATATAAACTATGAGCTTTAATATTGTGTAAATATCTTCAAACGTTGAGTTGTTTTTGTAAGATTTTTTTTAATTGGCTTTTCTGGCAAATAATTTGGCTAGTACCCATATAGGCAGTTAATTTCTCTAAATGGCCTGTGAGAATTACTCCTCTCTTTTTTAACAAACACCACACCTTCCTTCCAAACCCTAACCCTAACCATGACCACCATCATCCCCCCCTCCACCACCACCACCACCACCACCACCACCGCCACCACGGCAGCCCGCAAACCCTCAGCTCCCGGCCAACCCTGGTCCCACTCGGAAACCATCGCCCTCATCGACGCCTACGAATCCAAGTGGTACTCCCTCAAACGCGGCCAGCTCAAATCCCACCAATGGAACGAGGTCGCCGCCACTGTCGCTGCCCGCTGCAACTCCCCCCAATCCTTCACCAAATCCGCCACCCAATGCCGCCACAAAATCGAGAAGCTCCGCAAAAGATTCCGCGCCGAAAAGAACCGCCCCGTCCCTTCCCTCTGGCCCTACTTCCATCGCATCGATCGCATGGAGCGTGGGCCCATCACCATCCCCGTTCCGCTTTCAATGAAAGCTCCAAGTAAGGAGGAAGAGGAGGAGGAGGGGGTTGGGGTTCTGGTGGAGGTGGCGAAGGAGGTGAGGAGGTTTGGGGAGGGGATGGTGAGGGTGGAAAAGAGGAGGATGGAGATGATGTGGGAGGTGGAGAGGTATTGGATGGAGATGGAGGCAAAGCGGGCGGAGATGATCGTGGAGGCGCAGAGGAATATGTTGGAGATTGTTGATGCGGCGTTTGCGGCCATGAGGAAGAAGAAGAAGGCCAGGAGGGGGGCACGAAGGGTGGGGAGTTAGTTCCTAGGGAGAGGAGTATGTTGGAGAGCATAGATCAACTATGCGACTTTGCAGGTCTTCCTCCTGAGATATTCGTGCTGGTATTAGTTTTAATTATGTTGCTTGTGAATCTTTTTTTTTTTTTTTTTTTTTTAATGTTTCAATTTATTTTTGCTATGATCTTCATGAGTTTGTGAACTGGTTATTTATTTATGGAATATAAGTTTATGATCTTATGAGGAATTATTGTTGTTGATCCATATCGTACTCATTACATTATGCATGTATGGATAGTTTCCATTTATGTATGAGACTTCTTGCAGTTTTCTACTTAGATTGCTAGGATGTATGTCTTGTAATTAGTTGATTCGTGCAAATGGCATATGTAAGTACCAAGTGATACTTGCATGTTGAGTCAGTTTCACAATTTTCTTTAAAAATGTGTAATTTCATATGATGGATGATGAAGGTTTTCTTCAAATGTTGTTATCAAGATTTATTTGCCTAGAATTTGTTTAGCATTCAAATATCGAAGGTTACTTCTTTATAGGCAATTAGATGTAAGTTCTGACTATTATATGATAATGAACCTCAATCTCCGGTGCCTGCTTAGTTGTTCCTCCTATAAGCATCAAGGGGTCCAATGTTCAGGACAACCTTGCAATTTGAGGACCTTGCTTACCCCCTATTCCTCCTTCAGAATGTACTAAGATATCTGAAGTTATCAGTTTTTGTTTGAAGAGATTAATGAATAATTCGGCATCATACATGTTAGGTGATTAATCTGCTAGAATTCTATATTTCCTTCCCTGTAAGCTAGTTTACAGAACTGAGTTTTGGAAGATTGCATAGTCCTGATTTTTCAATTTCTGGGAATGAGCGTCTTATACTTTGCTGTGTTCGGAAGTCACAGAATCTGATTTTGTGGACAATAAATTGCTATGTATGAGTTTGGCATCTAATGGATACTTTTATGTGTTCATTAACATCAATTTAATAACTTCCTTTCCGTACTTGCATGAAAGAAGGATAAGGGAATAAATTTGCTGTGTGAAGTAAGCTTAAAGTTACTACATACTTGCACAATCTAAATTCAGGACTAAACTATTCAAAAAAAATTGTGATAAAGGCGCTGTAGTAGTTGTTGAGTAGTTGTTGTTGTGGATGATGATGATGAATATTCAAACTTAAAAGGTGCGCTAGTTGTGGTAAGCCAATTTTCCTAAATTTAGCATTATTTTTTCCATTATCATTTGGAGATCATTAAAAGTGATTCAATGGAACTTAGCCTTCTTCTTTATGTACTGTTGGTTTCTTTATCTGTACTGATCTATTTAGCATGTCATGTACTGTATTCAAAAATGAGACTGAACTTCCTATTTTACAAGTATTGTTCACTTTCACCGCTATTATATCTCTCTTTGAGTACTGGAAACGGTGATCTAAATTTGCGTGAATGTTGCACTACCATGGGATGTGAGTATGAATAGAAGGTGTTAATATATGGGGTTCACAATTTTCACATTAAGGTTAACGACATCAGAGGATTATGAGTAGAAAGAAGTGTTGGCTATTTTGGTCAAAACCAACCTCCTCATTGTTTGCTTTTAGTCCCACATCGGAAATGGACTTGTCATGTGAGTGTTTATATAACAACCCATCCTTTACTCCATTGTAGACTTGTGTGGTGTGGGGAACCCGTGGGCCACACGCGCGCGCCGCCGCCGCCGCCTGGCCCGGTTCGGTTCAGCGCGCATGGTGGGCACGGGAGTGCGCGCGCCCACATCTGCGGACACGAATGCCGATCTGAATTGCTATTCGGGTTCGGGTTGAGATCCAAAACTTCTTTTGCTATTTATTTTTTTTTCTTTTGACTATTTCCTTCTAAACGTTGGATTAGTTATTCAGATCCGAAAATCTGGCCACCTTCTCTCACATGTTCAGCAACGTTCACACATTCTTCTGCCTATATATTCCAATCTTCCCATCCTTTTACAACTACTGAAAAATCTTTATTCCACAAAAGAAAACTCTTCCTCTGGTTCGCTTCCTCTCTGGCTGCTTCCGCTCTCTGTTTTCACTTCTGTTCTGGGCAAGGACAAGTTCGGATCGATCTCTCGACGTTGTGTGCGGCAGCGAGACGCCGGTGATACCGGGGGTTTTACCACTAGGAGCATCTGCGAAAAGTCTGCACATAAGACTGCGGATCAACTCTTAGGGCAGTGCGTTCCGCGCGACTTTCCCATAGGCCGGTAACTCTGTTTTATTTTATTTTGTTCCGAAAGATATCAAAGATTAGAGACAATTTTTAGTAACAATCTAAGAGTTGAGCCATATTGTTAATCTGATTAATTTAGCATATATTGTTAATTAAGCACATACATATTGTTAATCTAATTAATTAAGCATTTATTGTTAATCTGTGAACTGCATACTGATTAATTAGCACATATAAACAGAATTGCATATTGTTAATCTGTTAATTTGGCACATACTGTTAGTTTAACGCATATTGTTAATCTGATTAAACTGCATACTTTAGCACATACTGGTTACCTTAGCACATGCTGGTTACTTTAGCACATACTGGTGATTAACAACACATAATTTAGCACATACTGGTTAATTTAGCACATATTGCTAATCTGATAAAACTGCGTACTGGTTAATTTAGCACATACATATACTGATCAAATTAAGTGTTGTTATTAACAAAATTGATTAAATCAAATAAAGCATATACTGATTAAATCAGATAAAGCATATGTTGTTAATTTAGCACATATATATATACACATGGTTTCCTTTTTATAAAGCGCGGTTCGTATTACTTATAGATCACATATCTTGGTATTAACAAATTGTGGTACTGATAGATCACTATAAATTCCCATATTATAGAATATCTGTAGCTTTAATATTCTTACAGTATTGATCTATTATTAATCACAATATTTATTGACACCAACAGTTGTGTTCTAAACTCATTTTAATATTCTCAAAGCTTTAGAATACTTCTCACTGTAAATTTGTTTTTATTAACTTGCAATCATCAATTTGCTAGTATAATTAAGTGTCTTGTTATATTGTGAATAGCATTACTACCTACATAACAATATCAAGACTATTATTAGTTTGTGGTGCTAGATATTACTTGGTATCCTTTAAACATTAGATAAAGGAACAGTTTATTGACCTTGCAAATCCTTTTAAAAGAAATCTAAAGTCCTAAAAAGTAAAGATAAATTTGGGAACAAGCCAAAAGGGTCCTTCTGTCAACCGGGTGTAAACAGCCCTAAGCGACACGGTATTTAAGCGTCTTCGGACCACCGCTAGATGGGAACCGACTCCTACAGTTAACCCAAGTTAATCAGAACTTGATAGACTAAAGATTTGTTTAGGTTGATTAGCAAGATCATTAAACTATCTTCTAGAGCTCGTGACACCTTTATTGAGTAGTTACAATATTATTCCTGCAGACTCTAGACTGCTATATTATTTATCATGACTGGAAAAGAAGAGACTGCTTCTGCCAAGCCAGCCAAGTTTGATGGCACCCACTTCAAGAGGTGGCAGAGTCAGATGAAATTCTGGCTCACCACCCTAGGACTGCTTTCAGCAATTGATGGATCCACACTCATTACAACTGATTCTGACAAGTCTGAGTCTACCAAAGAAGTTTCCGAATCTCCTATTTCCTCTCAAACTCCTAAGGAATCCTCTAGTTCCCAAAAATTTAAAACCCCTAAGGAAATAGACTTTCACTGTTTTCATCGAATTCTAAGCGCCTTATCTGACTCTCTTTATGACATATTCTTTGAATATAAAAACGCTAAAGAACTTTGGGGCGCGTTAGAAGACGAATATGGCTGTGATGATGCTGGAATTGAAAGATTCATTTCTTCAGCTTTCAATAGGTATTTCATGGTAGATAACAAACCTATGAATGACCAAATCCATGAATTCCAAGAATATGTGAGGCATATTCAAGCCAAAGGTACAACTTTTTCTACTGAATATAAGATAGCTTGCCTAATAGATAAACTCCCTCCTTCTTGGTCTGATGTCAAGAAGGAACTCACTCATACTCAAGGTGAGCTTACCTTTGCCCAAGTCCTAAAGAAGATTAGAACAGAAGATCAACTTAGGCTTAGGTCCAACCCTAAATATGAGTCTAAAGCAAAGGTAAACCTTGTAGTTTCAACCCAAGGCAAATCCAAACCTTATAATCCTCACAATCCTAAGAAAAACTCCTTCAAGAAAAAGAACTTTCAGCCTCATTACCAGAATCACCAAAACCATCAAAACCGCCAACACCAACAAAACCACAGGACTAGAAACTTCGGTCAGACTCAGGATCAGCAGAAGTTTTGTTTAGTCTGTGGAAGAACAAACCATCTATCCTTCAATTGTTTTCATAGGATGAAGGAACCAATCAAGACTCCTTATAAGGGAAAGGTCCTACCAAACCAGAAGCCAACATGGTTCTGAATGGATCTTCTAGTTCCTTCAGGTCCGTGACTTACCAACCTTCTGTTAATATTTCTTACCATTCTGATGACTGGTGGTTGGATTCTGGAGCTAATGTTCATGTTTCATTTGATCGCTCCTGTTTTTCAAACTATCAGGAATCATGTGGAGAAGGCATAACCCTAGGAGATGGATCAACGTCATAGATTGTAGGAAGAGGAAGAATAGATCTGAAGATGACATCAGGGAAAAATCTGCCTCTTCATGATGTACTTCAAGTGCCGTCAGTTAGGAGAAACTTAGTTAGTGGTTCCCTTCTTGTAGCGTCAGGTTTCAAAATTGTAATGGAAGCAAATAAAGTTGTATTTTCTAAGAATGAATCTTTTGTTGGAAAAGGATATGTAAAGGATGGTCTTTTCATTCTCAGTACTATAAATAAAATATCAGATCCTTCTTCTGTTGTTTCAAATATAGAATCTTTCAATGTTTGGCATGGTAGACTAGGTCATGTGAATTTGGGTTCTCTTAGAAGGATGATGAACTTAGCTCTTATTCCCAAGTCTCCTGTAGATAATAAACACAAATATGAGATTTGTGTTCAAGCCAAACATTCTAGACTATCTTTCAAATCTATAGAGAGGAATTCTGATCCTTTAGAACTAGTTCATAGTGATGTTTGTGACTCAAATAGGGTTCTGACCCGGGGCGGTGGGAAATACTTTGTTACCTTTATAGATGATTGTTCAAAGTATTGCTATACCTACCTTCTCAAAACAAAAGATGAAGTTCTAGATAGATTTAAGGTTTTCAAATCCGAAGTTGAGAACCAATTAGAGAAAAAGATTAAGATCCTTAGATCTGATCGTGGCGGAGAGTATACCTCAAACGAAATGACTAACTTCTGTGAAGTACACGGAATAATTCATGAGGTGACTGCTCCTTACTCACCACAGTCCAACGGAGTTGCTGAAAGGAAAAATCGAACTCTGTTAGACATGGTGAATGCCATGCTTCTCAGCTCAGGTGCTCCTGATAACCTGTGGGGAGAAGCCCTGTTGACAGCCTGTTACATCCTAAACAGGATCCCTAGTAAGTCTAAGGATAAGACTCCCTATGAATTATGGAAAGGTAGAACTCCTAGAGTCCATTATCTTAAGGTCTGGGGATGTTTAGCAAAGTAGGAATTCCTGAACCTAAAAAGAGAAAGATTGGACCTAAGACTGTAGATGCTGTGTTCATAGGATATGCCTTAGATAGCAATGCCAATAGATTTCTAGTGACTCATTCTGAAGTAAATGAAATCTCTAATAATACCATCATAGAAGCTAGAGATGCAGTGTACTTTGAGAATATATTCCCTTTTAAAGATAGAATTTCTTCCAACCCCTCCAGTTATTCTCTACCTCCTTCTACCAGTTCCCATTCTCAACCTTCTAGCTCTCAACCTGATCAAGACTCAGAACCTAGAAGAAGCAAAAGAGGTAGGATTGAAAGAAATTTAGGGAAAGATTTCTTCACTTATTTGATAGAGGGTGATCCCTCAACTTCCAAAGAAGCAACTTCTTCTCCTGATGCTCCTTTCTGGAAAGAAGCCATCAACAATGAGTACAACTCCATTATGGAGAACAGTACTTGGTATTTAGCAGACCTACCTGTAGGTAGTAAACCCATAGGTTGCAAGTGGATCTTCAAAAGGAAACTTAGAGCTGACGGTTCAATAGAAAAATATAAAGCTAGATTAGTAGCCAAAGGTTTCACCCAGAAAAATGGATTAGATTATTTTGACACCTGCTCTCCTGTAGCTAGGATTGCCCCTCTATTAGAACTCTTCTAGCTTTAGCATCCATTTATGACTTGATAATTCATCAAATGAATGTAAAGACAGCCTTTTTGAATGGAGACCTAGAGGAAGAAATCTACATGGAGCAACCTGAAGGTTTTATTGCTAAAGGTCAAGAAAAGAAAGTTTGCAGATTAGTAAAATCTCTTTATGGCCTAAAGCAAGCTCCCAAGCAATGGCACAACAAATTTGATAAAGTGATTTTAGAATATGGCTTCTTACCAAATGAGTATGACAAATGTATATACTCTAAAAACACTGATGGAAGTTGTGTCATTATATGCTTATATGTAGATGATATCCTTATTTTAGGATCAACACTTGAGTTAATAAATAATACTAACGATTATTTATCTAGTATGTTTGATATGAAAGACCTAGGAGAAGCTAACCTGATTCTAGGGATGCAAGTATCCAAATCCAAGGAGGGTTATACTCTCTCCTTAGTACATTCTATTGAGAAAATGCTAAGGAAATTTGAGTACTTTGATAAGATACCTGCTCGTTCTCCTTTTGACAGTAGTATCATTCTCAAGAAGAATGAAGGTTCACCTGTAGAACAACATAGATACTCTCAAATGATAGGTTCTCTTATGTATATAACAAATAGAACTAGACCTGATATTGCATTTGCTGTTGGGAGACTTAGTAGATACACTAGTAACCCAAACCGGTCACATTGGTCAGCATTAGAAAGAGTATTTAGATATCTTAAGGGTACTATAGATTATAAACTTCATTATTCTAGACACCCTGATATCATAGAAGGTTACTCAGATGCAAACTGGGTAACTGACTCAAATGTTGTGAAATCCACAACTGGATATGTTTTTACCCTAGGAGGAGCTGCAATCTCCTGGGATTCATGTAAACAAACCATCATAGCTAGAAGTACTATGGATTCTGAAATGATAGCTCTGGACACTACTTGTACAGAAGCTGAATGACTAAGAAATTTGATTATGCATATACCTGTTACTAATATTCCTGTTCCTGCTATTTCCATAAATTGTGATAATTAATCTGTTATAGAACTACTAGAGCATGATTCTGTGAATGCTAAGATGAATAGGCACCTGCAGCTGTGCTTCAAGTCAGTCAAGAGCCTATTAGGCAAATATGTGGTTCTTGACTATATAAAGTCAGAAAAGAACCTTGCAGACCACTTGACAAAGGGTCTAAGACTTTGATCCCAGAATCATCGAGGGGGATGGGGTTAAGCCCATAAGTAAGTCACCAGCAGTGGCAACCCAACCGAGTCTGACTGGAGATCCCAAGAAGCCGGTTCAATGGGTAGAAACAAGCTGGATTTCGGTGACTATTATGGAACACTGACTCAGAGATTAAATTCTCAAAAATTAATGCCCAGGTGGCTGTACGAGGTTGTACGATGATACCCCATCCCTATGGTGACAGTGTTCCGGTGTGAACTGGTTAGGATGAGTTCTAAACTCTTAATAGGTCCAAGCATTATTATGTAGGGTTGACTCCGATCACCAACCCTTTGAGGACTTACCTATATGAGAGGTCGTGAAGGCCGCGACTATGGGACAGGGTGATCCCAGACAACTCTCATGGATATGGAAAAAGTGCGCATGGCCATTCAAAAGTGCCACCCGATAGACCCAAGAACCTCTAGTGTACTATGTATGCTATTTTCTGAATCTCAGTCAAGAAGTCTGATTCAAGGCATAGTCCATCAAGCACTTCTTCAGACAAAGACAATAGTCACTACGTGAGATTCAAGGCTGTAGTCCATCTCATTTATACATAGTATACTCTTGCCTAGAACTTCTCCATCATTATTCTTTTGTTATCTCTGTCTTCGGATCTTGGTTTTGGGGGGGGATTGTTGGCTATTCTGGTCAAAACCAACCTCCTCATTGTTTGCTTTTACTCCCACATCGGAAATGGACTTGTCATGTGAGTGTTTATATAACAACCCATCCTTTACTCCATTGTAGACTTGTGTGTTGTGGGGAACCCGTGGGCCACACGTGCGCCGCCGCCGCCGCCCGGTCTGGTTCGGTTCGGCACGCGTAGTGGGCACGGGTGTACGCGCCCGCATCTGCAGACACGAATGCCGATCCGAATTGCTCTTCGGGTTCGGGTTGAGATCCAAAACTTCTTTTGTTATTTATTTTTTTTCCTTTTGACTATTTCCTTCTAAACGTTGGATTAGTTATTCAGATCCGAAAATCTGGCCACCTTCTCTCCACACGTTCAGCAACGTTCACACATTCTTTTGCCTATATATTCCAATCTTCCCATCCTTTTACAACTACTGAAAAATCTTTATTCCACAAAAGAAAACTTTTCCTCTGGTTCGCTTCCTCTCTGACTGCTGCTTCTGCTCTCTATTTTCACTTCCGTTCTGGGCAAGGACAAGTTCGGGTCGATTTCTCGACGTTGTGTGCGGCAGTGAGACACCGGTGATACCGGGGGTTTTATCACTAGGAGCATCTGCGAAAAGTCTGCACATAAGATCGCGGATCAACTCTTAGGGCAGTGCGTTCCGCGCGACTTCCCCATAGGCCGGTAACTCTGTTTTATTTTATTTTGTTCCGAAAGATATCAAAGATTAGAGACAATTTTTAGTAACAAGAAGATCCCCTAACCACCCTCTTGTATGGTAGATATCTTCCTGAATAGTAGTTTAAGATGAGGCTTCATAATCGGATGTGAGACTTAGGTACATGTCATATTTCACGGGTAAAGATCTGTTGTTGCAATCCCATTAAGGTACCACATTGGTAGTTATAGTTTCAGTTTTTTCTACACTTTTATCTGATCGAATCAGTGAATAACCGTCACTGCTTATTTAGAGATGATCCTAATCCTAGGTCTCCGGAAGGCATTTATTTACTCTTTATCTTATAAATTTCTTGTTGTAGCATTATGTGGGTTCAGATTGCTAACATGAAGGCTGAAGCTGGGCGTATATGTTGCTTGTCTTTGACTATTAACTTACCCTTTGATAAAGTTTAGATATAAATCTGGAGTTTAGGTATAATGTATCACGAAGTTCTCTTTGCACGATAGAAAATTTTAATTGAGGAAATTTCGAGTTTCCTACTTCCAATCTGCAGTCAATACTTCAATTCATTTGGACTGTGTTCTGGCTGAGAATTCTTTAGTTTCTCCTGAAAGTGAACATACATTTAAAAGACTGAGGCTACTTTTCTTCTGTTTATTTGATTGCGCAGTTTCTCCATTTTATTTACATTGCACTGTAGTTTGCTCTGCGTGTTTGTTTTTTTGCAGTATGTGGTTCAAGTTCAAGTATGTACCGATATGTTTGATACCTGAGCAAGGATTTTGAACAGGGTCAGATGGTATGCTGGCTTTTTCGTTACGCAACACTGTGATAGCTCTTATCCTCAACTCTGCTTCTATCCCAGATGGAGGAAATGACCAGGTGGAGAATCTGGAGAGTGCTTTGCGGTATTTGAACAAGCTGCAGGAGTCCTGATGCTGCGAAGATCTGCTCCTGAGCTATGGAGTGAACATGGTTCTCCAGTGAGTGCTTTGCTGTATTTGAACAAGCTGCGGAAGGAGTCCCCCTTGCTGCTAAGATCCGCCCCTGAGCTATGGAGTGAGTGAACATGGTTCTTTTTTCTTATGTTTTCTTGTGAGCATGAATCTGGTTTATATGCTGGTTTTTATGTTGTACTATTGAGAGCATGGCTTAGGATGTTTGGCCTGTCTCTGGATATATGGTTTTGTTCTTTTCGCTGGAACCTCTTCCATCCCTATTAATAAAAAAAAAACAGAACAAAGTTTAAGAGGCTGAAGGATTTGAGGTCAAGAATAGTATGTTTTATTGGTTCTCGTTAAATCGGATTGAAGGTACTAACAAATAGCTATAGTAAAGATGGAAAACACAACAGCGTACTGGTAAGCATAATAAATTTGTAGAGAATCTCAATGCGCAAGTTGGGATAATCCACTTTTAGGAGCAAGTGTGATCATATATGTTTACTGCATCGAGGGAAAGTAGAAGTCCAGACTTCTGTTGATTTTGAGACACTGTCGCAACGCATTACTTCATATTGGCTTCCAAGTTTTGGAGATTTATCGGATTGTAAATTTTTATTCTTTTGTTACTTGATGTTGACAAAGACTGCTGAATGCTTACGTACTGCGACAAAAATCACCTCCAATATTAGAATTTATATGAGCGCCTAATTATAATTGGAAAGTTTAATGTGAATGAGAATGTTCTGCTTGAGCACTGGGAGGTTTCTAAATGAAGCTATTCAGTTTTGAGCTGAGAAGATTAAATCAACTACCTGTTTATGTTTTAAGTAGGTACGAGAAGGAGATATAGCATTGGCAACTAATTTCCTTATAAAAGAAGCCAGAAATGGTTGTTTGTGACGATGAATTAATTATATTGGAAACCGTTTTACGTCTAGGAAGGAAGATGCTGCCTCTGTTTCTTATCCTTTTGAGTTGAATGTTAAGTTCTCAACTCAACTCATTGCTCAAAATTCCGGAGGAGTCGTCGTTCTCATCACAAGAACTAACGTCACACTCTCTACATAGTAGAGCATCTGTATTATAAAACACAAAAAAAAGTTATGAGGCTCTTCTTCAATAGTAAAGAAATTAATGGTCCCCCCCCCCCCCCCCCCCCCCCCCCCCCCCCCCCCCCCCCCCCAAAGTTTCTCACCAAAACTCAAATTCAAAACACCCAAAATAACTTATTTATTTATTGATTTAATTATTTCCCCTCTTTCTCTCTCTCTCTCTCTCTCTCTCTCCTTATGGAAACATGGATTTGTATACTCCCATTTATAATTATTTTTTAACATATACTAATGTAAACAAGAACTTTTATTTACAACTAATTATTGTCATACTATTCAATACTATTCAAACTTGAGCTACATAATTGTTGATTCTGTTTACAGGGCTTTTCATATACTGTATCGTTCTGAAGATGTGCCGTAGGCACGTGCCCACGAGCAAATCTAGTATACCTATATTATATAAAGTCCATTCCATGTCCCCATTTATCTATTATCTTGGCTCAACTCAAAAAGTAATTGGGGACAAAAAGGCATTCTGCCTTATGGGTCAGCCATTTCATATGGAGAGCGCTTACTGATTCGTTGATGACAACTACAATTCGAAATAGAACTGCAAAGGTGCTTTCAAAACCAAAACAACAATCCTCAACTTTTCCTGTCATAAACACAATAAAACAATGGCTTCTCCCCTCTTCCTCCCCCCTCCCACCTGAACCCCATCACCGGAGCTTCACCTTTCCTCTCCTCCTCTCCCTGAGCCGCAACTTCCTCTTCGTCTTCATACTTCCCTGGTTCTATTTCCCAACACTCTAAACCACCTACAACTTCACCTCGACTACGATACTGTCGGAGGTTGAAATGAGCGATTGTGGGCCTAATGAGACGGTACGCCACCACGCTCCCAACCCCGACCAGCAGATTACCCCTCCACCTCCCCCTATCAATCAATAGGCCACCCACACCGCCACTCCCCTACCCCCACCCCACCCCCATGCCTCTCTGCAAGGCATACCTAAAGCCAAAAACATCCACCGAACAGAACCCCACTCTGCTCCCCCTCCTCTACCCAATGGTAACATTGTAGAAGAAAGGAGGCTCAGACATCAATCCCCGAGCGTGCACACCGGAGTGCGCATCAGTGTCGCTATGGGCGAGAGACTAGTCATCATTGCCACGCATCTCCTCCTCATAGAGGACGGGCCCACAAAGGGGGCCTTCCTATTGGCTCGTTCGAGCGTAAAAGAGCCCCCCCAAAGGACCATCGCCACCACTATGGGCAGAGAAGTGATCAGCGGTATCATCATACATTGTACCAGTGGAAAGGGAAATCTCAAGAGCATTTTGACCATACCTCCCACCACCAGTCATGGCACAAGGGCCACCAGCCACTTCTAAACACCACCACCATAGCCACGGCTCACAGGTACAACCACAATCACAATGCCCAACACACCTTTCACAATCTCCCCCAGCCTCCCCCGCCTCAGAATTGGAATGCTAAGCTAATTGTTTCCCAAGAGCACCACACCTCAACCACCACCCACATTCCCAAACAACCTACTCACAACCCCCCTCCCACTCATCCCCACTGCTCAAACTCCCCCACTCATCCCCACTGCAAACTGAGGCGGCTTAACTCCAAGTTAAACCTACCGTCGAGCGGGCCCAAGAAGGGGGTCCGCAGAACGTGGAAACCATGGAGGGCACAATAGTGTGGAGTGGGGATCTGAGAGAGGAGTAGCCATGGAGTGAAGTGCAAAGTAAAATGAAGAAAAGAAACAACATTTCCCACTCAAATCAACCAGAGTTCAGAAAGAAGAAAAGAAAAGGGAAACACAAACCAGTGCCGTGTTTCAATTGCGGTGATCTGGGGCATCTCCGGCAGGATTGTACGAAAGAGATCCGCTGCTTGAAATGTATGAAATGGGGCATATGTCCTATGTTTGTACAAACGTTAAGGCATCCAAATACGATGACAAAAGGCCTATTAAAAGAGGTCGGTCACCAGACAACCCTACCCTCATCTGACTGGCAAACAGCCTCGAGACAATCAAAAGTGAGGAGAAGTGGCTTCGCCAATGGTGTGCGATTGCTAAAGTGACTGCAGGGTGCCCATCAGAGAACCATCTACTCCAAGCTTTGAACGCAAAATGGCCGATGAGAGCTCACAGAGATTGGGTATCTAAAAAGATGTGTCACCTCCAATTCCTGGTGTCATTCCCCTCGCCGGAGAAGATGGCTGAGGTAACAACCATGGGCATAGTGAACTTTGGGCACTTTAAGATGGAATTCTTCCTGTGGTCACCAAGATTCGGAGCTGAACTGCCGAAAGGGTAACGGTTTTGGATTTGGATCCACAATGTACCATTGCACTTCTAGAAAAAAGAAGCTCTCCAAGAGATCATCTCTGAGTTTGGTACCATCGAAGACATATACGACAAGACGGTGAGGTGGTCGGAGATTGTATCCGCCATGATCTTAATCCGAAGCCCCGATATCATGCTAATACCCAGATTTGCAAAGGTGTTTTCATTCGAGGAGTCATACCTCATCAGATTTGTTTTGGATAAGCAAGAGGAGCCGGAGATGGTAGAGCCCCTAGCTCTCTCATCCCTTACCGCCGCACTCTGAGATGGCCGCTCCTACAAGCAGGTGGTCTCGCCAGAGTGGGACCTCACCATCGACGGAGCCCACGAAATTGAGCGACCGCACTGTGAAGTCAACAAAGCTGCTAGAGGTAGGAAGGAGCGCCAAGGTTAGGTGACGGCGAATCCTGAACCCTAGAGAACTCCGACTCGCTGCGGCGGTCAAAACAAAGGCCTCACTCAAAAACCTGTCACGCCCCGCTTCCTAAAAATACGAAATGCAAGCATGTGACATAGCCCAGCGAATGACTTGGGTCATCCATAGGCTGTTATCGATCCAACTCAACAATATAAACAAGAAATAAAACAACCAAGCATGCAATGAAAGAATAATCACATAAATAACAACATTGGAAATTTAGCATAAGAGTAACCAACATCAAAATAACCCAACATCTGGAATTTAACAAACAACATTCGGATCAAAGCCCACAATACAAAGAAAAAAAACAACATTTGTTCAATTTATTAAAGTTCCCAAATAAAGCAGTATTTATTTAAGTGGCACAGCGAAACATCTCCTTCACCATTGTTGCTCCCTTAGTCCGTTAGGTAAATCTCCTTAATTACTTGTAAGTTGTTCATTTAAAGAGCGGAAAAAGTCCTTAGAGCAAGTCGTGGACATGCAAGTAGAGAAACAAAGAAACAATGACAATGGTGGCATAGCAATGAATTCAATGAACGATGAAATCAATAGTGTTGAATAGTGACAAAACGATAACAGTACAATATGCAATAACGATGATTTATCACGATAACGATAAACAATAACAATAATGGTAACAATAACGATAACACTGTTCAATAAAGATAATAATATGCAATGACAATGTGATGAAAATCTTGAGTCTATTATTCATTTTTAATCCTAACTAATGCACGTACTACTGTGTCCCATGCGTGCCGTACCACAGGTTCGATGCATACAATCAATTTCGTTTAGACCAAGGTGGTAGATTCTATACATCATGTACTCGAGAACAATATTCAATAATAAGCGATGACCGAATCAATCAAGATACTGAAGTCAGTAATCTGCAATTAACCGATGACCGATATGACCAATAGACCAATAGACTGATAGACGATAAGTAGGGAAACACGGGCCCCTCTTCCGAGTACAATCGCTATGTCATCAACTATCCTAGTCAACCCTTAATCCCGGCTTGATTAACATTCTTTATTCAATTAACATACAATAATGCGATTAATAAGGGACACTAGAAAGATGACAAAACAACCCTAATATTATGCAATATACTTTATATAATTAAATACACCAAATATAACATTATAGAATCAATTATATATTAATAAATATAGGAACCCAATTCTGGATAGCAGTAGGTTGCTGTACCAAAATCAGAATTTCCGTTACTATAGGATAGCAAATGTAGATCCGTCAGAAGTTCTTGAAACTAGACTCCTGCCCGGTTCCAATACATATTTAAAGTCTACATTCGGAAAACAATAGCTAGGTGAAATTCAGTGTTCTTTATAGATTTTAGTTTCTGGCTGGTTATCGATGTTGACTACTTTAAGGGAAGTAAATAATCATTGTAAAAATCAGTAAAAATAATTTATATCACCCTAAGCATGTTATCTACTAATCTGGAATTTATCATGGCCATATTTGATCATTAGTTCACTTAATTCATCAGCCTAACATGGTATGTACATGAATATAAAATTACAGCGCAATAGTAGCGAAAGGGTCATAACTCATGCAAAATAAGTCGGAATTCAAAAATTCTGGATGTTATTGACAATTAGACACTTAGGGCTACATTTCATATTCAGGAAGTGACTGATTTTAATGACGTTATCTAGGTTGAAACAGCACGACAAGGTTCAGTTTGGCATAAATTTTCATAGTGTCAACATGTTCTTTTTGAGTAAAACGATTAAAATGTTAAGAATGATGAATTGGGGTTTAATAATCATAAATCACAGCAAGTCATTCCTACGTAAACATGGTATTTAGATATATAATGTACATAATTCTACTAATTACAATCAACTAATTTATCATTATCAATCACATGAACAATCAACCCTAATATACAATCTACAAAAGTTGTGTATAATGTCATGATATGAAATGTAACAATAGTTCCCTATTCTTATGTTTAATAATTAACTACATGAGTGCATGTAAGATCCCTATACATTAGAGGCAAAAAGACCGCACGAAGTCAAGACTACCACTTGGATTCGCAAGTGTAAATCTGTGGTATCTCAATGATAGATAACTAGAACATTATACGATATTCAATATTGGATCTACTTGCGGAATTCAATAAATGATTCAAATATGATACAATACAATTCGAGTAAGATGACTTGCCTTTAGATGACATTAACTCCAATAATAATAAGAATCTAAGACACGTGCTAGCTACATGCCAACACCAAACAACAAGTGCAAGAACCAAACAGCAAAACACCAAGAGCTAGACCCCCCACTAGACAAAACAACAAACACCGCACACCGAATCGAGATCCCCCACACAACATGAACACAGAACAGCAAAAACAGATCCCTCCTCAACCAGAACAGCAAACAGCGATACTACCCACTCCCGTCTCTTCTTCTCCAACGCGACTGAGAGAGGGAAAGAGAGTGACGGAGACAACGGTAGTAGGGGGCGGTGGCAGCGGTGATGATGACGCATGGCGGCGCTGTGGTCGAGGAGCGACGACAGCGGCGGAACTGGCGTGCTCGAGCGGGTCTGTTTTGCTCCGCAAGCAGAGCAGGCGAGAGTGGCAGGGAAACTTGAGCACTCGACGAAGATAACGAGGGCGAGGGACTGTTGGTGGTTGCGGTAGAGAAAGGAGGTCGAAGACGGCAGGAACTCGAGCTTCGAGTTCGGCAATGGTAGTCGCGGCAATGGTGCGAAAGGAGAAGACGAAGGAACCGGCGGTGGAAGGTGAAGACGGGGATGACGGTGATGGCATCGCGGTGAGGCTGCGACGAGGAGAAGGCGACGGCGAGCGAGGGCGCTCGCGAGGAAGAAGGTCGAGCGGAAGGAGGAAGACGATGGTGAGCGGGAAATTGGGGGTGTCAACAGTGGGGGGTTGCACAGGAGAGAGGGGGTTCGGTGGTAGGGATGAACAGTAGATTTTTTTTTGGGGTTAGGGTTAAACAGTGTGGCTAGGTATTAGGGTATTAGGTTAGTAATTGATTAAAATAGTAATAGGGAGAGATTTTGGGGCTGAATATTTGTGATTAAATTTTCAAATTTTTGGGAGTTACAGATGTGGGGAGTGATTAGGAGGGATATTTGGGATTTGACTGTTAGGGAGAAATTAGGGGGGTATTTTGGGTTAGTGGGTTTGGGTAAAAGATCCAATAAGAGGTGGATATAGGGGTTTAGGTACAACATGGATCAAATAGGAGGACAATTCACAACCCAAAAAGACAAAGGAAATTTATGAAATTAAATCTGAATTAGGACTACAAGGAGTAGATTTAAATAATCAAATTGAGATCAGGAATAATTTATGAATAACATTAGAATTAATATTACTCAATACAATAATGAGACAAAAAGAAATAAAATAGAATTACTATGGATATTACAATAGGAATCAATAATAAAAGGAAAAAAATGAAATTGGGAGTTACAATCCTACCCACCTTACAATAAAAATTTTGTCCTCAAAATTTACTCAAGTGGCGATAGGATAACCTCGAAGAACAGAAAAGAATCACACAAAAAGGTGGGGAAACTTCTTCTGGAGCTCATCCTCAAGCTTCCACGTCGACTCACCCGGCGAGTGAGGATTCCAAGCAACCTGAACCAACCTGATGACCTTGTTCTTCAAAACCTTCTCCCGTCGGTCCAAAATCGAAACCAGACGGATCACACCGGACAAATCTGGCCGAACAGACAGCTCCGAGTAGTCGATGACATGACTATCATCCCTGACATACCTCCTGAGTTGGGAGACATGAAAGACATCATGCAACCCAGATAGAGCCGACGGTAAAGCGAGTCTATAGGCCATCTTGCCTACTCGCTCCACAACATCAAACGGCCCAATGAATCTAGGGCTTAGCTTGCCCCCGCCTCCAAACCAGATAACTACCTTCCACGGTGATACTTTGAGAAACACATGGTCACCCACTTCGAACTCTAATGGCCTCCTGTGAACATGTGCCCATTTCCTGTGTTTGTCCTGAGCTGCCTGTAGGTGCTTCCTGTTCTGGGCCACTACATCATCAGTCTTCGTGATCAGCTCAGGCCCCAACAGTTTTCTCTCACCAACGTCGTCCCAACACACTGGCGATCTATACTTCCGACCATACAAGGCTTCAAACGGAGCGGCCTTAAGATTGGCTTGGTAGCTATTATTGTACGTGAACTCTACCAAGTGCAGGTGATCCTCCCAAGACCCTCCAAACTAAAGTACACAGGACCTCAACATGTCCTCTAATGTCTGAATGGTCCTTTCTGACTGTCTGTCTGTCTGAGGGTGGAAAGCTGTACTGTACTTTAACTTGCTCCCAAGACTGCTCTGAAGGCTCTCCTAGAACTAAGATTTGAACCTGGTATCCTTGTCGGATACGATACTGACCAGGACCCCATGAAGCCTGACAATCTCCTGCATGTACCTCTCTGCGAGACTTTTAGTACACTGACCAACTTTGAAGGGGATGAAGTGAGCACTCTTCGTCAGCCTGTCGACAATCACCCAAATGGCATTGTGACCCTTAGGACTCCTTGGCAAGGCGGTCACAAAATCCATAGTGATATGCTCCCACGTCCACTTTAGAATGGGAAGAGGGTGAAGAAGTCCGGTGGTCCTCTGATGTTCTGTCTTCACCTGCTGGCAGATTAAGCACTGAGACACAAATCTGGTGTAACACCCTAGTTTTCATTTATGAGATTTTTGTGATTTTACGTGTTTTGCACGTGTGATCTCATTTGTATAAATTTTTCGTATAAAATATTTTTATAGTAGTTGTTCTCCCTTATTTTTCAAAAAGTATTTTCCTTTTAAAGCCTAATTAAAATCTAAAGCCCAAATTGTCATTTTAGCCCACTTTACTAATTAACTATTTTAATTATTTAAACCCATGGTTAAATTATCCCATTAATGAGCCTATTTAACTTATTTCTCTTTTAAAATAATTGAACTTGTATTGTAGACTTTTTCATGAACAAATAAAATTTTATGCACTTGTACACTTATAAGGAGGGGGTACTAGTTGGCACGTGCAAGCACTAGAGTGTGCATTGCACACCCACCCTAGGCCGGTTGGAGCAAGGAGAGATGGAGAGAGTGGAGTTGTGGATTGAGGTGGTTATGTGATCATGGGTAGTTGCTACAACTCCCTAACTCATTCTAGCCTTTGATCTCTAACCATTTGATTTAATCCTAGCCATCTATTCTCACCAAAAAAATGTATAAATACCCCCTAGTTCTTCTCTTTTAGTTCACTAGAAATTTATTAAAGAAAGAAAGGATTAGAGTGAGAAAAGATTGAGAGTTTTGGTGAGTAAAAGATTGAGGGGATATTTTGTGTGTGCTCAACCAAGGAGAGGCCGGAAGTGCAATAGGGGGGAGCTCGGGTTGCTACATCCAAGGAGGAGGAGGCAATTTTGAGGCACAACTTAGGAGGAGGAGGGTCCATTCGTGCATTCTAGGAGATTTCTAGGGGCTTTCTATTTGTTTTCTCCAACAGGTGGGTGTTTCTCATACTTCTAATTTTAGTTACCATGCTAGGAATGTTTTGATAGAATTATCAATGAAAACTTAAGTGAAATTGACTCCATATTTGCTCATGTAGAGATGAATTGATAATTTAGAAGATGCTTGTTGAAATGATTGCTAGTTGATAAATTATGAATTAAATT
The DNA here is from genome assembly GCA_017893485.1 of Hemerocallis citrina. NCBI lineage: Eukaryota > Viridiplantae > Streptophyta > Magnoliopsida > Asparagales > Asphodelaceae > Hemerocallis > Hemerocallis citrina. The sequence continues at coordinate 133,438,023 of CM030360.1, read as the reverse complement.
GCTAGAAGATGTCATATGTTGCCATGCTAGATAGTTAAGAACCATATTGTGTTAAGAAATCTATACTTTTTTGAGACAAGTTGAATGTATCTTGTGAAAGTGATTGTTTAAATTAAAATAACTCAATTGTAGCAAAAGGAGAAATTTGTGTTTTAAAAAGATTGTAGATTGCTAGTAAATAAAGGGATGGAGGAATGAAGTATTTTGTAGAAGATTATATTCAATTGTGTGCAACTATGTTTCATTCTCAATGTCGACACTATGGACCTAAAACTAAAAATAAGACCAAAAATGCATGTTTTATAGGCAAATAATGAGTTTAAAATTACTGGTTTACTGTATTTATATATGTTTCAAAATCTGGATAGTTATGTTTCAAAAAAAGAAGAAAAGGAACAGAAATTGTTTTGGGAATTTTTAATAATTAGTAGAGAACAAGAATCGAATCAAAAGAATCCCAAACCTTTTTGAGACGATCTGGTCACTTAGACCAAGTGGTCATGGGGTGCTTGGGCGTTACAGTAACGGGTCGGTGACCCTGTGGTCTCGAGTTCGAACCTAGGCTCTGCCTTTCATTTTTCGTTTTGAACAAAAAATTCAAAATCCGAAACCCAAAACACTTAACCCATATCTTCCCTTCTCTTAACCTGGTTTCACCCTAGCCTAGTTGGCTTGCGGTTGAGCTTGACTTCTCTCAGGTCTCGGGTTCGAATCTTGTGTTCGGCATTTTTGATTTTTTTGAGATTTTTTAATTAAATTTTTTACTTTAAAAATCTGAAAAAATATATAAATGATTCTAAAAAAAATGTAGATGTTATAAAAAATATTTGGGTACTATTTTGACTAAATAAAAGTGAGTTAGAAGTGAAAATTGGATAGAATCCTACGGAGTTTTACCTTTGAGAAAATTATAAAAGTATTTGGAAGATGCTTCACCTCTCCTAAGCATTTCCATAATCTGTGCAATGGTGCTCCTCGAGCTGCTCATCTCCAGCACGGGAAGAAGAAGTATCTTTTCTAGCCATGGTCTGATAAGAATCAAACAGTTAGCATCCAGATTTATAAGTTGGTTATCAATTATCCATGTGATTCACGGGTTGTACATATTGTTGAGTCAAACCTGTTAAACTCACACTAATCAGGGTCCAATCCCAACTAGTTAGAGTCTAACTTGACCCTGATACCACTAAAATCTTTGTCACACCCCGCTTCCCAAAAATACGGAATGCAAGCACGTGACACGGCCCAGCAAATGACTTACGTCATCCATAGGCTGTTATCGATCCAACTCAAAAATATAAATAAGAAATAAAACAACCATGCATGCAATGAAATAATAATCACATAAATAACAACAATGAAAATTAAGCATAAGAGTAACCAACATCAAAATAACTCAACATCTGAAATTTAACTAACAACATTTGGGTCAAAGCCCACAATACAAAGAAAAAACAATATTTGTTCAATTTATTAAAGTTTCCAAATAAAGCAACATTTATTTAAGCGGTGCAGCGAAACATCTTCTTCACCATTGTTGCTCCCCTAGTCCGTCAGGTAAATCTCCTTGACTACCTGTAAGTTGTTCATCTAAAGAGAGGAAAAAGTCCTTAGAGCAAGTCGTGGACATGCAAGTAGAGAAACAGAGAAACAATGACAATGGCGATATAGCAATGAATTCAATGAACGATGAAATTAACAGTGTTAAACAGTGACAAAACGATAACTGTACAATATGCAATAACGATGATTTATCACGATAACGATAAACAATAACAATAATGGTAACAATAACGATAACACTGTTCAATAAAGATAACAATATGCAATGACAATGTGATAAAAATCTTAAAGTCTATTATTCATTTTTAATCCTAACTAATGCACATACTACTGTGTCTCATGTGTGCCATACCACAGGTTCGATGCATACAATCAATTTCGTTTAGACCAAGGTGGTAGATTCTATAGATCATATACTCGGGAACAATATTCAATAATGACCGATGACCGAATCAATCGAGATACTGAAGTCAGTAATCTGCAATTAATCGATGTCCGATATGACCAATATACCAATAGATCGATAGACCGATAAATAGGGAAATACGGGCCCCTCTTCCGAGTATAGTCGCTATGTCATCAACTACCCTAGTCAACCCTTAACCCCGACTTAATTAACATTCTTTATTCAATTAACATACAATAATTCGATTAATAAGGTACACTAGAAAGATGACAAAATAACCCTAAGATCGTGCAATATATTCTATACAATTAAATACACCAAATATAACATTATAGATTCAATTATATATTATTAAATATAGGAACCCAATTCTGGACAGCAGTAGGTTGCTGTACCAAAATTAGAATTACTGTTGCTATAGGATAGCAAATGCAGATCTGTCAGAAGTTCTTGAAACTAAACTCCTACTCGGTTCCAACGCATATTTAAAGTCTACATTCTGACAACAGTAGCTAGGTGAAATTCAGTATTCTTTACAGGTTTTAGTTTCTGGCTGGTTATCGATGTTGACTACTTTCAGTTGTAAGGGCAGTAAATAATCATTGAAATCAGTAAAAATAATTTTTATCACCCTAAGCATGTTATTTACTAATCTGAAATTTATCATGGCCATATTTGATCATTAGTTCACTTAGTTCATTAGCCTAATATGGTATGTACATGAATATAAAATTACAGTGCAGCAGTAACAAAAGGGTCATAACTCAGGCAAAAAAAGTTGGAATTCAAAAATTTTGGATGTTATTGACAACTAGACACTTAGGGCTACGTTTCATATTCAGGAAGTGACTGATTTTAATGACGTTATCTAGGTTGAAATAGCACGACAAGGTTCAGGTTGGCGTAAATTTTCAGGGTGTCAACATGTTCTTTTTGAGTAAAACGATTAAAATGTTAAGAACGATGAATTGGGGTTTAAAAATCATAAATCACAGTAAGGCATTGCTACGTGAACATGGTATTTAGATATATATGTCCATAACTCTACTAATTACAATCAACTAATTTATCATTATCAATCACAAGAACAATCAACCCTATTATATAATCTACAATAGTTGTGTATAATGTCATGAGATGAAATGTAACAATAATTCCCTATTCTTATGTTCAATAACTAACTACATGAGTGCATGTAAGATCCCTATACATTAGAGGCAAAAAGACAGCACGAAGTCAAGGGTACCACTTGGATTCACTCATGTAAATCCGTGGTATCTCAACGATAGATAACAATAACATTATACGATATTCAACAATGGATCTACTTGCGGAATTCAATAAATGATTTGAATATGATACAATACAATTCGAGTAAGATGACTTACCTTTAGATGACGTTAGCTTCGATAATAATAAGAATCCAAGACACGTGCGAGCTACGTGCCAACACCAAACAGCAAGTGCAAGAACCAAATAGCAAAACACCAAGAGCTTGATCCCCCACTAGACAAAACAGCAAACACCGCACACTTAATCGAGATCCCCCACTCAACAGCAACACAGAACAGCAAAAACAGATCCCTCCTCATCCAAAACAGCAAACAGCGATACTACCCACTCCCGTCTCTTCTTCTCCAACGCAACTAAGAGAGGGAGAGAGAGAGTGACGGCGACAGCAGCAGTAGGGGTGGCAACTGTGACGAAGACGACGTGCGGCGGCACTGTGGTCGAGGAGCGACGACAGCGGTGGGGACTGGTGCGCTCGAGCGGCTCTATTTCGCTCCGCAAACAGAACATGCGGGAGCGGCGGGGAAAGTCTAGCACTCGACGGGACCCCCGGTGGTTGTGGTGGAGAAAAGAGGTCAAAGACGGTAGGAGCTCGAGGTTCGAGTTCGGCAATGGCAGTCGCGACAATGGTGCGAACGGAGAAGACAAAGGAACCGGTGATGGAAGGAGAAGACGGGGATAACGGTGATGGCATCGCGGTGAGGCCGCGACCGGGGGAGAGGGCGATGGCGAGCGAGGGCGCTCGTGAGGACGAAGGTCGAGCGGAAGGAGGAAGACGATAATGAGCAGGAAGTTGGGGGTTTCAATAGTGGGGGGTTGCAAAGGAGAGAAAGGGTTCAGTGGTAGGGATGAATAGTAGATTTTTTTTGGAGTAAGGGTTAAACAGTGCGGCTAGGTATTAGAGTATTAGGTTAGTAATTGATTAAAATATTAATGGGGAGAGATTTTGGGGCTGAATATTTGGGATTAAATTTTCAAATTTTTGGGGGTTACAGATGTGAGGAGTGATTAGGAGGGATCTTTGGGATTTGACTGTTAGGGAGAAATGGGGGGGTTGTTTTGGATTAGTGGGTTTGGGTAAAAGATCCAATAGGAGGTTGATATGGGGCTTTGGGTACAACTTGGATCAAATAGGAGGATAATTCACAACCCAAAAGGACAAAGGAAATTTATGAAATTAAATCAGAATTAGGACTACAAGGAGTAGATTTAAATAATCAAATTGAGATCAGGAATACCTTATGAATAACATTAGAATTAATATTACTCAATACAATAATGAGACAAAAAGAAATAAAATAGAATTACAATGGACACTACAATGGGAATCAATAATAAAAGGGGAAAAATGAAAACGGGAGTTACAAAACCCAACGGTCAAGAGGTTCACCCAATGGTGGTCCAACAGCTTTGCCCAAAAAAGGCAAGTTCTGCAGACCCACTGCCTAGCCTTGGAACCTCTATCAAACAAAATGCTCAAAGAGGAAGTCAACCCCTACCAGCTACTGAGGAGAGGCCTCGAGGGGAGCAAATGACTCACAACTTTTCCAACAGACAGAGCTGTTCACCAAAAAGAAAAAAGATGGTAGCTTTGGAAAGAGAGCGGTTGCAAAAGGATGCTAGTTTGGGGAAGAGGACGAATAGGGGCTGGATCGAAACCAATAAGGTGGTTACAATCGAAAAAAGAGGCAGCTTTTTAGAAGATGAGCAGGACCTAATGAGAGAAATGGAAAAGTTAGGAACTTTGGGAGGGGAGCACCAGATAAATGGAGCTACTTTGGGAAAGAAGACAAAAGGGGGAGAGATCAAAACCATGGACAGGGTTTCGAATGAGAAAAGAGGCAATCTTAGGGAAGAGGAATAGGAAAGGGATAGAATCAGAGCGGATGAAGGCGACATTCCGATTCATCCGAAACCGTCTTTTTCGAAGCTCCTCGATTCGTTCGATGCACTAGTCCCCTGGAGAAGGGACACGTGGCACACCCATGTGGCCCTCCTCGAGAGCTACACCAAGTCTTGTTAACAGTAGGCCTAATGAGGGGCCCAATATGGAGTTGGCAAATTTGTTTTTGGGAAAGCCCATTTTTTTGTTGAACAAGATGCAACAGCTCAAGTACACAAGTACCACAAATATTCCTGGAATTGTTAGAACAATTAACATCTCTTCAGGGGTACCCAATTCTGTATCAGAGAACCACATTGAGGAGGATTATCGAGATGAGAGACTAAACCTCGAAGATGACCTTACATATTCTGATGAGGAATCTTTGGAGTCAGAAGTGTTCGCTGGCGAGGCAGTGGACATATCTCCTGATTTTGTCCCATCCACTCTCCTTCCCACACAACCTACTACCCCAGCCCCTACTCGTTGCGACAAAGGTGTTAGAGTACAGAAAGTGGCTAAGAGGGCTATTGAGGAGTCCCTGGACGATTATCTTGAGATTGCGGTAGCGGCTAAATCTGCTAAGACTAGCGATGGAGGTATGCGTTCCTTCTTAGCATCTATTTTTAATTTCATGTCTGATAATGAGATTTTTAGTCTAGCCAAAACCTGTGGTCTTGCGGTTGGCGATACCGATCGGAATGCTTTCCTACTTAATAAGATTAGGGGGTGGGAGAACGATAGGGTTAGCCTTGTTTCACACTCGACTTCCAATTCGAGTCACGATACCTTGCCTATACGTAGTTAATGGAGATTCTATTCCGGAACGTTAGAGGCCTGGGCAGGCGGGGTAAGTGGGAAATGGTTAAGGTGGTCATTGCTAAATAAAAAAACTAACATTGTGGGTCTTCAATAGACTAAACTTACACATATATCTAGATTAAGTTGGTTGGGGGGAAATCGAATTTCTGAATGGAGGATGTGCCCATCTGTAGGGGCATCTGGGGGTATTGCTCTAGGTTTTAACCCCAACATGTTTTGCTGCCTATATGAGGTCTATGGGAAATTTTCACTCTCGGTCTTGCTCCAACGTAAAGCCGACCTGTGGACTCAATCAATAACTGTGGTCTATGCCGGCTGCTTCTAGGACGACTTTCTGGACAGAACTTAGAGCAATTCAAGCTCTTTGGCCACACCCCTAGATGGTGGGGGGCGGTTTTAACATTACTAGATTCGCCTCTGAACACAGAGCCAGAGGAACCAGGGACTCGGATAGGGAAGCATTCAACGAGGTTATCACGGACCTGGAACTGGTTGACATTCCCATCTCTGATAGGCTTTTCACCTCGTCAAACATGCAAGCATTGCCCATTTTAGCTAAACTTGACAGGATCTTGGTCTCCACTGACTGGGAGACCAAATTCCTATTGGCTCCAGCTAAATCACTACCTAAACCCACCTCAGATCATGTACCTATTATCTTGTCTTCTGGGGAAGTTCAACCCAGGAGAACACCAAAGTTTACATTCGAGAGAGCATGGTTAGAAATCCAAGGCTTCCATCATATGGTCTACGAGAGCTGGTCTCATCCAACTAAGGGGACTGAAGCAACCGCAATATGGTGTGAGAAAATTAGAAGACTTAGGGGCATGCTCAGGAAATGGAACCGGATCATATTTGCGCTGATTTGGAGGGTAAAAGAATCCCTACTTGAAGGTATTGAGGAACTTGAGAAGTTTGAAGAAACTAGGGACCTGCTACAGGAAGAGCAAAATAGGTTGCTCCAATTCAGACAGGAAATTGACCAACTATATAGGCTTGAGGAAATCAAATGGCAGCAACGGTCCAGAATTTTGTGGCTCAAAGAGGGAGACGCGAACACAGCTTTCTTCCATCGAGTAGCCAGTGCCAGGCGTAGATCTAATCTCATTCACTCGATCCACTCGGACTTGGGAATGATCGAAGGCAACGAGGATATCAGAATGGCATTCCAGTCCCATTTAAAACTCTTATTTGGACACAAAGCGGACCTGAGAGTCCCTCTCCACCATGAATTCTGGCAGGTCCCGACGAGAAACCCCGACCTTATGAGGCGATCCCTAGAAGTACCCTTCATGGAGAACGAAGTCTTGGAGGCAGTCCACCAACTTGGAAAGGAAAAAGCCCCAGGTCCAGATGATTTCCTGATGCTCTTCTATCAGACATTCTGGGAAGAAATCAAAGATGATTTGCTGAAGGTGTTCGCTGATTTCTATGACCATAAGCTCAAATTAGGTAGATTTAATTTTGCAGAGGTTGTGCTGATCCCTAAGAAAGAAGACTTCCGGCGGGTGGGAGACTTCCGCCCCATCAGTCTCCTTAACTGCTCTGTTAAGATCATTACCAAGACGCTCGCTAACATAGTGGGAAAGGTGATGGATGGTCTCATTAGTCACGATCAGACAGGGTTCATTAAAGGATGATGTATTCAGGACAGTATGGCCACGGCTAAAGAAACTATCCACCAATGCCACATGTTATGCTACCTCCTGAAGCTGGACTTTGAGAAAGCTTATGATTCGGTTGAATGAGACTATCTTCTAGAAGCGATGGCTAGAAGAGGTTTTGGGGATAGATGGATCAGATGAATCCAGACATGTCTTACCACCAGCAGAACTACAATCTTGGTGAATGGGGTATCAGGACACCCATTTTCTTGCAAACGGGGACTTAGACAAGGAGATCCGCTCTTCCCCCTCTTCTTCACCATCATAGCAGACGTACTTCAGTCCATGATGGCTAACCATAGTAGAGCAGGTTGGATCGCACCGGTGGCCATGGGAGTCAATTGCCAAGGTTGCTCAATCCTCCAATATGCAGATGATACTCTTCTATTTGGAAATGGCAACCTCGGGGAAACAATCGTCTTCAAAGGAATACTATATAGCTTTGAGGCTTGGTCTGGCCTCAGGGTTAACTTCCACAAAAGTGCTCTCATCCCTATTTTCATGACTACAGAGGAGGCACTAGACCATGCCACGATTCTCAATTGTTCCACCGAGAGTTTCCCTATTCAGTACCTGAGGTTGCCACTAAGACCCGGAAAACCCAAAAAGGTCGATTGGCTACCCATCATTGACCAGGTGGAGGACCGTCTAGCATGGTGGAAAGGTAAAGCCCTATCATTGGGAGGGAGAGTCACGCTCATTAATGCAGTCCTCTCAAATCTTCCAACCTATTATCAGTCCTTCTTTGAAATGCTGCATTGGGTGATTCAGAGAATTGACCGGACTCGAAAATATTTTTGTGGAAAGGGACAGACCCAGATAAAGGCGGTTACCACCTTATCAGATGGGAGAAAGCATGCATGAAAAAGATACACAGAGGACTAGGTATTATTGATCTTCGAGATATGAATCTTGCCCTATTGGAAAAATGGTGGTGGAAAATTTTTCACCCCAATGGAGAAGGGTGGCAAGAATTTGTTCAGGAATATCTGCATGGGAATGGAACAAGAAATTGGGGTTTAGGGTAGGCCCACGTGTTTCTTGGTTCTGGAGAGGCATAACTAAGGCCTACGATCCCTTCATTAGCGGTGTGACATCAGCTATCGGTAATGGCAGACTCACCAAATTCTGGTGGGATAAGTGGTGTGGTGATCACACACTTCGAGCTCTGTTCTCCGATCTATATGATCATGCATCACAACCACACTGCACGGTGGCCGCAACCTGGAAAAGAGGCGCTCGGAAACCAACCTTTAAACAATCATTGGACCCGGCCTCTCAGCTTAGACTCAAGGAACCTCAGACCTACATAACCAACACTGGAATTAGTTGCTCTTAGGGTCCATACAGGAAATATTGGGGAATGGAAAAGAATGGCACGTTTACCGTGCGCTCCCTGTATAACCGAATTCACTTTAGAGGATGTTCCCCAAAGTGGTCAGGCGTTATATGGAAGACAAAAACACCGCTGAAAATCAAAGTTTTCTTATGGCTGGTGCTGAACGATGCGATTTTGACTAGAGAAAACCTCACTAAATGCCAACCGAACGTGGACTCTTGTTGTGGGTTCTGCCATGCTGCCCCAGAGACTTGAAACCACCTTTTTCTATAGTGCCCTAGGAGCAAAGCAGTATTCGTTGAGGTACTCAGCGCCCTGGGGACGAATCAGTACCCTACTGTGTACGAGGATCTGTGGGTAGGTTCAAAATTCGCTACTGAAAGAAGAACTATGATAGAAGCGTGGTATATCGCTATCGCCGCAATGACCTGGGTTCTATGGCTAGACAGGAATAATCTTTATTTTTGCAAAACTTGTAATAATATTTCTGGAATTTGACTCACATTATGCATTTTATTTCATTTTGGGCGAATGTGGCCGCAGCAGATCTCTGAGGGAGGATAGCGAGCTTATTCCAGGTTGACGACTTTGATGATGATGAAGTCCAGATAGGCCAGACGATCGATTGACTGCTAGATTGTCCTTTTACTATTGATTGATCCCCATCGCCCCAGGGTTTGTTGGAGGGGGGGATATGATGTATTTTGTTCAGACGCGGGTATGTTGTGCTAATTCTGTTCTTCTTTTGTCCCACCCCCCATGTTTGGGGTAGAGTTTATGTGCTTTTGATTTGATTGTAGGGCCTTGTATTTGGCTCAGTATTCTGAGTTTGTTTTATTAAACCCTTATTAATGAAACAGGATGGCCATATTACACCTTTTATATATATAAAAAAAAAACCTTCAATTCGAAATAAACTTCAATTCGAAATAGCGCAAACTAAAGCCTTTCACCTTTTTGTCCATTAAGAAACTCCAACGCATTCTCCCTAGTCCATTGCTCCAAATCACAAGAGAGATGGTCCTTAGCAAAACTGAAACACTTAATATATCTTTAACTGATCCTGGTAGAGATTGTGATTCCCCGATGAGCACAAATAATCAAAGAGTCATGGGAGGCAGGTACTACTCAAATGTCAGTCGTCGGGGTTTGGTTTCAATTCCCTTACTTTCTTTGATTCTGGAAGAGCTCCACATGTCTGATGCTAGCAAGCATCTCCCTGCTGTCTCCCCTCCTAAGAGGTCTTGAAAGTGCCTGTCGAGATGATCCTTGATTAGATCTTCGTTTTCTGTCTACATCCCATTCACTGTGATGCCCATAATATGGTTTAATCTTTTCCTACCGTTAGCCACCTTGTGAAAGTATTTTGTGTTTGCATCAACTTCTCTTAGCCATTGAATCCTCGATCTCTGTTGTCAATACAGTTTCTCCATCCTCCTGATCTGCTGAATCTCCAATCTTTTGTTTGCAAGCTCATCTTTCTCGTCCTCGTGCAGTTCTCTATCCTCTATTGAAGCTTCCAGACTGTCAATTCTATTAATCAGGAGCTCCCTTCTAAGGTTAATATCACGTGTTTTCCCTTTGGCCCAATCTTTTAATCTTCTTCGGAGTCGTCTCGTCTTCTCAATCCAAACCCCGACGGCTGACATTTGAGTAGTACCTGCCTCCCATGACTCTTTGATTATTTGCCTGGTCTCCTCGTGAATAGTCCAAGCTTTCTCGAACTTGAAACCGAAGTGCTTCTTTGTGCCCTGTAAACCACAGTCGATTACTAATGGTGGATAATCTGAAGTGTATCTTAGAGCTATTTTGACCTTAGCTAGTGGGTGAACATCCTCCCACTTGAGCACTCGATCTAACTGAGCCAATATTGGGTTGCGCTGCATGTTCGACCATGTGAATTTCCTGTCTATCATCTCTAATTCCAGTAGCTCTAATTCATCTATTGTCTCGTTGAAAGAGTCTTGGTCCGATTGACAATGGCCTCTGACATTGTGCTCATCGGGGAATCTAGTGATATTAAGATCCCCCCCTAACATCCAAGCTCCTGGCCATTTGTTTCTGATGTATCTCAGTTCCGTCCACAAATCTTAGCACCGCCTACTATCGTACGGACCGTAGACACTTGAAATAGTTTGGATCCAACCATTACTCCTTCGTCTTATTCTGATCGAGACCGAAAAAAGTCCAATAGAATCATCTATAATCTCGAAAATAGTCGCATTAGCCCCTAACGCTATGCCGCCTGAATACCCCCTTACCAGATTAAATCTCCAAAAAAAAATCTGCCATGCCTCTAAGGGCCGAGAATTCCACCTCCGTGGGGAACTCTAATCTAGTTTCTTGAAATCCACATATATCGGGTTTAATCTTGTTAAGGGTAATACCTATAGCTCTTTTTTTCAATCTTTGAAGCATCCCTCTAACGTTCCAGAATGTGTAAATCATAATAACTAGATTTAAACATCTAACATTAACCCCCCCCCCCAAGAGAGCGGGATTAGTTACTACTTATTCTGGAATCCTCTCTAATAATAGCTACATTAGCTAAATGTTCGTCTCTAGTGGAACCCATATGTAATCCGTATAAACTAGCGAAGTAAATGAGCGACTCATCAGTTAAAGAATTAAGAATTGAACAATTCACTTTAGATGTACCTACTCCTGAATTGTCGTCCTCATTCGGGTCGAGTCCTCTGTTAGCCCACCCGTCTTGCCCGCCTTCATAGCTGTCAGTACCGATCAACTGTCTTTTGCCTTTCCTCCTGTATTCTGTGAAATTTTTGGTGGATGTGCTTCCCACACTTCCTCTAACCTCTCTTTCATCGCCATAAGTGTCTGTAACAGAGATAAGATTGTCTTCTCGAACCCCGTCTAATGCTCCGATCATACTGTCTCCGGCCTCCGCTTCTGATACAAGGTTGGTGTTAAGCGGAAGCTCTTCCTTGCTCTGCTGAAGATTGATCGGGGGGATAGTAATTTTGGTGATAACTCCTGTAGGGGTACCGGTGTTGCTTTTGGATATTATTAAATTGGTCATCACAACTTTCACAGAGGCTTCGATTTCAGCCTTTGAAAACGTAAGCCAGTCTCCATCCAGAAGGCCCGAACCCTTGATATGACCCAATTCAACACCCACCACCTGTTTGAGAATACCTAAGTTTTGAGCTGACTTCGTACTCTCGAACCTGTCGCTGTCCACTTTCCCATTGCCTGCAGCTGTCAACTCGCCGCGCAATGTCGCATCAGCTGTAGTATACGCGTCATTTCCACTCTGAAGCTTCCCATCGAAAGGAGACGGGTTGCTGTGCTGTGGGGCCCTCTTCTAACAAGACGCAATAGGCAGAGATTGGTTAGGTAAGATGGACGGTAGCGATGATCTGCCCTTCGTTTGAATTTGGCGCTCTTGGTAGGGCGTTTCAATCTTATCCCTTGGATTCGATGAATGCCCACGATAAAATGTCCTCTCATCCAACGGATGAGCGTCATCGTCTTCCTCCAGCTTATCTTCTCCACCGTTGATTTTCTTAGCTGCTGCTTTGGAAATCTCTTTAAAGGAGATGTTTTTTTGGACCTCGACTATCACCTTTACCTCGTAGATGGAATTATCGAACTCAGTAATTATCTTTGACGGGATGTCCAATTTATTTTTGACTCCGACCTTGATGCGCGCAAATTTTCTAGTCGAGTCGGTGAGCATCTGCCTATCAATGTCAATTAGCATGCCGAATTGACGGATAACATTTTGAAAACCAGAACGAACCCAACAGTGGAAGGGAAGATTGTATAGACGAATCCACACTGGTGGATAGCTTTCCGCCTTGAGCGCTCCGTGTTTGCGAGACCACCATTTGAAGGTAACGAAAAACTCCAACCCATGGAGATCTTTCTCTTCTAGGCCCTTTACTCTAATGGTCTCCTTGGCGATGGCTTCGTCATTGCAGTGAGCATAGAATGTGTTAGTTGCAATTTCTTGAATAACCCAAATCGGAGTAGGAGAGGTGACGAGCGCAGCTTGAAGTAACTCGGAGACATCTGATGCCGTAGGGATGCCAATTTGCGCTTTGATCAAAATTCCTCCATTAAATCGCCTTTCAAACTCCGCTATAAGTGGCGTCGGCGCAATTGAAGCTTGAATAACTTGTCTGTTTCCAGTGGCACTCTCTTTCATTTTACTTCCCTCCGAGCTCATAGCGATGCTTACCTTTGAGGTTTTCGAGTTGGAGGTCGCTGCGATGGGACGCTTTGGGCATGTTGTCGATATATGGCCTGAGTTCCTGCAATAGTAGCAAAACCAATCATAAATGCATGTGCTAATGGAGTGACCAGGTTTGGCGCATTTTTGGCAATTTTGACGATCGTCGACTCTTGAGTTTTCCGACAAACTATGGGGCAAAATGGCCTTCCCTGTCTTTCGTGGTTTAACTAGAACCCATTCGCCGGCCTCGTCTTCCCTGGTAGTTCGGATTTCTTTATCTGGTGAAGGGGAACGGCGACGCACTCTATGCGCGCCATCATCGATGGGATGGCCTCTAATAACTTCGACGAACGATCGCCGCATCTTGTTGGCTTCGTCGAAGATTGGAGGTGGTTGATCCCCTTTGGAGTTGTACCTGGGAGCCATATGACGCTCTTCCTCCTCTCGGCGACAAAGTTCCTCATCTTTGACTCTGAGCTTGCGGAGTTCCTCGTCTCTTCCTCTATCTCTCCTCTCTCTTGGCGAGGGGGATCTGTGATGTTCTCGTCCCGTGCTCTTCCACCGTCTACGCTCGCCTTCGTGCTTGCTGTGACGACGCTCGTCACCTTCGTCTCTGGCACGCTTGTTCATTGTAGGGGATGGGTCGCGTCTGGCTTTGGAGTGGGGGTGGGAGGAGTGGAGTCTGTGTGAGGTTGAGTTGTTGGGTGCTCTCATCTCTCTTGGCTGTTACTAAAGTTGAATTTGTATCGTCGTAAATGTTGAAGTGATACTTTGTCCATCTTGATTTAATGTTGAGATTGGTCTGTTCTATTATAAAATATGATATGTATTAGTGCTGGTGTTTCCATTGCATTTTTCCATTTCTTTATTGAAAAAAAAATTGACTGTTGATTTGTAGGACATTTGGTTAATGCATGTGAGAAACAATCGAGTTTATTTGATTTTCTTTATTTGTCATGAGAATGTAGTAGGATTGATTTAGGCTTGTCTCAACTAGGCCGCATATTCGGGTATAACTAGGGGTGCCCGCATATTAGGGTATAACAAGGGGTGCTTTCGGATTGGACATGGATTGGATATGTGGGAATACAAATGTCTATATTCACACTTCAAAGTTGAATACATATGCGGACGAAATTTCGGATAGGGATACACATTGAATAGTGTATTGAAATATGGATATGAATAAGGACATTAAAATAATAAATATAAAATCGATTTGGAAAAAAATAGAAATGAAATACAAAAGTTTCTATTACAAAAACACCAATGGAAAAAAAATTGAGTGTGTCCAGCTTAGATCTTAACTGTAGATCTAAAGCTTTAAACCAAGTGCTAAATTTAATCTCAGCCATCCAATTTTTTAATTAATTTTCTACGTAAAACCCCCAATACCTACTCCATCTAATCTCTTACTACAAATGCTGCTCTCTTTGCTCTTCTATCCCGCAATCTGGTAATCCTTTGAATCTCCCTCTTTCTCTCACATATCTTCTTAGGGTCTTTCCTGATATATTTAAGGCCCTGACCGAAAAATAGAATTGTGCTATTTATAGACACGCTTGTGTTTTTTTAATCATCTAATTAATCGTTAATCAGAGGCTAAGCGATTATTTTTTTTAGCGATTTTCAATATTTCAATAGTTAGTGATATAATCGGGTATAATCGACAGATTTTAAGTGACCGATTAACCGATTAAATTTTCGCCTTTAATTGTAATGTTCCGTTTATTTGGGCTCAATATGTCCCAAATTCAAATCTAAATTCAAAATCCAAACCTCTGCTAACCCTCATGCAAACCTATAACCTTGACATATCGTCGTTCTCTTCTTCTTCCTCATGCAAACTCAAAACTGATCTGCCACCTCTCTCTTCTTCCTTGGGCAAACCCAAACCCAAACTGGTTCTCTTCTTCGTCCTTGAGCAAACCCAAACCCTACCCACCGTCGCTCCCCTTGCGCCGTCCCAAACTTAACCCGACCCACATCTGCTGCACTTCCTTCTCATCCTTTTGTTACTCATGTTGCTCCTCCTTCCTGATTGTTTTTGTTTGCTGAAACCGACTTGGCCCATATTCAGAATCCAAACTCAGCTCAAACCACGTACTCTCTTCTTTTTCTTTATAACTATATGTTTCAATTTGATAATCTTATAATAATTTTATATTATGGTTTAGGGTTGCTACATAATGAGGATGGATTATTTTTTTATTATATATATATATACACACACACACGATTTTTTCGATTTAACCCCTGATTATTTTTTTATTAGTCGATTAACCACTAACCACTAATCATTCATAGACAGATTAGTTCCAAAAACCGATTTTAATTGCCTAGAATATGATACAATGCGGGAGGGGGGGGGGGGGCACAAAACCAATACCTCGGAATTAAAATGAAATTAATAAACAATAGAAGCATAGGATAATATAACCAGGATAGTGAATGTAAAGACTTGCACTTCAAATGTCCTTAACAAAAAACTTTGCATTCAAATCAATGAACAATTTCAGAATAATTAATTGTTCTCTTTTATAGAAAATTCATTCTTTTGATTTATGAAAGATAAGTTTTCTTATGAAAGTCTTTACATTTGTTTGATTATAGAAACAAGAAATGATTATGTTAATCAAATAATTGTAAAGTTGTATTTCATATAAGAACTCATTTTTATGTTTCAAAATTGTTTTATTATTTATGAGGGTCATTGTATAAATAAAAAGGGCATCTTCTTGTAAAAGACTTTATATTTATTTGACTATTATTAATAAGAAGTTTTGTTTGAACCGAATAATTGATAAAGTTAAAATTTTTATAGAGCAAGCTGTTATTTTTATTCATACCATTTTTTTTACTTTTAACAAAAGTTAAAGAAGCTTAATTAATTATTTTAAATAAATCAGATGATATAGATATTTTTATATCATAAGAATGTATGAGTATTCCTTCGTGCATATAGATCTATCAAATGAAATGAAACGAATGTCAAATCAGATTAAGTGTTAGTAGTTTAATACGACATGTATATATACACGACTTATTATAATCAATCAAATGAATAATCAAGGAACTAGAAATGAAGTATACAACACATGGAGCCTATGCGCCCACCTCATCTTCAACCTCTAACCCATTTTATATGAACTCATCAATACATACGAGATTCAACTTTCATTCAACACAAAAGAGCATTTCTTTTTATTAATTTCAAATTGATTTACACATGTTCTTGAGTAATAAATGAAATGAAAATGAAAATAAAGAATGATGGACAATAAAGAGAGGCGAAAACCAAAGGAGGGGGTCCCGAAGGTGGCGGTTGATGCCGGAAATGGAGGACAGCAGCGGTAGCTGTATGGGCAGGGACAACAGGCAATGACGGCGGCAACGACGGCAGAGGGGTTCTTCGACTTGGGTTTCAATACAGGCTGTCGGGATTGGATTGGATTGGAATGACGTTGTCGGGTGTGGATGGCATTGGAGTGGAGGTAAGGTGGAAATGGAGGTGATGGGTGGCTGTCGGTGGTGGAGGAGATGTGTTTCAGAGGGCGGCAATGGATATAGTTATGTTATTAGGACTTTGATGATGATGAGAGAAAAGAAACTGAAGAGTTATGGGACATTTAGAATTCCTAGGTTTATATTTTAATTGGTTAGAGTAATGAATTTTGTAATTTTTGTGCCCTTCTATGCTCTGAATTTTGTGATTTTTGAGCTCTAAACCAAATTCTTATCTTGGACCATGGGCGGTCACCCGACCCGCCTTGGGCCAGGGCCTACCTTGTATCTGCTCGCGTATCTATTCCAATCCCAGAGCCTCCAACACCTTTGATGTCGCCCTCCCATCGCTTTGTGGCCTTGCCCTCTTCCACATCTCCCCTTATTCCATGGAAAGTATAATTTTTTCTATTTTCTCATGATAAGAGTTAGCTATGCTAGAACAAATGAGTCTAATCCACAAGTCTAATCATATTCAAATTGGTTAGCACGTAAGGTGTTTGAACAAATTCTGATGAGAACTTTAGATGCTACCTTTAAGTTTAACTAGAGAAGGTGTTTGATGAGATTGACTTACTACAAAAGGCCTTCTACCTAAGTCAATAGGCCCTAGTAAAGTGATGAAGGCAGCCATTGAATTTTCATCTAGATAGAGTATGTATTTATATATTATGTATCCTCTGATAACCATGTTTATATTCTATTTTTCAGTTCTTTAGCAATCAATGGTGCAGCGCTCCGAATGGAATCATCTTCGACCACAAATTCGTCCTCAAGCCTGCACAAACTTCTTGGCCTTCTTTGCTTCATCCACAATCAGCTTCGGTGCATACCTTGACAGTTGAGCGAACTTAGTTTCATATTCGCGCACCTTGCCGCAGATTCAAGAATTCTGTTGCCCTCCTCTCCTGAATATCCAAAGGAAAGAATCGATCCCTAAATTCATCCAAAAAAGCCTCCCAAGTCACTTGCTGATCCCCAAACGTCCTCTTCACCGACTGCCACCAAACGCCAGCATCCTTCTCTAACTGCATCGCAGCCAACTTCACCTTATTGACTGCTGGAGTCTCCAAAACTTCGAAGACCATCTCCATCTGTCTAATCCAATCATCAGCCATATCTGGATCAGACTGCCCCTCAAACATAGGCGACTTCATCCGCTTAAAGGACTCAACCTGCTTGATCGGATCAGCATTAACAAACATTGGTCCTGCCCCCTGATTCTGATTCTACACCATATTAGCTGCCATGAAATGTGTTCAAGGTCTAATACACCCTAGCAATCTCAGTCTCAAGGTCAAGTCCTGCTCCATGGGAACCTTCTGCCCCATCACCATTACCACCATTCCTGGTTCTGGGTTCTGCCATTCTACTAAATACTGCAAAATGAGGGTAAAGTTAGAGCATCACAACACAATCCATATTCACATCAATAACCTATGGCAAAACCTCAACCATACCCCAAACCAAAACACCATGTTATAACTCTATGTGATACTCACACTCTAATGTCCACACCTAGGTATTTACGCTCTAGTGTCCACACCTAGGTTTATTTTTATACTATGCTTATTATTACTATTGAAGCATGCTCTGATACCAATCTCTGTAGCACCCCGGATTTCCAATATGATATCTCAGAAATACGTGGCACAATTCTCAGCATCAACTTCAATTGCAACAGTAAACATAGCCAAAAACACAGATAATTTTTTTTTTCAAATTTTATTACAACAATTGTTTACAAAACACAGCGGAATACAAAACACCTTGAATTACATTCTATCTTTTACAACACTTTCTTTTACAATTTACATAAGCCATAACATCAGTTTAGCGCAAGCATCCAAATCCCAAGCTATAATCACCTACCTGTAAAACATGAGGCTAGAGATAACCCTAACCCCCAAAACTACAGGGGTTAGCCATAACGGTGTGAGTGACATAAAACAAGCAACATACATAGAACATATAATTCATAAACAACATGTAACAATATCAAGAATAAATGAAATAAGAAACATCAATAAATAAAACATGAAATCATCAAGGAATATAAGATAGTATTAAGTAATACATGAAAACAACAAGTGAATCTACCCTAAGTGTCAAGTGTAGGAAAAACAGGAAAACCCCAGCATAAAACCAAGTCAAGAAAACACAATAGCTACATGCCGACTCTCTAATGCATACTTGTCGGATTCTATGCATTCCATACTATATAGGTACGGTGCAAGCCCTTAACGATCTCCACTTTATAGGGTTAGATCCCTCGTTATGCAACTAATCCTACTACGGTGATGGAAACAAGATCCAGAATACTCCGCGAATAGGCACCACAGCCCTCGATGCGTAAGCATCATGTAAGAATAGCTCAACAACTGGAGAATCGCCTCCCAACCGTGTACCGCACGAATAGGCTTGCAAGGCCCTCAACGTGCAGATACACAAGGTATATTCCGTGAATAGGCTTGCAAACCCTCGACACACGAAAGTACCCTGCATGCTCCGTGAATAGGTCTGCAGACCCTCAACACACGAACATACAAATGTCCTCTCGAGACAGAACAACACACAGTCCTGGAATGCATCCGTTGGACTAACAAAACTAAGAGCATATACTTACGTTTCCCAAGTTCCATCACGTATCTACTAGTGCCTGTCCTTAAGTTGATTATTATTAAAAACACAAAATCCCCATCTCTAGAGTTAGTGTATCCTGCCAGACTTAATTCCACAACAACCAAACCAAGACCCCACAGGTCTAAATCAACAAATCTCATCTGCCGGTTCACAGGACTCCCACTCAACTCCTAGAGATCTAACTCATCCATCAAGACCAAAACTTTCAATAAACCTCACAAATCTATCGTCAAAATGATTGCACGAAGAAAACTTCTTAAACTAACAAAATCCAAATCTTATATAAAATTCCAGAATTCAAATAAATATTAAATCCATTGAATAAGTAAAAACCATATTTTTAAGTTGTAGAACATCACAAAACATCAATTCCATTGAAAACACGTATAGCTCAATAAGGTCGAAAAGAATACATTTAAAGTTCCAACATAAATCTCTATAAAACATTTAAATCTGTAGTAAAACATCTTTTGAAGAGAAACATAAAAAACTCAAGAAAACATCAGTCAGAGCGGTAACAGTCAATTGTAAACAGCAGTCGGTCGATTGTCCAGAGCAAAACCCAACACTTCAAGAAATATAATTCTAAGTAGTAGTAGTCGACTGTAAAAACTCATCGACCGACTGTCCGGAGCGAAAATCCAAAACTTCGAGAAAACATCAAAACAGAGCAGAGACAGTTGACTGTAAAAATGGGTCAGTCGACCGTTTCGCGCGAAATTTCAAGAAAATGAGAAAACACAGCAGCCAGGTAGCGACGATCGACTGTAAAATTCTACCGGCCGACTGTCGACCTGCAGACTGCAGTGTTTTAGTTGTGCACATTTCAACCGATACGGAGTTTTACTTTATGAAAACGAATTCTGTAAAAGTATATTTCTGATATATAAGGGTCCATAAAAACCAATCAAAACCACTTGAATTAATCAAAAGAGCAATTTGTTGATTTTCTTCAAATAGAAAATGAATTTGTGCATATATCAAAAGTAGAGTTTTTAAGAATCAATCATACATCAAAATAACTTTGTTTTATATTCCAAACCATATCAATACCAAAATAAGTTGGGATATAGTCAAATCATTCGAAAACACATAAGGACTCAATTTCTTCAAAAGCAATGAAATACGATCTTCATGTAAAATGTTTGTGCATGTTTGTGCACCAAAAGAACTTCACAAATCCATCAGTTACAATTAAAAAATTTTTCAGATTTAAATCATAGTATTGGAGAAATCCAAATTCAAGTAAAACCTCTCACAAAATCACAAAATCCCCAATTTAGTCATATCGCATCAAACCCAATTTGATTTATCACAAATCTAATTCTTAAGACATGATCTCTTAATTCATTAGTCATTCTCAAACTTCCTCAAACTCAATCACCATTATTGACTCATAAACATACACAAATTTAACATTACCATAACCAAGTTGCATTCATCCAAACTCAATAAAAATCTCATCTTTAATCAATGTATGCATCACATTCACCATACTCATCAAATGGCTCTTCTTGGAAGGGTGAGAGACCATCTTCCCTGAATCTCCTCATCTCTCTCCTTCTCCGAATCTCCTCTTCTCCTACTCTGGTGATCATGAACTTATGCGAAGATGAACTCCGGGGTTGTGGGGCCAATGAAAGGGTCCACATTCCGACTCCACCATAGCCGGCTAACACTTCAACCCCCACTTTTGCTTCAACCTCTGCCAACTTACCAAACCCCGACTCTGCTTCACCCCTTGCGCACACCACATTCCCACTGATCATACCCCCCCTCTACCCCTAATCTTCTCCCGATGGAGCCGAACTCAACTAAGAATCCCACCACACGCTCCCCCAAGCCTCAACCTCAATGGCAGACATCACCGCAGAAGGGCAACGAAGCTCTCAGAGTTTCGACCGTGGGGGAGCATAGCTCCCACCATCGGCATCTGGGGTACTCCAGTCATCATCATAGAGCCTCACCGCCTCAGCCGAAGGAGAGGGCCCTACGAGGGGGTCCCTCTAGCCGCTTGGGGCAAGCTGAGTACCACACCATTGATCATCGGGCTTATGAGCATCAGGGACAGGATTGCAGGAGAGGCGAGGGACGTGGTTTCAGCAAGGGCCATAGGGAGGAGAGACATTACTTACCAAGAAACCACAGTCATCCTGTACCTCCTCCTTATAGATACAGACATCAATATATTTCTTCTCACCATCACCAGTAACAAACTTTTAATTACCCTCGAACCCAAAGTCATGCACTCTCTCAGCATCACCAACCCAATCCACCTCCATAACAACTTAACCAACAAACTTCCCATGCACCACCCCCCTCAAAGCACGGCAACAATCCCTATCCCAATGTCCCCATATGGAACTCCCCACCCCCCATTGTGCACACCCACACTACTACACCTGCTACATCCCCACCCTCAATCCTGCTATTGCAGTCCATATCTGGCGTAACCAGGGCCTCAGAGGGGGATCCAGGCACCTCAGACGGCATGGACGAGCAAGGGGACAAGGGAGGGGAGGCGGCGTGGGTGCAGGTGAGCCACAGAAGTCAGAAAAACTACCAGAAGGTAGGGGAGGGAGGATCACTGACCTGGAAATGCAAGGGAAAGAGGAAGCCAGTCGCATGCTTCAATTGCAGAAATTTGGTACACATAAGGGCAGAATGCACAAAGGAGATTAGATGCCTCAACTGCCTGAACTAGGGCCATGTTTCTTATGTGTGCACTAACGTCCCTATTAAAGAGACGGAGGAAAACAGAGAGGTCTCGCGAGGCAAGTCACCCGAGAACCCACTCCCAATTAAGATGGCATGTTGCCTCAACACAATCAAGCAAGAGGAATGATGGCTCAGGCAATGGTGTGCATTCGCCAAAGTTACCAACGGCAGACCAACGGAGAGTCACCTTTTAGAGGCGCTGAACAAAAAATGGTCTATGAGGGGAGATAGAGATTGGATTGTAATGAAGATCTGCCAACTTCAATTTCTCATCTCGTTCCCATCACCAACTAAAATGCAAGAGGTTACCGGAATGGGGGAGGTGGACTTCAGCCATTTCAAGGCGACATTCTCTCCTTGGTCGCCACAATTTGGGGCGGAGAGACCGCAAGGGGAGACTTACAAAATTTGGGTTCACAATCTACCTCTCCACTATTGGAAAAGAGAAGCACTCGAAGAAATTGTAGTGGAGTTTGCCATGGTGGTGGACATTGATGCGAAGACAGCGAGGAAGTCAGATCTGATCTCCGCCAGACTCACCATCAAAAGCCCAGATATCAGCCGCATGCCTAGGTTCGCTAAGATTTTTACTTACGAACAGGCGTACATCATCAGATTTGTGCTCCACGAGAAGGTGGAGACACAGGTGGAGGAGGTGGTCAGGAGGAGCAACAGCGCCCACATAGACGAAAGAACATACAAAAAGGCGGCAGCACCAGTGCTAGACACAACCATTGACGGTGCCCATGAGATTGAGAGGGCTCATCAGGAGCTCATCAAGGTGGCGAAGCAAGGCGAACAATGGCGAGTACTGCCACTAGAGGCTGCTTCACCGGCTTCAGACCTCAACGATCCAGATTGCAGATCTGGATCAAGGATCAACGATCGAGATCTCCTTACCGATAGTTAAAGCCGTACAAGCTTGAGCGTAGAGAAGGAAAGCGGGAGGGAGACCTCGATTAAAACTCCAAAGGCCTAAATGGCAAAGCATCTCGAAAGTGGAAAAGGATCAGAGAGGCAGGACCCCCAAAGTGGCAAAGTCAGAGCGCCCAGAAGTCAGATCCATGTGGTCAACCAAGACCCTAGGAAGAGCGGTGAGAGATTTGATCTTAAGGAAAACCAGAATGGTAAGGGGGAAGGAGGCTTTTAACCCAACCCTAAAAGAGGGAGGTCATGAAAGGGGAAAGGTTATCGAAGGGATCGAGGCGACTACAGAAGCCAACGGCCATGGCCCAAAATAGGGAGACTACAGCGCTCAGGAGAGGGGGTTCTTTGAGGTGAGAGCTCAGAAAGGAAAGCTCTGAAAGTTGGTTGTGGAGAGTTTTCGAGAAGGAGACGAAGCTCAGATCCAAAATAGGAAGAAGAGCGGAGAGCTCGAGGTGCTCACAGAGAACGAAGAGGCAGAGGGGGATATTGAGGCGCCTTCTGAGTCCACCGAGCTGCCACCCAATCACGAATTGATGCGTGGAGGGGTGCTGTTTGAGGCGCATGCGACGCGTCCCCAGGGAGAGGGTTCTATGAGGGAGGAGTCTGACCTTGGTGAGAATGGGCCCAATATTTGTGTTGAGCCCAATAAGTGTGTCGTGACTCAGAGAAAGATTGGGCCTATAGAGGGGTCCAACACTGTCAACCAACTACCACTTGTGGATCTTGTTTCATCTATGGGGAGTGGGCCAACAGAAGGGTCCAATGAACAACAGCTGTAGGGACCTATGATGGGGGCTGCTCAGGTTGCAATTATTGATTCTGCAGATAGCGATGAAGACATGGAAGAGCGCTTAAATTTGGATGAAGAGTTCTCATTTTCTGATGAGGAGTCAGAGGATGTTGAGTTTTTTGCTGATACACAGAGGCAGATCTCACCAGAGATGGTCTTATCTACCTTTCCAGAATCAGCGCCTAGCTATAGTACTGGAATGTCAAGCAGGGAAGTTGGGTTTAGGGTACAGCGGACTCCTAAGAGGGCTCATGTGGAGTCACTAGATGACTATCTGGAGGTGGCTGCGACGGCCAAAGCTACAAATTTCGATGACGGAGGTACGAGAAGTTTTTTAGCTTCTATATTAAATTTCATGTCAGATTCTGATGTTTTTATCCTAGCTCAAACCTGTGGCCTAGAGGTGTGCGACGTAGAACGTAATGCTCTACTACTTAATAAAATTAGGGGTTGGAAAATTGAATAGACTAAGGCTAGCAATCAGAAGGACCTGGTGTCCTACTCTGTGTCGATGGAGGTCTTCGAGGAAGACATCCGTCCCACACCCACGAGCATCCTTGAAACGGTTTCCCAATGACTACCATATTCTGGAACGTTAGGGGGTTGGGGGATAGGGATAAGAGAGATATGGTTAGGGACGTCATTATGAATTCCAAGGCAGAGGTGGTAGGGTTACAGGAGACCAAGCTCGCACACGGGTTTAAACTCAAAAGAGTAGGGGGTAATAGAATCAAGGAATGGGTGCTACGCCCATCCTCAGGAGCTTCGGGGGGGGGGGTATTGCTATTGGGTTCAACCCGGATATTTTCACCTGTTTTGAGGAATACAGTGGAACATTCTCCCTAACTATCCGACTGAGGCGAAGGTCTGACAATTGGGTGCATACGGTCACTGCGGTTTATGGGCCGAACGTGGCAACTGATCGGGACGCTTTTTGACAAGAGCTTATCGGTATCCGACAACGATGGTCAGGAGCTTGGATCGTTGGGGAAGATTTCAATATTACTAGATTTGCATTCGAGCACAGGGGAAGAGGCTCGAGCGACAGGCACAGAGATGAATTCAATAGGGTGATCACGGAGCTGGAGCTGATCAATGTCCCAATTAATGACAGACTATTTACCTGGTCAAACATGCAAGCTTCCCCGATTATGGCCAAGTTGGACAGGATCCTAGTATCGATGGATTGGGAGGCTAAATTCCCATTGGCAACGGCTAAATCTATTCCTAGATCTACGTCGGATCATGCCCCAGTCCTACTCGATGCTGGGGTACAGGGATTTCAAAGGCCAAGGAAGTTCAGATTTGAAAAGGCATGGCTAGAAATCCAGGGCTTTCACCACATGGTGATGGAAAACTGGTGCTCCCAACTAGCGGATCGGATGCTGCAACCCGATGGTGTGAAAAAATTCGCAGATTGTGAAAGAGGCTGCGTAGATGGAATCGGTCTAGATTCTCGACTGTCTAGGGTGAAAAAGAATCCTTTTAGGAAGGAATTGATGAGCTAGAGAGATGGAAGAAATGAGAGTCCTGTAACAAGACGAAAGAAACAGGCGACTTGAGCTCCGAGAAAATATTGCCAATCTTTATAAGCTGGAGGAAATCGAATTGCAACAGAGGTCGAGGATTTCGTGGCTCAAAGAGGGAGGCGCGAATACGGTCTTTTTCCACCGAGTGGCAAGCGCAAGACATAGATCCAATCTTGTCCTATTAATACAAACAGAAACGGGTACATCCCAAAACGAAAATATGATTTCCAAAACCTTTCACGACTACTACAAGGGCCTCTTTGGGAAGAAGAATGACTTCAGGATCCCACTTAGGGTTGATTTCTGGTAGGGCCTCCAGAACGAGTCAGCTCATGCACTATCAACATTGGAACCACCTTTTTCGGAGACGGAAGTGGAAAAGGCAATCACTCAAATATGAGCAGAGAAGTCGTCAGGACCAGACGGCTTTCCAATGATGTTTTTCCAAGTTTTATGGGAAGAAATAAAATGGGACATTATGGCTTTGATGGATGAATTCTTTCACAACAACCTCAGATTAGGCATGTTCAACTTTGTGGAAGTAATCCTGATACCTAAACTGGTGGAGTCTACTCGGGTGGGAGATTTTAGACCTATTAGCCTCATGAACTGCTCGGTTAAGATCATCACAAAGGTCCTGGCCATCTGCCTAGAAAGCATAATGGACAGTTTAATTAGCAACACCCAGTCTGGTTTCATCATGGGCAGATGTATCCTAGACAGTGTGGCCACTGCGGAACAAGTTATCCACCATTGCCATACGGGCCAATCTAAGAATTTCCACCTGAAACTGGACTTTGAGAAAGCATATGACTCCGTCGCCTGGGATTGCTTACTGGAAGCTCTCAGAGGGAGAGGCTTTGGGGTTAAATGGATCAGGTGGATCAAACAATGCTTATACACTAGTAAAATGGCAATCTCGGTTAATGGGCGGTTGGGACAACCGTTTTCTTGCAAGAAGGGTCTTCGGCAGGGGGATCCGCTGTCACCTCTTCTATTCAGTATTGTAGCTGATGCTATGAGGGGCATGCTAGATAATTATCGGAGAAAATGTTGGATAAAACCTGTGGCTAGTAGCACCTCTAACCAAGGGTGCACGATTCTTCAGTATGCTGATGACACCCTCCTCTTTAGTAACGGGAACAGGTCAGAAATAGTTTGCTTTAAAGGGGCCCTCTACTGTTTTGAAGCCTGGTCAGGTTTCAGGATTAATTTTCACAAGAGTGCTTTGATCCCGATTGCACTTTTCGATGTAGAAGCACTGGCCCATGCTACCATTCTGAATTGTATGAAAGACGATTTTCCAATCAAATATTTAGGTCTGCCGCTCAGACCAGGGAAGCTTACCAAGACGGACTGGCTACCCATCATAGACAGGGTGGAGGACAGATTGT
This sequence comes from Hemerocallis citrina, assembly GCA_017893485.1. Lineage (NCBI taxonomy): Eukaryota > Viridiplantae > Streptophyta > Magnoliopsida > Asparagales > Asphodelaceae > Hemerocallis > Hemerocallis citrina. The sequence goes on along the minus strand of CM030360.1, from coordinate 133,411,354 downwards.
CTGGATGGAAAGGAAAGTTTCTCTCCCTCGGGGGTAGAGTGGTACTTATCAACTCGGTGTTGTCTAATCTGCCCATTTACTACATGTCGTTCTTTGAGCTGCCTAAGTGGGTGATCCAAAGGATTGACTGCATCCGAAAGCGATTTCTCTGGAAAGGGGCGGACTCAAATAGGGGGGGATACCACCTGATCAAGTGGGGTATTGCATGCATGAAGAAGAGACATGGAGGGCTAGGCATCATCGACTTGGGAGACATGAACCTTGCCCTACTGGGAAAATGGTGGTGGAAGGTCTTCCACCACAGCGGGAAAGGATGGCAGGAGTTCATTCAACCATACCTTAGGGGGAAAGGTACGAGAAGTTTAGGCTTCCGGGTAAGGTCTAGAGTTTCTCGCTTCTGGAAAGGAATTGCCAAAGCCAGTGGGCCTTTCAACTCAGTAGTTACATCAACTATTGGTAATAGACGGTCCACCAGATTCTGGTGGGACAAATGGTGCGGTGCCCATACCCTTAAGGAGACTTTTCCAAATTTGTATGAGAAAACGACTCGCCCGAATGTATCTGTGGCTAAGACATGGAAAAGAGGTAATTGGAAACTATCTTTTTGAGGGCCTCTTAACCCAGGGTTACAGCAGCGACTGAATGAACTGCAAACACACATTACATGGAACAGGGCGATGTGCGCTCAAGGCCCAGACCAAATGCATTGGGGACTAGAGACCAAAGGAGCTTTCACTGTTAGGTCTCTATATCATCGCATTCACTATCAGGATGTAGACCCAGCTGGGCACAGGTGTTATGGAAAGCCAAAGCGCCCCTTAAAGTTAGGGTCTTCCTCTGGCTAGTGCTCAATAATGCAATCCTCACCAGAGAGAACCTTGCCAAAAGACAACCCCAGATAGCGACCAACCGTGGATTCTGTAACCTACATACGGAGAATCTGAATCACCTGTTCCTTCACTGTCAAAGGAGTAAGGCAACTATGGTAGAGGTATTACGGGCCTTAGGGACATGTGACTACCCCAGCGAATACGAGGATTTTTGGGTTGGCCCCAGATTTGCCTCTATTCGCCACGAAATGAAGGATGCTTGGTACATCGCCATTGTGGCAACTACTTGGGTGTTATGGCTAGACAGAAATAATTTTTATTTTCGTCCCTCATGTAATAGTATTTCTGGTAATCTTACTCATATCATGCATCTTATTTCCTTTTGGGCCACAGCTGCTGCTTCAGGAGCAAGAGGGAGGATTGCCAGAGTCTTCCAGGTGGAGGAATTCGATGATGAGGAGGTCGAGTTTGGACCGACACTGGACTGAGGGGTAGGCGTCCTTGATACTCGCATGGAACAGGATATAATTAGGAAACCCACAGTCTGCATCTAGCTCTATTTTATATTTTGTTTCGGTCTGTTGTAGATTTGGTTGGACTTTTGGTTAGATCCACCCTCCAGGGTATTCTTGGGGGGTTATGTTCTATTTTCTGCACTATTACTTTTTGTATTTTCCCCTGGTACGCCGGGGTTGTTTTATTAATCTCTTCTTAATGAAACAGGGTGGCGTTATTCCACCTTTAACCTAAAAAAAGACATTCACCATACTCAATCAAATCAGCATTAATCAAAAAGAAATAGCCTACTCATGATTTATAATGGGTCATTCAACAAATCTCAAATTATCTACATGCAATTCTACTCATAAATAATTAGGTTTTCATAAAAGATCCAATTTTAATTCACCAATTCATCCAATCCATCATATATATTCATACCCAAACCCTAGAATGCTTTCTAGTAGATGAAACACTACATACAACATTCAAAGAATAAGACAAAACAAATATAGCACTCACCTTGTTGAAGAAATCGAACGAAGACAAATAGAAAATAAGAAAAGCCTCTCCTTCGCAAGAAATCCAAGATCTTCTCTTTAAAAATCCAAGAAATAGTAATAATAAAATTTTTTGTGTTGTGCAGCAAAATACGGCTACACTCCACCTTTTAAATAGGCCGGAATATAGGTTTTTAGGGTTTTGAACACATTTGCAAAAATACTCCTTTTAAAACACAACTTTACATATATAGATCCATATACTTGGAAACTTGATAAAACCAATTTATTTGAGATTTAAAGAAAAAAACAACCATCATAAATTCAGCCGGCACCGTTTAAAAAGCCCAGAAAATGAATTTGCACTTTTACCCCTCAAAATGACAATTTTTGCAAAAAGATCCACTTTTATCAGAACTTGTAAAATAAATCAGATTCATCAAAAAAAAATGTAAACTATTTAACCCTGAGTTGAATAGGCATTATACCCAGCCCAAAAATCCGAAAATCTGGAGTTTTCACTCCAATTGGTAATTTTGCACAAAAGTCCTTCTTTTCGTAATATTTGCAAATAGGTCTAATAAATATCAAAAAAATCCAGAAAATTCATAAATAATATCTAATAATAAATAATGATTTTCCACAAAATAATTTTTTGACTTTGAACCTCTCAAGAAAATATTTGTACGTATTTTGCACGTGTAAAAAGATAAATCTTCAGAAAAATATTTATTAAGTCACCAAAAATCATTTTAATTCATTTATAAATCTTAAAAATAATATTTAAAAATACGGGGTACTACAAGTGGTGGTATCCGCCATCCTCTTCCATGACATTTTTTTTTAGCGGTTACCATGGTGATCAAGATATGCAGTAACAATCGAGGTTAAGTAGCATCTGCCATGGTCTAACCAATATTTTTTTCTCTTTAGTAGCTCTTTTCTTTTGTAATTTATTTATGCCTATTCATTTTGGTTTTTAAGTACGATGTAGTCGTTCTTTTCATTTGATTCATCCGGAAGAGAGTTCAGATTGACTTTCATTATTAAATTTTCTGTGATTTTGATTTTTTATCAGAATTTAGACTTACAAAAGCAAGATCGAAGAGGATGTGGTTATTGTGAAGAAACAATTCTTTTCCCTAATTAATTTGTAAGCCATTATTATTGCTATTATTATTTTCTCCTTTAAACATATACCTAGGGCGGCAAACGAACCGAGGTATTCGCGAGCTACTCGGCTCGAGCTCGGTCAAAGCTCGGTCAAAGCTCGAGCTCGAAAGTGAGCTCGATATGTAAACGAGCCGAGCTCGAGCATGAAAGTACGTGGGTTTTAGGTAGAAGCTTGCGAGTATTTGGTTCGAACTCGATCAAAGCTTGGTCAAAGCCCGGCTCATGTTGAGCTCGAGCCTGAAAGTGAGCTCGATACATAAACGAGCCGAGCTCGAGCCTCAAGGTATTCGGCTCGACTCGGCTCATTTGCAGCCCTATCAGCTTATTATCGTTTTAGAACAGACTTTTTACATCTTTAAATTGCACTATTTGTTTACTCATGTGTTTTTTTGTGTGGCTAAATTGGTGTGGCTCAAGTTAAATAGTGTTCTTTCAATTAGTTTCATGAAGTCTAGCAAGGTTAATTGGAGAGAGTAATTGTAGTAGTTATTTTCATGATCATTTTGTTGATGACAATGTTAGTAAACATATTGTTTTTATCATAGTTATCAATATTTTGCATATCTTACAATATGTTATGATATTTAAATGAATTCGATAAGAATCTCAAGCAATTTATCTATAGCTTAAAATATCTTATTTGTCGTATTGTATCTTGTGATATGATATGTTTCGCACCGATATACAATACGATTCGATATAAAATTGTTAGATATTATATTAGATATTATATTACTCAGTTTAGTTTAGTCACATATCGAAATATGTATTCGTTTAGTCTTTGCTTCTCTCCTATATATAGGAGACATTGTACTCAGTTATAATCAATCAATCCAATAACCTTTTCTCAATCTCTTTGTTAACCTTAACATGGTATCAGAGCGATAATCCATAATTTCCTTCCCCTCACTAACCTCTAACCCTAATTACACAAATGCTCTTCTTGCTGCCTTCAACAATAGCAAAAGCCAAAAACAACAAGAGTGGCATCAACGACAGCACGAACAACAACAAGAAACCCATCAACAACAGTAAGAATATCAAATTCCTCTTCTTAAAGAACATCAACAAATCCCAAACACCCAACTACTCTCCCGAACCCAAACTCCCCAAGACTTGAAGGCCACTCATGTAACTCCTCAATTGCATCTTTCCTAGGGCATTCTACGGCCTCTCTTTAAACACCCACGTGTACATATTCTCCATGTCGTGTTGAACCAAGAAAACATCTAGCTTCAGATCCATCATGTCCAACCCCAAGAAGGAATTCCCATTCCACACAATCTTTACCTTGGATTTATCTGATAGAACAAGCCTGAAGTAGAAGTTGAAGAAGAACCAAACACCCCAAATGGATTCTCCTCTCTTTATCACATGATCATAGCTCTACGGACCCATGCGGCCCATTTCAAGGATATCAGCAGGGTTCCATAGGTGTTGGTGGGGAGGAGGTAGGGAGTGTTCGGCGGAGAGGGGGAGGTTGATATCGGGAGGGCGCGACGGGGACATCATCAACTTGCGAACTGAGTCCTCTTGAGAGCTAGATGAGGTGTTAGTGGTGGTGGTAGTGGTTGTGGCAGCTCCAGTATGGTCCATGGATAGTAAAGTGGATGGGTGGTGATGGTGGTGGTGGTTGTTCTCAATGGATAAAGTGGCCATTAACGATTCTCCCATTACTTTCTCTAGATATGCACTAAAATTTTGATCTTTTAAAACAATTTTCTCCCTTAATAATCTTCTACAATCAAAAGCACGTCCTCCTCCCCAAATCGACTATTGCTATCCATCCGGTGGGTTACGAATTCCACCAGAATCAAGAAACGCATCCCAAAGGAATCCTTCACAAATCCATTCCATAAATCATATTCTCTGTAATTTTCTAAAAATTCAAGTAAACCCCACAAACCCCAAGACCAATTCCCTTAATTCCACACAACACAAACTCTAAAACCACCAAATACAAAGCAACCACAACAGTCCATCCACCACAACTCTAACCCTAATTCCAAAAACTGTGACCTACCTAGTTCCCCAAACTGAATCCCCAATTCAAAATACCAAACACCCAACTACTCTCCTGATCCCAAACTCCAGAAGCCATCTCAACCTAACTCCCGGGTCCTCTCTTCCAAATCCCTTAGTCTTCTTCTTCAAGAAGAACAACTAATCACAAATCCCAATCCAAACATTCTTCTTCTTCAAGAACAACAACTCTTCAAAATCCCTTCTTCTTCTTCTTCAAGAAGAACAACTCTTCCAAATCCCTACCTAAAACCCTAGCTGCCCACCCTTCCTCTCACACTAGCTGCCCACCCTTTCAAATCCTCCAATAATCTAGCCGCCATCTTTTCAAACCCTAACCCTACCTAACTGTTCCTACCCAATTCCTTACCAATCCCATTTTCCAAAAAATAAAAATCCAGACCCAAACCCAATCCAAACCCAACCTCGAAAATCCAAACCAACTAAAAAAATGCAAATATCCTAACCCTAACCATATTTTTCTCTATTCTCGCTCCGTCTGTTGTCGCTGCCCGCCGCCGTTCATCGTAATTTTTTTAAAAAAAAGTAAAAAAAAGTTAATTTTTTTTATAGGTATTAGTACTTCTCCTAATGGAACCCCAGTTTCGCCAATAACTTTCCGTCTCCACTGAATTTCCAGTTACTGCATCTTCTTCTTCACTCATCCATGATCTCGAAGTCGAATACAACAACATCTTCTTTATCCCTGCCCCATCGCTTCTTCTGACACCAACAATAATAACAACATCCTGATCCTTATCCCGATCACGACAACAACAACATCACCGTCATTATCCCTACCACAACATCACCAGTCTCATTCTTCCTCACCGAACTTCTTCCTTTACTTCTTCTACCTTTGACCGTTAGTCCAACTTTACCATCTCCTGCTGATTGGGTCAATTTTCTGCATCACCTCGCTCAACTGGAACTCAAGCTCTTGGGTCAGTCTGCCAATATTGGCCCCTCTGTCTCTACATTCTCTAGTATTCCCAGTATGAATTCTTCCAGGATTTTAGATTCTGGTGCGTCACATCATCTTGCTAGTAATTATACACTTCTCACCACCAGCATTGCACTTCCCTCATACTCACCATCCCTTCACACTGCCAATGGCTCACAACTTCTCACTTCACATTCAGGATCCTATTAGCTTTCCTACTCTCACATTGCCTTATGTTCTTTATGCTTCTCATTTATCCACAAACCTTATTTTCATTAGTGCTTTGTGCAACAGTGGTCTTGTCATTATATTCGATTCTTTAGGTTGTTCTGTTACAGATTCACACACTGGACATGAGTTTGGGCGTGCTAGTTGACATGGTCGTCTATATCATCTAGATTTTCTACATTCACATAGACCTCATCCTAGTTTTACTGGTGTTTTGTCCTCTCGTGTAGGTGTGGCACAAATTTTTAGGTCATGTTAGTGTGTTTTGTCTCAAGACTTTAGCACGTAGTGGTGTCCTTGGCCATCTTTCTTTTACACGTTTGTCTATTTATCAGGATTGTTAGTTGGCCAAACACTTAGCACTCCCTTTTAATAACAAAAACACTTTTCAAAACACTGATCCTCTTGATCATGTTCATTATGACATATGGGGACCCTCTCCTGTACCTTCTAGCAAAGGCTATCTCTATTATGTTGCCTTCATATATGAAGTCACTCGATATACATGAGTTTTTCTTATGCGCCAACGATATGAGATTCCTAATGTTTATCAGTTCTTTAGGACCATGATTCTCACTCAGTTCAGTGTGTGCATTAAGATATTTCACTCAGACGGTGCTCGTGAGTACACTTTCACTACTACGAGATCAATCCTTCAGTCTCACAACACACTTTTTTAGCAGTCATACCTTCACACACATGAGCAGAATGTTGTACCTGAATGCAGGCATAGTTATATTCTTGAGATGGCTCACGGTCTTTTACTCTCCTTTTTTGTTCTTTGTCCTTTCTAGGTTGAAGTTGTCATGAATTCTGTCAGCCTCATTAACATCACTTTCTCGTCTACCCTATATGGTACGACACCTTATGAGGCTCTTCATCACTCACCACTGGACTACAGCATGCTCCGTACTTTAGGTGGACATGTTACATTCTTCTCCCTCCCACTGAGCGCACGAAGCTGACCGCTCGTGCTGCTAAGTGCGTTCACCTAGGTATCAGTTCAGAGAACAAAGGATATTATTATTTTGATCCCCTAGCGCGTCATATACATATTTCCCGATATGTCTCCTTTGTAGAAGACTTTCCTTACTACTTGTCCTCCCTTGAGAATACTAGATTTCTTGATTCTCCGGTTCCCACGACTACCTCCCTGGACACATCTTCACGCATTCCATTCGATCCCACTCCTTTGCCTCCTCTCCCCTCTTACACAGACATTACGACTCATGCTCGTCCTACAGAGGCCCCTCTCATACCATCTGCATCACCGCAGCCACATGCACCCACATCACGTGCATCCCCACAGCCACATGCACTAACACCACCTGCATCCTTACCGATGCATGCACCCAACCCATCGACCTCACCTCCAGACCCGACACATCCACCACCAGTTCGTTAGTCTACACGTATCCCTTCGAGCATCCTACTGACACATTATACACCTAATACCCCCGGTCCCTCTTATCAGTTTGACAACCATTGCCTCTTACTCACCACAGTTCCATGCCTATCTCACCGCTATAAACACCACACGTGAGCCCAGAACCTACCAAGAAGAGATTCAATATCTTGAGTGGCGAGAAGCTATTGTAGAGGGGTTTCATGCATTTGATCAGACTGGCACTTGGGATGTTGTTCCACTACCAGCAGGCGTCAAGCCTGATAGCTACATGTGGATCTTCAAGGTCAACTATTGACCTGATGGCTCCATTGAGTGGCATAAGCTCAACTAGTTGCCCGAGGATTTACTCAGGAGCATGGCATTGATTGCAATGAGACTTTTGCTACAGTTGCATAAATGACTACAGTTCTCACTCTCCTTGACGTTGCTGCCATTCGTTAATGACCGTTATACTAAATGGACTTGAAGAATGCCTTTCTTTATGGTTTCTTATCTGAGGTTGTTTACATGCAGCCTCCTCTTGGCCTTACTACACTTCCTCTTCATGTTTGTCGTCTATGCCGCGCTATATATAGTCTGAAAAAGGCTCATCAAGCCTGGTTTAAGTGTTTTCACCATGTCATCACACAAACTGGTTTCAGTCAGAGTTCACAAAACCACGCTATGTTTATGCGGTCAACACCATAGGGAATGGTACTTCTACTATACGTTGATGATATGATTATTACTAGCATTGCATCTAATCAGAGATACCTTCACAGCAGTTTCATATGAAGGATCTTGGTCAGCTATGCTATTTTCTGGGTCTAGAGATTGCCCATAAATCTCAGGGGATACTAATTTCTCAGCAAAAATACACATCAGACATTATCTCAATTGCAAGTCTCTCTGACAGTCGTTCAACTGATACTCCCGTAGAGCTTCACGTGAAGCTTCGTCCCATAGATGGTGAGATACTTCTTGATCCCACTAGATACACATAGATTGTTAGCCAGCTTATCTACTTATGCATGACCAGACTCGATATTGCTCATGCAGCTGGTATTGTCCGCTAGTTTGTTTCAGCTCCTCAATCTATCCAATATAGTGCTTTTCTATGGATCCTCAAATATATTTGGGGCACTATCACTCACTCATTATTCATGCCTTCTATATTTAAACTGGAGCTTAGTGCATATTCTGATTCAGATTGGACGGGTGATCCTACTACCAGACTTCCTACCACAAGTTTTTGCCTATTTTTTGGTGATTCGCTGATCTCATGGCAAAGCAAGAAATAGGCAGTTGTTGCATGTTCTTCCACAGAAGCTGAGTACAGAGCAATGACAACTACCATAAGAGAGATTGTTCATGTTCGGTGGCTATTATCAGATATGGTTACTCTTACAGGACCTACTCCTCTTCATTGTGAAAACCGAAGCGCTTTGCATATTGCAAGCAACCTGGCCTTTCATGAGCGGATGAAGCACCTAGATATTGGTTGCCACTATGTTCATTACCATTTTGAGGTAGAGACCATTTCACTTTATTCTGTAATCTTTTCACAGCAGATAGCAAACTTCTTCCCCAAATCTCACACAATCCAGAGATTTCGATACTTGGTGGGCAAACTCACACTGTTTAACCCACCGTGAGTTTGAAATGGGGTGTTAGATATTATATTAGATGTATATTAATCAGTTTAGTTTAGTCCCATATCGAAATACGTATTTGTTTAGTCTTTACTTCTCTCCTATATATAGAAGACACTGTACTCAGTTATAATCAATCAATCCAATAATCTTTTTTCAATCTCTCTGTTAACCTTAACATAAATAAAATAGGTTACATGTGTTTCTATGTTCGGTTTTGTTCTGTAATTCATGCAAAAGTCCATTTCAAAGCCCAAACGTAGATCTTTAGGGTTCTGTGCCCACATGATAAGGTTTTTTTTTATATATTTATTTTGGTTTATCGCTGCCTTCTTTGTTTCTTCTGCTTTGTTCATCTTATTCTCTAGGTTTATCTCAAGTAGCGTGTTGATTGCTTCTTCTTCTTTAGGAATACTCATCTCCAAAGTCGTTATGTTTTTTTCTCTGTTTCTTCTCCCTTCCTTGTTTTTTCCCGTTAATTTTATGTTTCCTTAGGCTATTTTTAGTTCAATTTTTCTGTGTATATGTAAGTTTTCTCTCTTAATAAATTCAACTTTAGCAATGGATTTGCGTTGTAGTTAGATCATACAATTCCTGGTAAATTAATTTGTTTTTAAAAATAAATTTACATTATTAATAATTTTAGTTAACACCATAAAGCATATCTTGTTTTAATGTTTTATGCTGTGCGTTAAAAATCGGAGTTAATTGCCGATTAATTGGTAACCGGCCTAGGTCCGATTAGTTCCTAAGGCGATTAATCGGTGATTTGCAGTAATCGGACCTAAACCGATTAGTTCGAAAACCGATTTTAACTGCTAAGCTAATTTTCTAAGACTGTAATTATAAGGTCTGTAGATTTATGATAGATTATTACACGTAACACGTCTACCTCAGTAATAGTGTCATACACATTACAACTCATAGAGTAGTAGTGTAGTATATGATACTAGTGCAAGGTTAGTAATATATTAGTAAGGTCTTTTAATGAAGTTTACGTTTAAGGATCTTAAATAAAGTAATATAAAAACATATGCTCAGTTTATTTTTTTAATGTATTAAAATTTTTGGTGACTCAATAATCAACAAGCATATCCTTATCTCCATTTAAAGTCATAGATTTTGCTATATTAGATGAATTATTATCATATAAATTGATGCATCATTGATTGTTTCACTTTTGGACATTTATTAATTTATCTTATGATATGATGCACGATGCAATATCAACAACAACAACAACAACAACAACAACAACAACAACAAAGTTTTTTTTCCCAACTAGTTGGGGTCGGCTACATGAATCCTGATTTTTCATTTTGCTCAGTTTAGCACTATCTTCTCTAAGGTCAGAAGTTATCATATCTTTTCTCACCGTTTTCACCCAAGTTAGTTTAGGTCTTTTCCTAACCCTAATCCTACCCTTAGTACTTATCAAATCACTCTTTCTAGTGGGGGGACTAGTAAGTCAATGTATGACATGTCCAAACCATCTGAGGCGATTCTCTCTTAACTTATCTTGGATTGGAGCTACCTTTTGCATGTCTCGTATGTGCTCGTTTCTAATTCTATCATTCCTGGTTTTGTCACACATCCATGTTAGCATTCTCATCTCCGCTACACTCAATTTTTGGACATGTTGTTTCTTTGTTGCCCAACACTCTACATCATACATCATTGATGGTCTAACAGTCATTCTATAAAGTTTTTCCTTCAACTTCAAAAGTATACATTTGTCACACAAAACACCACTGGCACTTTTCCACCTAAACCACCATGCTTGGATCCTATGTATAGCATTTTCACAAATCTACACATCTATTTGTATAATCGAGCCTAAATATAAGAAACGGTCTCTCTCAGGTATCTGTTGACCATCAAGCTTTACTACTTCCTCAGTTGTGTTCCGAATATGACTAAAATTATACTCCATATAGTCTGTTTTAGTTATACTTATTCTAAAGCCTCTAGCTTCCAAAGTTTTTCTCCACGATTCTAATTTAGCATTGACTCCTACTCTAATCTCGTCCACTAAGATAACATCATCGACAAAAAGCATACACCAAGGCACCTCATCTTGTATTCCTCACGTCAACTCATCCATAACCAAAGCAAAGAGGTAGGGGATTAAAGCCAAACTTTGGTTTAAGCCTACAATAATAGGAAAATCACTGGTCTCAACTATGGTAGTTCTGATTGTGGTCTTTGCCCCTTGTTGTTGCTAATTTTGGTGTGAGAGCAAACAGATGAATTTGTGGATTCTTTTTGGAAACAATAAAACAAACCTGTTGACCTTCACTGACGGTTGACTGGTTTCTTGCCGCTGTCGTTGACCTGCAAAAAATTTCGATATACCGAAATAGATCCCGACGACGAACCCTCCGACGCTCTTGTCAGTGATCAGAAAGATTATGAAAGAGCTTTCTATGAAAAAAGGTTGATTACCTTCTTATGGTGGGGGGAGAGGGGTATTTATAGTCGCCTTAGGGACCCGTTTCAAGATAAGGGTTTATCTTGACTTTTCGGTGTTTTTGGATAAGATGTAGAGATTAAATATTTTCATAGAGATAACCATGAATTTGAATTACTCTTTATCCATCTGGGTTGGTTTGTAACGGGTTGCTATCCATACCCAGTAGAACAGATTTGTTTATGGGTTATTGGGCTTTGAAGAAAGACCCAGTTCCTATTTCAGACCCGTTTGTATGTGAAATTACCGTTTTACCCCTGAGAGCTTTAAGATTCGTGCCCGATTTGAACAGTCCCGATTTAATCCTATTTTTAGCCATATCACGAGCCCCCAAGTCCTAGAGACTAAATTTTACAGTCTTTGAGGAGTAATTTGTTGTTCTAATGGCGTACGAGATTTATTGGAGTTCTTAAGGGAGTTTGGATCTTGCTCGAGGTATAAAGATATCAATATGAGTTTGTAAAATACCCAAAATTATTTTCTGGATTTTCTGGAATTTTTGTGATTTTCCAGATTTTTCTGAATTTTTTCCAATTTTTAATCATTTTTTGAATTTTTTAATTCAATTTTCAAATTTAAATAATTAATTATCGAAAATTTTAATTAATTATTATAATTTAATAATTATTATTTTCAGAATTTTAAAATTATTTTCTGAATTAATAATTATTTTTAGATTTTTTAATTTATTTTTTCTATTTTTAATTAATTTATCAGATTTTTAAAATAATTAAATCAATTAATTAATTAATTAATTAATTAATTAAATATTACCTGCACACATGGCACAATCCTGTGCGTTGATCACGATCAGAGGGCGCACATCTCAAAGCGGGGTGTTTTTCTCTCATTGCAGGGTCAGTAGCTCGGTAGCTCGAATCCCGTCGCCGACCCACTCGACGCTGTCACGTGGGTCGCCACGTTGCCCCCTCCACAGCCTTTTTTTTTTCTCTTTCCCGCTTTCTTCTACTCCCCTGTCTTCACTGTGTCCCTGTTCTGGTTCTTTGGGTTGAGTGCCAAAACCTTATCTTGAGACCGGGTCGAGGAATGGTAGAGGGGGTGGGGGGGCTCGCAAAGGTGTTTTGTAGTCGAGGTTGGGAGCTCGACGACATTTGGCGGACGAGAGGATGGGTTGAGCTCGGCAGGGGGAGAGCTCGACGGAGCCATGGGGGAGGAGCTCGAGCTTCGACGGAGCTTGGGGAGTGGAGCTCGGAGCTTCAGCAGAGCTTTGATGAGGAAGCTCGAAAGGGGAGGAGAGCTCGACCATGGAGATGCTCGGCGTTGGTTGGTCGAGTTGGCAAAGTAGGTGGAGCTCAGCAAGGCGAGGCCACTGTGGTTTGGCGAAGGAGGTTGATGCTCGGCGACGTGGAGCTCGACGCTTCGGAGACGTCGGAGCTCGAGCTCGGCTGTTGTGGGGGGTCAGCGAGGAGAGGAGCTCGATAGTGGAGCTTGGCAACGTGGGGAGTTGGGTTCGAGCTCGACGGGGAGCAGCTTGACGAGGAGGAAGCACGGCGAAGGTGATAGTGAAGCTCGGCGTGGAGCTCGATGGAGATGGAGCTCGTTATTGGAGCTCGAAGCTGTGCGGTAGTAGAGCTCGGTTGCAGCTTGGAGTTGGGCTCGAGCTCGATGAAGGAGCTCGAGCAGCGAAGCTCGGAGCTTCTTCGGGTGAGGGAAGAGCTCGGCAGCGGAGCCCTTGAGCTCGGCGCTTCGGGAAGAGAGCTTCGACGGTGTGGAGATGAGCTCGGCATTGGAGTTGAGCTCGTGAAGGAGACGGAGGTGGAGCTTGGCCCTGTTGTTTGGCGAAGGAGGGAAGTTCGGCGCTATGGTTTTTGGCTGGAAATTCTGAAGGAGTAGAAATCGGGGGCAGGTTGAAAAGGTTGTGGGTTTGGGCCTCTAATGGGTCTGAACCCAACCCATTAACCTTTTAAAATATATTTTTTCCCTTTTGTTTGTTTGGCAAATTTGTGGCCGTTGATCGTGATCGAACACAAATTTTCAGGCAGAGTTTTTTTTCCCATTTTCATGCTCTGTTGTTCGGTAGCTCGGTTCGTAATTCGGAGGTACTTGGCATGACTTGGACCTCTTGATGAAGATCTGGCACAAATCGTAAGGCGATAGTTTTTGCCAATTTGCATCTCGGTAGCTCGGTAGCTCGGATCGTAATTCCGAGCTACGTGGCACGATCTGGAACCCTTGATGATGATCTGGCATGAATCGCGAGGCGATAGTTTTCGCCAGCTCGGTAGCTCGGTAGCTCGGATCGTAATTCCGAGCTACATGGCACGATCTAGACCTCTTGATGAAGATCTGGCATGAATCGTGAGGCGATAGTTTTCTCCAATTCGCAGCTCGGTGCAACTGTGTTGTGATTCACTTTCCCAATGCTACAGAGGTCCGATTGGGGCATGTGACCCCTTGTTTCAAAGCTAACTCAAAGATTTACAACTTCTCTTTGGAGGCCAGTTGAGGAATCACCCGTATTTAGGGTCGAAATAGGTTCGCAATATCTTCGTTTCTGTTGAGAAGAGCTTCGGTCTCCAGAATCTTCGTAGAGGAGCTCGACTCCTGTGGGCTAAGAAGATGAGCTAGGGAGATCCTCATAAGACCAATGGGAGGATCCGTTCTGGGAGGTAAGTTCTAAGAGCAATCTAGGGCAGAGTTTGAGCTCTAAGCCCATTGAAAAGAAGGCTGCTCGTGAAGCGAGTGGAGTGAAAAGCATCACCAGGCTCTAGAAGAGAGTCATTCGGGAGACGAGTTTGAGGAGCAACTATAGGGGAGAGTTTTGAGCTCCGAACTCGTTTAGAAGAGGACCATTCGAGAGGCGAGTGGGACGAAGAATCATCTCCAGGCTCTAGGAGAGAGCCGTTCGGGAGACGAGTTTGAGGAGCAACTCTAGGGGAGTGTTTTGAGTTCCGAACTTGTTTAGATGAGGACCACTCGGGAGGCGAGTGGGACGAAGAATCATCTCCAGGCTCTAGGAGAGATCCGTTCGGGAGACGAGTTTGAGGAAAAACTCTAGGGGAGAGTTTTGAGCTCCGAACTCGTTTAGAAGAGGACCACTCGGGAGGCGAGTGGGACGAAGAATCATCTCTAGGTTCTAGAGAGAGCCGTTCGGGAGACGAGTTTGGGGAGCAACTTTAAGGGAGAGTTTTGAGCTCCGAACTCGTTTAGAAGAGGACCACTTGGGAGGCGAGTGGGACGTAGAATCATCTCCAGGCTCTAGGAGAGAGCCGTTCGGGAAACAAGTTTGAGGAGAAACTCTAAGGGAGAGTTTTGAGCTCTGAACTCGTTTAGAAGTGGACTACTCGGGAGGCGAGTGGAACGAAGAATCATCTCCAGGCTCTAGGAAAGAGCCATTCGGGAGACGAGTTTGAGGAGCAACTCTAGGAGAGAGTTTTAAGCTCCGAACTCATTTAGAAGAGGACCACCCGGGAGGCGAGTGGGACAAAAAATCATCTCCAAGCTCTAAGAGAGAGCCATTCGGGATACGAGTTTGAGGAGCAACTCTAGGGAGAGTTTGAGCTCCGAACTCATTGAGAAGAATGCCTCTCGGGAGGCGAGCGGAGCGAAGAGCTATCTCCTGGTTCTAGAAGAGAGTCGTTTGGGAGATAAGTGTGAAGAGCAACTCTAGAGGAGAGTTGAGCTCCGAACTTATTGTTTAAGTGAGATTCAACAGTTGTGGGAGCAATTCCGAATGGTGAGTTACTTTGTACTCGCTCGTTCGCAAATAGCAAAAGCAGCATCGAACTAAGTGTTGGACTCCGAACATGCCGTTTGAGGGAGTTAACGAGTTGCAGGAGTAATTCTGAATGGTGAGCTGCTTCGCACTTGCTGGTTGCAAGCGGCTAAAGCGGTATCGAACAAAGTGTTGGACTCCAAACTCGTTTTTTTGAGCTTAGTAAGTTGTGGGAGCAGCCCTATAAGAAAAGCTGGACGCCGAACTCACCATTTAACGAGTCATAGATGTGACTCGGAGAGGTAGAAATGAAGCAACTGCAATAATAGAAAAAAGCTAAGTTTTATTGAGATAAACTAAGTGGCCGCTTTAATGGGGCAAACCATTATTATATGCTTTTGGCTGGGTTACAAGCATTGGCCTTATTGAAAAATGAAATCCTACTTCTACGATAGGGTGAAGGTCTCTTGGGAGGAGTTTAGTTCTCCCCCCATTGGACCTCCATGGATAAGGTGGAGGACGGCCCTAGGTTCGGAATCTTGGAACTCCGCGGACCCCTCTGTTCGCTTGTAGGCTCCTCAGGGTGGAAGATCGGCCCCATCTTTTCGGACGGACTTGGCCAGGTTTCTCCGCGGTATGAGTTCTTCGTTCTCCTCTTTAAGATCCCGACAATCATCCGTGTCGTGGCCGTGGTCCCTGTGAAAGAGGCACCACTTATCCCTATTCCTTTTCTTGCCAGGGGTATTCATTCTAGGGGATCATGGAGTAGCCCTTTCTTATCCACCTCCATAAGAACTGCTGATATACTAGCATTGAGGGTAGGGGGGGGGTTGAACTTCTTAAAATAAGGAGCTGGGCGGCGTTGGCCATTGTCGTCCCTCTGAAATTTCTGGGACCCTTCTTCGCTTGTATTCTTTTGTTTGTTCTCGAAAAATGATTCCTCAAGTGTGGGGGGTTAAGAGCCTCTTCCTCTCAGATGTACTTCTCACTCCTAAGTAGGAGTTCTGAGAAGTCCTGAAGAGGCTTCTTGGCAAGGGATGCCTTGAGATCGGCGTTAGTGACGTTGTACCAGAATGCCACCGAGGCTACTGATTGGTTGAAGGAGGCAATAGACTGGGCTTCGGCGGTGAAGCGCCGAACATAATCTCTTAGGTGTTCACCCTTTCTTTGGCTGAGGGTCACCAAAGAAGTACTTGTTTTCTCAGCTCTGTGGCTGCCCACGAAGTGGGTGAGGAAGAGCTCCTCAAACTGTTCGAATGAGAAGATGGAGGCGGGGGTTAGACGGCAGTACCATTATCGCGCTGGACCTCTTAATGTTACTGGGAAGGCCTTGCAAAGCACCACATCTGAGGCTTGATGAATCATCATGAGAGTTTTAAAACTCTCGATATGATCGGCCCGGTCCGACTCCCCATTGTAGGATTCAAAGCGGGCGACCTAAAGGCTTTGAGGACCGGAGCTTCCATGATGGCCCTAGATAAGGGGGATCTGCTTGGTCTGCTTGGTCTGATTAGTTGAGAGCCTCTTTCTCTCAGATCCTGCTCAGGAGGGTTTTCAGAAGCCAAAGAGTCAACTGAAGGATTGTGGACCGAGACATGGTCATGAAGAGGATGTTGCTTTGAACGACTCTGACGAGAGCACCCCTGGGCAGCTCACCGAGACCCTGGAGGGGCTTGTTGAGGAGGAGGCTGTTGAGGAAGAACATCTTGGACTGGAAGAGGAGGAAGAGAAGTGGCTCTTCGACTGGAGGCCGCTGCCTTCCCCTTCTCTTTTGGATGCATGGCTTGAAACTACTCTCGCTGATGAAGTTAGGTTGGATTGCTTTTTGGTTCCCACAGACGACGCCAATCTGTTGCTGCTAATTTTGGCGTGGGGGCAAACAGATGAATTTGTGGATTCTTTTTGGAAACAATAAAGCAAACCTGTTGACCTTCACCAAAGTTTAACTCGTTTCTAGCCGCTACCGTTGACCTGCAAAAAAGTTCGATACACCGGGATGGATCCCGGTGACGAACCCTCCGATGCTCTTATCAGTAATCAGGAAGATTATGAAATCTTTATGTGGAAAAATATTGATTACCTTGTTACGGTGGGGGAAGAGGGGTATTTATAGTCGCCTTAAGGACCTGTTTCATGATAAGGATTTATCTTTACTTCCCGGTATTTTTGGATAAGATGTAGAGTTTAAATCGTTTCATAGAGATGACCATGAATTTGAATTACTCTTTATCCATCTTGGTTGGTTTGTAACGGGTTGCTACCCATACCTAGTAGGACAAATTCGTTTATAGGTTATTAGGCTTTTAAGAAAGACACAGTTCTCATTTCAGATCGGTTTGTAGTTGAAATTACTGTTTTACCCCTGAGAGTAAGATTCGTGCCCGATTTGAACGGTCCCGATTTAACCCTATTTTTCTCCATATCACCCCTTCATACATATCCTTAATTACCTCAATATACTGAATAGTTACTCTTTTATTATTCAGCACCCACTATACTAAGTCTCTAGGGACTTTATCATATGCTTTTTCTAGATCTCTAAATGCCATATGTAGGTTTTTCTTATTCTTCCTATATTTTTCTATAAGTCTCCTTAGTACATAAATTGCTTCAATTATTTACCTCCCAGGTATAAATCCAAGCTGATTCATAGACACTGTAGTTTCTAGTGTCAGTCTATGTTCGATCACTCTCTCCCAAATTTTTATTGTATGGCTCATTAATTTAATCTCTTGAAAGTTGAAGCAACTTTGTATATCTCCTTTATTTTATATATGGAAACTAAAATACTCTTTCTCCGTTCATCAGGTATCTTCTTAGTAATCAAAATCCCATTTAATAATTTTATTAGCCAACCCACTCCTACATGCCCAAGACACTTCAAATTCAATGGGTTTACCATTCGGTCCTCAAGCTTTTCCTATTTTTAGCCTTCCTAGAGCATTTCGAACCTTCGAGGTCCTAAATCTATAGAAAAACATATGCGCTCGACTCTCCCTCGAGTCATCTATATTTAAGTTGCCCACAACCTTTTAATTTAATAACTTCTCAAAGTAATTTCACCATCTTTCCTTAATTTCCTTATCTTTTACTAATACTCTTAAATCCTCATTTTTAATACACCTAATTGTATCCAGATATTTTGTTTTTCTGTCCCTTTGTTTAGCAAGCTTATAATTGTTATTATCTCCTTCTTTTGTTCCTAATTTGTGTATAAATAATCATAAGCTTTTACGTTTGCATCGCTTACCGCGATGCACGATGCAGTATAAGATACGATATTTTAGAAATATGATATATGATATTTTTCACGATTTGACAACTATGGTTTTTTACTATTGTTTGTTTATCATATTGATTTATCCTAATTTCTCTACTCGTAATAACGTAGAACTCTTGGAAGAAAGAAACTAAAGAATTTGTCTGGGATGGCATCCGGTGACCGGGCCGGGCCCAAACCGTCTAGGTTTTCCCGGGTTGGGGGCGGGCTCGGTCTGGTTGGGTCAATAACTGGTCCGGGCCGGGCCAGGTTGGGAGTTATAAAACTCGACCCGGTTGACCAGCGATCTCTTACGGGTTGAACCCAATTTAAGGCGGGCCGGATCGCGAGTTGGCCCGAGATCTTGTTGGGAATTTTTTTTTTAAAATCCAAAAAAATTAAAAAAGAAATGTACAACAAGTATAAGAGTGAAACAAAATAATATATATATATTATTCATTTCAACTTCTATTAAGTTTTTACAACTTACATACAATTACATTTAATAAAAAACTTTAAAAAACATACAAATTTCTTGAATTACATGCTTATGGGGATAATCTCGAGTTCGAGATAGCCTAGAGTTAGAATGAAGAGAGGGCATTGGACTAATGACGTGCATCTCTACTTAACATAAAACTAGGATGTCATCGACCTAAATTTCATACTATTGTTGTTGATCTTTAGGCGAGCTGGTTCCACTTACTGATGTGTCGAGCGCTTTTCGTTGAGTCCTATCTTCAGCTTTCATCCAATCTTCGGTGCACATAAGTATCTCCAATGAATCTGGTTTTAAGCGATTCCCGTAATTTATTAAAACTCTTGCCACTTGTAGAAAAAGCATTTTCTGAAGCAGTTGTAGATACATGATGGGTTAATAGGTTTCTAGCCATATGTGTGTAACACTTCAATCTTAGAACTAGAACTTTCACTCTCTTGATGATGACACCAGTTTAATTCATTAGGTGCATTAGCCCTAGGTTTTTTCGATTGAATACAAGCAAGTAAATTAGCAGTGACATCTTCTAATGTACTCTTACCCTTACCTCTAGAAGAAGAAGTTAGTATACTAGTTTGGCATGTTGTACTGCTAGATACATAAGTTCCATCATAAAATCATACAAGTTACTCAATGTCGATTCAAAATCAGCTAAATATTCATCACAATCATAAGAAGATTTGTCTCCAAGTAAAGTAAAAATATTTTAATCAAACTTGTATCCGGTAATTTGATACAAAGATCCATAACAGTAGCAATACAATACAACATTGGAGGAGCATTAAAATACTTCAAAAATTTAGTATAAGCGGGTTGAACAGTATGGCTAATGTAAGGTTCCGAAATCATGTTTTAAAAAGTTTGCATCATTGTAATTATTGAAATAAAAATACTACTAGAAGTAGAATCATAAGATTTTGAAATTTTCACAATTAAAGTTTTAGAAGGTTCTAAAAATCTTAACAAAACATCGACTAAATACCATGATTCCGGAGTCATTTGAAAATTTTTCATGTTTTTTTGCAATACAAAAATCATTTATAACCGCTTTGTATTGAGTAACAACATTTAATAATTCAAAAGTAGAGTTCCATCGATATTTAACATCTTTAGAAAATTTTCTAAAATATACTCCACTAAGATCTTACCATTCTTTAAATTGTTAAATCATAGTTCCACTTAAAACAATGAAATGTACACAATTTCTAATGTTATGCACAAATGGATTGGCTACTTTCAAAGCATCTTGTACACATAAATTTAAAATATGACATGAATATCTAACATGAAAAAATTCAAGACATGGAGGAGCTAATTGTTCTTTCAATGCATTAATTGAACTATTGTTGTTGGAGGCATTATCAAAACTAATAGTAAAATTTTTATTGCGAATCTGAAATAAGTCAAAAACTTTTAAAATACGAGTTGCGATAATCATACCACTATGAGGACACGGCAAAGTGGCAAGTGATATGATTCTCTTTTGAATAATCCAATCACTATCGGCTCACTGACAAGTTATGCTCATCATTGAAATATCATTCCAACATTTCCAATAATCGGAAATTAACGATACTCCACAAGTTAAAGAATACAAAATTGCATTTAAAGCTTCTCTCATTTCGTTGTAAAGTTTAAAACAATCGGTCTTGAGTGTATTTCTAGGAATTCTTTTAAAATGTGGATTTAGCACATTTTGGTTAAATGTCTTTACGTTCCTACTCTTGGAATAGGAAAATATAACTCATCCTTAATAACTAATTTGGCCATTTTCCGACGAACAATTTCGAGATTATAGCGATGGCTATCTATTTGCCCGATCCTAGGGTTTTTTTTGTTTTTTTGTTTTTTTTATTATTTGTGTGTGTGTTTGTTGGTCTTGTACTAGTGCGGGGTGTATAGAGGTAATGTGTCATCCAATTGTACCCGTTCCCTCATCCATCTTCCATTTACATCTTTTCTTATACATTTTACAAATCTTATGTTCTATATTAGGATTCAATTTGTCCGGGATAAAGTCATAAAATTTGTTTCAATCACTAGTTCCTCCTCTAGTTTTTCTACTAGAAATGGGTTGTATGGATTCGTTTTTTTGTGTTTGTGTGTCACTAGTATGCATTTCTTGTTGTGTGTCCAGATCAAAATTTTGTGGAGGCATACCTTCATAAGTTATGTCTATATTAGGGTTAAATTCTGTCTCTAATTGTGGGATTAGATGAACTAGTAAAATCTTTTCCAATATGGCTACGACCGCTACCTCGTGATCTAGACATGATAAATGGTTTGTAGTAGGAGTGTATGTAAAAAACTGATTTCTAGTGTTTTATTAGTGTATGTGAAAAAAAATGTAGGAGGTATAGGTTAGAAAAAAAATCTAAAAAATAATATGAAGGTTGAGAGAGAGAGAGGGTTGCAAAAAACCAACAAACAAATATGATTAAAAAAGTTAAAGATACAAAAATAATAAAGAGTTGAGAGGGTTGAAAAATTTTGATACCGTACTTCACAAATAATCATATATAGAGTTGAAGAAAAATAATAGTAGAGAGGTTCTAAAAGTAGACGTAGTCGAGGGAGTTTGTAGTAGACATAGTCGTAGATAGAGAGAATGGGCTTCTTTGTTGAGAGAGTTTGTAGTAGACATAGTTGAGTTGACACAGATTCGACGTGAACGAATTTGTTCACTTCTTTGTTGAAGTTGGTTGAAAGTAGTAGTAGTAGTTGTTGTTGTAACACACCGCAAAATTTAGTTATGACAATTTTTCTCCACGTGTGTTACACACATTTATTTTATACCATTACGTATAATATTCGTAACATTATTAATATAAATGCCCTACGTATTTTGTATTTTGATTGTTTATGAATATTTTTCTTTCTCTCAAATTTATTTTGTATTTGAATATTTGTTGATACGTACGATGCACGTGTTTGCAGTGCATGTGTTAGCTGTATTAATATTAATTTAAACTAATTTTATTAAATTTATATTAATTTGAGTGACATATGCTACTTTTAATTAAATAAAATTCTAAATTTTGGTGTCCATTATATGTGCACACAGCAAGCACATGCACGTGTTTTTTCCACAACCCACACTCTAAATTGCCTGGCCAATCTGCATTGGAGGGAAATAAACTTTTAAATGAGTTATGGATTAGTGTAGTAGTTAAGAATAATGGGTAACTAATTAAATTAGTTGGTAGTTTATTAAAACCTCTCATTCACATTTTCTTTATAATGCCCCCCTCCACTTCCGTTCAAACACTGGTGGCTTCATCATCTCGAATGACTCCATGAGTTTGATCACCTCAGGAACTGGATTCGCAGGCATCCTCCCCTGGTTTTGATTCATGGTAACGGCATTGAGGGTCTGATAAACTCTAGCCAACTCCGTTTCCAAGTCAAGTCCACAGCTGGGACCTTCTCCATTCCTTGATCTTTTTCCAGACATATTCTGATTCAAAAGATCCATTAAATTTGAAGTAGAAAATATGAATTTAAACCAACTTCTTTCATTTCATTGAATTCAAACTTTGTACATTCAAATTTAAAAACATCGTCTGATATTAAGCAAAAGCATAGAGAAGATACAACATTCTAATCCCTACGGTTCCTCTTGGCTTGCCTAAGCTCTTCCGGTAGTCCTGCCACTTCTTCCTTCAGTACATCGTACATGTTCTTCCTCATCTCGAGTTCCCAAACATGATGACTGAGGATAGCAATATTCTCCTTGCACTTTACATAATGCACCTGCAACAGCTCTGCTCTCTCCCTTTGAGTCTCCACCTGACTCTAAAGGGTCTTGATGAGATCTCCCCGATATGGCTCTTCTTCGTCGGATGAAATGTTCGATGAGTCCAGAGGTGGAGTGATCTCTCGGGACTCGGGCCATTCTCCTTCATACTCCTTGATGCGGTTTATTTCTGGGAGGCGTGTGGATGCACCAGGTGTGAGTTCGGACTCAATTTGTATTTGAAGGAGAAAGCTGCTCGTCTGACGACCCTTGGCTGACCGGGCGGAACCTGTGGCGACCTCGGGGTGATTCGGAGATCTGGGCTCGGATCAGAGGATTCGGATCCGAGGTCTTGTGTACCTGCAGACGGTCCTGAAACACCGGGGTTTGTCCTGGTGGCGGACCCTCCGACGATCTAGTCAGTCTCTGTGAGAGAGTAGTAATAACTAGGTGAATTTGAGTGGAAAAAGATTGATTACCTGAAAAGGTGGGTGAGGGTCTAGTATTTATAGAGAATTCCAACCGGGTTTGGATCCGCTTGGGGGCCGGGTCTGGACCCGAAAGCCCATGGGCCTGACGTGGCAGAGGGCCCAGGGGGTTTAGGGCAGACGTGGCCATACCAGGAGCGATATAGGGCTGACGTGGCAAAACCCTGGGTGGTCTTTGGAGCTGACATGGCTGATCGTGGGTCTTCTGTGCTTCTGGGGGAATCGGAGGGCCTAGGCTGTGCCAGGTCCTCCCCCTGCTTCGCCAGAGAGGGGGGACGGCCCGTGGGGCTGTCACGGATCGGATGTCGAGGACCACTGAGACTCCGTCGGAGACGAGGAGGCCGGTCCTGTGGGGGTGAACTTGGGGGTCGGCGCCGATCCTGCAATGGTTCGAAGCCGAACTAGATTGCTGTTTTTACCTTTCTTGAGTGAGAGTTGTATTGGGCCCTGGTTGGGCCCCAGGCCATTTTTATCCTACTACACAAGCCCTCCACTCCTGCGTGGGTGCGGGAGCTAGCCAGGGAGGAGTGTTCATAGTCGTGGAAATGGGATGGCGAATCGTTGAATCTTCCGGAGAAGAGTACCCTGGTGTTCGACCCAACCTCGAGATGAGGAGGGATTATGTGTCGACAAGGGTGATGGCGAGCCGTTGCTTCTTCCTGAGAAGAGTACCCTGGTGCCAGACCGAACCTCGAGATGAGGAGAGATTATGGGTCGATAAGGGTGATGGCGAGCCGGTGGATCTTCCGAAGAAGAGTACCCAGGTGCCAGACCGGACCTCGAGCTGGCGAGGGATTATGAGTCGGTAAGGGTGATGGCGAGCCGTTGTTTCTTCCTGAGAAGAGTACCCTGGTGCCGGACCGAACCTCGAGATGAGGAGGGATTACGGGTCGGTAAGGGTGATGGCGGGCCGGTGGATCTTCCGAAGAAGAGTACCCAGGTGCCAGATCGGACCTCGAGCTGGCGAGGGATTATGGGTCGGTAAGGGTGATGGCGAGCCGTTGTTTCTTCCTGAGAAGAGTACCCTGGTGCCAGACCGAACCTCGAGATGAGGAGTGATTATGGGTCGGTAAGGGTGATGGCGAGCCGGTGGATCTTCCAAAGAAGAGTGCCCAGGTGCCAGACCGGACCTCGAGCTAGCGAGGGATTATGGGTCGGTAAGGGTGATGGCGAGCCGTTGTTTCTTCCTGAGAAGAGTACCCTGGTGCCAGACCGAACCTCGAGATGAGGAGGGATTATGGGTCGGTAAGGGTGATGGCGAGCCGGTGGATCTTCCTGAGAAGAGTACCCTGGTGCCAGACCGAACCTCGAGATGAGGAGGGATTATGGGTCGGTAAGGGTGATGGTGAGCCGGTGTTTCAGAGGGATTTAAGCGGGGTGGTCTGCTGTTTTTGCGGCGCTTAGAAGGTGCTCTGGGATCTGTGCAGGTGTTCCAATTTCCTAGGGGCATTAAATGGTGCTGCCTAATAAAAGCATGGCGCATGGGCTTCCGTCGTTTGGCTTTCCTTACGTCATAGTGGCAGGACAACGGTGGAGGTTATAAATACCAAATTCCCCTCTGAGGATTCGATCACAACAAGGGTGGTCCATTGGCCGCCAGAGGTGTCTGCTTCGGCGGACGTCTCTTCCTTAAAAATTTTATTCCCCGATCCGGATTGGTGGCGACTCGGCCGTCCGGATCCCTTTTCGGTTCATACGGCCTTTACACGGTTGTCTGGCCCGAGAGAGATCCGGTCGGGGAGTGGTGCTCACCGCATTCTGGGCCTGAGGCTGAAGAGCCTCGGATATGGGAGTCGGTTTGCTTTCCGAGAGGGTTCCAGACGACGGTGGCTTTTCTACCACCCTTGAACAGTTTTGGGGTTTCGGCTGCCGAAGCTGTAAGCCCCTAGCTGTTCGTGGGTGAGAGGGGAGCCGACCGAGTCCTGAAGCCCGGGGCGCAGGCGATGGTGGCTATTCTCCCACCCGGGAACAATTCGGGGTTTCGGCCGCCGAGGTCGTAAGCCCCGAGTTGTTCGCGGGTGAGAGGTGAGCCAACCGAACCCTGGAGCCTTAAATCTTAAGTAAAACATTGCCCCCCCCCCCCCCCCCCCCGAGCCCTCCATCCGAACCGACCCCTGCGCGGGGTTGCCAGCCTGGCGCTGGGTGATGTCAGCAGCGCACGTTTCGAGGTTGTGGCGTGATTCTCCTGGTGGCAGTTGCACGTCAATCGGTGAATAGTAACTGCGGAAATCGAGGAGTCATTTCTATCCCCTATAAATGTTCTCCCCTCTCCTCTCATCGCCCACTTTTTTCTTGCTCCTTACTTTTCACAAAATCCCCCAACTCTTCAGTGTTCGTCTCTTCAGTTTCCTGCAGTAGGCCCGTTCTTCCGAAGTGATCTCAGGTTAACTGGTAAGTCTGTTTTAGCTTAGACACAGATGGATAGGGCTCAGTCTGGCTCGTCGGCGTCGACGTCTGGGGGGGGGGAGTGAAGCCTGTCTTCAAATCGACCTCGTGGGAGGAGACGGTAAGCGAGGAGGAGGTGGTTCATGACGTGAAGCCGTTGCAATCTCGGAGGCATTTCGTGGTGGATAGTAGCGACTTCGAGGAGGAGGGTGGTAGTTCAGAAGAAGTCCGGACTCCAGGGTTGGCTTCCGGAGAGGGGGGTGGTCCTGAAGGGAATGCCGCCGAAGGGCCTCGGAATCCGACCGGTCTGGCTCGGTTGTCTACACCCTCGCCGGAGCGAGCCAAGAAGAAGAAGAGAGCTCCGAAGAAGAAGAAGGGTTCGGGGATCGGCGGCTCGAGTCAGGTACCCATTTACGGTGATCTGACAATAGGATCGTCTGTACAACCCAAGCCCTTCCGTTGCTATCCCGACGATCTCTCCGATAAGGAGCTCTCTGGGGTCCAGCCGTCGTCGTCGAGCCGAAAGAGGGTGAAGGTGGACGCACACCCGACAATTCTGGAGGTAGGTGACTTAGGGGCTCTGCAGTTGGCATACTACATTGGGTCCAACTATGAGCTTCTGCTGCCGAACTCTACTCTTCGACCGACCGACCCCCTGCCGGATAGGTATTGCATCTTCCCTGTGGACGCCTTTATCTCCGGACTGAGGCTGCCGATCCACCCTTTCGTTCGGGAGGTGCTGAATTGGGCATCTTTGGCGCCGATGCAGTTTGGGCCGAACTCCTGGAAGCAGATCGTCTGCTTCGTGCTGATGTGCGAAGAGCAGAAGGTCCCCCTGCGGCTGAATGTGTTCCGAGCGATGTTGATGATCGGCTCATCGTCAGAGGGAGTATACTATATTTCGCCTCGTGGTAAGGGGAAGGTAGTCCACGGTCACCCGGATTCTATCAAGTTTTTGAAGAAGAAATATTTGGTGATTCGGAGTGAGGATCCTTGGGATATTCCCACCCGGTGGAACTATTCTAAGCCGAGCTATGAAACGCCGAGGCTGGGGGACCTGACGGCTGAGGAGTGGAGGTTTGTTGAGCGCCTCCGTCTGTCGTACAACATCAATTGGGCGAAGGTGACGGAGGCCCACCTGGCGAGTGTTGGACTGAGCCCGGCCGTACTTTCTAGTATGTGGTTGTTTCTTTTCTCTCGATCTTCTTGTTCTTTCTTGCTCATTGTTCTCAATGGATTTTTTTTACAGATATGGATGAAGAATCAATTAGGGCGCTGAGGCTCGCTATGAAGAAGAAGAAGGTCGAGAAGAAGGGGGACGCGGTGAAGACGACCGAATTGTCCCAGGTGGTCTCCGAGGCCCCAATTCAGCCGAGGGCCAAAAGGACTCGCTCGGAGACAGGCGGGGATGCGGTGGTTCAGGGAGGCTCGGGTCAGGGCAGGGCTACTTACCTCGATAAGGGGAAGGGTCCCCTGGTGGATACCGGGATAGAGGAGAGACTTCGGCGACCGTGGGTGCCGAATTGGTCGATCCGAGAGGGTGATTGCCTGGTTCGAGGGCGCCAGGCCGTGGAGGTTGCAGATAAGCTGGCGACCCCCCGGGACCGTTCGGATATGAAGGCCCAGACCCTGGACGAGGCGTACGTGCGTCTTGCGCAGGCCAATGTGCTGGTAAGTCGATCGAACCCACTTGCTTTCAGATCATGTCGCTTAAGACAGGTTTCTTAGTATTGCCGGGATATTGCAGGCGACCGTGCAGGGGGCCCACGTGAGAGGCCTTTATGAGGCGGCTTTGCAGCGAGAGCGAGACCGGGCTGACAAGGCCGAGCAGGAGGTGAAGGAGTTGAAGGTAGAGCTCGAAGGCTCTCATGGGAGGGAGACGGAAATGACGGCGGCCTTCGACAAGGAGAAGGAGGAATGGGCAAAGACGATGGCGGCTCAGGAGAAAAGGTTGGCGAAGGAGAAGGATGAGTTGACGGAGTCGTGTCAGCTCCTGGTGATCAAGGCCCAGGACAACTGTTATGCAAAGGCCCTCAGTCATGTGAGGCACTTCTATCCTACTATCGACCTGTCCAACTTCGAGTTGGATATGGAGATTGAGGGGACACCGAAGACCCCTGGCGAACAAGGGCCCGATGGTGACCAGGCCGCCGAACCCCCCCGTGAACCCGACCGACACTGAGGTGGGAAAACTAGCTGTATAATTTTTGTCCTTCTTTTTCCTTCTCTCGATTGTATTTGCCTTCCGTGGACTGGCCACCGCATTTTTTGTATGGAGAAACTAAATTTATAAAAAGAGGGTTTTTGGCTGGCCAAGTGTTTTGACCTTGAATACTTCCGAACCTCCTTGCTTATATGTTTTGAGTGGGCTGGTTCTCTTGTAGGTTATGGCTCCCCCTCCTGAGGCGGACCCCCGTCGTTCCGACGTGGCGTGGCTTCGGAGCAAGGTTGAGGCCCTGGAGGCCACTTTGGTTCGGTACCGAAAGGGGGCGCGTGATACTGATGCGGCTTTCAACTACTACAGGAATAAGTCTGAGGCCCTTAGTGAGGAGGCAAGCCGGCTGAGGAGGGCGATTGCGGATCGGGAGCTCGGGGGTACCGGTCTCGGATATACTATGTCTAGTTCCTCGGTGCAGAGGCCCTCCTCTGAAAAGCTACTTCGTGATGTGATAGTGGAGAAGGAGATGGAGATACACCGTTATAGGACGATGTTGGGCGTCTCGCTATCTTCCTCGGGGGGTCGGCGAGCGGAGGGGGTTCCCTCTGTGATGCTTCTGATGGAGCGTATGCGATCCGTAGACGCCCAGAGCTCCGTGGCCGGTGTGTCGACTGTGGCAGAACCGAAGGACCGTCATGACGAAGAGAGAGCTCCAAGTCGTTCGGTCGGAGTGATCCCACCCCTCGCTGGATCCGAGGAGCCCTAAGGCGGTGATTTCCTTTAGTTTGAGATGAGTGGAGTGGTCTTGTAACGGTCTTTGTTTGTTTTCCCCGAATAAAATAAAAGAATATAAAATAAAGAAATCTTTTCCTTCTTTGCTCTGGTCAGCGGTGTGGTGAAGGGCGGTGGAGGCGAGGTTTGGCTCCGCAGATTCGTGAGGGATCGACGTGGGGCAATAGGAAGACTCCCTGGTCCGAAGCTGGGTCGACCCTACCGGGGTTCTTGGGGACGATACCGGAGCTTGAACCTGGGTGCCGATCCCCTTGTTCGGTACCCGGTCGGAGTTTGCCGAGGAATTTGGATTTTGGCAAAAAGAGACTTCTTATATACCAGATAGGGAGGGCCGTTGAAGTGGCCCTTTACATACGATAGCTTACATCAGCTTTACTTTACTTTAGTCGGGCTAGGACCTAGGCTCGCTCTTCCAGGAATTTCATTAGGTGCTCGGCGTTCCAGGGTCGGCTGATGGGTCGGTCGTCCATATCCGCCAGTCGGTATGTACCCGGGCAGGACAGCCTCGACTACACGGTATGGGCCTTCCCAGTTGGGAGCCAATTTCCTTTTCTTGGTGGGATCAGAGACAGATAGCTTACGTAATACCAGGTCCCCTGCCCTGATGTTTGTGGGGCGGACCTTCTTGTTGTAAAACTTCTCGATCTGTTGCTGGTAGATGCTACTTCGGATTGAAGACTTCTCTTGTACCTCGGCGATGAGGTCCAGGTTGGCCCTTAGGCCGGACGCATTGTCAGCTTCATCGAAGGCTATGATCCGGGGAGAAGGTAATCCGACCTCGACGGGGATGACTGCCTCAGTCCCATAGGTCAGACTGAATGGTGTTTCCCCGTGGGGATCCTCTGGGTGGTTCGATGCGCCCATAGTACGCTGGGCAGTTCCTCGACCCACAGCCCTTTGGGGGAACTGTCGAGGTGCTTTTTGAGGCCGTCGAGGATTTGCCTGTTTGCGTTCTCCTCTTGGCCGTTGGACTGAGGGTGGCAAATGGCGGAGAAACGTTGCTGGATGCCGATGTCTGCGCAGAAGGTTTGGAAGTTTTGACCTTGGAACTGGGTTCCGTTGTCTGTGACGAGGACTCGAGGGATTCCGAACCGGCAAATGATGTTCTTCCAAAAGAACTGTTGTACTTGGCGCTCGGTGATGCTGGACAGTGGTTCGGCTTCGATCCACTTGGTGAAGTAGTCGATGGCGACGATCAGGAATTTCTTTTGTCCCACCGCTGGGGGGAAGGGCCCCACAAGGTCCATACCCCACATGGCGAAGGGCGTAGGGCTTGCCAGTGACCGGAGATTGGCTTGAGGAAGCCTTTTGATAGGGGAGAATCTTTGGCAGGGGCTGCACCTCTTGACCAAGTCTAGCGAGTCTTGGAGCATGGTTGGCCAATAGTACCCCTGATTCAGGGCCTTCCGAGCAAGCGTCCTGCTCCCCATGTGGCATCCGCCGATCCCCTCGTGCAGGTCTCTGAGGGCGTAGCTGGCCTCGTCGCTGGTGAGGCAGCGGAGGTACGGTTTGCCGTCGGCCAAGGTGTACGAGCATTTGAAGAGGATGTCATCGATCATGACAAACCTTTCAGCTCGGACTCTGACTCATCTGGCCTCGGCTCTATCTTCAGGAAGCTCGGCACTGATTAAGAATCTTCTGATGGGGGTGGTCCAGTCGTCCGGGCGGGTCCCATCTTGCACACACATCGCTTCCGGCTCCAGGTCACTGATACTTGGTCTCAGGAGGACTTCTATGAGCACCGTCTGATCGAGGCCCTCGAAGAAGGAAGAGGCAAGTTTGGATAACGCGTCTGCTTGAGCGTTCTGTTCCCTGGGGACTCTGATAACCGCGGCGCAGCTGAAGGACGCCAGGAGTCGCTTGACTGCCGCCAAATACCTCATCATGCGTTCATCGCGGGCTTCGTATTCTCCGGTGATCTGATTGACCACGAGTTGAGAATCACTAAAGGCCCGGATTTGCTTGGCCCCGGCTCGGCTGGCGAGGGTCAATCCGGCGATCATGGCCTCGTATTCTGCCTCGTTGTTGGAGGCCGGAAAGTTGAGGCGGAGGGAGTATTGAAGTAGGAATTGGTCGGGGCCACGAAGGATGATGCCCGCCCCACTTCCTGTTTCGCATGACGAACCGTCGACGAAGACCTCCCAGGTCGGATCCGATCCTTCGAGGTTAGGCTACTCGGAGACGGTGCACTTCATTATGAATTCGGCGAGGGCCTGTCCTTTAATGGCCGCCCTTGGCTGATAGCTGATGTCGAACTGGCTCAGCTCGATTGACCACTTGACTAAGCGGCCGGAGTTTTTGGGTTTGTGAAGGACAGTCTTTAGTGGTTGGTCGGTCAGCACTTGGACGGAGTGGGCTTGGAAGTAAGGGCGAAGCTTTCGGGTTGCCATGACCAGCGCATAGGCCACCTTCTCTATCTTTGTGTATCTCGTCTCTGCTGGGAGGAGAACCTTGCTCACATAATACAGTGGCTTTTGAACCCCTTCCTCCTCTCGGACGAGGACGGCACTGAGAGCGTTGTCCGAGGCGGACAGGTAGAGCCAAAGCGGCTCGCCCGGCTCAGGCTTGCTGAGGAGGGGCGGGTTGGCAAGGTATTGTTTTAGCTGTTCGAAGGCTTCTTGTTGAGGGGTACCCCACTCGAAGCTCCCTTTTCCGTGCAAGGCCTTGAAAAAGGGGAGAGACTTCTCTCCTGATTTGGAGAGAAAACGGCCGATTGCCGCTAATCGACCTGTGAGCCTTTGAACCTCCTTGACATTCCGGGGCGGGGACATGTCAATAATGGCTTGGATTTTCTCGGGGTTTGCTTCAATGCCGCGTTGGCTGACGATGAACCCCAAGAACTTCCCCGTGGAGACGCCGAAGGCGCACTTAGCCGGGTTGAGTCTCATGTTGTGGCGTCGGAGGACACCGAAGGCTTCCTCGAGGTCGGCGACGTGGTCCGGCCCAGCCCGGCTTTTGACAAGCATGTCGTCGACGTACACTTCCACATTGCGGCCGATCAGGTCTTTGAAGACTCTGTTGACGAGTCGCTGGTACGTGGCTCCAGCATTTTTCAGCCCGAAGGGCATAACGCGGTAACAATAAAGATCCTGGTCGGTGACGAACGAGGTCTTGGAGATGTCTGGTGGAAACATCCGGATCTGATTGTACCCCGAGAATGCGTCCATGAAGGACAGTAGCTCATGCCCCGAGGTTGCGTCGATCAGAGCGTCGATGCGGGGGAGGGGGAAAGGATCTTTCGGACACGCTTTGTTAAGGTCCGTGAAGTCGATGCAGATCTGCCAACCCCCTGTTGCCTTCTTCACCATGACGACATTAGCCAGCCACTCGGGGTAGCTGACTTCCTGGATGAATCGAGCGGACAAGAGTTTGTCCACTTCTGTCTTTACAATTTGTTGCCTCTCCGGAGCGACTTTGCGCCTCTTTTGGACGATCGGCTTAGAGTCAGGGATGACGCTTAGTCGATGCATAATCAAGTCTTCGGAGATCCCGGGCATGTCGGAGGGTTTCCAAGCGAAGAGATCGACGTTGCGACGGATGCAGGCGATGCTGCCTGACTTCAAGTCCTCGGAGAGTGAGCGGCTCACCCGAACCATTTCGACTCATCCTTGGCATCGAACAGGACCTCTTCTAATTCGTCCACCGGCTCGGGAGCTGGGCCGTCTCTCTTGGGTTCGAGTTCAACGGCGTCGAGGGGGAATACACCCCCTCCGACGGTGGTTATGTAGCACGATCGTGCTGCTTCTTGGCTACCTCGGACGATGCCGACCCCTTGGGGGGTGGGAAATTTAAGCTTCAGGTGGTAGGCCGAAGGTATCGCTTAGAAGGAGTTTAGTCCGGGTCGGCCAAGAATGGCGTTGTAAGCCGCCCTGACGTCGATGATCATGAAATCTATGGATTCGGTCCTTTTGACAGGAGCCGATCCTGCGGTGACGTCGAGGGTAATAATCCCCTCTATTACGATTGGGACGCCGGAGAATTCAAGCAACGTGTATCCGGCTGGTTTGAGCTTCCCTTTGGATAATTTGAGACTTTCGAAGGCTTTGAGAAAAAGAATATTTACCGAGCTGCCGTTGTCGATGAGGATTCGGCGAACCTCACAATTAGCTATGCGGAGGCTAACGACGAGGGCATCGCAGTGGGGTAGGTGAACTTCTTCGAGGTCCTCTCCTGAGAAGGAGATCGGCAGCGGTTGTTGCTTGGGGGAGGGGCTGTTTTGGATAGCATTCGCCTCTCGGATAAAGGCTCTTCGGGAAGTATCGGATTCTCCTCCCATGGGCCCCCCGTGGATATAGTGCAGGGTGAATGGCGTACCCATGGCTCCCTCGGACTCGAGATCCCGACCCTGAATGCGGTTCGGAGTAGGGTTCGGAGGTGAGAGTCTCCGGTTCCTAGTACCTCGCCGATCCTGTGGGTCTTCCTCCCTGGAGGTCCGTCGGAGAGCTTTAAGAATTTCTTCTTGAAAGTCCTGGGATTCCTTGTGAGTGACGGGGTCTCCCCCGACCTTGTTCGGTCGGTCTGAAGGTTGCCTTCCGACGCGGCTGAGCGCTGGTCTCCGTCCCTCGGGCGGCGGTCTTGGACGGTTCGGGGTTGGGTTGGAAGCGGCCTTTCCCCTGCCCTTGGAGGTCATGAGAGTTCGGCTGTCGAGGTCGCTCGATGGTCGGGCTCGGGTCGGCTTTTGAAGCAGTGTTCCCACAGACGGCGCCAACCTGATGCGGTTTATTTCTGGGAGGCGTGTGGATGCACCAGGTGTGAGTTCGGACTCAATTTGTATTTGAAGGAGAAAGCTGCTCGTCTGACGACCCTCGGCTGACCGGGCGGAACCTGTGGCGACCTCGAGGTGATTCGGAGATCTGGGCTCGGATCAGAGGATTCGGATCCGAGGTCTTGTGTACCTGCAGACGGTCCTGAAACACCGGGGTTTGTCCCGGTGGCGGACCCTCCGACGATCTAGTCAGTCTCTGTGAGAGAGTAGCAATAACTAGGTGAATTTGAGTGGAAAAAGATTGATTACCTGAAAAGGTGGGTGAGGGTCTAGTATTTATAGAGAATTCCAACCGGGTTTGGATCCGCTTGGGGGCCGGGTCTGGACCCGAAAGCCCATGGGCCTGACGTGGCAGAGGGCCCAGGGGGTTTAGGGCAGACGTGGCCATACCAGGAGCGGTATAGGGCTGACGTGGCAAAACCCTGGGTGGTCTTTGGAGCTGACATGGCTGATCGTGGGTCTTCTGTGCTTCTGGGGGAATCGGAGGGCCTAGGCTGTGCCAGGTCCTCCCCCTGCTTCGCCAGAGAGGGGGGACGGCCCGTGGGGCTGTCACGGATCGGATGTCGATCACCACTGAGACTCCGTCGGAGATGAGGAGGCCGGTCCTGTGGGGGTGAACTTGGGGGTCGGCGCCGATCCTGCAATGGTTCGAAGCCGAACTAGATTGCTGTTTTTACCTTTCTTGAGTGAGAGTTGTATTGGGCCCTGGTTGGGCCCCAGGCCATTTTTACCCTACTACACTCCTCTTGATCTTCTTCATCAGAATCTTCTTGTCCGGAGCAGTAGTTCTCTTCGATTATGTGCCAATGATCATCGCCTGCTGGGTCATGGTGGTTCGCCATCTTCAGTGAGGGGAGAAGAAGAAGCATCAATCATAGAGCAACACAAATGTAAGTGA
The DNA here is from genome assembly GCA_017893485.1 of Hemerocallis citrina. Lineage (NCBI taxonomy): Eukaryota > Viridiplantae > Streptophyta > Magnoliopsida > Asparagales > Asphodelaceae > Hemerocallis > Hemerocallis citrina. The sequence continues at coordinate 133,376,995 of CM030360.1, read as the reverse complement.
CTTACATTTAAATCTCTACACCCAACTCACACTCTAATTAATGTCCACTCTAGGGTGTCATTCCTTATAAATTTGTACTACTTGGAAGCGTGGCTCTGATACCACTCTGTAACACCCCAAATTCCAAATAAGACTGAATTCGGAGTTCCACAGGATCTTTACACTTCTCTTCGTACAATTTTACAAGGAATTAAAAACTTTTATTAAAACAGAGTTTACATCAATGCAGCGGAAATATAAATTACAACATTATACATGAATTGAATAATAACTTGAACATTTCTTTAAGCATCATCAATCTTTAGTCTTGTCATTTACTTAGAAACTGTGGGTACGTCAGTTGCTTACAACTGTCCCTAGGATATAATACATCAATTTCTCTTACTAAGAAAGCATACACTTGTCACAAAACAAACTAAGGGGAACTACCCTATTGATGTCGTGTGTGAATGTGCACTTAGTCCTTAATGCAGTTATTAATATTTACATGAAACTAATGTGCACTTGTTCGGTATCTATGCGCATCCCATACTATATAGGTTCGAGGGCAAGCCCTTAATCGTATTCATCTTGTAGGGTTCAATCCTTCGCTACGACTTAAACTACTACAGTAACTACGATAAGTATGCTAGATGTTCTATGAATTACGAGCCCATGTCCAGATAGCCTAGAGGAGAATCCCACGTAATGACATGACGCATCATGTAGACAACATATGGACAATTCAGCCTCCATCATAAGACAATGGCACCACCCGTAGTCACCAAACACCCCACAAGCGTCGCCACCGGGACGATAATTCCGGAGACGTGTTCACGTCATGACATGACGCATCATGTAGACAGCCTGTGAAACACTCGCACACTACCAATCTGATGGCCCTCGTACTTGTGTTTTTCTCTCACTTTCATCACATCTTCATGTTGTATTCCTTAAGTAATTCAGTCAGGAATAAAAGTCAACACTCTAGAATTCAGCGTTACCTCCACATCGGTCTTAAAAATATCAATCATTATCCATGACCCAAACTTAGTCACAATCACATTTCTCTTTTCAAAACTTTCATTCCTGCCGATGTAAGGACTTAGGTAAAATTCTAGTTTAAATTCTCTTTTCATGTTCATTATACTTGTTCACAAATTTCACAATTCATCATGTTTCTTTTCAATCAATTTTCCATGCACAACTTGCATATTCTTAAACAATCTCACATTAAAATCTACTCAATAATTTATAAGTCAAAATTTCATTTTGAGCTCTTCACAATTTTCTATGTTCAACAAAAATAATCTCATCTTTAATTACAAAAGAATTATATTTTAAAGAAATTTTATTAATCACTTTTCCCAAAAAATTCTTCTAAACCTCATTATAATAAGTCAAAATGTTATAGAAAATTTTGCATAAAGTCTAGATATTTTTCTGATATTTCTAATAATTTATGTCTAATTTTAAAACACTTAAAATCTCAAAAATATAATATTTTATCCAAAAAAATCAAAAAAATAAAAAGTTTGGCCGAAGCCAGGATTCGAACCGAGCACAATAGGCCCGCCCGAGCTACAGTAATGCTCTTAAGGCGCCACCGAAGACCAAAAAACCCACAATGACTTGCTGTTTAAAGTGTGACTCAAATTACACTTAAATTTCAGTACTCGGGTTTGAATAAAAATCAGATTTTGGAAAAGCAGTGTTTCTGCCGAGACTCGAACCCAAGACTTCTGGTTCCGCTCGCTACAGTAACACTCTTAAAATGCACCTGATGACCAATAGGTCCAATGACTCACCCATAAAGAAGTTTGGTTAAAAATTTTTTGTTTGTGACTGCACTGTTTCTAGATTATTTTATAAAACTCGATTTTTCCTTATTCGAATGGTTCTTATAAAAAGTAGATTTTTCCTTAGTATAATTTCTATGGAAAACAGTAGCTTGCATTTTCATAATTTTCATGGAACTCGTTTTTTTAACATAAAAACTCTTTCTCCCTTAGTTAGTTTAATACATAGACCAAAATAAACTCATTTCGACATAAGATCATTTATTTTTATAAGAATCTTTTTATCACAATTTTCCTCATTCTCATTGAATTCAAATACAAATTTTCTTTCTTTCATTCCTTACTAAAGATTTAATTCATCAATTTAGTCCTATTTCTACATATTTTAAGAGACAAATAGGGCTAAATAAATCAAGTCATCACAACACTACTTGTATAAGGCACATAAACTTACTTTTATCACAATTTCATCTATTTAACATTTCATGCCAATTAATTTAAATTCCATAACTTATCCATAATCACAATTTCCACATATTGTATCTTTTATTTCAAGCATGGACAAGGTTTCACAACAAATCATAATTCACCCATTTTAGCATGCGAATAAACTACCAAATCATCATACACATACTCAATTTCACATTCTATTTATTCTACTGCTTTTTCATGTAGATTACTTTGGTGTTCTTTTCCTCTTAATCTCCTTAAACAAAACATGGCAATATTTTCTATTCATTTTTAATATGATCACAATGTCAATTCCTAGCATGATACCTAACTAGAAGCTTGAGAAATCATCCACCTATATGAAGAAACACAAAATGAAAAGAACTCTTAGAAATTTCCTTGAACAACGTGCGATCCTTCTCCTCCTAGATTGTGCCACCAAGTTGCTTTCTCCTCCTTGTGCTTGATGGAACCCGAATGCCCTCTTGCTCCTTGGTGAAATGGCCGGCCTCCACTTGAAAGGGACACACACACTAAAACACAACTCAATCTTTTTTTTTTTAAACTCACAATCTCTCAATCATTTCTCACTTTTTGTTTGTTTGTTTGTTTCTCTTTTTATCAAATTTTCAAGTGTGTTGCATGAAGAGATGGAGGAGGTATTTATACATTTTTTAAAGTGAAATGGAGGGCCAAGATGAACTAGATGGTTGTGGATTAGGGGCTAGGATGAACTAGGGAGTTAAAGCAACTACCCAGGAACTCAAAACCACCTCTCCACTACACCAACTCACCCACTCTCTTTCTCCGTTCCGGCCTACCCCATGCATAACCCAAGACACGTGCTAGTGCAATGCACGTGTCACACAACACACCCCTAGTTATGTAGCGCCCCGAATTCCTAACATAGGAACTTGTGACACACTCCAGGATCTTCCTTCAAATGAGTCACAACATAACAAAAATCACAGGAAATTAAAAACTTATATTACAAACTTCTAAATAGGGGTACTAGGTGGCACGTGTGAAGCACGTAGTGTGCAATGCACACTATTTGGGGCCGGTTCGTGCATGGAAGGAATGGGAGAGTGGGTTTGTATGCATGGGTAGTTTATTTGTGTGTGGGTGGTTGCTATAACTTCCACTCCTATCCTAGCCCACCATTCTACAACTATCCAACCAATCCTAGCCCTCCAATCTACTCTTAAAATAGTATAATTACCCCCCTTCATGCTTGTATTCTACACTAAAGCAAATATTAAAAGGAGACATTATATAGGAGATATATACATATTAGTGTGAGTGTGAGTGTATGTGTGTACCCCCCACCCCGTTGGAGGCCGGCTATCACTACAAGGAGGTGCTCTCGGTTTTTGGCAAGGAGTAAGGAGGAGGAGTTCGTGCATTGCAATCTAGGAGGAGAAGGCACTCGCTCGCAATCTAGGAGGCTCTAGGGGACTTTCTTAATTGGTTGTCTTCAAAAGGTGGGTGTTTCTCATGACTTCTAGACTAGAAAGCATGCTAGAAAATGAAATGAAATTATTATTATAAGCTACTAGTTGAAATGAAATACATGCTTGTTTAATTAGAAGAAAATTGTTAATGAGCAAATGTATTGATTGATTACTAGAGTTATTGCCTATGAGTAAAGGTGTATGTTTCTCATTGTTATAAACATTAGAATGCATGTTGATTATGTTTAAATTTCAATTATGTGACATTTCGCTAGTAAGAAATTGAACCGTGCTTTTTGATTAAAAATGCCAAGTAGAATAGTGTGTTAAAAATTGAATTGATAAAATTGTTTGTTAATAGATGTAGTGAATTTTCCTATTGTGATATTTATCATGTGGAAGATTTGAATAAATGAAAAAGAACGTCTTTTTGCATACGCATAATTAAATGTATCATGTGTAGAATAATTAATAAAATGGAAGTTTTACTCTCTTATAATGTTGGTTTTGTGCTCTAAAATATCATAGTGTCAAAACATCATAGTAGTGAAATTTTTGGTGTGGGAAACTATCCTCATTTGTGAACAAATGTGTTAGTTTTCAAATGTCGAAATAGTGTTCATAATATGCAATTTAAGGTTAAATACATGTTTTAAAAGAGGGAATAGTTTTAAATATACTGGTTATGGTTAAAATAAATGTAAGTTTATTCTGGATATTTTTGTCTTCAAAAGAGGAGAAAAAGAGACAAATTCGTTTTGAAAATTTTGAAATTTAGTTTCGAACAGAGAGTGAAAACAAAACCTATTTTATTTATTATCATATCGATATATTCACTTAGACCAACTGGTAGGAAAGGATTTGGGTTGCTACAGTAGCGGAGGTCTCGGGTTCGATACCGCCGCTCTGTTTTTAATTTTTTTTTTGGGTTAAAAACCCAATTCGCCGGGAACAGAACATAGGGTTTTTAATCCCTGTCTATATCACCTAGTGGCTGTGGCGCTTTGGTCTTGTGCGCTGTCTGCCTCACCGCTGGTCGCTGGTTCGAATCTTGGTGAGTTTGGGAGTTTAGAAAAAATATTTTTTGGGATTTCTAAATGAAAATGGACTTTTAAATTAGAATAAAAATCAGAAAAATTATGGTTTAAGTCTGAAAAATTGTTGGACCTTATTAGGAAGTATTTATACAACTTTTGGTGAAGTGTGAATAAGAATTTGGAGTTTTGCAAGAAATGACTCATTTTTGAAATTAAATTATTTTTTTTAAACAAAGAAAAATAAACGAAAATTTTTGGGTATAAAAGATGAATTTTGAAAAGTTGTAATTTGTATGATTAAATGGAATTATAAAAATGCGTTCGCAGCAAGATTTGATTTGTGAATATAGATGTGTGGAACACACAAATTATTGGTGATTATTTATTGAAATTGACTCTTGCATATGGATTGCACGTGAAATTGAATTTTGATTGTGATGAATTATGAAAGACATGAATACATGAATACTATGCTTTTGGAAATATGGATTATGATTAATCATGAAAAGATCTTATGAGCATGACATTGTAATTATGAGTTGAAATTGAGAATTAGGGTATAGCCAAGCCTTATACCGGTAATGAAAGAATTGTGAAATAATATTTGAAATGAGAAGACCAAGGTTGGGACATGTGAATTAAATGAATAAGACCGGTATTGTGGAAGTGCTACATTCTAAGAGATTGATTTTATTCATAATTCAATTAAACTAAGAATTAGATACATAGTGAAGACGTGATGAAAGTAAGAGAAAAACATTGAGTATGAGGGCCATTGGATTGGCGGCGTGAGAGTATTCATAGGATGTCCCATGATGAGTCATGATAGGGCATGGATACTGCTCCAGAGTACCGTCCTGGTGGCGACGCTCGTGGGGTGTTTGACGACTGCGGGTGGTGACATGTCTATGGTAGGAGCTGAATTATCAAAGGATGCCTGCATGATGAGTCATGTGACAGTGCGTTGGGATTCCCTCCAGGGCGCCTAGACATGAGTTCGTAGGTCAGAAAATATCTAGGATACTTACCGTAGTTACAGTAGTAGATTAAGTCATGGCGAGGGATTGAACCCTACAAGATGAAGAACGATTAAGGGCTTACCCTTGGACCTATGTAGTATGGGCTGCATATACTCTGAATAAGTGCGCATTAGTGTTATATAATATAAATAAATGCATTAAGGACTAAGTGCACATTCACGAAACGACATCAATTGGATAGTCCCCTTTAGCTTTGTTTGTGACAAGTTTATGTTTGTTAAGAAATGAGAATCGTTATACTGTTTCCGGCATAGAGAGGATGGCCGTGTATAATATTTTGTTAGTTGAATGAACTGACGCGCCCACGGTTTTATATGCAGGATAAAGATGATTGACAATTGAAGTATACATGCTACGTAGGATTGATTTAAATGTTGTTTCATATAAATTTATTGTAATATTGCTTCCGCTGTGATAATGTACAAGTGTAATGTAACTCTGATAAAAGAAAAGTTTTTATTTCCTTGTAAAATTGTACGAAAGAAGTGTAAAGATCCTGTGGAACTCGAATTCAGTTGTATGTTGGAATTCGGGGTGTTACAGAGTGGTATCAGAGCACGCTTCTGAGTAGTACAAATTTATAAGGAACGACACCCTAGAAGTGGACATTAGAGTGTGTGTTGAGTCTAGTGATTTAATGTAAGTCACTTATATTTGTGTTGCTCTATGATTTATGCTACTTCTTCCTCTCTATCTTTAAGATGGCGGACCACTTCGACCCAGCTGGAGATGACAATTGGCACATAATTGAGGAAGATTACTACCCCGGGCAAGTTGATTCAGATGAGGAAGATCCCGAAGAAGTGGAAGAGGAATGCCTGAGTCCCGAGAGATCACTACACCTCCAGATTCATCTGATGGTTCTTCTGACGAAGTGGAACCAGTTCCGAGTAATCTCATTGTGTCTCTTCAGAGACAGGTAGAGACTCTACGGGAGAGAGTCGGACTATTGGAGGCTCAGTTGGTGAAGCGCAAGGAGGATTTTGCGGTTCTCAGTCATCGTGTTTGGGAACTCGAGAAGAGGAAGAACATGACCGATGTACTAAAGGAGGAAGTTGAGGAACTACGGGGAGAACTTCGTGAAGCCAAGAGGAACCGTAGGAGTTAGACCATTGTATCATCTACTGCTTTCATTTTAATGTCAGAAATGTTTTAAATTTGAATATATAAAGTTTGAAATTCAATGAAATGAAAAGTTGATTTAAAGTTCATGTTTTATACTTCGAATTTAATGGATCTTTTGCATCAGAATATAGCTGGAAGACGAACTCAAAATGGTGAAGGTCTGGACTTGGAAATGGAGCTAGCGAGGGTCTATCAGACACTCAATGCCGTTGCCATGAATCAGAATCAGGGAAGGGTGCCTGCAAATCTAGTACCCGAAGCAATCAAACTCGTGGAATCATTTAAACGGATGAAACCACCGGTGTTTGAGGGAAAGTCAGACCCTTACACGGCTAATAATTGGATCCGGCAGGTAAAGACTATCTTCGAAGTCTTGGAGACCCCGGAAGGCAGCAAGGTGAAGTTGGCGACTTTGCAATTCGAGAAGGATGAGGCTGTGTGGTGGCAGTCGATGAAGCGGACGATGGGAGGCTTGGTTCTTGGCTGGGAGGAATTCTTGGAGGAATTTTGCAGTCATTACTTTCTCTCAGATGTCCAGGAGAAGAAGGCCATGGAGTTTCTGTCGCTGCAGCAGGGCGACATGTCAGTCAGGGAGTATGAGACCAGATTCACTCAACTCTCAAGATATGCTCCTGAATTGGTGATGGATGAGGCAAAAAAGGCTCGTAAGTTCGAGCATGGGTTGGGGCCGAGCTTGAGATCCAGGATGATACCCCTCGGTATCAGGAGGTCTGACAGGCTGGTCAAACGAGCGACAGCCACAGAGGCGGACATGGAGGAGTTCCACGCTGTTCAGAAACGGAGGAACAACTGGAATGTGGGGAAAAGGCCCGCAGTTGCTGGTAATGTCAGGGGACAGCCACTTGCTCAAAGGTTCAAGCCTATGGGTGCGAACGCTGTTGAAGTGGCAGGAAGACCCGGGAATACTTGGGCGAGACCACCAATGACTTGTTTCAACTGTGGAGAGACAGGTATCTACAAGTCTCATTGCCCCAAACTGCAGGATGTCGTCCGTAATGGGTCAACTCAGCAGACCGCGAAGAAGCCGTACCAGTAGGGGCGAGTATTTGCCTTAACTGAAGCTGACGCTGACTAGGTGGATCACGTCATCACTGGTACGAGGGTGGATGTTTAGAAGTGTATCTGTTGTTTCTTTTTCCCGTTAATTAGTAAACTGTTATATGACGAGTGTATGTTGTGTAACAGGAGAACTTATTTTGAATGGAAAGAAAGCTGTTGTTTTGTTCGATACTGGATCCTCTCATACTTTTGTATCACCTAAATTTGCTAAAGTTCAGGGAGTTGAACTGAAGATATTTCCAGGCAAGGTTTTAGCAGTAGCTACTTCGTCAGGGGAGACTATGATCGGTATTATGCTGACTGCGAGATCGTGATTGGAAATCGAATTTTCGAGATCGATCTGATCGAGCTGAATATTTTGGGAGTCGATGTTATCATTGGCATTGATTGGATGTCGGTGTACAGTGCGAGCATCGAGTGCAAGACCAAGACAGTAACAGTAAAGGCTCCAGATGGACCTGAAGTCACTTTCCAAGGGAAGAGGAGATGTTCAGATTTGGTTGCTGCTATCAGACAGAAGAGAGGGATTCCAGTAGAGGTGCAGCAGATTCCTGTTGTTCGGGATTATCCGAATGTGTTCTTGGAAGATTTGCCTGGGTTACCTCCGCATCGTGATGTGAAGTTCAGCATCACTATTCAGCTAGGGAGTGCACCTATTTCCAAGACACCGTATAGGATGGTGCCTGTGGAGTAGGATGAGATCAAACGGCAGATTGAAGAACTGTTGGAGAAAGGCTTTATTCAACCGAGTGCGTCGCCTTGGGGAGCGCCGGTGCTTTTGGTAAAGAAGAAGGATGGTTCGATGAGGATGTGCATCGATTATCAGGAGCTGAATAATGTCACTGTTCAGAATAAGTATCCTATTCCACGAATTGATGACTTGTTCGATTGTCTACAAGGAGCTGCTGTTTTCTCCAAAATAGATCTTCGATCAGGATATCATCAAGTTCGAGTGAAAGCTGAAGACGTGCATAAGACTGCGTTCAGAACTCGACACGGGCATTACGAATTCATAATTATGCCGTTTGGAGTGACGAATGTGCCTGCAATCTTCATGGACAAGATGAACAGAGTTATGAGGCCGTTCATTGATTCTTTCGTCGTGGTGTTTATCGACGATATTCTCGTGTACTCCAAGTCAGAGAAGGAACACACGAAGCATCTGGCAGCAGTTTTGAGGAAGCGTCAGGAGCAGGAGTTGTATGCCAAGTTGTCCAAGTGTGATTTCTGAAAATCTGAAGTGGCATTCCTAGGTCACATCCTTTCTAAGGAGGGAGTGGCAACTAATCCTCAAAAGATAGAGGCAGTGAGAGATTGGGCAAGGTCTACTACAGTGAAGAAAATCAGGAATTTTCTTGGGCTAACTGGATATTACAGGAGATTTATCCAGGGCTACGCTTAGATAGTCGTGCTGCTCTCTGGTCTGACTAAGAAGAATGTGAACTTCAAGCGGACCGAACAGTGCGAGGCAATCTTTCAGGAGTTGAAAGAGAGGCTGACGACTGCACCTATTTTGGCTTTACCTAGAGCAGGTGTTAAGTATGATGTCTACAGCTATACTTCACATCGTGGGCTTGGTTGTGTCTTAGTGCAAGAAGGAAAAGTGATCGCTTATGGATCTAGGCAACTAAGACTGCATGAGAAGAATTACCAGACTCATGATCTAGAGTTGGCTGCGATTATCTTTGCCTTGAAGCAATGGAGACATTACGTGCATGGTGAGAAGCTGAACATGTACACAGACCATAAAAGCTTGAAGTACATCTATCAACAGAAGGATCTGAACCTGAGGCAAAGGAGATGGCTGGAGGTACTTGAGGACTTTCGTCCGGAGATTAAGTATCATCCTGGGAAGGCTAATGTTGTTGCTGATGCACTTAGCCGCAAGAGCAGTCTGGCGAGTTTTTTATTACAACTCAAAGGCAGCTGGCAGAGGAGTTGGATCGGGCTGGTATTGAAGTTGTTCTGCAAAGCTTGGGATCATCTTTAACTCAATTGAGGCTTCAACCGACGCTAAATAAAAGGATTATTGCAAGTTAGAAGGAAGATGTAGAGATTCTGAAGATGAAGGAGCAGGTTGGTGCTGGCAAGTTGCCCGGATTTCAAATTAAGGATGAAGTGCTGTGGTTTGGAGAGAGACTGTGTGTTCCGGATCAGTCAGACTTGAAAGAAAGTGTTCTTTAGGAGGCACATGCTACTCTTTTGTCTGTACATTCCGGAAGTACCAAGATGTATAAAGACATTAAACAGCATTTCTGGTGGTCAGGTTTGAATCGGGATGTGGCTGAATTTGTGTCGAGGTGTGAGATTTGTCAGCAAGTCAAAGCCGAGAATCAGAAACCCAGAGGTCTATTGCAACCGTTACCTATTCCGGAATGAAGTGGGATAACATCAGTATGGATTTGATCACGGGTTTGCCTAAGAGTTCTAAAGGCAATGATGCGATTTGGGTCATAGTCGATCGACTAACCATGTCCGCTTACTTCTTGGTAATGAAACTCACGGCTTCGATGGACAAGTTGGCTAAGATGTATGTTGGTGAGATCGTCAGGCTTCATGGTGTTCCATTGACCATTGTGTCTGATCGAGATGCGTGGTTTACTTCGCATTTCTGGAGGAGTCTTCAGACAGCTTTGGATTTTAGCATTGCTTTTCATCCCCAAACCGATGGGCAGACCGAGAGAGTTAACCGTATTCTTGAGGACATGCTTCGGTGTTGTGTACTAGAATTTGGAGGCAGTTGGGAAAGGCATTTACCTTTGGTGGAGTTCGCCTACAACAATAGTTTTCAGACTAGCATTGGGATGACGCCGTACGAAGCTTTGTATGGTAGGAAGTGCAGGACGCCTGTCTGTTGGTTTGAAGTTGGGGAGCGTCAGATGTTTGGGCCTGAGATTGTGCAGCAGACCTCTGAAAAGATTGATCTGATCAGGAAGAGGTTGGTGGAAGCTCTGAGTAGGCAGAAGAGCTATGCAGACAACCGGAGGGACCTTGAGTTTGAGGTTGGTGACTTTGTCTTTCTGAAGGTATCGCCCAGCAAAGGCGTGATCGATTCGGCAAAGGTGGAAAGTTAGCCCCGAGGTTCATAGGCCCGTCTAAGATATTGAAAAGGATCGGGAAAACTGCTTACCAGAAGAGTTGTCTCAGGTGCACAATGTTTTTCGTGTGTCTATGCTGAGAGGTTACATTCCAGATCCAAGTCATCATTTGCCCAAAGTGCCAGAGGGTTTGCAGTTGGATCTGAGTTACATTGAGCTCCCAGTTGAGATTGTTGATTGTCGGGAGAAAGTCTTGAGGAATAAGACGATACCGATGGTCAAGGTAGTCTATAAAAACCAGTTGGTTGAATAGGCTACCTGGGAATCTGAGGAAAGGATGATGAAAGATCATCCTGAGCTCTTTGCATGATTGTATTTTCTTATTGTGTTTTGTTTTCTCACTCTTTAATTGTAGTTCCGGGGACGGAACTATTATAAGGAGGGAGTATTGTAATATCCTAAAATTTCATTTTAATAAAAATATTATTTTTCACGTGTTGTGCACGTGCAAATTTCATGTGTATATTATTTATTTATTTTATATGTAAGATCTCATTTTAGTATGAACAATTATTTTCCTTTATTTTTCTAAAAGCCTATTTCTAAAGCCTAAAACACTATTTATTTGTTTTAACCCACTTTAATTAATTATTAATTTGGTTGTCTTGGCCCACGAGCCTAAGCCCACTAATTGTGAAGCCCACAAATTTATTAAATCAATTAAATGGTCACACTTGTCATGTAGAGACAAATGGTGAACATTTTGATTAATTAAAATTGTAAAAACTTCTAAATAGGGGTACTAGGTGGCACGTGTGAAGCACGTAGTGTGCAATGCACACTATTTGGGGCCGGTTCGTGCATGGAAGGAATGGGAGAGTGGGTTTGTATGCATGGGTAGTTTATTTGTGTGTGGGTGGTTGCTATAAATTCCACTCCTATCCTAGCCCACCATTCTACAACTATCCAACCAATCCTAGCCCTCCAATCTACTCTTAAAATAGTATAATTACCCCCCTTCATGCTTGTATTCTACACTAAAGCAAATATTAAAAGGAGACATTATATAAGAGATATATACATATTAGTGTGAGTGTGAGTGTATGTGTGTACCCCCCACCCCGTTGGAGGCCGGCTATCACTACAAGGAGGTGCTCTCGGTTTTTGGCAAGGAGTAAGGAGGAGGAGTTCGTGCATTGCAATCTAGGAGGAGAAGGCACTCGCTCGCAATCTAGGAGGCTCTAGGGGACTTTCTTAATTGGTTGTCTTCAAAAGGTGGGTGTTTCTCATGACTTCTAGACTAGAAAGCATGCTAGAAAATGAAATGAAATTATTATTATAAGCTACTAGTTGAAATGAAATACATGCTTGTTTAATTAGAAGAAAATTGTTAATTAGCAAATGTGTTGATTGATTACTAGAGTTATTGCCTATGAGTAAAGGTGTATGTTTCTCATTGTTATAAACATTAGAATGCATGTTGATTATGTTTAAATTTCAATTATGTGACATTTCACTAGTAAGAAATTGAACCATGCTTTTTGATTAAAAATGCCAATTATAATAGTGTGTTAAAAATTGAATTGATAGAATTGTTTGTTAATAGATGTAGTGAATTTCCCTATTGTGATATTTATCATGTGGAAGATTTGAATAAATGAAAAAGAACGTCTTTTTGCATACGCATAAGTAAATGTATCATGTGTAGATTAATTAATAAAAAGGAAGTTTTACTCTCTTATAATGTTGGTTTTGTGCTCTAAAATATCATAGTGTCAAAACATTGTAGTAGTGAAATTTTTGGTGTGGGAAACTATCCTCATTTGTGAACAAATATGTGTTAGTTTTCAAATGTCGAAATAGTGTTCATAATATGCAATCTAAGGTTAAATGCATGTTTTAAAAGAGGGAAAAATAGTTTTAAATATACTGGTTATGGTTAAAATAAATGTAAGTTTATTCTGGATATTTTTGTTTTCAAAAGAGGAGAAAAAGAGAAATTCGTTTTGAAAATTATGAAATTTAGTTTCGAACAGAGAGTGAAAACAAAACCTATTTTATTTATTATCATATCGATATGTTCACTTAGACCAACTAGTCGAAAAGGATTTTGGTCGCTACAGTAGCGGAGGTCTGAGGTTCGATACCGCCGCTCTGTTTTAATTTTTTTTTTGGGTTAAAAACCCAATTCGCCGAGAACAGAACATAGGGTTTTAATCCCTATCTATATCGCCTAGTGGCGGTGGCGCTTTGGTCTTGTGCGCTGTCTGCCTCACCGCTGGTCGCTGGTTCGAATCTTGGTGGGTTTGGGAGTTTAGAAAAAATATTTTTTGGGATTTTAAAATGAAAATGGACTTTTAAATTAGAATAAAAATCAGAAAAATTATGGTTTAATTCTGAAAAATTGTTGGAACTTATTAGGAAGTATTTATACAACTTTTGGTGAAGTGTGAATAAGAATTTGGAGTTTTGCAAGAAATGACTCATTTTTGAAATTAAATTATTTTTTTTAAACAAAAAAAATAAATGAAAATTTTTGGGTATAAAAGATGAATTTTGAAAAGTTGTAATTTGTAAGATTAAATGGAATTATAAAAATGCGTTCACAGCAAGATTTGATTTGTGAATATAGATGTGTGGAACACACAAATTATTAGTGATTATTAATTGAAATTGACTCTTGCATATGGATTTCACGTGAAATTGAATTTTGATTGTGATGAATTATGAAAGACATCAATACATGAATACTATGCTTTTGGAAATATGGATTATGATTAATCATGAAAAGATCTTATGAGCATGACATTGTAATTATGAGTTGAAATTGAGAATTAGGGTATAGCCAAGCCTTATACCTAGCAATGAAAGAATTGTGAAATGATATTTGAAATGAGAAGACCAAGGTTGGGTCATGTGAATTAAATGAATAAGACCGGTATAGTGGAAGTGCTATATTCTAAGAGATTGATTTTATTCATGATTTAATTAAACTAAGGATTAGATACATAGTGAAGACGTGATGAAAGTAAGAGAAAAACATTGAGTATGAGGACCATTGGATTGGCATCGTGAGAGTATTCACAGGATGTCCCATGATGAGTCATGATAGGGCGTGGATACTGCTCCAGAGTACCGTCCCGATGGCGACGCTCGTGGGGTGTTTGACGACTGCGGGTGGTGTCATGTCTATGGTAGGAGCTGAATTACCACAGGATGCCTGCATGATGAGTCATGTGACAGTGCATTGGGATTCCCTCCAGGGCGCCTCGACATGAGTTCGTAGGTCAGAAAACATCTAGGATACTTACCATAGTTACAGTAGTAGATTAAGTCATGGCGAGGGATTGAACCCTATAAGATGAAGAACGGTTAAGGGCTTGCCCTCGGATCTATGTAGTACGGGCTGCATAGACTCTGAACAAGTGCGCATTAGTGTCATATAATATAAATAAATGCATTAAGGGCTAAGTGCACATTCACAAGACGACATCAATAGGATAGTCCCCTTTAGCTTTGTTTGTGACAAGTTTGTGTTTGTTAAGAAATGAGAATTGTTATACTGTTTCCAGCATAGAGAGGATGGCCGTGTATAATATTTCGTCAGTTGCTACCTAGTTAGTAATTAATACAAGACTTATAAAAATTTGACATCTGTATCTGTATCTGAAATCTGAATCTGAATCTGTTATATGTATCTGGCTATCTGTTATCTGATTATCTGATTACTTGTTATCTGTCTGACATTATCACTTGACACCATATTTGACACTATCTGTATATTTGTGTAGTACCCCGTATTTTTAAATATTATTTTTAAAGGTTTATAAATGATTAAAATGATTTTTGGGGATTTAATAAATATTTTCTGGAAATTTATCTTTTTACACGTGCGAAATACGTGCAAATATTTTCTAGAAAAGTTCACAAGCCAAAATTATTTTATGGAAAATCATTATTTATTATTTGGGATTTATTTATAGTTTTTCCAGATTTTTCTGAAATTAATTGGATCTATTTGCAAATATTGAGAAAAAGAAGGACCTTTTTGCAAATTTGTCATTTTGAGGGGTGAAAGTGCAAAACTATTTTTCTGGACTTTTAATCAGTGTCAGCTAGAAAGTAAGGGTTATTTTGCTTTTAAAACTCAATTTATTTGATTTTATCAAGTTCCAAGTATAGGAATCTATTTATGTAAAGATATGTTTTCGAAGGGTTATTTCGCAAATATATCTAAAACCCTAAGATCCTATTTCCGGGTATTTAAAAGAAGAGAAATGCGGCCGTCATTCGCTGCACAACACAAAGATTTATTATTTTGGAGGATTGAGAGAAGGATCTTGGATTTCGCAAAAAGGGAAGGCTTTCTTGTTAGATTTCTTCATTTCAAGGTGAGTGACATGTTGTTTTCTTTTATTATGCGTATGTTGTATGTGAGTGATGTAAATTTGTTTTGTTGTTTTGATTTAGGTGAGTGACATGTTCGTTTTGCCTTGTGTATTTTGCATGTAATTGTTTTGTTGATTTGTTTATGTATGTGATTTGGTACAATTTGATTGTTTGATTTATAAATGTTTAATGGATCCTAGATATTGAACTTTATTGCTAGAAAGCATGTTTAGGGTTGAACATGATTATGCATATTATGGATTGGATGAAAAATTGGATCTTGTGAAACCCTATTGGTATGTGATTACAAATTTGATTATGGTTATGAGTTGTGGTAGAAATTCAGATTTTTGAGAAAATTGAATGGAAGAGTTATGAATCAGGAGATCGTGTCTTGAGAATTGAAATTTAAGGGATTAATTGAATTGAGGAAATATATCCAAATTGGGAATTTTCTTTGAGATTGGTATTTACATGTTTTGGGATCTGAATACGAAGGAATTTCAATGAGTAATTGATTTTTAGAAAAACTCTATTTTGATGATATGCACAATTTCATGTTTGATTGAAAGAAATCAACAAAATCTCCATTTTTATGATTTTAAGTAGTTGATCTAGTTTTGGGGACTATTATATGCCCTACCAGTTATATTTGAATATATAAGAAATATGTTTTTCATAGAAATCGTTTTCATGAAGTAAAACTACGTACCGGTTGAATTATGCACAACCAAAATGATACAGTCTGTAGGCCGACAGTCGACTGGCACGACCTTTCAGTCGACTGATACGACCCGGCTGCTAAGTTCTTTAGTTGTATTGAAATTTCTCTCTGGTAAGTCGACCTATGACTTTTATAAGTCGACTTATAACACTTAGAATATTTTCTTAAAGATTACTGGAATTTCTCTCTGGTAAGTCGACCTATGACTTTTTCGACTTATAACACTTAGAATATTTTCTTAAAGATTACTGGAATTTCTTTCTGGTAAGTCGACCTATGACCTTTATAAGTCGATTTATAACACTTAGAATATTTTCTTAAAGATTACTGGAATTTCTTTCTGGTAAGTCGACCTATGACCTTTATAAGTCGACTTATAACACTTAGAATATTTTCTTAAAGATTACTGGAATTTCTCTCTGGTAAGTCGACCTATGACTTTTATAAGTCGACTTATAACACTTAGCTTATTTTCTTAAGACCATGAAATTCTCTTTCTGGACAGTCAACGTACTCTTGTTATTAGTAGAATGATACTGATGTACCTTTATATTTTTGAATGTTCTTTCAAATGATTTATTCTCTAAATACTTTAATCTATATCTTATTATGCTATACTTTATCTTCCATTGCGCATATGTTTTCAAGATGTTAAGTTGAGCAATTTATGTTGGAAGTTCAGTTTGGGTATTTGAGTTTGAGTCTCTAGAGGGTGTGTGTGACCCTAGTATACCAGTAGTTGAGTTGTTTATGTTTGGGCCTGTTGAGGCATTTAGTTGATCAGTTGTTGAGTTAAGTCCGGTAGGATACACCAACTCTAGGAGATTCGTTGAGTGATTAAATAACCTAAATGATAAGGACAGGTACTAGTGGTGATATGATGAACGGGAACATGAGTTATGGACCTCAGTATGGCTTGCGGTGTGAGATAATCTCCGGAATTATCCAGGTGTGAGTGAAATAGTCTCTGGAATTACCTGTGGTGTGGGATTGACCTCCGAAATTATCAGAGTCGAGGCGACGCACATGTGGTATTCGTGTGATGAGGTGCCATTGCTTGCGGTGTGGGGTATTCTTGAAGATTCCAAGGTGTGAGTGAAATAGTCTCCGGAATTATCTGTGGATAGAGATTGACCTCCAGAATTATCGGGACATGGGCTAATACTCACAGTTTATCTTTATCTCGTAGTAGTCATCGTGTTAGGATTAGTTGCATGTCGGGGATTGATCCCTATAATGTGGAGACGTTAAGGGCTTGCACCGACCTATATAGAGTGGGATGCATAGACTTCGACAAGTACGCATTAGAGAGTCAGCATATAGATTTGTGTGTTCTTGATTTGGTTTTATGCATGTGGTTTCCTGTTTTATACACTTGACACTTAGTTTAGCTTCACTTGATGTTTATATGTTTCCTTGCTATGTCATATTTTATGTATTCTTGTTTATCACATGTTGTTTATGAATCCATGCTTAATGTTTATTTATGTTGTTTGTTTTTATGTCACTCACACCATTATGGCTGACCCCTTTAGTTTTGGG
Source organism: Hemerocallis citrina (assembly GCA_017893485.1). Lineage (NCBI taxonomy): Eukaryota > Viridiplantae > Streptophyta > Magnoliopsida > Asparagales > Asphodelaceae > Hemerocallis > Hemerocallis citrina. Next base: position 133,359,338 of record CM030360.1, on the reverse strand, counting down.
GTTAGGGATCATCTCTAGCCTCATGTTTACAGGTTGTTGTTGATTAGAGCTTGGGATTTGGATGATTGAGTTCAGTTGATTTAGTGACATATGTATATTGAAAAGTGTTGTGAAGAAAAGAGAATTATGATTTGAGATATTTTTGTATTCCGCTGTGCTATGTAATTGATTATTGTAATGAAAGTTGGAAAAATTTTATTGGTGTTAAATTGTGTTTAATATTACATTGAAGTTGATGCTAGAAATTGTGCCACGTATTTTCTAAGATATTATATTAGAAATTCGGGGCGCTACAGAGGTTGGTATCAGAGCATGCTTCAATAGTAATACTAAACATGGCATAAAAATAACCTAGGTGTGGACACTAGAGTGTGAGAACCTAGGTGTGGACACTAGAGTGTGAGTACCTAGGTGTGGACATTAGAGGGTGAGTATCACATAGAACTGAAACATGATGTTTTACCTTTGGGGTACGGTTGAGGTTTTGCCAAAGGGTGTTGATGTGAGTTGTGTGTTGTGGTGCTCTAACTTTTCCTCGTTTTGTAGTATTCAGTATTGTTACCGCTAAATCTGGTGTGGGGGCAAACATATAGTATTTGTGGATTCTTGGAAAACTTGAATAGCAAACCTGAAACCTGTTCCGCCGGAGTTTGACCGTTGACTCCCTGCCGTTCACCTGCAAAGAGTGCGAGACACCGGGGATGATCCCGGCGATGCACCCTCCGACGCTCAAGTCAGTAATCAGGAATGATTATGAAAGAGCGTGAATTGGCAAAAGATTGATTACCTCTTAATGGTGGTGGATGGGGGTATTTATAGTCACCTTAGGGGATCAGATTAGGAATGTAATCCTTGTGATCAAATTAGGAATGTAATCCCTAATTCCCAGTGAAAGGATAGATGTGAATCAGGGTCGTTGATTAGGACTAATCAGGAACCCTAATTCTATCCTGCTGGACCGGGTTCATTTCAGATTGGGACCCTATACCCAGTTGAGGTGAATCCGTTCGTGGGTTATTGGGTCTTGAAGAAAGACGCAGTTCTCATTTCAGACCCGTTAGTAGGTGAAATTACCGTTTTACCCCTGAGCTTTAAGATTCGTGTCCGATGTGAACGGTCCCAATTTAATCCTATTTTTAGCCATATCACGAGCCCCCCACTCCTGGAGACTGAGTTTTACAGTCTTCGAGGAGTAGTTTTATTGTTTTAATGGCGTACGGGATTTTATCGGTGTTCTTAAGGGAGTTTGAAATCTTGCTCGGGGTGTAACGGTGTTATTCTGGGCTTGTAAAATGCTCAAAAATATCCTCGGAATTTTCTGGATTTTTGGTGATTTTTCCAGATTTTTCTGAATTTTTTCTCATTTTTTTGAATTTTTTATTCATTTTCCGAATTAAATAATTAATTATCGAAAATATTAATTAATTATTCTAATTTAATAATTATTTTTTCAGAATTTTAAAAAAAATTCTGAATTAATAATTATTTTTAGAATTTTTAATTAATTTTTTTCGATTTTTTAAATATTTTTTCGGATATTTTAAATAATTAAAACAATTAAATAAATTAATTAATTAATTAAATATTACCTGGACACATGGCGCGTTTCTGAGCGTCGATCATGATCAGATGTGCGCGCATCGCAAAGCAGATCACGTTCTAGACACGTAGCGCGTTTCTGAGCGTCGATCGTGTTATGACTTGATTTTTGAAAAGATCGGACGACGCGTGTAGGTCGGCAGCATTTTTCTCCAATTTCGAGCTCGGATTGCATGTTACTCGGAATCCGAGCAACTTCGCCCAGTTTTCGCGTTGCTCGGAATCCGATCTGGGAGGTGAAGCCACGTGGCATAAATTTTTTTTTCTTTTCTTTTTCTTTCTTCCCGCCAGCTCTTTTCTTCTCCTTCGTCTTTACTGCCCTCTGCTTCTTCTCCGACCATCGCCTCGCCCCCGACCTTGTCTCGTCGTGAAGCTCGGCGAAAGAGCTCGGCGACGGAGTCTCTTCGAGAGGAGGCATCAAGTTCGGCAAGGAGGAGAGTTCGTTCGAGTTTGAAGGAGGAGACATTGGGTTCTTCGTCGGAGCTCGACGCGGGGGCGCTCGGATATGGAGGAGCCTGGCGGAGTCGGAGCTCGCGCTGTGGAAGGCGAGCTTGTTGATGACGCTTCAACTGAAGTGTAGAGCTCGGCGACGAATGGAGCTCGTCAGTAATGGGTTCGAGCTCGGGATGGGGAGCTCGGCGATGATTGAGGTGATGGAGGTCGGTGAGGTCAGGAGTTCGGAGAGGCCATGGCGGAGCTTGGAGAGCTCCTCGACGGCCTAACGAGGGAGGAGCTCGAGCTTGGAGGTGTGAGGCTTTGAGCTCGGCGAAGTGGAGCTCGAGTTCGGAGGTTGAAGATGCTCGGCACTGTAGTGGAGTTTCGATGGTGTGGAGATGCTTGAGGGAGAGCTCGGCGCTATAGTGGAGACGAGCTCGCTGCTGTTGTGGAGCTTAGACGGTGTGGAGATGCTTGAGGGAGAGCTCGGCGCTATAGTGGAGACGAGCTCGCCGCTGTTGTGGAGCTTAGACGGTGTGGAGGTGCTTGAGGGAGAGCTCGGCGCTATAATGGAGACGAGCTCGCCGCTGTTGTGGAGCTTAGAAGGTGTGGAGGTGAGCTCGGAGTTGGAGGTTGGCGATTTGGAGGTAGAGATCGGAGATTGAAGGTGAGCATGGGTTTTGTTCTCTTTGGTTTTTGTTTTGGCGCCAAACCAGCTGACGATGAGGAAGGGGATGGGTGTTCGGGTTTGGATCCCCTAACGGGTCCGAACCCGACCCTTGTGCCTTTTTCATTTTTTTCCCTTGCTACTTCTTGTTCGGCAAATCCGAGCACGGATTTTGATGTGCATTTTTTTGCCACTTTGCACTTCGGTAGCTCGGTATCGTTTTTCTTCAAGTGGGGAGCTCGGATTGCTCTTTGCTCGGATTCCGAGCATCTTACTTGAGTGGGTCGGCTCGGGTTTGACAGTGCTCGGTATCCGATCTTCTTTGCTTGGTGTGAGTCGGCTCGGATCGCTTGTCGCTTGGATTTTGGTTCCGAGGGACGTGGAGCGATCTGAGCCATTGGATCATGGCACGGATCTCGAGGTAGGCTCGGTTCCCAAGAAAACACTATCTTGTCGTTTAGTGCTGCTGGCATGATTTGAGCCGTTCGATCGAGATCTTACACGAATTTTGGGGAGAAAGTTGTTTTTCTTCAATTCGCAGCTCGGATGGCTAGTTGCTCGGATTTGTAGATCCGAGCTACGTGGGGGATCTAGACGGTTGATCACGATTATGGAGCGAATCCTGAGGTGATAGTTTTTGCCATTTTCTTGCTCGGCACAGCTGTGTCGTGATCTACTTTCCCAGTGCTATGAAGGTCCGATCGGGGCGTGCGACCCCTCGTTTTGAAGCTAATTCGAAGATCTACAACTTCTCTTTAGGAGTGGGATGAAGATTCACCCTCCTTCTTGGTCAAAATAGTCACGCAACATCCTTGTCTTCATGAAGTTAAGGAGTGTTTTGGTCTTGGGGATTTTTGAAGAGGAGCTCCACTCCTAGGGGCGGAGAAGATGTGCCAGGAAGACCCTCGTAAGAGCCATGGGAAGACCCATTCTTTGAGGTGAGTGCAAGGAGCAACACTGTAGGAGAGTTTTGAGCTCCAAACTCGCTTAGAAGAGGCCTGCTTTGGAGGCGAGCGGAGCGAAGAGCTTGACTCTAGGAGGGAGCCATTTGGGAGACGAATTTGAGGAGCAACTCTAGGAGAGAGTTGTGAGCTCGATCTGAACCGTTTGATCTCGGTGCGGATCTCGAGGCAGGCTCGGTTCTCGAGAAAATACTATCTTGTCATTTAGTGGCGCTGGAGCGATCTGAGCCGTTCGATCGAGATCTTACACGAATTTTGGGGAGAAAGTCGTTTTTCTCCAGTTCGTAGCTCGGATTGGCACTTGCTCGGATTCCAAGCGGCTTGCTTGTGTGATCAGGCTCAGATCGCTTGTCGCACGGGTTTTGGTTCCGAGGGACGTGGAGAGTCATTTGGGAGACGAGTTTGAGGAGCAACTCTAGGAGAGAGTTGTGCTCCGAACTCGTTGAGAAGAGGTCCGCCTTGGAGGTGAGCGGAGCGAAGAGCTCGGATCTAGGAGAGATCCATTTGGGAGGCGAGTGTGAGGAGGAACTCTAGGGGAGAGTTGTGAGCTCCGAACTCGTTGAGAAGAGGTCCGCCTTGGAGGTGAGCGGAGCGAAGAGCTCGGCTCTAAGAGAGAGCCATTTGGGAGACGAGTTTGAGGAGCAACTCTAGGAGAGAGTTGTGAGATCCGAACTCGTTGAGAAGATGTCCGCCTTGGAAGTGAGCGGAGCGAAAAGCTTGGCTCTAGGAGAGAGCCATTTGGGAGACGAGTTCGAGGAGCAACTCTAGGAGAAAGTTGTGAGCTCGATCTGAACCGTTGGATCTCGGCACGGATCTCGAGGCAGGCTCGGTTCTCGAGAAAACACTATCTTGTCGTTTAGTTGTGCTGGAGCGATCTGAGCCGTTCGATCGAGATCTTACACGAATTTTGGGGAGAAAGTCGTTTTTCTCCAATTCGCAGATCGGATTGGCACTTGCTCGGATTTCGAGCGGCTTGCTTGTGTGATCAGGCTCAGATCGCTTGTCACTCGGGTTTTGGTTCCGAGGGACGTGGAGAGTCATTTGGGAGACGAGTTTGAGGAGCAACTCTAGGAGAGAGTTGTGCTCCGAACTCGTCGAGAAGAGATCCGCTTCGGAGGTGAGCGGAGTGAAGAGCTTGGCTCTATGAGAGAGCCATCTAGAAGACGAGTTTGAGGAGCAACTCTAGGAGAGAGTTGTGAGCTCCGAACTCGTTGAGAAGAGGTCCGCTTTGGAGGCAAGCGGAGTGAAGAGCTCGGCTCTGGGAGAGAGCCATTTGTGAGACGAGTGTGAAGAGGAACTCTAGGAGAGAGTTGTGCTCCGAACTCGTTGAGAAGAGGTCCGCTTTGGAGGTGAGTGGAGTGAAGGGCTCGGCTCTGGGAGAGAGCCATTTGTGAGACGAGTTTGAGGAGCAACTCTAGGGGAGAGCTTTAGCTCCGATCTCGCCGTTTAAGTGAGAGAATCAACGGTTGTGGGAGCAATTCCGAATGGCGAACCACTTCTTACCCACTTATGAGTGAGTAATTTGAAGCAGAATCGAGCCAAGTGTTGGACTCCGAACTTGTCGTTAGAGGGACTCAACGGTTGTGGGAGCAATTCTGAATGGCGAACCACTTCTTACCCGCTTATGAGCGAGTAATTTGAAGCAGAATCGAGCCAAGTGTTGGACTCCGAACACGTTGTTTTAAGAGAGTATCAACGGTTGTGGGAGCAGTTCCGAATGACGAACCACTTCTCACCCGCTTATGAGCGAGTAATTTGAAGCAGAATCGAGCCAAGTGTTGGACTCCGAACTCGTCGTTAGAGGGACTCAGCGGTTGTGGGAGCAATTCCGAATGGCGAACCACTTCTTACTTGCTTATGAGCGAGTAATTTGAAGCAGAATCGAGCCAAGTGCTGGACTCCGAACTCGTCGTTAGAGCTTAGTAAGTTGCGGGAGCAGCCATGTAGAAGAAGCTGGACTCTGAACTCACCATTTAGCGAGTCGTGACTCGGAGAGATAGAGATGAAGTAAGAGCAATAATTTTCAATGAAAAAATGTAAATCTTTATTGAGATAAACTAAGTGACCACTTCAATAGGGCGAGCCATTATTACATGCTATTGGTCGGGTTACAAGCATTGGCCTTATTGAAAATCAAAATCCTACCTCTACGATAAGGTGAAGACCTCTTGGGAGGAGCTGGGAGGTTCTGAGTCTTGAAGCTCGGTGGGCCTTTCTGTTCGTTTGTTGGCTCCTCAAGGGGGAAGCTAGGCCCCATCTTTTTGGACGAACTTGGTCAGGTGTCCCCACTGTATGAGTTCTTCGATCTCCTCCTTGAGAGCCTGACAATCATCCGTGTCGTGGCCGTGGTACCTGTGAAAGCGGCACCACTTATCCTTGTTCCTCTTCTTACCAGGTGTATTCATTCTAGGGGGAGCACGGAGTAGCCCTTCCTTGTCCACCTCCATAAGAACTTCTGATATATTGGCAATGAGGGGGGTGAACTTTTCAAAACCAGGAGTCGGGCGGCGCTGGCCATTGCCGTCCTTCTGGGATTTTTGGGACCCCTCTTCGCTTGTGTTCTTCCGTTTGTTCCCGGAAGATGTCTCCTCAAGAGTAAGGGGGTTGAGAGCCTCTTCCGCTCATATGTACTTCTCCACCCTAAGTAGGAGTTCTGAGAAGTCTCGAGGAGGCTTCTTGGCAGGGACACCCTGAGGTTGGCATTAGTGACGTTGCGCTCGAACGCTGCAGAGGCTACTGATTGGTTGAGGGAGGGAATGGACCGGGCTTCGGTGGTGAAGCGTCGAAGGTAATCCCTTAGGCGTTCACCCTTTTCTTGGTTGAGGGTCACCAGGGATACACTTGTTTTCTCGGCCCGACAGCTACCCACGAAATGAGTAAGAAAGAGCCCTTCGAACTGATCGAATGAAAAGATGGAGGCCGGGGCGAGTCGAGAGTACCATTCTCTTGCAGGCCCCTTCAAAGTTGCAGGAAAGATCTTGCAGAGGAGGGCGTCTGAAGCATGGTGGATCATCATGAGAGTTTTAAAACTCTCTATGTGATCCGAAGGGTCTGACTCCTCGGTATACGACTCGAAGTGAGGCGACTTGAAGTTCTCTGGGATGGGGGCCTCCATGATGGTGCGGGAGAATGGAGGTCTGCTCAGGCGGAGGTTTATCACTCGTTGCTCTTCTTCCTTGTCAATTCGGCCGAGGCGCCTCTCCATCTCGTGGAGACGGCGGTAGACCGAGTCTTCTCTTTGATCATACCTTGCCGAGCCCCGGGACTCATCTTCGTACGAGGGTGGACTGGGACTGAGAGTGTCAAGGCGATGGCTCCTAGTTGGCTCATGAGTAGGTGGCCTCTGGTCATTCTTTGGGGTGATATTGAGGGCTCGTAAGACTGTCGCTTGGAAGTCTTGAAGATCTGCCCTTGTGACTGGTGCCTCTCCAGCTTGGCGGTCCCTATGTGTGGCTCGGCTTACTGGAGAATGAGTTCTCCGCCGATGACGCTGAGAGGACTCCCTTCGCCCTCTTCGAGTAGGGGACCTTCTGTAGTCTCAGCGATGAGGAGATCGCTCATTTGGACATTATTGGCGGGAGGCTCCTTCTCGGGCCTGCCTTTCATCCAAATGGCAGCGAAGATCCTCTTCCTTCTACCGACTGAGGATGGTATTTCGAAGGTCGGAAGCTCGGGGATTATGGGATGCCATAGAGTCGGAAGAGGGGTTGTGTATTGGGATGCGGTCCAGTTGGAGAGGTTGCTTCTGAGGATTGGGACGCGAGCCCCCCGCGCCGGCATTCTGAGGCCCGGTTGGATCTCAGGGGGGTTGAAGATTCTGAGAAGGGAGTTGGTCCAGCCCCAGGGGGTCCTCTGCCTGAGGAGGAAGTTGCCCCTACTACTGAACGGGTTGGAGGGGGACCTCCTGTTGTGGTTGAGGAGGGGTAGGCCTACGGTTGGACCCCCTGGATCTGAGTTTCCTTGGAGGCATGACGAGGGAAGGTCTGACCTACGGGAAAAGGAAGGCTGCTATTCATGGTGTTTCCCACAGACGGCGCCAATCTGTTACCGCTAAATCTGGTGTGGGGACAAATAGATAGTATTTGTGGATTCTTGGAAAACTTGAATAGCAAACCTGAAACCTGTTCCGCCGAAGTTTGACTGTTGACTCCTGCCGTTCACCTGCAAAAAGTGTGAGACACCGGGGTTGATCCTGGCGATGCACCCTCCGACGCTCAAGTCAGTAATCAGGAATGATTATGAAAGAGCGTGAATTGGCAAAAGATTAATTACCTCTTAATGGTTGTGGATGGGGGGTATTTATAGTCGCCTTAGGGGATCAGATTAGGAATGTAATCCCTATCATCAGATTAGGAATGTAATCCCTAATTTCCAGTGAAAGAATAGATGTGAATCAGGGCCGTTGATTATGACTAAACCTATTTTTAGCCATATCAAGTATGGTTGCACCCAGACCCAGGAATGGTGGTAACAATGGTGATGGATCTGGAAGTTCTCGAGAAACTGGAATTGATCTCAAGGCCGAATTTGCCAGGGTGTATCAGACTTTGGAGGCACTGATGGCATCTAATTTGGCTCAGAATCAGAATCAGCATCAGAATCATGGAACTGGACCAGGATTGGTTAACGCCGATCCCATCAAGCAGATCGAGTCCTTCAAGAGGATGAGGCCGCCAGTTTTTTAAGGACAATCTGATCCAAACAAAGCTGATGATTGGATTAGGTGGATGGAGACAATCTTCGAGGTCTCGGAAACTCCGGCAGCCAATAAGGTGAAGTTGACCACTATGCAACTGGAAAAGGACGCTGGTGTTTGGTGGCAAACGGTGAAGAGGACGTTGGGGGACCAGCAGATGACTTGGGAGGCTTTTCTGGAGGAATTCAGGGATCGCTTCTTTCCCCTAGATATTCAGGAGAAGAAGGCAACAGAATTCTTGAATCTTCAGTAGGGCAGCATGACCGTGCGAGAGTATGAGACCAAGTTCGCTCAGCTGTCAAGGTATGCACCAGAGTTGATCGTTGACGAGGCGAAGAAGGCCAAGAAGTTTGAGCAGGGCTTGAGGCTAAACTTGAGGTCGAGAATGATTCCATTGGGCATACGGAGGTTTGACAAGCTGGTCAGGAGAGCAGCTATGACTGAGGAAAACATGGACCAATTCCAGAAGAAGCAAGAAACCTGGAACAGGAACAAGAGGCCAGCATCAGGTCAGAGTAGGAAGGGATTCCCAGCGAAGCAAGTCAAGTTCAGTGATCCAGTGCAGAAGGCACCTGCAACTCAGGAAGTGACTTGTTATTACTGCAAGGAGGCAGGTCATTACAGGTCAGCGTGTCCTAAGTTGGCGAAGCAGACTTGTTTCCAATGTGGGCAGGCAGGACATTCTAAGTCTCATTGTCCACAGTTGAGGAAGGATGGTTCAGGTGGAAGCAAATTCCAAAGGCAAGGGCGAGTATTTGCATTAACCGAGGAGGACGCGGGTAACTCGGAAGATGTAATACAGGGTATGCAAGAGTTTTGATTTTTATTTTAAATCAATGTAATAAATAAAACCTTTATTTGAGAATAATTGGAGATTGAGTATCACTCTTCATGTAACAGGGATTGTTTTGATTAATGGAATAAAGGCAAAGGTTTTATTTGATACTGGTTTATCGCATACTTTTGTGTCGCCAAGTTTTGCAAAGGTCTTAGGTGTGGAGCCTAAGTTGTTTCCAGGCAAGGTTTTGTCGGTGACAACGCCGTCAGGTGAAGAACTGATCACCGATCGATATTACGAGGGCTGTGATATCGAGATTGGCAGGAGATTATTCGGCATCGATCTGATCGAGCTGCAAGTCTTAGGAGTGGATGTGATCGTGGGCATTGATTGGATGGCAATATATGATGCCACAATTGAATGCAAGCAGAAAGAGGTGTTAGTGAAAGCACCAGGTGGTCCCGCAGTGACTTTCCAAGGGAAGAAGAAGATTCCGAAGGTGGCTGCAATGGTATCCAAGATGGCGATTCCAGATGAAGTCAAGGGCATTCCGGTTGTCAGAGATTTTCCTAGGGTGTTCTTGGAGGATTTTCCAGGATTACCGCCGCAGAGAGATGTGGATTTTTGCATCAATGTTCAACCAGGGAGCACGTCGATTTCTAAGGCTCCGTACAGGATGGCACCTGTAGAGCAGGACGAAGTGAAGAAGCAGATTAAGGAGCTGTTGAGCAAGGGGCTTATCAGGTCGAGTTCCTCGCCGTGGGGTGCGCCAGTGTTGTTGGTCAAGAAGAAGGATGGGTCAATGAGGTTGTGCATTGACTACCAGGAGTTGAATAGGGTGACTATTCAGAACAAGTATCCACTGCCGCAGATTGATGATTTGTTCGACAGGCTTCGAGGAGCAGCTGTGTTTTCAAAGATTGATTTGAGATCAGGGTATCATCAGGTTCAAGTCAAGGAGGAAGATGTGAGTAAGACATCTTTCAGGACTCGTCATGGACTCTATGAGTTTTTGGTGATGCCTTTCGGGTTGACGAATGCGCCAGCAGTGTTCATGGATATGATGAATCGGGTTTTGAGGCCATTTATTGACTCCTTCGTGGTGGTTTTCATCGACGATATTTTGGTGTATTCGAAGTCAGAGGAGGAGCATTCTATGCACTTGACAGTGGTATTACAGAAATTGCAGGAGCATAGCTTGTATGCCAAGTTGTTGAAGTGTGAGTTTTGGAAGTTTGAGGTAGCTTTCCATGGTCATATCCTTTCTAAGGAGGGAGTGGCCACTAATCCTCAGAAAGTTGAAGCAGTGAAGGATTGGCCCAGGCCAACGTCTGTGAAGGAAGTTAGAAGTTTCTTGGGTTTAGCTGGCTACTACAGGAGATTCATCCAGGGTTATTCTCAGATTGCAGTTCCATTGACAGGTTTGACCCGGAAGAATGTGGCATTTTTATGGACTGATAAGTGTGAGACGAGTTTCCTTGAGTTAAAGAAGAGGTTGACTAGTGCACATATCTTAGCTTTGCCACAAGCTGGGAAGGATTATGATATCTTCAGTGATGTGTCTCTCAAAGGTTTGGGGACTTCCTCCATACAAGAACTCGAGCCACTCTTTCTTTTTTTCTCTTTTTTTTTTCTTTTGTTTTTTGTGCATTGTTCATGAAATAGGATGGGCTATTTATAGCGTCATTTGGGTAGATAAAAGGACCCCACTACCTCAAATAAATGCCCACTCACACAATTTAACACCCACTCCCCATCTCTCCTCTTTCCTAACATATGGCCGGCCAAACTCCCACCCTTTGGTTTTTTCCACATGTGCACACTTGTACATGTTCACTCTACGTGCATCCACTCTCATTCATTTAATTATTTGTCTATAGTCTAATTGTATATATTTGTTACATGACAAGCGTGACAATTTTAAATGTGTATTTTTTATAGAATTTTATCATGGGCTTTTATTTTGCAGTTAGTTTTTTTGGACTTTTAAAATAGATTAGGGCCTATGAATTTAAAATCAGAATAAATAATTTAGATAAAAAAGAGAATAGATATGCATAATTCTTAGAAAATTTTAATGGACGAAATTGCTTAAAATTTGCGCGTACAATGCACGTGTAAAAAATATTAAAATTTTATTTTATTTTCTAGGATGTTATAGAGGAAGACATGGCCCGTAGTTTCTTGATGGGTCTAAGTTTCGATATTCCGGACTATCTGGATGCCCACCGACACCGCACCTATACCGATGTTCTCGATGTAGCCCGAATCCAAAAACAGACTCATAAAAGGAGGAGTGTCCCTCAGCGGGCCGTTAAGTAACCTACTGTCGTCCGGACGACTGGAGAACTGATTCGGAGGTCAGTTTTGGCCCCTCCGGTGAGGGCTTTCCTGTATTCACCTGCTGCTCCAAGGGCAGTTCAGACTTGCAAGTTCTGCCATAAGGTTTGGCATCTGCAGAAAGACTGCAAACTAGAAAATCACTTGTGCCTTTCATGTGGACGAAATGATCATGTGGTCTGAGACTGCCTAAGGAACAGGCTCCTGCACCGACTAGAGGTCCAGCTCAGTAAGGAGAACTAGCTCAAGGCCAGGGCTGACCGCCTTTTCCACTGCATAGGCAAGCTTTTGATCAGAGGAGGATGGCTCTGAGGAGAGGTCAGATTGGAGGCCGTGGTCTGGCTTATAACCTGATTGCCGCAGAAGTTGAGACGGTTGTTGGTGTGGTTGCAGGTATCTCACGATAGTTGCATTATTTGCATTCAATTCCTACACTATTTATTTTCTTCTTATGCAATTATTCGTGCTTATGTCCTGCATACACCTTCATGCTTAGGCGTCATCTTAGTCCACTCTCGTCCTGCCCATGTTTTGTTTGATTCTGGTGCTACTCACGCCTTTGTTTCTTCCCGCTTTGTGGATCGACACCGTTTGACAAGCGACGTCTTGACAGCAGCTTGGAATATCACCACAGGTGGAGGCGTCATCATCTGTTCCAAGGTGTGCAAGCAGAGCCCTTTGTTGAACGGGGGCATGGAATTCAAGGCCGACCTTATTGTGATCCCCAACTCCGGCTTTGATGTTATCCTTGAGATGGATTGGCTAGGGGTTACCCATCCCGTGATTGATTGTCGAGAGAAGAAGGTAACATTCAGACTCCTGGGTCAGCAAGAGTTTGAATTTCTTGTGGGTGAGACACTGTCATACCAAAAGGCTTGTGTGCTAGAGTCAATGTGCACTGATGGTGAAGTTTCACCTGTGGTTGTGCAAGATTTTCTGGATATTTTTCCAGAAGAATTGCCCAGGTTGCCACCAAATTGAGATGTAGAGTTTGGCATCAAAGTTTAATCGGGAACGAAACCAGTCTCTAAGAGTCCATATCAGATGGCACCAGTTGAGTTGGCAGAACTGAGGGTGCATGTCCAAGAGTTGTTGGACATAAGTTTCATTAGGCAAAGTGTTTCGCCTTGGGGAGCCCCGGTGTTGTTTGTGTAATACCCCGATTTTTATTTATGAAAATTATTTATTTATTTTCGCACGTTTTGTGCACGTGCAATTTTCGTAATATGAAATCTTATAATTATTTTCATTATGGATGGTGAGTATATGTAAATATATATATATATATATATATATATATATATGTATATGTGTTCTTTAATTATTTTTATAAAGGCCCTTATCTTCAAATAAACATAAGCCCAAATCTAATTTATTTATTTTTGTAAAACTATTATTTTGGCCCATCAATTTAAGCCGATGAATTATTTCTATTTTAATTAGAGCTTGTAATGTGTAACACCTTCTTAAAGATTTTTTTTTTATAATGTACAACTTTAAAATAGAGAACTAGTGCATGCACGTGCATGAGCACACTATTTTGGCCGGTTCTGAAAGAAGTGGGGTTAGTGCATGGGTGGTTACCTAGAGTGTGGGTAGTTACTACAACTCCTACTCTCATCCTAACCCTTGATTCTATAACCATCTACTAAATCCTAGCCCTCCATCTCACCCAAAGATTGAGTATAAATACCCCTCTCACTTAATTGTCTTCTACACTAAAATTTTATTGAAAGAAGAAAATATATTTTTAAGAGAGTTGTGAGTGAGTGTTATTGGAGGCCGGTCATCACTACTGACGGAATTCTTGTTTTGGCAAGGAGCAAGGAGGAGGGGTCATACTATCGCACTAGGAAGCTTTACGGGATTTCGTTTATTTCTTCAAAAGGTGGGTGTTTCTCATGACTTCTAGAATAGAAATCATGTTAGGATTGAGATTGTTTTGTTATCATTTATCATGCGTGTGAAAATTTGATTGATGAATTGATGGTCATATTGAAATCCTCTATGCTATACATAAGGTGGAAAATGTGAATGAATGGTAAAGAACTAAGACATTTAAAGAAACTGGAGATTACCTGTACAGTCGACCGATCATGTTGACAGTCGACTGGTACGATGAAATAAAATATGTACAGTTCGAAATTCCATGAAATGATGCATTTTAATGTGTGCCGTTATCTTGACTTTTCCCAGCATGTTAATTCAGGATCAATATTTATCTCCGTAGACAAATAATGAGTAAAGGATAAATGCACGATTAGAAATTTTATTTGGGTGAAAGAAAATACTAGTATTGTTAAGCCTACATTTAATCGTAAACTATGTTGTGATGCTGGTAAATGGATAAGAATCGCAAGTTTATGTTGACATTGAACATACTGTAGTTGAATAAAATGCTGTGTGCTAATTGAAGAACAGAAGGAAGAGATATTCCTTAATTCGAAATTAACTTTGATCAGTCGACCGAATATATGTAGCAGTCGACTATGCTGAACATTAAAAGTTTCAATTGAACTTTACAGAACAGCCGACTGGTTCGGATGACAGTCGACTTTCCCGTAAATTATAATTAAATTTGAATGTTGCGGAACAACCGACTGGCCATGTGCAGTAGTCGACTCTTCCGAGCAATTTATTGAAGAACTTTCCTTAGCTGAACAAGTCGACTGAGTATGCTCTAAGTCAACTGTCCAGATCATTTTTTGATATCTCAGAATTCTAAGTTGCTTTATGATAGAGATAATGAATCTACTATTGTTGAATGATTATTTGTTGTGACAATTTAGAAGCAGTAAATTCTATTTGTCTTCGCATGAATGTGTACATGAAATGAAGTAAATCATTCTATTGAACCTATGAAAAGTTTGTATGATTGTGGAAGTTGTGAACATGAAAAGGAAAATCATTTGTGATTATGAAAATGAACTATTGGATTTGAAAGGCTCAATTCTGGTGATTGTGAATTGAAACTGAAACTAAAGAGTAGCTAAGTCTCCCACCGGCAATTGGAAAGAGATGAATTGAAATGGAATTTGAAATGAAAGACTAAGGTTGGGTCATGTTGAATGTGATTAAGTCCGGTATAGTGGAGAGGCTAACTCTAGAGCTTTGATTTTGTTCATGATTATAATAAAATAAGGACTTGATACATAGTGGAGATGTGATGAAAGTAAGAGAAAAATACGAGTATGAGGGCCATCGGATTGGCGGTGTGAGAGTGATCCACAGGCTGCCTGCTTGATGCGTCAAGACATGGCGTGGGCACTACTCCAGAATTATCGTCCCGGTGGCGACGCTTGTGGGATGTTTGAGTGGCTATGGGTGGTGCCATTGTTCCATGGCGGAGGCTGAATTGTCCATAGGTTGCCTACTCGATGCATCGTGTCAGTGCGTGTGATTCCCCTCCAGGCTGCCTGGATATGGGCTCGTAGATCATAGAACATCTAAGATATTTACTGTAGTTACCGTAGTAGATTAAGTCATAGCTGATCACTTTGACCCTGCTTGCGACGACAATTGGCATATCATTGAGGAAGATTACTATCCTGGGCAAGCAGATTCCGAGGAAGAGTACTACCCTGGGCAAGCAGATTCTGACGGAGAAGAATGGCCTGAGTCCCGAGAGATTACCCCACCTCCGGACTCGTCTGATGATTCTTCTTCTGATGAAGAAGAAGAACCAGTTCCAAGTAGTCTTGTGATATCTCTTCAGAGGTAGGTAGAAACACTGCGGGGGAGAGTTGGATTATTGGAGGCTCAGTTGGCAAAGTGCAAGGACGACCTTGCAGTTCTCAGTCATCGTGTATGGGAACTCGAGAAAAGGAAAAATATGACCGATGTGCTGAAGGAAGAAGTTGATGAACTACGAGGAGAGCTTCGTGAAGCGAAGAGGAACCGTAGGAGTTAGAATGTTGTAGCTTCTACTATTTTTATTCTGACATCAAGAAATATTTTCAATTCGAATGTGTAAAGTTTGGAACTCAATGAAATGCAAGTTGATTTAAAATTCATGCCTTATACTTCGAATTTAATGGATCTTTTGCATCAGAATATGGCTAGAAGAGGAGCTAGAAACGGTGAAGGTCTAGACTTGGAAACGGAACTTGCGAGGGTCTATCAGACGCTCAACACCGTGGCCATGAATCAGAACCAAGGGAGGGGGCCTGTGAATCCAGTGCCCGAGGCAATTAAACTCGTGGAATTGTTCAAACGGATGGAACCACCTGTGTTCGAAGGGAAGTCAGACCCTGATGCGGCTGACAACTGGATTCGTCAGGTAGAAACGATCTTTGAAGTGCTAGAGACCCCTGAGGGTAGCAAGGTGAAGTTGGCGACTCTGCAGCTTGAGAAGGATGCGGCTGTTTGGTGGCAGTCGATGAAGCGGACAATGGGAGGTATAGTTTTTGGTTGGGAGGAATTCTTGGAAGAATTCCGCAGTCACTATTTCCCCTCCGATGTCCAGGAGAAAAAGGCTATGGAGTTTCTGTCAGTACAGTAAGGTGGCATGTCAGTCAGGGAGTATGAGACTAAATTTACTCAACTCTCAAGATATGCTCCTGAGTTAGTGATGGATGAGTCGAAGAAGGCTCGTATGTTCGAGCATGGTTTGAGGCCGAGCTTGAGGTCCCGGATGATACCTCTCGGTATCTGGAGGTTTGACAAGCTAGTCAAACGAGCAGCAGCCACGGAAGCAGACATGGAGCAGTTCCACACTGTTCAGAGTAGGAAGAACAACCGGAACACTGGAAAGAGGCCCGCAACTGTTGGGAATGCCAGGGGACAGCCGTCAGCCCAGAGGTTCAAACAAACGGGAGCAAATGCTGTCAACATAGATGGGAGACCCGGAAACAATTGGGTGAGACCTCCTATGGTGACTTGTTTCAATTGTGGGGAGACAGGTCATTACCGATCCCTGTGCCCGAAGCTGCAGGATGTTGTTCGGAAGGCACCAACTCAACAGGCTGGGAAGAGACCGTACCAACCAGGGCGAGTATTTGCCTTGACCGAAGCTGATGCCGATGAGGTGGATCATGTCATCACTGGTACGAGGGCGGATGTTTAGAGGTTTATGTTGTTTTCTTTTCCCGCTTATTTAGTGAACTGTTACGTAATGGGTGTGTATTATGTAAAAGGAGAACTTTATTTGAATGGAATGAAAGCTGTTGTTTTGTTCGATACTGGATCCTCTCATACTTTTGTGTCTCCTAAATTTGCTAAAGTGTTGGGAGTTGAACCGAAGATTTTTCCAGGCAAGATCGTAGCAGTAGCTACTCCATCAGGGAAAACTTTAACCACTGATCGGTACTATGCGGATTGCGAGATTGTGATTGGGGATAGAACTTCGGAATCGATCTAATCGAGCTGACTATCTTGGGAGTCAATGTTATCATTGGCATTGATTGGATGTCGGTGTACAGTGCAAGCATCGAGTGTAAGACCAAGACGGTAACAGTGAAGGCTCTAGGTGGACCTGAAGTCACTTTCCAAGGAAAAAAGAAATGTTCTAGGCTGGTGGCAGCTATCTGCAAGGAAGAGATTCCTGTGGAAGTGCAAAGGATTCCTGTGGTTCGGGACTATCCGACTGTGTTCTTGGATGATTTTCCTGGGTTACCCCCGCAATATGATGTAGAGTTCAGCATCACCCTTCAACCGGGAAGTGCACCCATTTCTAAGGCACCGTATAGGATGGCTCCAGTGGTACAGGATAAGGTGAAGTGGCAGATTGAGGAACTGTTGGAGAAAGGCTTTATTCAACCTAGTGCGTCACCTTGGGGAGCACCAGTGCTTTTGGTAAAGAAGGATGGATCGATGAGAATGTGTATCGATTACCGAGAGCTGAATAAGGTCACTGTTCAGAATAAGTATCCTATTCCTTGAATTGATGACTTGTTCGATCGTCTACAAGGAGCTGCTATTTTCTCCAAAATAGATCTTCGATCAGGATATCACCAAGTTCGAGTGAAAGCTGAAGATGTGCACAAAACTGCATTTAGAACTCGACATGGGCATTACGAATTCTTAATTATGCTATTTGGAGTGACGAATGCACCCGCAATCTTCATGGATTTGATGAACAGAGTTCTGAGGCCGTTCATTGATTCTTTCGTCGTGGTGTTTATTGACGATATCCTCGTGTACTCCAAGTCAGAAAAGGAGCACACCGAGCATCTGGCAGCAGTTTTGGAGAAGCTGGAAGAGCAAGAGTTGTATGCCAAGCTATCCAAGTGCAATTTCTGAAAATCTGAAGTGGCATTCCTAGGTCACATCCTTTCTAAGGAGGGAGTGGCAACTGACCCTCAGAAGATAGAGGCAGTGAGAGATTGGGCAAGGCCTATTACAGTGAAGGAAGTCAGGAGTTTTCTTGGATTAACTGGATATTACAGGAGATTTATCTAGGGCTACGCTCAGATAGCCGTACCGCTCACTGGTCTGACCAAGAAGAATGTGAACTTCAAGTGGACTGAACAGTGCGAAGTAAGCTTTCAGGAGTTGAAAGAGAGGCTGACTACTGCACCTATTTTGGCTTTGCCAAGAGCAGGTGTTGAGTATGATGTTTATAGCGATGCTTCAAATCGTGGGCTTGGTTGTGTCTTAATGCAAGAAGGAAAAGTGATCGCGTATGGGTTTAGACAACTAAGACCGCATGAGAAGAACTATCCGACTCATGATCTGGAGTTGGCCGCGGTTATTTTTGCCTTAAAGCAATGGAGACATTATGTGTATGGTGAAAAGCTGAACATGTACACCGACCACAAGAGTTTGAAGTACATATATCAGCAGAAGGAGCTGAACCTGAGGCAAAGGAGATGGCTGGAGGTACTTGAGGACATTCGTCCAGAGATTAAGTATCATCCTGGGAAGGCTAATGTTGTTGCTGATGCACTTAGCTGCAAGAGCAGTCTGGCGAGTTTGATTACAACTCAGAGGCAGTTGGTAGAGGAGTTGGATCGGGCTGGTATTGAAGTTGTTCTGCAAGGCTTGGGATCATCTTTAGCTCAGTTGAGGCTTCAAACGACACTGAACGAAAGGATTATTGCAAGTCAGAAGGTTGAGGCGGAAATTCAGAAGATGTTGGAGCAGGTTGGTGCTGGCAAGTTGCCCGGATTTCAAATCAAGGATGGAGTGCTGTGGTTTGGAGAGAGGCTGTGTGTTCCGAATCAGGCAGACCTGAAAGAGAGTATTCTTCAGGAGGCACATGCTACTCTTTTGTTGGTACATCCTGGAAGTACTAAGATGTACAAAGACATCAAACCGCATTTCTAGTGGTCAGGTTTGAAGCGGGATGTGGCTGAATTTGTGTCGAAGTGTGAGGTTTGTCAGCAAGTCAAAGCCGAGAATCAGAGACCCGGAGGTCTATTACAACCGTTACCTATTCCGAAATGGAAGTGGGATAGCATTAGTATGGATTTCATTACGGGATTGCCCAAGAGTCCTAAAGGCAATGATGTGATTTGGGTTATAGTCGATCGACTAACCAAGTCCGCTCACTTCTTGGCGATGAAACTCACTGCTTCGATGGACAAGTTAGCTGAGTTGTATGTTGGCAAAATCATCAAGCTTCATGGTGTTCCGTCAACTATTGTGTCTGATTGAGATGCGCGGTTTAGTTTGCATTTCTGGAGGAGTCTTCAGACAGCTTTGGGTACCAAGACAGATTTCAGCACTGCTTTTCATCCCTAGACCAATGGGCAGACCGAGAGAGTCAACCGTATTCTTGAGGATATGCTTAGCTGTTGTGTACTAGACTTTGGAGGCAGTTGGGAAAGGCATTTACCTTTGGTAGAGTTTGCCTACAACAACAGTTTTCAGACTAGCATCGGGATGGCGCCGTACGAAGCTTTGTATGGCAGGAAGTGTAGGATGCCTGTTTGTTGGTTCGAAGTTGGGGAGCATCAATTGTTTGGGCCTGAGCTTGTACAGCAAACCTCTAAGAAGATTGTTCTGATCAGGAAAAGGTTGGTAGAAGCTCAAAGCAGGTAGAAAAGCTATGTAGACAACCGGAGAAGGGACCTTGAGTTTGAGGTTGGTGACTTTGTCTTTCTGAAGGTATCACCCAGTAAAGGCGTGATCCGTTTCGGTAAGAGTGGGAAGTTAGCCCCGAGGTTTATAGGCCCGTACAAGTATTGAAAAGGATCGGGAAAAATGCTTACCGGCTTGAGTTACCGGAAGAGTTGTCTCAGGTACATAATGTCTTTCATGTGTCTATGCTGAGAGGTTATATTCCACATCAGAGTCATCATTTACCTGAAGTGCCGGAAGGTTTGCAGTTGGATCTGAATTACATCGAGTCTCCTATCGAGATTGTTGATCGTCGAGAGAAAGTCTTGAGGAATAAGACGATACCGATGGTCAAGGTAGTCTGGAGAAACCATTTGGTTGATGAGGCTACTTGGGAGTCTGAGGAGAGGATGTTGAGAGATCATCCTGAGCTTTTTGCTTGATTTGTATTTTGTATTTTCTTGTGCTTGTTATGAGTGTTTTGTTTCTCGCTCTTGACTGTAGTTCCGGGGACGGAATTATTCTAAGGAGGGAGTGTTGTAATACCCCGATTTTTATTTATGAAAATTATTTATTTATTTTCGCACATTTTGTGCACGTGCAATTTTCGTAATATGAAATCTTATAATTATTTTCATTATGGATGGTGAGTATATGTAAATATATATATATATATATGTATATGTGTTCTTTAATTATTTTTATAAAGGCCCTTATCTTCAAATAAACATAAGCCCAAATCTAATTTATTTATTTTTGTAAAACTATTATTTTGGCCCATCAATTTAAGCCGATGAATTATTTCTATTTTAATTAGAGCTTGTAATGTGTAACACCTTCTTAAAGATTTTTTTTTTATAATGTACAACTTTAAAATAGAGAACTAGTGCATGCACGTGCATGAGCACACTATTTTGGCCGGTTTTGAAAGAAGTGGGGTTAGTGCATGGGTGGTTACCTAGAGTGTGGGTAGTTACTACAACTCCTACTCTCATCCTAACCCTTGATTCTATAACCATCTACTAAATCCTAGCCCTCCATCTCACCCAAAGATTGAGTATAAATACCCCTCTCACTTAATTGTCTTCTACACTAAAATTTTATTGAAAGAAGAAAATATATTTTTAAGAGAGTTGTGAGTGAGTGTTATTGGAGGCCGGTCATCACTACTGACGGAATTCTTGTTTTGGCAAGGAGCAAGGAGGAGGAGTCATACTATCGCACTAGGAAGCTTTACGGGATTTCGTTTATTTCTTCAAAAGGTGGGTGTTTCTCATGACTTCTAGAATAGAAATCATGTTAGGATTGAGATTGTTTTGTTATCATTTATCATGCGTGTGAAAATTTGATTGATGAATTGATGGTCATATTGAAATCCTCTATGCTATACATAAGGTGGAAAATGTGAATGAATGGTAAAGAACTAAGACATTTAAAGAAACTGGAGATTACCTGTACAGTCGACCGATCATGTTGACAGTCGACTGGTACGATGAAATAAAATATGTACAGTTCGAAATTCCATGAAATGATGCAT
Organism: Hemerocallis citrina; assembly: GCA_017893485.1. Classification (NCBI taxonomy): domain Eukaryota; kingdom Viridiplantae; phylum Streptophyta; class Magnoliopsida; order Asparagales; family Asphodelaceae; genus Hemerocallis; species Hemerocallis citrina. Next base: position 133,338,323 of record CM030360.1, on the reverse strand, counting down.
TTTAATGTGTGCCGTTATCTTGACTTTTCCCAGCATGTTAATTCAGGATCAATATTTATCTCCGTAGACAAATAATGAGTAAAGGATAAATGCACGATTAGAAATTTTATTTGGGTGAAAGAAAATACTAGTATTGTTAAGCCTAGATTTAATCGTAAACTATGTTGTGATGCTGGTAAATGGATAAGAATCGCATGTTTATGTTGACATTGAACATACTGTAGTTGAATAAAATGCTATGTGCTAATTGAAGAACAGAAAGAAGAGATATTCCTTAATTCGAAATTAACTTTGATCAGTCAACCGAATATATGTAGCAGTCGACTATGCTGAACATTAAAAGTTCCAATTGAACTCTACAGAACAGCCGACTGGTTCGGATGACAGTCGACTTCCCCGTAAATTATAATTAAATTTGAACGCTGCGGAACAGCCGATTGGCCATGTGCAGTAGTCGACTCTTCCGAGCAGTTTATTGAAGAACTTTCCTTAGCTGAACAAGTCGACTGAGTATGCTCTAAGTCAACTGTCCATATCATTTTTTGTCATGGCGAGGGAATGAACCCTATAAAATGAAGTACGATTAAGGGCTTGCCCTCGGACCTATATAGTATGGGATGCATAAGATCCGAACAAGTGCGCATTAGTGTCATATAATATAATAACTGCATTAAGGACTAAGTGCATACTCACAACACGACATCAACAGGATAGACCCTTTTAGTTTTGTTTGTGAAAAAGTTTGTGCTTTGTTAAGAATTGAGAATCGTTATAATGTTTCTGGCATAGAGAGGATGTCCATGTATAATTTTCGTCGGTTGAATAAACTGACGTACCCACAGTTTTGTATGCAGGATAAATGGCTTGATAAAGATTAAAGGAGAACTGATGCTCATAGATAACTCGCTGTTATATCTTTGTGTAATGTTGTAAATTGCTTCTGCTGTCATTACATGTAAATTATTTGTGATATATGCTTCCGCTGTAAAATGTAAAATGTAAAGATCTCATGTAAACTCTGATGCAAAGTAAAAAGTTTTATTTCCTTGTAAAATTGTACTAAATGAAGCGTAAAGATCCTGTGGAATCTCGAATTCAGTGTATTTTGGAATTCGGGGTGTTACAGTTTGTCAATAAGAAGGATGGTAGTCGCAGGCTCTACATTGACTATCGGGAGCTGAACAATGTCACTGTGAAAAATCGATACCCACTGTCGAGAATCGACGGTCTGTTCAATCCGCTGGGAAGTGCTTCAATTTTCTCTAAGCTAGATCTTTGCACTGGCTATCATCAGGTGAAAGTAAAGACTGAGGATATTCAAAAGATGGCGTTCCGCACGAGATATGGACATTACGAGTTCTTAGTAATGCCTTTTGAAGTCACTAATGCACCAGTGGTATTCATGAGTCTGATGAACATGGTGTTCTCACCATTCTTAGACAAGTTTGTAGTGGTCTTCATCGATGATATCCTGATGTACTCTCGGAATAGGGAAGATTATGCAGAGCATTTGGAGGTTGTCTTGCAGACTTTGAGGGAGTTCTATGGGAAGCTCAGTAAGTGTGGATTTTGGCTTGATCGTGTTGCTTTTTAGGGTCATGTTATCTCTGGCGATGGAGTTTCAATTGAATCCTCGAAGGTTACTGCAATCAAGGATTGGTCAATACCAAACTCTGCGTCAGAAGTGCGAAGTTTCCTCAGATTGGCAAGGTGTTATCGGAAGTTCGTTCAGGATTTCTCAAAGATTGTTGGGCCCCTAACCAATTTGATGATGAAAGAGCAGAAGTTTGTTTGGGATGATGCTTGTGATGAAGCCTTCGTAGAGATGAAGAATCGGTTGACATCAGCACCTATGCTGAATATACTAGACAGTTCAGGAGGTTATGTGATCCACTGCAATGCATCTGGCTGAGGTTTAGGAGCAGCTGATGCAGCGAGGCAAAGTTGTCGCTTATGCATCCAGGCAGTTGAGGTCTCATGAGAAGTACTACCCTACGCATGATCTTGAACTTGCAGTCATAATCTTTGCCTTGATGTTATGGAGGCATTATTTGCATGGGGATAGAATTAAGATCTTCACTGATCACAAGAGACTAAAGTACGTGTTCACGCAGAAGGAGCTGAACATGAGGCAGAGAAGATGGTTAGAGCTGATGGCAGATTATGACATCAACTTGCAATACCACCCAGGCAAAGTGAATTTGGTACCTGATGCCTTGAGCAAGAGGCCAGCCGTTATGTTCCTCACCTTAAAAAAGGAAATATTGGAGGATATGAGAAGAGTGGAATTGGATGTTCTTCCCAGTTCATCACATTAGTGTATGATGCTGCAGTTGCAGTCTTCATTGGTAGAGCAGATCAAGGAAGCCCAAGAAGGTGATCTGCAGTTGCAGGAATTCCTAAGCGAAGTTGAAGCAGGACTGAGGATTGACTTGTTCATCCATGAAGACGGATCGCTTCGTTTTGGCGCCAGATCATGTGTACCGAAGGGGAAAGTCAGGCAAAAGCTACTTTAAGAATCTCATTGCTCACCCAGCAGAACTTTTGGGGGCACGGTATGAAGAGATCAGTGGTAGGATTTGTTTTTTAGTGTTTGATCGGCCAGCAAGTGAAAGCGGAACATCAGAGGACCACTAGACTACTTCAGCATCTTCCAATCCTGGAGTGGAAATGGGAGAACATTTTCATGGATTTCGTGATGGCATTGCCAAGGATTACTAAGGGCCATAATGCCATTTGGGTAATAGTAGACCGGTTGACGAAGAGTGCTCATTTCATTCCGTTCAGAGTGGGTCAGTCTACGGAGAGCCTGGCTGAGAAGTACATGTAGGAAGTTGTGAGATCGCATGGAGTTTCTGTCAGCATTATATCAGACAGAGATACGAGGTTCAGATTCCATTTTTTGGGAGTCTTTAGAGGAGTTTGGGATGTAAGTTGAACTTCAGCACTGCATTCCACCCACAGATAGACGGGCAATCTGAGAAGACGATTCAGACACTGTATGACATGTTGAGGTCTTGTGTTCTTCAGTTTGGAGGTTCATGGGAGGACCATCTACACTTGGTTGAGTTCTCGTACAACAACAGCTACCAAGCAAGTCTCAAGGCAGCCTCGTACGAGGCACTCTATGGTGCAAATGTTGATCGCCAGTATGTTGGGACGACATCTACGAGAGAAAACTTGGGGCCGGAATTGATCACCAGGACAGTTGACGTAGTGGCTCAGATCAGGAAGCACTTATAGGCAGCTCAGGATAGGCAAAAGAAGTGGGCCGATTGTCACAGAAGGCTTTTAGAGTTTGTGGCAGACGACCATGTATTCCTCAAAGTGTCACCATGAAGAGGTGTTATCTGCTTTGGTGGTGGGGGTAAGCTAATGTAACGCCCCAATTTCCATACACTGGGAAACCGTGACATAAGCCAGAATCTTTTTCTTCAATTAGCCATAATACACAGAAAAACAGGAAAATTTAAAACTTTTTATTCAACACAAATGTATTACAAGTCCGAATATTATAAAACTGCAATACATTATATCAGTGTTACAATAATGCCATACAAGCTCAACTGTTACAAACTTTCTGCCTTTATCAAGGCACTTCAAGGCCATACAAGCTCCGACAGGAAACTTCCTGCCTTTATCAAGGCACTTCAAAAATTAACAGACGAGATACGGATCTGTGCTCCCAACTCGTGAGATGGCACAGATCGTATCCCTTTGACAAGAAGGGTACAACCAATAACACCACCTAGTGTTGGCCTATAGAACAGGTCGGATCATAAGGTATCACCCTTAATTCCAACTCTCTCTCTTCGGCGAAATGATAATTAATAAAGGTTAGCCATAAGTTACTACCATAACAATGTCAATAACCCTAAACAATCCGAGGAATGACAACAGTACTAACACAATATGCAAGGTCTTAAGTTAGACTTCGCAAGATAACTCTACTAGGTGCTCAACCTAGACTTACCAGAATCCCTAAGGATCCTGTTCACAACCCATCGATCCAAGACCCCGGAAAAACGAACGTATTCACATGCTACAACTCTGAACTTGGATTCCGTCTACACTCCCGGCCCGCGATCAACCTATTGTAACCCTTGCATTTCATTTTTGTGTATTTGGAGTGCATTTTTTTCGTTTGGTGTATTTTTCTCTCTTGTATTTTTTCTGAACCGTATATTGGAGTTGTTTTCAATATATATTTGTTTTATTTCATTTTGAGTGACTCTTTTGTCTCATTCTCCTATTATTTGATCGTTCCTTCATTTTGGTCTCGTCTTTGTATTTTATCTTTTTTTTGTGGGCATTTGTAGTGGTGGTGTTTGGTTGTCCTATAAATTCCCAATTCGATTTACATTCCTATTTCTAATTGACCCAAAATCCCAAACCCATTCGTAAACCTACTACTAATTCTTAATACCCACAACCCAATACCTATAAACCCACATCCTAAACCCTATATATAAACACTTACCCTCACAAACCCTAAACCTAACCCTAATTTCCTCTCTCTCTCAATCCCGGCCTACCCCTCTCTCTCCCTCTCCTTGTTGCGGCTGCACACCCTGACCCCCACACAACCCCCCGGCCTACCTCCAGGCCGACCATCAGCTCTCTCCGGCCTGCTCCCCATCCCGATAGCCCCCTTCTCCCTCCCGGCCTGTGTTCAACCCCAGCCACACCACAACCCGAGCCACCCATCTCCTATTACCGTTCTCTCTCTTGATTATCCCGACCACCTCACACAACTTCAAACCCTAGTTCCCTCCCGTGGTGTTCTCTTGTGGTCGCAAGCCACTTTGATCATCTCTCGCTTTTGGAAGTTGGTTCGTGTGGAGATTCTTGCTTGAGTTGCTTGGATTCGTGGATTAGCAGATTTTCGTTCGTAGGTTTTGCTCTTATTCTTGATTGTATCATTCTCCATCTCCGGTTAAAGCAAGTAACTTGTACTCCAATTCATTTATTTGATACAAGTCAAAAAGTTCAATTATAGTGTAGTTGGGTCTAAAGACGATTCTTGTTAGTGTTTTGCTTGATGGGTTTTGTCTCTATTGTGAAAATTTGACCATAGATGACTCGCGACACAATATTGGCATGAATTAACCTAGGATTTGCCCGTTCTTGTTTTTTGATCGTGTATATGAGACTTTTGTGTGAATTCGTGTTTTGGTATAGACCCATGTGAAATTCTTGCCGTGGACATGTTAGATACCCTAAATCATGATGTTTAGACACTTGGTAAACTCGATTTCATGTTTGGATGTGTTTAGATCAATTCTTGTGAATCTATGTTGATTTTGTTTTTAAGGAAAAATTTGTATTTTTGTCGCTGATCTGTTTTGTTTACTGTTTTGGACTGTGTTAAAATTAGTATCTTAATTTCGGTATAAAACACGAGTTTTAGATAATTTCGTCTATTTTCAAACCCCTCTGATCTTGCTTGATTTTGATTTCGTATGAGTGAGTTATAACTGTTTTAGTACAGTGGTGTTGATCTTTTCCAGATTCTGTTTTTCGGTAATTTTGATAACAAATCATTTTAAAAAACTATGCTACATATATTATTTTGATCCAAAACTTTGGTCAGTGTTTCTTTATCTAGTTAGGGATTACCCAGAATTTTTTTAAATTTTATTGATGAGTTTTATGTATTGTTTCATGCTCGTTTATGAATTCTATACTTGTTGTATTTTGCTCGCTGTTCTGTAAAGAACCTTATTTTCACTATGATTTCTTTTACTGTTTAGTATATTTTATCTATTTTCATATCCCTTTGGCGGAATTGATTTCGTTTTACTGGTTGCGAGATATCTTAGTTTTTCGTACAGCAGTGTTGGGAATTCCAGATTTGCCAAACTATGTTTTCTTGATGCTTTCTTGTTTTTGATGACTGGTCTATTTTAACTGGAAATGTTTGAAACTTTATATTTAGATACTGGACATATAGGGAAATACCCCAGATTTTTCATGGATTTAATTGATGTGTTTTCATGCTGTTTTCCTGCTCTTGGATTCGTTTTCCTGATTTCTGAATGAACCTAATTTCTGTATTCAAATCAGTTTTGAGCTGTATTTTTTTGAACTAGTTTGTGACTTATTTATATTCGCTGGATTCGTGTGGAAGTCTATTTTCGAGATCCTTTGACGGATCTAGATTTGCTTGTTTGTAACACTGGGAATCACTGTTTTACTACAGTATGGTCTTGCTGTCCTGAACTTGAACTTTGTCTATTTTATTCCTTTATGAGATATCTTGCACTCGTACATGTCTATCTTGCTACTTGCACTTGACACATGATCATGCCATATTATTCTTAATATATTTTGCACATATACATGCTTGTTTGACATTAATAATAAATAACCAAGATGGGATTTAAGGGACAAATCTAATAGTGGATAATTCAGAAATGTGTACTCGGAAGGGGATCCACTGATCCTACGTGATTACTTGAGACATGATACTTGACACGTGATTACTTGATACTTGCACGCAAGACACGACACTTGCCACATGCACAACTTGACACGTGATTACATGATAATGATACTTGGAGCTCGATTACTTGACTTGTCCCCGAGTATACTGCTCTCTTTGGTCAACTATGAAATCTAAAGCGAAACTGTTTGCTGTAGCAACCATGACGTGTGGGATGCATGAAGTGCTACCTAGATAGTAATTCACTACAAAACTTGATACATGCTACTTGAACATGACACTTGAACATGATACTTGAATATGATACCTGCTTGCTTGACAACCTGATACTTGAACTTGATACTTGACTACATGATATATGAAACTTGATACATGATTACATGACACTTGACACTTGATGCATGTCTACATGATACTTAATTACTTGACACTTGATTTATGCTATGTACACTTGATCACTTTTACCATGCTAGTTGTTTATGTTGACATCACATTTATACCATGTTGCTAGTTATTTTCTCCATGTGCTTGTATCCTACATTATAAGTGGCCCGTAACTTGCAATTGATGGGTACTTGTTTTTCTTTTTTCCTCTTTCCTGTATTCGTTGAATTGCAGATTTTGGAGAACAGGTTCCAGATGGTATCGGAGACATGAAGTATTAGTGCTACATTTTTATTACATTATTTCTTGTATCTTGCTTGAACAATAATTGTATTTGAAACTTGGATTTATCTTGTATTTGGGCGATGTGACCCAAGACATGTGTTTTATTCAGATCATGACTATTTGAGATTTTTGTATGTGGTTTCAAGTATTCTTGTTGGTATTTTGACACATTATGTGCATGTGGTTGATTAATTCGCTTCCGACTATGATGATTCTTGTGCATGTTGTAAGGATTTCTTGAAAAGCTTATGGATAATGAAAATCATTCGCTGGGCTTTTGTTACGTATCCGTATTCCGCATTCTTTTGGTAAGCGGGGCGTGACAGAATTTTTAGTGATATCAGAGCACCAGGTTTGGCTGATATATTCTGCAACTAATATATTAGACAAGCTTGGCTCGAACTGGAATCTGTGCAATATCTCACCAACCATGCATGCATAAATGAATCAAATTTTATCAACATTGATCTGGATATAGTCTTATTCCATTCTTTTTTATCCCTTCTTATTTGATTTCTTTGTGGGTATGAATTCATTCTTCTCGTACCCATATTCCTTGATTTTGGTGTCATCCATTCTTTTCTTTGTCTCTCTTGCTTTCTGTCTTAGGTGTTGTGCTTTTGTGCTCTTTCCCTGCTCATGTTCTGTTTGATTCTGGGGTAACCCATTCTTTTGTCTCCTCTCGATTTGTCGCTCGCCATCAGTTGGAGTACAGCAACATGTCAGAGGCTCGGAACATTGTGACAGGTGGTGGAGTTGTCATTTGTTCCCAGGAGTGTAGGCAATGTCCCGTGATTATTGGTAGCGCAGAGTTCAAAGCCAATTTGATTGTAATTGGGAATTCGGGATTCGACGTTATTCTCGGTATGGATTGGTTGGGTGAAGCCCATGCCATTATTGATTGCCGTGCCAAAAAAGTTGTGTTCCGGATTCCAGATCGCATAGAGTTTGAGTTCCATACCGGGGAGTCTTCCCTTGGCCGAGCTGCAGTTAATCAGGAGGTTTGTGCGATGGAGTTGCATTCAGGCTGTGAGGCTACGCCTCTAGTAGTTCGGGATTTCTTGGATGTTTTTCCAGATGAATTGCCTGGCTTACCTCCTGATAGGAAAGTGAAATTCGGTATTGATGTTCAGCCTGGAACAACGCCGATATCAAAGAGTCCCTGCAGGATGGCACCGGTTGAGCTAGCAGAGCTTAAGGTGCAGATTCAGCAGTTGCTTGATTTGGGTTTCATCAGACCCAGTGTTTTGCCTTGGAGTGCTCTGGTCCTTTTTGTTGACAAAAAGGATGGTAGTCGTCGACTGTGCATGGATTATCGAGAACTGAATAGAGTTACTGTGAAGAATCGGTATCTGTTGTCCAGGATAGATGATTTGTTTGATCAGCTGAGTGGGGCAGCTAATTTCTCGAAGTTGGATCTTCGTTCTGGGTATCACCAAGTCAAGGTGAAGGATGCAGATATACAGAAGACTGCTTTTAGGACTAGATACGGGCACTATGAGTATCTTGTGAAGTCGTTCGGAGTCACGAACGCGCTGGCTGTATTCATGAGTCTTATGAACCGGGTTTTCTCATAGTTCTTGGATAGATTTGTGGTGGTCTTCATTGATGATATTTTTGTGTATTCTCGGAATCGGGTAGATCATGCCGAGCATCTTAGAGTGGTTTTGCAGACTTTGAGGGAGAATCAGCTCTATGGGAAACTTAGCAAGTGTGAGTTTTGGCTCGACAGGATTTCTTTCTTGGGGCACATTATCTCAGGCAATGGTATTTTTGTGGATCCTGTCAAGGTTGAGGCTGTGAAGGATTGGCCTATTCCCAAGTCAGTTTCTGAAGTCAGGAGTTTTCTCGATTTGGCTGGCTATTATCGGAAGTTCGTCCAAGATTTTTCGAAGATAGCAGGACCGTTGACTAAGTTGACTGGGAAGGATCAGAAGTTTTGTTGGTCTGATGAGTGTGATGGAGCTTTTATTGAGTTGAAGAAAAGATTGACGTCAGCGCCTGTGTTGACTATTCCCGATGGTTCAGGCAGATTTGTAATTCACTGTGATGCTTCTGGTAAGGATCTTGGAGCAGTTTTGATGCAGAAGGGCCGAGTCGTTGTGTATGCATCGAGGTAGTTGAGGCTGCATGAGAAGAACTATCCGACTCATGACTTGAAGTTAGCGGTAGTGATTTTTTCTTTGAAGCTGTGGAGACATTATTTGGTTGGAGACCGACTGGAGATCTTTACAGACCACAAAAGTCTCAAGTACGTCTTCACCCAGAAAGAGTTAAACATGAGGCAAAGGCAATGGTTGGAGCTCATGGCCGATTATGACATCAGTTTGCAATACCATCCTAGTAAAGTAAACTTGGTGCCAGACGCTTTGAGCAGGAGACCGGCAGTTATGTTCTTGACTCTGCAGAAGGATCTGATTGAGCAGATGAGGAGGTTGGAGTTGAAAGTTTGTTGCCGAGTTCTGATCGGAGTGTTTTGAACTTCAGCTGCAGTCGTCTCTTGTTGATCAGATTAAAGAGGTGCAGGCTAGTGATGCACAGTTGCAAAGATTTTGAGCTGAGGTTGAGTCTGGGTCCAGGACGGACATGGTTATTCATTCGGATGGATCTCTTCATTTTGGGTCTAGATTATGTGTCCCGGAAGGTGATGTTCGTTAGAGGTTTCTTAAGGAAGCCCATCAGTCTTCGTATTCTATCCATCTTGGCAGTACTAAGACAAATCGGGATTTGAAGCTTCATTTCTGGTGGCAGGGTATGAAAAGGGCTGTGGCTCAGTATGTTGCTCAGTGTTTGATCTGCCAGCAAGTTAAGGCAGAGCATTAGAGAACCGCTGGACTTCTTCAACCGCTTCCTATTCCTGAGTGGAAGTGGGAACATATCACTATGGATTTTGTGACTGCTTTGCCGAGGAGTCCTAAGGGTCATAATGCCATTTGGGTGATTGTCAACCGTTTGAAGAAGGGTGCTCACTTCATTCTTTTCCGCGTCGGTCAGTCTACTGAAAGCTTAGCTGAGAGGTACATGCAAGAGATTATTAGCCTTCATGGGGTTCCAGTCAGTATTGTATCCAACAGGGATACAAGATTCATATCTCAGTTCTGGGAGAGTCTTCAGAACAGTTTGGGGAGTAAATTAAAGTACAGTACAGCTTTTCATCCCCAGACTGATGGACAGTCGGAGCAAACTATTCAGATTCTTGAGGACATGTTGAGGTCCTGTATGCTTCAGTTTGGTTGGTCTTGGGAGGATCATTTGCATCTCGTAGAGTTCTCGTACAATAACAGCTTTCAAGCCAGTATTAAAACTACTCCGTTCGAGGCACTCTATGGGCGGAAGTGCAGATCACCAGTGTGCTGGGATGACATTGGTGAGAGGTAGTTGTTGGGTCCGGAGTTGATCACCAAGACAGTTGATGCGGTGGTTCAGATCAGGAAGAAATTGTAGGCAGCCCAGGACAGGCAGAAGCGATGGGCCGATGTCCATCGGAGAGCTTTGGAGTTTGGTGTTGGTAACCATGTTTTTCTTAAGGTTATTGCCGGGGCGCAGTGTCATTCGGTTCGGTGGTGGGAGCAAGCTTAGCCCTAGGTTTATTAGACCAATTGAGATTTTGGAGCGAGTAGGCAAGGTGGCCCATCGTCTCGCATTGCTACCAACTTTATCAGGAGTGCACGATATTTTTCATGTCCCACAACTCAGGAGATATATCCAAGATGAGAACCACGTGATCGACTATTCTGAGTTGACCATTCGGCCGGATTTGACTTGTGAGATTCCGCCAGTTACTATTGTGGATCGGCGGGAGAAAGTGCTTAAGAATAAGGTCATCAAGTTGGTTCGTGTTGCTTGGAATCCTCATTCGCATGGTGAGTCGACTTAGGAGCTGGAGGAGGAGATTCAACAGAAGTTTTCTCATTTGTTCGAGTAGTTTGGTTTTTGTTCTTTTGGTTGTTTTGGGGTTACCATATGTATCTTCTTTTTGAATTTCGAGGACGAAATTCTTCTTATTAGGTGGGTAGGATTGTAACCCCTGCATTTCATTTTTCTGTATTTGGAGTGCATTTTTTTCGTTTGGTGTATTTTTCTCTCTTGTATTTTTTCTGAACCGTATATTGGAATTGTTTTCAATATATATTCGTTTTATTTCATTTTGACTGACTCTTTTGTCTCATTCTCCTATTATTTGATCATTCCTTCATTTTGGTCTCGTCTTTGTATTTTATCTTTTTTTTTTAATTTTTGTTTGTGGGCATTTGTAGTGGTGGTGTTTGGTTATCCTATAAATTCCCAATCCGATTTGCATTCCTATTACTAATTGACCCAAAATCCAAAACCCATTCGTAAATCTACTACTAATTCTTAATACCCACAACCCAATACCCATAAACCCACATCCTAAACCCTATATATAAACACTCACCCTCACAAACCCTAAACCCTAACCCTAATTTCCTCTCTCTCAATCCCAGCCTACCCCTCTCTCCCTCTCCTTGTTGCGGTTGCACACCCCGACCCCCACACAACCCGGGGCCTACCTTCAGGCCGACCAGCAGCCCTCTCCAGCCTGCTTCCCATCCCGACAGCCCCCTTCTCCCTCCCGGCCTGTGTTCAACCCCGCCCACACCACAACCCGAGCCACCCATCTCCTATTACCGTTCTCTCTCTTGCTTATCCCGATCACCCCACACTACTTCAAACCCTAGTTCCCTCTCGTGGTGTTCTCTTGTGGCCGCAAGCCACTTTGATCGTCTCTCGCTTTTGGAAGTTGGTTCGTGTGGAAATTCTTGCTTGAGTTGCTTGGATTCATGGATTAGTGGATTTTCATTCGTGGGTTTTGCTCTTATTCTTGATTGCATCGTTCTCCATCCCCGGTTAAGGCAAGTAACTTGTACTTCAATTCATTTGTTTGATAAAAGTCAAAAAGTTCAATTATAGTGCAGTTGGGTCTAGAGACGACTCTTGTTTGTGTTTTGCTTGATGGGTTTTGTCTCTATTGTGAAAATTTGACCATAGATGACTCATGACACAATATGGACATGAATTAACCTAGGATTCACCCGTTCTTGATTTTTGATCGTGTATATGAGACTTTTGTGTGAATTCGTGTTTTGGTTGAGACCCATGTGAAATTCTTGGTGTGGACATGTTAGATACCCTAAATCATGATGTTTAGACACTTGGTAGAGTCGATTTCATGTTTGGATGTGTTTGGATCAATTCTTGTGAATCTATGTTGATTTTGTTTTTAAGGAAAAATCTGTATTTTTGTCGCTGATCTGTTTTGTTTGCTGTTTTGGACTGTGTTAAAGTCAGTATCTTAATTTCGGTATAAAACACAAGTTTTAGATAATTTCGTCTATTTTCAAACCCCTCTAATCTTGCGTGATTTTGATTTCGTATAAGTGAGTTATGACTATTTTAGTACAGAGGTGTTGACCTTTTCCAGATTCTGTTTTTCGGTAATTTTGATAACAAATCATTTTAAAGAACTATGCTACATATATTATTTTGATCCCAAACTTTGGTCAGTGTTTCTTTATCTAGTTAGGGATTACCCAAAATTTTGGTTAATTTTATTGATGAGTTTTATGTGTTGTTTCATGCTCGTTTATGAATTCTATACTTGCTGTATTTTGCTCGCTGTTCTGTAAAGAATCTTATTTTCACTATGATTTCTTTTACTGTATCCAAAATGTTTGTGAAATATGAAATTTATTATATTTTATCTATTTTCATATCCCATTGGCGGAATTGGATTTCGTTTCACTGGTTGCGAGATATCTTAGTTTTCGTACAGCAGTGTTGGGAATTCCAGATTTGCCAAACTATGTTTTCTTGATGCTTTCTTATTTTTGATGACTGATCTATTTTTACTGGAAAATTTTGAAACTTTATATTTAGATACTGGACATATAGGGGAATACCCCAGATTCTTCATGGATTTAATTGATGTGTTTTCATGCTGTTTTCTTGTTCTTGGATTCGTTTTCTTGATTTATGGATGAACCTAATTTCTGTATTCAAATCAGTTTTGAGCTGTGTTTTTGTGAACTAGTATGTGACTTATTTATATTCGCTGGATTCGTGTGGAAGTCTATTTTCCAGATCCTTTGACGGATCTAGATTTGCTTGTTTGTAACACTGGGAATCACTGTTTTACTACAGTATGGTCTTGCTGTCCTGAACTTAAACTTTGTCTATTTTATTCCTTTATGAGATATCTTGCACTCGTACATGTCTATCTTGCTACTTGCACTTGACACATGATCATGCCATGTTATTCTTAATATATTTTGCACATATACATGCTTGTTTGACATTAATAATAAATAACCAAGATGGGATTTAAGGGACAAATCTAATAGTGGATAATTCAGAAATGTGTACTCGGAAGGGGATCCACTGATCCTACGTGATTACTTGAGACATGATACTTGACACGTGATTACTTGATACTTGCACGCAAGACACGACACTTGCCACATGCACAACTTGACACGTGATTACATGATAATGATACTTGGAGCTCGATTACTTGACTTGTCCCCGAGTATACTGCCCTCTTTGGTCAACTATGAAATCTAAAGCGAAACTGTTTGCTGTACCAACCATGACGTGTGGGATGCATGAAGTGCTACCTGGATAGTAATTCACTACAAGACTTGATACATGCTACTTGAACATGACACTTGAACATGATACTTGAACATGTACCTGCTTGCTTGATAACTTGATACTTGAACTTGATACTTGACTACATGATACATGAGACTTTATACATGATTACATGACCCTTGACACTTGATGCATGTCTACATGATACTTGATTACTTGACCTTTGATTTATGCTATGTACACTTGATCACTTTTACCATGCTAGTTGTTTATGTTGGCATCACACTTATACCATGTTGCTAGTTAGTTTCTCCATGTGCTTGTATCCTACATTATAAGTAGCCCGTAACTTGCAATTGACGGGTACTTGTTTTTCTCTTTTCCTCTTTCTTGCATTCGTTGAATTGCAGATTTTGGAGAACAGGTTCCAGATGGTATCGGAGACATGAAGTATTAGTGCTGCATTTTTATTACATTATTTCTTGTATCTTGCTTGAATAATAATTGTATTTGAAACTTGGTTTTATCTTGTATTTGGGCGATGTAACCCAAGACATGTGTTTTATTCAGATCATGACTATTTGAGATTTATGTATTTGGTTTCAAGTATTCTTGTTGGTATTTTGACACATTATGTGCATGTGGTTGATTAATTTGCTTCCGACTCTGATGATTCTTGTGCATGCTGTAAGGATTTCTTGAACAGCTTATGGATGATAAAAATCATTTGCTGGGCTTTTGTTACATATCCGTATTCCGTATTCTTTTGGGAAGCGGGGCATAACAACTATACCTATTAAGATCTAACGGTGCACGAGGGGACTCGTCCACAATCCACGAGGAGTAAAATAAATACACGTCTTGATGGTCGATGGCCCCTAGGGCAATGTTATCACCCTAAACGAGCACAACAACTACGTACTAGCTAGTAAGCTACATATGAGCAAAACAACTTACATACGGTTCAACTAGTTAAGTATAAGCCAAACGAATTACATACGAGCCAACTAGCTATGTCTGAGCCAAACGAATTACATACGAGCCAACTAGCTATGTTTGAGACAAACGAACCACATATCAGCCAACTAGTTACGTATGAGACAAACGAATCACATAGAAGCAACATAGAAGTCTTCTAACAACCTATAACCAAAATAACATGCAACTAGCAAAAATTGATCTTTTATACACAAAGGCAACATAAACGGTCTTCTAATCACCCTAGAAGCAATTAAACATGCTACTAACAAAATTTGATCTTTTATATATAAAAGCAACATAAAGAAGTCTTCTAACACCCTAGAAGCAATTAAACATGTTACTCTTAACGGAATTTAACAAAATTGGATTTTTAGAATGGTGAGAACATCTACTACAACTCTCTAGTTGACAACCTTCTCAGATTCAGTCAATAAGAGATACAAAAATTTCGAACAATTTAAACAGCGAAGCTTATGCCAAAAGGCCAGCTACTGTGACTTGTAAAGGTCAAACTCATACTCCGCTTATCGGAATCTAACAAAATAGAACATTTTGGAAAGGTGAGAACCTATAATACAACTCTCTAGTTGACAATCTTCTCAGATTCAGTCAATAAGAGGTAGACAAACCTCGAACAACCTAAACAGCGAGCTTCAGCCAAAAAAGCCAGCTGCTGTGACTTTGTAAAAGTCATAACTCCTTCTCCGCTTACCGGAATCTAACAAAATTATACTTTTTAGAAAGGTGGGAACATATACTACAACTCTCTAGTTAGCAACTTTCTCAGATTGCTTATGGAACTCAAAATCCAGCTCTTTAAACACAATACAAAGAACAACAAAGACAGCAAAAGGCTGAAACTTGTAAACCTCATAACTTTTTCTATACTTATCGGAATCTAACAAAATTGGGCTTCATGGAAAGCTAAGAATATCTACTACAACTTCCTAGTTAACAACTTTCTCAGATTCCTTATGGAACTCAAAATCCAGCTCTTTAAACACAATACAAAAGCAACAAAGACGGCAAAAGGCTGAAGCTTTAAGGCTCATAACTTTTGCAATAATTGTCAGAATCTAACAAAATTGGGCTTTTTGGAAAGCTAAGAACATCTACTACAACTTTCTAGTTGACAACTTTCTCAGATTCCTTATGGAACTCAAAATCCATCTATTTAAACACAATACAAGGAGCAACAAGGACAGCAAAAGGCTGAAGCTTGTAAAGCCCATAACTTTTCCTATCTGATTCTAACAAAATTGGACTATTTGGAAAGCTAAGAACAACTACTATAACTTTCTAGTTGACAACTTTTTCAGATTCCTTATTGAACTGAAAATCCAGCTCTTTAAACACAACACAAAGAGCAATAAGGACAACAAAAGGGTGAAGCTTGTAAAGCTCATAACTTTTGCTATACTTATCGGAATTTAACAAAATTAGACTTTTTGGAAAGCTAAGAACAACTAATAAAACTTTCTAGTTAACAACTTTTTCAGATTCCTTATGGAAATCAAAATCCAGTTCTTTAAACACAATACAAAGAGCAACAAAGACAGCAAAAGGCTGAAGTTTGTATGGCTCATAACATTTGTTGTACTTGTCGGAATCTAACAAAATTGGGTTTTTTGGAAAGCTAAGAACAACTAATACAAATTTCTAGTTGAAAACTTTCTAAGATTTCTTATGGAACTCAAAATCCAGCTCTTTAAACCCAATACAATGAACAACAAAGACAGTAAAAGGCTGAAACTTGTAAAGCTCATAACTTTTGATATACTTGTCAGAATATAACAAAATTGGGCTTCATGGAAAGCTAAGAACATCTACTACAGCTTCCTAGTTAACAACTTTCTCAGATTCCTTATAGAACTCAAAATCTAACTCTTTAAACACAATACAAAAAGCAACAAAGACAGCAAAAGACTGAAGCTTGTAAGACTCATAACTTTTGCTATATGTTGCTGCTGATTTCGGGTGTAGGAGCAAACAGATGAATTTGTGAGTTCTTTGAAGAAAACAGTAAAGCGAATTTGTTGACTTCACCTGTGTGTTGACTTGTTCCTTGCCACTGCCAGGAACCTGTACAAAGTTCGATACATCGGGATGGATCCCGGTGACGAACCCTCCAACACTCTTGTCAGTAATCTCCAAGATTAAGAAAGAGCTTTAGGTAGGAAAAGATTCATTACCTTGTAACGGTGGTGGGAGAGAGGTATTTATAGTCGCCTTAAGGATCCGTTTCGAGATAAGGACAAATCTCTACTTCCCGGTGTGGATGGATAAGAAGTGGTTAAAATCACCTCTTAGGGATAATCACGGATTTGATTTTTCCTTTATCCTTCTGAGCTGGTTTGTAACGGGTTGGTACCCGTATCCAATAGGACAGATCCGTCTATGGGCTATTGGGCTTTAAGAAAGAGACCCAGTTCCCATTTCGAACCCGGATTTAGGTAAAATTACCCTTTTACCCCTAAGCGCTTTAAGATTCGTGTCCAATTTGAAAGATCCCAATTTAGTCCTATTTTTAGCCATATCACGAGCCCCCCACTCCTAAAGACTGTGTTCTGCATCCTTTAGGGAGTAGTTTTGCTGTTTCAATGGTGTACGGGACTTTATCGAAGTTCTTAAAGGGGTAGTTGGATCTTGCTCAAGGTGTAACGGTGCTAATCTGAGTTGGAGGGGTGCTCATAATGATTTTGCAACTTTTCTGAGTTTTCCTGATTTTTTCCTAATTTTAAAATTATTTTCCGAATTTATTTATTCAATTTTGCGAATCAATAATCTATTTTTGAAAAGTATTAATTAATAGTTCTAATTAATAATTATTCATCCAGGGGTTCAAAAATATTTTCCTGAATTTATAATTATTTTTTTAGAATTTTAATTAATTTTCTTGAATTTTTAATTATTTTTCACAATTTTCAAACAATTAATTCAAATTAATAATTTAAATAAAAGATTTAATCAGAGAATATCGACGTGGTGCGATCTGGAGCATTGATCATATTATTGGCGCAATTTCCTGAACGATCTGATGGTGGATTTGCCGCTTGGTTACGTGGCGTAATCAGGGCGCTCCGATCTTGAGTGCGCATCGGGAGGCAAGCAATTTTCCACTATTGGGGGTCGGTGGTAAAAGCACTCGGCACCCGTTGCCAAGGTGCAGGGGTGCGACATGTGGCGTGTTGACAGTTGACTATTGACCGGTCAACACATTTTCTCTCATTTGGACGTTGGTGGCGATAACGCTCGGCACCCTATGCCAAAGTCGGGAAGCGTGACACGTGGCGCGTTGATCATTGACCAGTCAACGCATTTTCTCGCATTTGGACGTTGGTGGGCAAGAGCGCTCTACACCCGTTGCCAATGTCCAGGGGCGCGACACGTGGCGTGTTGACCGTTGACCGTTGACCAGTCAACACATTTTCTCGCATTTGGATATCGGTGGCAAGAGTGCTTGGCACATGTTGCTTAAGTCCTGGAGGATTTTTTCTTGCATTTGGACTTCGGTGGCAAGAGTGCTCGGTATAGGTTGCCGAAGTCCAGACGAATTTTTTCTCGTATTTGGACGTCGGTGGCAAGAGTGCTCGGCACTGGTTGCCGAGGTCCAGGAGAATTTTTTCTCGTATTTGGACGTCGGTGGCAAGAGTGCTCGGCACACGTTGCCAAAGTCCAGGAGGATTTTTTCTCGCATTTGGACGTCGGTGGCAAGAGTGCTCGGCACAGGTTGCCGAAGTCCAGGAGGATTTTTTCTCGCATTTGGACGTCGGTGGCAAGAGTGCTCGGCACAGGTTGCCGAAGTCCTGGAGAACTTTTTCTCGCATTTGGACGTCGGTGGCAAGAGTGCTCGACACTGGTTGCCGAGGTCCAAGAGAATTTTTTCTCGCATTTGGACGTCGGTGGCAAGATTGCTCGGCACACTTTGCCAAAATCCAGGAGGATTTTTCTCGCATTTGGACGTCGGTGGCAAGAGTGCTCGGCATAGGTTGCTGAAGTCCAGGAGGATTTTTTCTCGCATTTGGGCATCGGTGGCAAGAGTGCTCGACACAGGTTGCCGAAGTCTAGGAGAATTTTTTTCTTGTATTTGGATGTTGGTGGCAAGAGTGCTCGGCACACGTTGCCAAAGTCCAGGAGGATTTTTTCTCGCATTTGGATGTCGGTGGCAAGAGTGCTCGGCACAGGTTGCCGAAGTCCAGGAGAATTTTTTCTCGCATTTGGACGTCGGTGGCAAGAGTGCTCGGCACAGGTTGCCGAAGTCTAGGAGAATTTTTTCTCCCATTTGGACGTTGGTGGCAAGAGTGCTCAGCACTGGTTGACGTGGTCCTAGAGAATTTTTTCTCGCATTTGGACGTCGGTGGCAAGAGTGCTCGGCACACGTTGCCGAAGTCCAAGAGGATTTTTTCTCGCATTTGGACGTCGGTGGCAATAGTACTCGGCACACGTTGCCGAAGTCCAGGAGAATGACATGTGGCACGCTGACCGTATGACTGTTGACCAGTCAAAGGTCTGTTGAGTTTTTCCTATTTTCTGTCGTCTTGTGGTAAATGGGCCGGGCCTTTGCGCTTCTAGAGGCATTTTAGTCTCGATTAATGTGCCCCTCTCTATAAAACTACACCCCCTTCTCATTTGCTCACTCTCTAGTTTTTTACTCAGGCAATTTTTCTTCTCTTACTGGAGCTTCAGGCTTCTTCTTCCGGCGAGAATCTTCTTCTGGCAGTCATTGTCAAATCAAGGTAATCTCATACTTAGTTTATTTTTAAAGAATGTCCAGCATTCCTTCGAGGCAGGATACCTCCCCTACTCTCGCTCATGAGCCGACCTCGAGCCAAGTTCCTCCAATCGACAAAGGCAAAGCCATGGTAGGGTCTTCTTCGGTCATAGTGGAGATCGTGGTTGAGAGCCAGCAGAGGATGGGAGAGTTCGGCAAACTGCTTGTGGTGCTAACCGGACTTCATAGGGTTTAGGACCTTCCGGGCGAATAGGCCGAGCATATCATGTATGTCATGGGGCGGAGCTTCGAGGAGAATTCCGCCAGAGAGACCTCAGAGGTCGACGAGACGATCTCCATACTCAAAGAGGCAGATCTGGCATCGATTCGTTAGTGTTTTCAGATCCCGAAAGAGTTCGACCTGATGTTTCCTGGGCCCGGAGTGAGGGCCAATTCTCTGATGCCAGTGGACATGTGCTTCTGGCCGGTCAATGCCTTCGTAGCCGGGGTGCGGCTCCCTCTTCATCCCTTCGTCGTCGAGGTGTTTGGATAGTTTCGGATCAGCCCAGTCCAGTACATGCCGAATGCGTTGAGGCCGATCAACGAGTTCATCCTTCACTGTCAGGCGGCGGGGCTCGAGCTGGAGTCGAGGGTGCTGCGGACCGTATAACGGGATCATCAGCAACTTAAGTCGGAGTTCAGCTTTTACCTAGCTCCGAGGCATGGCACCAAGCTCGTCAGCTGCCCCGAATCGATAAAGCATTGGAGGGACAAGTTCTTCCTTATCCGAAGACGAGAGTCGTGGGTCATCCGGGCGATTTGAGTCAAAGAAGTCTCGAGGAGGGTGAAGGAGAGCCCGGTGCTCAGCCCTGATGAAGATGAGATGGTTCGGATGCTTCTCGATTGGCCGAAGTTTGATTGGAGGGACCTGACCGAGGAGGTTCTCTTCAGGGGGGTCTCAGCCGTATAAACCCTAGTATGCGGTCTATTTTTAGCTTCGCGTTCTCCTTCTTCTTGAGTCTGGCTTAACTCGTACTTAACTTTCTTTTTTCTTGTTGCAGAGGCTATAGACTTCGAAGACATGTTGGCGCAGCACGGAGTCTTGGGCAGCAAGGCCCTGAGGAAGAGGAAGAGGGCGGTCTCCAAGGTATCCTCCCCGAGGGTGAAGATAGTCACCTCTACCGTGGAGCAGGCGGCGGTGCCGGCCATAGTTATTCAGCGGCCGCCGACCCCCGCAGCGACGTCGGCTTCGACAGAGGTGGGGGACTTCCCCTAAGCACTGGCCTTGGGTTTGGAGGCCTCGTTGTTGATGTCCAAGGCTGAGGTGTTCCTGACTGAGGAGCACAAGAAGATCCTCATCCCGGACTGGCAAGTCCACAAGCGTGACGGTTTCTTGAGGACTCTTCGTCCAGCATGCAAGCCATTCGGCACCTTGCTACGCTGAACGACAGGACAACCATAGACGCCGACGGTGTTGGTGACGGAGTGCTCGAAATCGCATGGCCAGCGGTATCGATAAGTATTATTGACTTGTGGTTTTCAACTTTTATAAACTATTCTTTCCGAGTTCATCATGGTGCTCTGCCTCTCTTTTTGCAGATAACTTGCTACTTCGGTCATCTGATGGAAAAGATAACTGAACTAGAGAAGGATCTGAAGCAAAAGACCGACTGAGCTCCCGCAGAGAAGGCTCGGATTGCCAAGGACCTCGAGCAGTTGAGGGTCAAAACTAAGGCGAAGGCTGCAAGGTAGGAGTACCTCGAAAGTGTTGTTGCGAAGCTCGAAGCCGAAAACACTCTGCTGCTCCAACAAAAAGAGCTAGCGGCGAAGGACAATGAGGACGCCGTTGCCGCCACTAGGGTCGCCGCGGCTAAGGATGCTGAGGCCGAAGCGATGGAGAGGGCGAAAGGGTACTGTCACATCCCGCTTCCCATAAAGAGAATAAGGAATACAGATATGTGACTAAGCCCAACGAATGATTTTCATAATCCAAAAGCTGTCATGAACTTTACAACATTTCACAAGAATAATCAGAGTCGTAAGCAAGATAAGTCAACCACGCATGCATATATGAACTAATACCAACAGAATTTACTTGAAACAAAATATAATAATCTCAAATAAATCAGATCTGAACAAGTCAATAATCCTGGGTTACATTGCCCAATACAAAATAATCCAAGTAACAGATACAAGATTCAAAATAAGCAACAGGAAATAATAATAGCAAGAACTCCGGGACTAGAATCTCAGATCACCTACTCCATCAGGCAGCTGATCTTCAAAATCTGCAATTTAGCAAAATTGCAGGAAGAGAAAAAAGAAAACAAAACGCCCATCAATGCAAGTTACGGGCCACATGTAGTGCAGGCAACAAGTACAGGAAAAAGGATAAACAACATAGCATGGAATAGACATGACAACAAAATAGAATAACTAGCATGAACCATGAACAGAATCAAGTAATAAAAGGTGTATATAATATGTAACAAGTAGCAGGTATCATGCAAGCAGGTGAACATGTAACAGGTGTCAGGTAGCGTGTACACGTAAGCATGTAACAAGTGTCATGTTATGTCAAGTCTTGAATTATTACTATCCAGGTAGCACTTCATGCGTCCCATCCATTTACCACATGGTTGCTACATTCAAAAAAGTTACGTTTAGATTTCGTAGGGGATTCTATACGTCATGTACTCGGGTATTCACAGGATTACAAAACTTGGTCGGTAAACTTGATCGGTAACTTGGTCGGTAACTTGATTGGAACTTGGTCGGTAACTTGGTCGGGAAACTTGTCATACGGAAAACGCGAGTCCCCTTCCGAGTACAGGCTCCTATATTGTCCACTACTACATCTTTTCCTTAAACCTCGGCTTGGTTATTTGTTATCATTATCAAATAGGCATACATGCACAAAACAGGGCAAGAATAACATGGTATAAACAGTTAAGTGGTTCAGACTGAAAGATAAACATGTACAGGTGAAGAACAACTCATAAAAGGATAGGACAACGAAAATTCTAGTTCAGGACAGTAAGACAATACTACACCAAATCTGGAATTGCCTTTCATACAAAAATGCAAATCTAGATCCGTTAGAAAATCTGGAAAATAGACTCTCGTCCGAATCCAGCAAATATATATAAGTCATATGGTGTTTCACAAAAACATAGCTCAAAACAGAATTGTATCCAGAAAATATATTCGGCCAGAAATCAGGAGTTTGTATTCATAAACAGGAAAACGACATAAAACTTACTGATTAAATTCAAGAAAAATCAGGGGTATTCCCTAGTATGTTTAGTAACATAAAATAAAGTTTCATAATTTTTCAACATAGATAGAATAGTAAAGTTAAAATCAGCAAGCAACAAGATACAGTAGTTTTGTAAATCTGAAATCATAAACACAGTAGTACTAAAATAGCAATATCTCACAAAATATAAATCGAAATCCTGATCCGTCAGAATGATTATAAAATAGTTGCAGTAGGTTAGAATTCATGTTCAAAAAGTTTTTATAGAAAGCAAATAGAATCAGGTCGAAATTAGGTTTCTTTACAGAACAGCATGGAAACTCTGCAAGTATAGTAGTTATTTGCAAGTAAAGAATAGTTTATAAAAGTCATTAATTAAATTCACAAAAATTAGGGATTAATCCCAATCATTTCTAGTTGTACTCAGAAAAATATTTGATGAAAATGTTATCTTTAACATTAGTACAAAAATAAATAGTCATACAGAATTCATACAAAACTGGATCTGGATTTTTAAACACATCTGTAGTAAAATAGTCATAACTTGCAACTCATAAATCGAAATTGAGATCTGTCAGAAAATATGGAAAGTAGATAGAATTCTCTATAATTCATATTCACAAAATTTTTTCATATACTGACCTTAATAGGGTCTAAAATACTGAACAAAAACGGGATACATCAAAAATAGAAATCTTCTTCAAGCACAAAATCAACTAGTTCATATGAAACTCATCCAAAATATAACCAAACGTGAAATTGGGTATACTAGATGTCCAAGCAACATGGTATAGGTATTTAGCAAGTCTACAACAAGTTATACTACAACGAACACAACCAAGCACACGATATCATACGAACAACATGCATGTATACAACAGGAAGTGGTCATCCCTAGGTTATTTCATGTCATGTGTGTAATGAGGTAACTACGGGCGGATTAACACAATAGAGACAAGATACAACAGGGGTTCACACAAAAACTGTCTCTAGAGCATAACTACACTACAGACGGTATTTAGTACTTGTATTACACAAAGAAAAGAATACAAGTTACATGCCTGGAGAGACGATGATGAGAACGGTACAAAAGCAAGAATAACGAGAACGGATTTCCAGACAATGAACAAAACGAACAAACAAACAAAACACGAGCCACACGAACACTCGAACGCACGGACAAGGGAACAAGCAATATCGAACACAAGCACCTAAGCCAACAACGGTGGAGATGGCAGCGGGCACGACAAAAAAGAAGGAAGCGAACAGCGGCAGCACATGAGTTGCTATTTCTGCAGTCTGTCGTTGAGGAAGTCATGACAGGTAGGGAGTTTCTGGCTACACAGGTGCATCGGGGTTGACGCTGTGGAGGCGCTGCAGGCGGCAGGGGGTCTTGCTATCGTCGTGGTCGCAGGGTGGCTCGACTGGAGGGAGACGCGCACAAGGGAGCACAGGGAGGCAAAGGGTTAGGGCTCGGGAGGTGCAGGAGGGGAGAGGAAACGATGCAACGGGGAGACGTGCTGTTGACGGCGGAGGAACACAGGTACAGGTCGGCGCAACCAAGGGAGTCGAGACGGGGAGAGGTGCCCAGGTTGGATGGTGAAGGAGAGGAGGTCGGCAGTCGAGAGGAGGGTGCGTCGGGTGCTCACAGGGGACGGAAGGAGAGAGAGAGAGAGCGGGAGGGAAGGTGGAGAACAGGATAGGTAGAAGATAGGCGGCTGATGGAAGATGGGTAGGGGAGGCTGAGGGTTAACAGAAGGTAGGGTAGATGACGGGGTTGGGTGAATATATAAAGGAGAATATAGGGTTATGGTTTACACAGGGTAGGTTTCGGGTAGGGTATAAATAACGGGTTTGGGTTTGGGGAATAAAGCAGGGTATGGGTTAGGGATTTAAATGGGTTAAAAGGGTATTGGGTATTTGGGTTTAAAAATGGCTTAACGGGTTGCAATAAAAAAAATATATAAATAAAAATAGGATTTTTAATATACAATCAAAAGGTAAAAATAATAATACTAATAGTAGTAAAAATAACAGTAATAATAATAATAGCAGAAACAATAATAGTAACAAGAATAATAGGGTTATAGTTACAAATAAAAGTATTGATCAAAAATAGATTTTAATAGAAGATCTAATAATACATTTTAACAAAAATAATTTGAAAGCGGAAACTAATTTGCAAAATTTGAAATACTGAAAATACTCAGAAAATACGTATTTACGAAAACAACGGTTACAAATCCTACCCACCTTACAACAAAATTTCGTCATCAAAATTTTCTTAGGCGGTACATAGGACAATGCAAAAAATAAAACAAACTTGGGGGAGGGTAAGAAAACAGAGAATTAGGGAAACAAAAATAAAATGGGGGCAACACCAAAAAAAGAAATAAGTGGATAACAACGATGTCAAATGGAATGCATGAAAGAAAATAAACAGAATCAAAAGAAAAGAAACAACACAAGATAACAAGGCAAGATAGGGAGCAGGTAGAACTGGAATCAAAGAGAGAATGAACAGGGAAGAATTGAATCAAATAATAAATGGGTGCATGATGGCAAAATGGAATGCAAGAAGGAAGTAACCGGTATAAAAAATGAAGAAGAAACAACACCAGACTTGCAAGATAACAAAGCAAAGTGATGAAGAAATAGATAGAGCTGGAATCGAAGAAAAGATGGACAAGGAGGAGTTAGACCAGCCAATGAGTCAACGGATGAGGATGAATACAGGGAATGGAGAGAAGCAAACAATACAAAGAAGAAGCAACAAGGGAATCCTGGGACCTGTGGGTTATAGGACCACCACACTACCGCTATGCCACTCTGATAAGAAGACTTTGTCAGTAGAATCCAGTAGCTCCAGCAAGATTCCGAACACTTCCTGAGATCCTGAGACTCTGCATGCACATCTTGGAGCAAAAGACGATACTTTCTCTCCTGGTGATGGTCCAAGCTGGTGACAAGTCGTAGTAGATCCAGCGATACCGATCGATGAACCAAGCAGGAAGAAAAGAATGGATGGCACCAGAATTTGAGGAGAACAAGATAGGGAAGAAACAAAAAGTATGATACACAATATGAATTAAAAAATGAAGATGAATGCAAGGCACGGAAAGCAATGAACAGCACACGAGCTAAAATAAGAAAGAATCAACAAGGCAAGTAGAAATAAGAGATTGCTTGCACCGAAATCAAGTAATATGGGTAAGGAAGAATGAATTCATACCCAAGAAGAAATTAATCAAAGACGAAGACTGAAAAAGACAGAAGAATCAAGGAATCAAGGGATTGAATAAGGAGGGATAAAAAATGAGTGGAACAAGACTACTATGCAGATCAATGTTGATTATAATTCATTCATGTATGCATGGTCTGTATACTGTTGTGCCAATCCTTGATCGAGCCAAGCTTGTCTAATATATCAGTCAAACTAATACATTAGCCAAACATGGGCTCTGATACCACTAAAAACCTTATCACTTCCCGCTTCCCAAAAGAGAATACGGAATACGGATACGTGACTAAGCCCAGCGAATGATTTTCATCATCCATAAGCTGTCAGGATCTTTACGACGTTTCACAAGAATAATCAGAGTCGGAAGCAAGAGAAGTCAACCACGCATGCATATATGAACCAATATAAACAGAATTTACTTGAAACAAAATATAATAATCTCAAATAAATCAGGTCTGAACAAGTCAATAATCCCGGGTCACATTGCCCAATACAAAATAATCTAAGTAACAAATAAAAGATTCAAAATAAGCAACAGGAAATAATAATAGCAAGAACTCCGAGACTAGAATCTCAGATCAATTACTCAATCGGGTAGTTGATCTCCAAAATCTGTAATTTAGCAAAATTACAGGAAAAGAAAAAAGAAAACAAAACGCCCGTCAATGCAAGTTACGGGCCACTTGTAGTGCAGGCAAGAAGTACAGGAAAAAGGATAAACAACTTAGCATGGAATAGACAAGGCAACAAAATAAAACAACTAACATGAACCCTGAACAGAATCAAGTAATAACAGGTGTATATAACATGTAACAGGTAACAGGTATCATGCAAGCAGGTGAACATGTAACAGGTGTCAGGTAGCGTGTACAGGTAAGCATGTAACAGGTGTCATGTTATATCAAGTCTTGCATTATTATTATTTAGGTAGCACTTCATGTGTCCCATCCATTTACCACATGGTTGCTACATTCAAACAAATTACGTTTAGATTTTGTAGGGGATTCTATAGGCCATGTACTCGAGTATTCACAGGATTACAAAACTTGGTCGGTAAACTTGATCGGTAACTTGGTCAGTAACTTGGTCGGTAAACTTTTCATACAGGAAACACGAGTCCCCTTCTGAGTACAAGCTCCTATATTGTCCACTACTACATCTTTCCCTAAAACTCCGGCTTGGTTATTTGTTATTATTATCAAACAGGCATATACGTGCACAAAACAAAGCAAGAATAACATGGTATAAACAGATAACAGGTTCAAACTGAAAGTTAAACATGTACAGGTGAACAACAACTCATAAAAGGACAGGACAACGAAAATTCTTATTCAGGACAACACGACAGTACTGCACCAAATCTGGAATTCCCGTTGCTACAAAAATACAAATCTGGATCCGTCAAAAAAATCTAGAAAATAGTCTCTCGGCCGAATTCAGCAAATATGTATAAGTCATATGGTATTTCACAAAAACATAGCTCAAAACAGAATTGTATCCAGAAAACATGTTCAGCCACAGATCAGGAATTTGTATTCATAAATACGAAAATGGCATAAAAACTTACTGATTAAATTCAAGAAAAATCTTGGGTATTCCCTAGTATGTTTGGTAACATAAAATAAAGTTTCATAATTTTTCAACATAGATAGAATAGTAAAGTAAAATCAGCAAGCAACAAGATACAGTAGTTTTGTAAATCTGAAATCATAAACACAGTAGTACTAAAATAGTAATATCTCACAAAATATAAATCGAAATCCTGATCCGTCAGAAGGGTTATAAAATAGTTGCAGTAGGTTAGAATTCATGTTCACAAAGTTTTTATAGAAAGCAAATAGAATCAGGTCGAAATTAGGTTTCTTTACAGAACAGCATGGAAACTCTGCAAGTATAGTAGTTATTTGCAAGTAAAGAATAGTTTATAAAAGTCATTAATTAAATCCACAAAAATTAGGGATTAATCCCAATCATTTCTAGTTGTACTCAGAAAAATATTTGATCAAAATATTATCTTTAACATCAGTAGAAAAATAAATAGTCATACAGAATTCATACAAAACTGGATCTGGAATTTTAAACACATCTGTAAAATAGTCATAACTTGCAACTCATAAATCAAAATTGAGATCTGTTAGAAAATATGGAAAGTAGACAGAATTCTCTATAATTCATATTCATAATTTTTTTTCATATACTGACCTTAATAGGGTCTAAAATACTGAACAAAAACGGGATACATCAAAAACAGAAATCTTCTTCAAGCACAAAATCAACTAGTTCATATGAAACTCATCCAAAACATAACGAAATGTGAAATAGGGTATACTAGATGTCCAAGCAACATGGTATAGGGTATTTAGCAAGTCTACAACAAGTTATACTACAACGAACACAACCCAGCACACGATATTATACGAACAACATGCATGTATGCAACAGGAAGTGGTCATCCCTAGGTTATTTCATGTCATGTGTGTAATGAGGCAACTACGGGCAGATCAACACAATAGAGACAAGATACAACTGGGGTTCACACAAAAATTATCTCTAGAGCATAACTACACTACAGGTGGTATTTAGTACTTGTATTGCACAAAGAAAAGAATACAAGTTACTTGCCTAGAGAGACGA
Source organism: Hemerocallis citrina (assembly GCA_017893485.1). NCBI lineage: Eukaryota > Viridiplantae > Streptophyta > Magnoliopsida > Asparagales > Asphodelaceae > Hemerocallis > Hemerocallis citrina. The sequence goes on along the minus strand of CM030360.1, from coordinate 133,309,771 downwards.
TAACGAGAACGGCACAAAAGCAAGAATAACGGGAACGGATTTCCGGACAACGAACACAATGAACGAACAAACAAAACACGAGCCACACGAACACTCGAACGCACGGACAAGGGAACAAGCACTATCAAACACACGCACCTAAGCCAACAATGGTGGAGACGGCAGTAGGCACGACGGAAAAGAAGGCAGCAAACAGCGGCAGCACACGAGTTGCTGTTGCTGCAGTCTGTCGTTGAGGAAGTCATGACAGGTAGGGAGTTGCTGGCAACAGAGGTGCGCCGGGGCTGACGCTGTGGAGGCGTTGTTGGCGGCAGGGGGCCTTGCTATCGTCGTGGTCGCAGGGTGGCTCGACTGGAGGGAGACGCGCACAAGGGAGCACAGGGAGGCACGGGGGTAGGGCTCGGGTGGTGCAGGAGGGGAGAGGAAACGACGTGACGGGGAGTCATGCTGTCGATGGCGGAGGAACACAAGCACAGGGCGGCGCAACCAGGGGAGTTGCGATGGGGAGAGGCGCCCAGGGTGGATAGTGACGAAGAGGAGGTTGGCAGTCAAGAGGAGGGTGCGTCGGGTGCTCACAGGAGACGAAGGGAGAGAGAGCGAGAGGGAAGGTGGAGAACGGGATAGGTAGAAGATAGGCCGCTGATGCCGTTAATACTGCGTAGGCCTATGCCCATGCAATTGCGTAGGTGAAGGAGGCCTACCCGTAGGTAGACTGCGCCGGATGGCACCTGTTCCCTAACCCCGTCTTTGGGTTCGACGATGCCTCCGAGGAGGATGAGGAAGATGACGAGGTCGAGGTGGTCGAGGCTGTAGCGCCCCGATTTCCAATACTGGAAAACCGTGACACGAGCCAAGACCTTTTCTTCAATTAGTCACAATACACAGAAAAACAGGAGAATTTAAAACTTTTTTATTCAACACCTAATGTATTACAAGTTTGAATATTATACAACTGCAATACATTACAATAGAGTTACAATATTACCTTTACATTTCCAAGTATTACAACCTTCAACATCTTACATCAGAGTACTTTCCAACTAATAAACGATCAACACATATTTTACAGCGGAACTAAATACGACATTGAATCCTTGCTTCCCTCGCCTTGAGTCCTCCTGAATCTCGCCCTTGTACTTCGGCGATCCGGTACCTATGGAAGTGGGGACGTCAGTATTCACTGACGCTTAAAGGCTGATATCAAAGCAGCGAATCTCACAAACAACATACAAAATATGGCAATGGTGTTGGTGTAGTTTAAGTGTTCGTGAGTGCTATGACTAGACTCTAATGCAATATTTAAATAGAACTAGGATGCTTCCTATTCTAATGTCAGCGAGTCTCCGAAAGCAACATGCAGCCCATACTACATGCAACCCCATCTCAAGCCGTTTCTCCATATATACGGATTTGAACCCGCGTTATGAATTCTAATTGTACACAACCTGTTCCTGACAATACTCCATGACTCTGTGAGGTTGCAGAAGGGATCAAGTCCCCCTATGCAGTCTGCTTATGGTGTCTCCGTTTTCCACTACTACCCGGCATGCTGGACCTCACTCGATCCCAGTGTATCGGGCATCGTTCCAAAATCAAACCATAGGGTCTCGCAAGCGCAGGGTAGCGCGAAGCCTACCCTGTGGCACCCTCTGGGGTCTCGCAAGCGCAGGACTGCACAATGCATCCTGTGACACTCCAGCCACGGTATTTCAGGAATTAACAGCGCGAGATACGCAACCCGTGTCCTCAACTTGTAAGACGGCACCGTACGTATCCCTTTGACAGGAAGTTACAACCCAATACACCACCTATGATCTGCCTCAAGGGACGAGTTAGTTGTGAGGGCCCCCCTACAACCGACTCCTCTCTCCCGGCAAAAAGGGTTTAAGTAAAATGATCCTTATAAGTTACTATCCTAATGATGTCCCTGACTCGAACAATCCTAGGGATGACAATATTATAAACACAACATGCTAGACCTTTAAAGTAGACTTCGCAAGACAACTCTACTAGGCTGCTCAACCTAGACTTACCAGAATCCTTCGGGATCCGGTTCCTGGCCCATCGATCCAAGACCTCGGCCGTGCGAATATACATGCATGCCGCTACCCTAAACTTGGATTCTGCCTATACTCCGGTCCTCGATCAACCTACCCTGGTTAAGATTCGACGGTACACAAGGAGTGACTCCTCCACAGTTCCTTAGGGTAAGAAAACATATGTCTTGATGGTCGATAGCCCTTAGGGTGGTAATATCACCCTAGACAAGCACAACGAACTATGTACTAGCTAACAAGCTACACACGAGTAACAACCACATACGAGCCAATAAGCTACGTATTAAACAATAACTACCTACGAGCCAGGCGGGCCTCGTAGGAGATAACAACGTACATACCAGCCAAATAAGCCGCGTATGAGACCAACAGCTACGCACGGGCCGGTCGAGCCGCGTACGAGACAACAACCAACATACGAGCCAAATAAACTACGTATGAGACCCACAGCTACATACGGGCCAGTCGAGCCACGTACGAGCACAACTATATGCAAACAATCATACAGGTAATCAATCCTAGAAGCAACCAAACGTGCTTACTAGCAAACTTGATCTTCTATTATTAGAAGCAATAGAAGAATCTACTAATAGTCTATGATCGGTATTCTACTAACGAAAAACCGAAGGCGACATAACAATCTTTATCAAACTAACTATTACTAGTGGTCTCCCAAATCCTTATTACTTCAACCTATAGTACTTTAAGCATGGCATACAATTGCAAGCATCTACGTACGACAATCTAATTATGGTACATAACATAACCACCAACCATAACACTCCTACAATGTTCTAAACATGGTAGGTTAATTAAACATCAATCCTACAACATTATAAGCATGTATAATGATTCCTACTACAATCTAAGTATAGATAAATGAATCTAGCATGGTATACAACTTTCCTACTAGCATGTAAGCATGGATGAATTAATCTAGCATTATATACCACTTATCTAAACATAGATAAATTAATCTAGCATGGTATACTACTTTTCCACAATCATCTAAGCATTGATAAATTAATCTAGCATGGTATATACTTTCCTACAATCATCTAAGCATAGATAAATTAATCTAGCATGGTATATGCTTTCCTACAATCATCTAAGCATAGATAAATTAATCTAGCATGATATATGCTTTCCTACAATCATCTCAGCATAGGCAAATTATTCTATCATGGTATACTACTTTCCTACTATCATCTAAGCATGAATCTTATTAAGCATGAATGACTACTAAGCATGAATGTCTTACTAAGCATGGATAACTACTAGTATGAACATACAACATTCCTAAGTATATATATATATATACTTCTAAACATGGTAAGTAATTTTAGCATTTATCCTACAACATTCTAAGCATAAATATACACTTAGCATGGTATACATCATTCCTAAACATGGTAGGTATTTTTAGAATAAATCCTACAACATTCTAAGCATAAATATACACTTAGCATGGTATACATCATTCCTAAACATGGTAGGTATTTTTAGAATAAATCCTACAACATTCTAAGCATGAATATACACTTAGCATGGTATACATCATTCCTAAATATGGTATGCTATTTTAACATTAACATAAAGCATGGTGTACATTTTAGTAACATTCTAGACATGTATACTTACTAACTTAGCATGAAGCATGAACATCTACCATCTTTATTGAAACATAACATCTACTATAATTTTATTTGAACATAAACCTCTACTAAAACTTTATTTAAACATGAATATCTAATACAAATTTATAAACATCTACTAATACTACTTATTTAACATGAACATTTACTACACTACTTTACTTAAAACATGAACATCAACTACTACTACTTTATTTTAATATACTACTACTTCTTTATTTAAACATGAACATAAAACATCTACAATTAAATTACTTACAAAAAAATCTTTATTAGCATATGTTTCTTATTATTACTAGTGGACATAAAAGAAAAGATCTTTTTATTCATTCTACAACTAGTGATTTAGGTTAGTTTCTTTTCCATTAATTAAAACTAACATCTAATTTAGGTTCTTTTACTTAAGATTATTAAAGAAAATAACAATAATAAAATAAAGTAAGAACCTTCATTTGGTTCAACCAACCATATGCTTATCTTTTTAGTTCAAGTTTAGTACAAGTCCTACAACCAAAAATGGTTGTATAAAATGGTTCATATGCTTTATGTATAAGTCCATATTCAAGTCCTACAACCCCAAAATAGCTGTATGTACAAGTCCATATGTATATGTCATTTTAGTCCACAAAACAACTACTACTGCTACAAGGATTCAATCTTTATGTGTATTTAACACTACCATTTGTTTCTTTTCTTTTTATGTGGTTATTACCTTTAACCATTCACAAACATACAAAAATAAGTACCACATACAACAACATCATCACAATAAACCATTCTCAAAGAACAAAAGAAACAAAACAAGGAGGATAAGAAGAAGAAGAATCATCAAAACAACAATACAACAAACAAACAAACAAACAAAGCGAAACCCCCACCTAGTTCTCTTTGTTGGAAGAACTTGCTAGCTAAAACTTCTCCTTCCCCTAACTTTTAGAAATCTCTATGGAATACCTACAATGGGAAAACTCTCAAATTAGTATGGTGTTTTCTCCTTCTTTTCCTTTCTTTCTTTCTTTCTTTTTGATCTTTCTAAAATGAGACAAAGGTGGAGGAAGGGGGTATTTATAGGTGGGAGAAAGGGTGGAAAGTGCAAATGTACACACACGCATTTGCATTTTGGCCCTCCCTTAAATTGGGGGCCGGCCATACCTCTAGGGGGAGGTGGAATGAGGTGGAGGTGGGTGTGGTATGGTGTTATGTGGTGGAGGTGTTATGTGAGGGTTTCTAGAAGGGTTTCCTTAACCTCCTCATGCACACTTAACCTAGGTTAAACACTTATAAACCCTAACAATTTAATAGGTTTTGTCATAACAAAACAAGTGTTGTCCAAAAATACACAACACTCAATTTGTATAACGTACTAATCGACATACTACACGTATGTGCGCATATATGTCTGTATACTGAAAATCTTCGCATAATCCGTATAAAAATAATTTAATCTCGGAAATAATAATAAAATAAATTTTATTATTAGTTCGGAAGATCACGATATTAATTTGGTACAATACGGATGTATACTGACCGATATCTGGGTACAGATAATGTCTATGAATAAACCGGGTGAAAATCACCAAAATATTTTAATTTTGGAATTAAAACAAAATAATAATAAAATAATAATTTATACAAGGTAATATCCGTCCAGAATATTACAGAGGCAGAGGTAGAGGCCGAAGCAGAGGCCATGCCCCTGGCGATTGTCACCGCCACGCAAGGGTCGAACCCCTCGGCGACCGGGGACCACGCTAAAGAGGTCTGCCTTTGACCTTGTTGTTGTTTATATTTCTGTTTTGAATCATGAAATGTTGCCTAATTGCGGACTGGCCACCGCTTCTTGTATTCGTTAAATTTCAATAATTTTTTTTTTGACAAGTGTTGTGGCTTCGAAACTTTTGGGGGTATGTTCTACTTCCGAGTTGTCTCAGTAGCTTTGTTTAGGCGCAATGTTGCCATGTCGGTTCTTCGAACTTAAAGATTCACGCTCCTTTTTTTTTCCTTCTTTCACAGATTAACGAGGTGTCTCGTCTACGGTCTAATCTGGGTGTCTCCAAGTTGGGGCTAGCTTGGTCTCGGGAGATGCTCTATAGAGCCGAGCGAGAGTTGGGTCACCTGAAGTGCCCCGTGAAGATGAGGATACATGCCCCTCGAAGGCGTCAGCCAAGGCCTGTGACTAAAGTTCCTTCGTCAGTTTTTATTCGACACGAGATCTGAGAGAGACGAGTTGAAGAACGTAGTGCTGGAAAAGAGTCTGGAGGCGGCACACCTTTGGAGGACTATCTCCGAGGCATCCCATGGGGGCTGCTCGAGCCGAATGCCTCGCTTGAAGGTCAGAGTGACGGACGACTCGCTGAAGGAGCAGATCGTGGAGCTAGAGGCGGAGAACCTTCGTATGCGATGGCTTTCTGAGGGGAGTAACAACAGAAGCACTTCCTACCCTCTGGGTGAGTACGCACAAGGAAGATCGTTCCATGAGTTAGCGCTTTGTTCGCCTCTCATCATGAGACACCCTGGGGACGCACAAAGTGGGATAGCCGGCTCGTCGAGCGGAGCATCTGTCAGGGCGACTGTTAGGCTCCATGGTGCTGACAATGCCACTCAGCTCCCTGGCTTGGAGTCTTCTATGGAAATGAGGTGACAGCAACACAGTGCTCGCCGACCCCGTCTTTCGCTTAATAGGTGCATCCCATTCTCTAGGAGGGGCTAGGGCAGAATTTTGTAATCATGTATTCTTCGTTTCATATGAGTCTTGTATCTCAAATAATGAGTTTGGTCTAGAATTAGACTTGTACCTCAAATTTTGATGAAATAATACACCCATTTCTTGAGCATCCTGTGAGAATTTGTGTTTCGTTAATGTTCGTAAGGGTTTCAACAGTTGTAGGAGCAATTCCGAATGGTGAGCTACTTTGTACTCGCTCGTTCGCAAGTAGCAAAAGTTGCATCGAACCAAGTGTTGGACTCCGTACTTGTCGTTTAGAGAGTTTCAATAGTTGTAGGAGCAATCCCGAATGGTGAGCTACTTTGTACTCGCTCGTTCGCAAGTAGCAAAAGTTGCATCGAACCAGATGTTGGACTCCGAACTTGTCATTTAGAGAGTATCAACATTTGTAGGAGTAATTCCGAATGGTGAGCTACTTTGTACTCTCTCTCTCGCAAGTAGCAAAAGTCGCATCGAACCAAGTGTTAGACTCCAAACTTGTCGTTTAGAGAGTATCAACAGTTGTAAGAGCAATTCCGAATGGTGAGCTACTTTGTACTCGCTCGCTCACAAGTTGCAAAAGTCGCATCGAACCAAGTGTTGGACTCCGAACTTGTTGTTTAATAAGTTTTTTTTGTAAGCCCAAAAGTAGTACAACCAGAATGCTTAGAATAGGGAATTTCCAAGGGGTAGATCACTTTTATTGAAAACAACTAAGCGGATGCTTCCAAGTTGCGAGCCATTATTACACTTAATAAAGAACAAGAGACCAATTTTAACATGCTTTAAGGAGAACACTCTTGGAGATGTTGCTTGGAGCGGTGTTTAAACACCCTTTTGGTACTTCAACAAGTGCTCTGCGTTCCATGTCCTCGGCACCCTCTTGCTCTCCGGATCTTCAACTTGATAAGCGCCTGGGCAGACAACTTTGGAGATCTTATATGGTCCTTCCCAATTGGGTGCCAATTTGCCTTTCTTGATGGGAAAGAAATAAACAATTTCCTGAGCACCAGATCTCCTTCTTTGAGATTAGTAGGGCGGACTCTCCTGTTGTAGGATTGCACGATCCTACGCCGATAGATTTCTTGCCGAATGGAGGATCTCTCATAGATTTCATTGATGAGGTCCAAGTTGCCGCGAAGCTCGTTCGCGTTTTGCTCTTCGTCGTAAACAATCAAGCAGGGGGACGGTAGACCCACCTCTAGAGGGATAATGGCTTCGAAGCTGTAAGTGAGGTTGAAGGGCAATTCTCCCGTGGGGGTCCTCTTCGTAGTGCTATAGCTCCAGAGCACATTGAGGAGCTGCTCAACCCATAATTCCTTAGTCGACCTGCTCAGTCTCTTTTTCAGGTCGAAGATAATTGCCGATTGGCATTCTCTGCCCGACTAGTGGACTGGGTCGGAGACTGAAGAGAATCATTGCTGAATGCCTAGGTATGCACAAAAAGTGCGGAAGGCTGCCCCCATAAACTGAGTTCCATTGTCCATTATCAAGATTCAGGGCACGCCGAATCTGCAAACAACATTTTTCCAAAAGAAGCGCTGCACCCTATTCTCCGTGATCTTTGCTAAGGGCTCGGCTTCGATCCACTTAGAGAAATAGTTGATTGCAACAAGAAGGAACTTTAGCTAGCCCGGTGCTAGAGGGAACGGCCCGAGCAAGTCCATTCCCCACATTGCAAAAGAGGTTGGACTGGATAGAGAAGAGAGCTGAGCTTGCGGTAGGCAGCAGATTGTTGAGAGTTTTTGGCAAGGGCCGCATTGATGAATGTGTTGTTCAGCATCGCAAAGGAGAGTAGGCCAGAAATATCCATAGTTCAAGAGTTTGCGGGCGAGGGACCTTGCTCCCAAGTAAGCGCCACATATCCCTTCATGTACTTCCTTCAAAGCATACTGGGCTTCATCGGGGGAGAGACACCTCAAGTAGGGTCTACCGTCTACTTAGGTGTAGGAGCGTTTGTGTAAGACTCCCTCTATGAGTGTGTACCACTCGTGTCTGGTTCGGATCTTTTGGGCCTCTTCAGGATCTAAGGGAAGGATCCCATCTCTAAAGAACTTGATCAGAGATCTCATCCAATTCTCTCCGAGTTGTAAGGGTAGTGTCTCCATTGGGTCGGGGCCTTCTTCCTCGATGCTGGGCTTCAATAGAACTTCTATTAAGACAGTTTGTTCGAGCCCTTAGAGGGAGGAGGAAGTTAGCTTTGAGAGGGAATTCGCCTGTGCATTCTCTTCTCGGGGGATCCGCTGGAGTTGCGCGTCCTCAAAAGAGGTCATCAATTTTTTGGCCTTGGCCAAGTACTTGGCCATGCGACCATCTCGTGCTTCGTATTCCTTTGATACCTGGTTCACCACCAGCTGGGAGTCACTAAATATCTTAACATTCTTTGCCCCTGCCTTCTGAGCCATGCACATGCCTGCTATAAGGGCTTCATACTCGACCTCATTGTTGGACGCCCTGAAGTTGAAGCGGAGTAAATATTGGAGGATGAAGTCATCTAGGCCCACCAGGATGACTCCTGACCCACTCCCATCAGTGCACGAGGACCCATCAACATACACCGTCCAGAAGGGGGGTTCCTCTATCGCTTTACTGGCATCAGGAATTGTACCCTCCCCCATAAACTTTGCAAGGGATTGAGCCTTGATAGCGGTTCAAGGCTGATAGCTGTTATCATGCTAGCTTAGCTCGATGGACCACTTCATAAGGCCTGGAGGTCTTGGGCTTGTGGAGGACTTGTTTGAGCGGCTGGTCGGTAAGAACGATCACCGAGTGAGACTGAAAGTAGAGGCAGAGCTTTCGGGCTGCCATGACCAAGGCATAGGCCATCTTCTCTAGCTTTGGGTAACGGAGTTCAGTGGCCCTAAGAACTTTACTTACATAGTAGATAGGCCTTTGCGTCTTGTCTTCTTCTCTTACTAAAACAGCGCTGAGGGTCTGCTCCGAAGCGGCGAGGTATAAGTAGAGGACTTCCCCGGGCTTTAGCTTGCTCAAGAGTGAAAGGGTTGACTAAGTAGGCCTTGAGCTGGTCAAATGACTCTTGTTGCTCTTGCCCCCACTCAAAGCCTTTAGCCCCCTGAGGATTTTGAAGAACAGGAGACATTTTTTCCCAGATGTGGAAAGGAAACACCCTATCGTCGCAAGGCGTCCGGTGAGTCTCTGCACATCTTTAACTTTGGAGCGGGGAGCCATTTTGAGAATTGCCTGGATTTTCTTGGGGTTGGCCTCTATACCCCTTTGGCTGACCATGAACCCCAAGAACTTGCCAGATGAGATGCCGAACACACACTTGTTCGGGTTCAGTCTCATATTGTGTCTCCTCAACACGTTAAAAGCTTCTTGGAGGTCGGAGACATGATCCGATCTGCTGACGCTTTTCACCAACATGTCGTCTACACAGACTTCCATGTTCCACCTAATCTTTTCCGTGAAGATCTTACTAACCAGGCGTTGATAGATGGCACCGGTGTTCTTAAGCCCGAAGAGCATGACCCGGTAACAATATAGGGCCTGATCAGTGACGAAAGAGGTCTTCGAAATGTTGGGAGGGAACATTCTTATCTGATTGTACCCAGAGAACGCATCCATGAAGCTTAAGAGTTCATGGCCCGAGGTTGCATCAATCAGGGCGTCGATGCTCGGGAGCGGTAATGGATCTTTGGGGCAGGCTATGTTCAGATCTGTGAAGTCATTGCAGATCCTCCAGCTTCCATTGGCTTTCTTGACCATTATGACATTGGACAACCACTCCAGATAGTTTACCTCCTGTATGAACCGAGCCCTAAGGAGTTTCTCAACCTCCTTCTTGATAGCTTGCTGGCGCTCGGGGGACAAATTTGCGTCGCTTTTGCTGGACTATTCTGGCCCCCAAAGAGAAACTAAGGTGATGCATAAGGAGCTCCTCGAAGATTCCCGACATGTCAGTAGCGGTCCAGGCGAAGAGATCTTGATTTCCCCTTATGCACTGGATAATGTCGGAGCGAACAGGAGGGGGGAGGACTTTGCTAATCTGAATTTTCCAGGTCGGATCTCCTTCTGAGAAGGCCACCTCTTCCAGCTCATCGATCGGCTCCGATATAGGTGGGCTACTCCCTTGGAGGAGTTCAAGATCTTCGAGGGAGAGGGCTGGTCCTCCCACCGAGGTCATGTACCATTTGCGGGCTGCCTCCTGGCTCCCTCTGACTTCTCCCATGCCTACTGTGGTAGGGAATTTCATCTTCATGTGGTAGGCCGAGGGTATGGCTTGGAGAGCAACTAGGCCTGGTCAGCCCAGGATGACATTGTAGGCGGCTTTTACATCCACCACCATGAAGTCCATCGGCTCGGTTCGGGTGGTGGGAGTTTTGCCAGCGGTTACGTTGAGAGTTATGACACCCTCGATCGTCACTGGCATTCCTTTGAACCCGTGCAGAGTCTACCTGGTAGGCTTAAGTCGATCCCTGGATAGTTTGAGCCCCTGGAAGGCCTCTAGAAAGAGAATGTTGATCGAACTGCCGTTGTCCACTGGGACCTGGCACACTTCAAAGTTGGCCATGTGGAAGTTTATTACCAAAGCATCGCAATGGGGGGTTCAGACGCCCTCTAGATCTCTATCTAAAAAAGTGGCCGGGACCCCCAAGCACTTGGGGGAGGATGGTTCTGCACATAATTTACTTCCCGGATGAAGGCTTTTCGGGAGGAGTTGGAATCTCACCCATTGGGCCTTCATGGATGAGATGCAGGATGACCTCTGGTTCAGAATTCGGGGTCTCCGCATACCATTCGGGTTGCTTATTAGCCCCCCTGGGGGGCGAAGAAGGATCTGCCCTGTCCTTCCTCACAAACCTGGAGAGATGCCCTCTCTAAATGAGGGCCTCGATCTCGTCTTTTTGGGCCCGACAATCATCCTTGTCGTGGTCGTGGTTCCTATGGAAGCGGCACCATTTGTCCTGGTTCCTCTTCTTCCCTGGGTGTTCATCTTCGGAGGTAGCGGGAGAAGACCCTCTTTCCCAACCTCCATTAGGATGGCTGAGACACTCACGTTAAGCAGAGTGAACTTCTCGAAGCGGGGAGGACGACGACACTGGCCTCCGATGTCTTTCTAGAGGCTCTTAGCTCCTTCTTCTTCAGCACCCTTCTGTTTGTTCCCGGAGGATGATCCTTTAAAAGCAGGGCGGGAGAGAGCCTCTTCTGCTCGGATGTATTTCTCACTCCTGAGCAGGAGTTCTGAGAAATCCCGATGAGGCTTCTTGGAAAGGGGTGCTCGGAGGATGTCGTTAGTGACATTGGATTGGAAGGAAGCAGAGGCCATGGACTGGTCCAGGGAGGCGATGGATTTAGCCTCCACGGTGAAACGTTTGACATAGTCTCTCAACCGTTCGTCCTTCCTTTGGTGAAGTAATAGCAGGGAGGTGCTCGTTTTTTCGGCTCGGCGGCTGCTCACGAAGTGAGTCAGGAAGAGGCGTTCGAGCTGATCGAAGGAGAAGATGGAGGCCGGGGCTAGGCGGGAGTACCATTCCCTTGCAGGCCCCTTCAGTGTGGCTGAAAAAGTTTTGCAGAGCAGCTCATCTGACACCTGATGTATCATCATGAGAGTTTTAAAACTCTCGATGAGGTCAGTAGGGTCGGACTCCCCGTTGTATGATTCAAAATGAGGATGCTTGAAGTTATCTGGGACCGGTGCCTCCATTATAGTTCGAGAGAATGGGGGTCTACTGGGGTAGAAATTCCTCGCCCGCTGCTCCTCCTTTCTGTCCAGTCGGCAAAGGCACCTCTCCATCTCGTGGAGACGGTGGTAGACAGAATCTTCCCTCCGGTCATACCTTGCTGAGGCCCGGGATTCCTCCTCGCGTGGAAGGGGACTGGGAGTGCAACGACGGTAGCTCGGGGCAGGATGAGGACTGGGTGTACTGCGCCAATGGTGTTGGGCAGGTTGAGGACTGGGCGCCCGCTGACCGTGGTCGGGGGCAACATTGAGGACCTTCAAGACTGCCTCTTGGAATTGCTAGAACTCTACCCTCGTGATAGGGTCCTCTTGCTCTCGGTGGTCCCGAGGGGCGGGTCAGCCAACCGGAGAGCGGCTTCTCCTTTGACGACGCTGGGGCGACTCCCTCCGCCTCCTGGGAGAGTTGGACTTTCTGCGATCTGGCCTGCGGGGGGATCGGTCTTTAGGGGATCGGATCGTTGGACCCCTTTGATGTTCTCGGTCTCATCTAAGAAGGTCTGGAGGTCTTCCCCATACTTCCTATTGATGATGATGTTCCAGAGATCCTTCGACGTAGGGGGACTGTGCGAGGCCATGGAGTTCGATGAGGGGTTGTGTATTGAAACATGGTCACGGTGAGGAAGTTGCACTTGCCGACTTCTGCAGGAGGTTCCCGTGGGAGCCTCTTGTGGCCCTTGAGGAGCCTGTTGGGGCTGTGGTTGTTGAGGAAGAGGCCGTCCAGGCTGTGGTTGCTGGACAGGTTGAAGGAGAGGCTGTCTAGGCTGCTGGACTTGTTGAGTGGGTTGAGGGGGAACCTTATGGACTGGAGGAGGAGAAGGAGAGGGAGTGGCCCTACGTTTAGAGACCATTGTCTTTCCCTTCTTGGGAGGCATGGCTTGAAACTAGTTTTGCTGATGAGAGAGGACTGGATCGCTGCTTCTGTTTCCCACAGACGACGCTAATCTGTTGCTGCTGATTTCGGGTGTGGGAGCAAACAGATGAATTTGTGAGTTCTTTGAGGAAAACAGTAAAGCGAACCTGTTGACTCCACCTGTGTGTTGACTTGTTTCTTGCCTCTGCCACGAACATGCACAAAGTTCGATACACCGGGATGGAACCCGACGATGAACCCTCCGACGCTCTTGTCAGTAATCTCCAAGATTAAGAAAGAGCTTTAGATAGGAAAAAGATTCATTACCTTATAACGGTGGGGGGAGAGGGGTATTTATAGTTACCTTAAGGATCCATTTCGAGATAAGGACAAATCTCTACTTTCTGGTGTGGATGGATAAGAAGTGGTTAAAACCACCTTTTAGGGTTAATCACGAATCTGACTTCCTCTTATCCTTCTGAACTGGTTTGTAACGGGTTTGTACCCATATCCAATAGGACATATCCGTCTATGGGTTATTGGACTTTGAGGTAGAGACTCAGTTCCCATTTCAGACCCATTTGTAGGTGAAATTACCGTTTTAACCCCTGAGAGCTTTAAGATTCGTGCTCGATTTGAACGGTCCCGATTTAGTCCTATTTTTAGCCATATCACTATACTTGTCGGAATCTAACAAAATTGGGATTTTTGAAAAGCTAAGAACATATACTACAACTTTCTAGTTGACAACTTTCTTAAATTCCGTATGGAACTCAAAATTCAGCTCTTTAAACACAATACAAAGAGCAACAAAGACAGCAAAAAGCTGAAGCTTGTAAGACTCATAACTTTTGCTATACTTGTCGGAATCTAACAAAATTAGACTTTTTGGAAAGTTAAGAACAACTACTACAACTTTCTAGTTGACAACTTTTTCAGATTTCTTATGGAACTCAAAATCCAGCTCTTTAAACACAACACAGAGAAACAAGGACAACAAAAGGCTGAAGCTTCTAAAGCTCATAACTTTTGCTATACTTATCAGAATCTAACAAAATTGAACTTTTTGGAAAGCTAAGAACAAATAATAAAACTTTCTAGTTAACAAATATTTCAGATTCTTTATGGAACTCAAAATCCAGCTCTCTAAACACAATACAAAGAGCAACAAAGACAGCAAAAGACTGAAGCTTGTAAGGCTCAACTTTTGCTATACTTATCGGAATCTAACAAAATTGGACTTTTTGGAAAGCTAAGAATAACTACTACAACTTTCTAGTTGACAACTTTCTCAAATTTTTTATGGAACTCAAAATCCAGCTCTTTAAACACAATACAAAAAGCAACAAGGAGAACAAAAGGCTGAAGCTTGTAAAGCCCATAACTTTTGCTATACTTGTCGGAATCTAACAAAATTGGACTTTTTGGAAAGCTCAGAAGATCTACTACAACTCTCTAGTTATCAACTTTCTCAGATTCCGTATGGAACTCAAAATCCAGCTCTTTAAACACATTACAAAGAGCAACAAGGACAGCAAAAGCCTGAAGCTTGTAAAGCCCATAACTGTTTCTATACTTTTGGGAATCTAACAAAATTGGACTTTTTGGAAAGCTAGGAACATCTACTACAACTTTCTAGTTGATAACTTTTTCATATTCCTTATGGAACTCAAAATCCAACTCCTTAAACACAAGTAAAAAATCAACAAAACAGCATATTTGCTTCGATGCTGCTGTTTTGGGAAAACGATTTGTTTAGCTTAGTAAATTAACCCAGAAAATCCACAAAAATTAGATCATGGTATTAACACATATGAGAACCTCTCAAATTAATTTGCAGTCAAAATTCCAATTTTAGCACAAGTAATTAATTCCTAATCATCAAAACTACATACTAGTTTAAGATTTGATCTTTAGGGTTTTTATTGAGTTCTACCACTTCAATCTTCATATTCAATTTTATTCTAGTCCATAATAACCATATACACATGAAATTAGTCTAAGTTGCTTAACAACTTACAACAATAAAAATAAACAAACAAAGCATAAAACTAGAGAAACCCCCACCCAACAATTTGTAGGAAGGACTTGCTAGCTCTTCGTTCTCCTTCCTTATTCTTGCTCCTTTTCAAGAAAACCCCACAAATGAACCTACTCTTTTCTTTTGATTTTGATCTCTCTTTCTTTTCTTCTTCTCAATTTTTTTCTAAAATAAAATCAAGTAAAAGAAGAGGAAGAAATTTGAAGAGAGAATGAGATGAGAATGAGATGGAGGAACACAAAATGAAAGGGCTTCTTTCCCTTAGAGATGTGGCTGGCCAATGCAGGGGGGGGGTGTTATTGGAGAAGGGTTGAGTTTTGTGGTTGAGAAGATAGTCACTTGTTCTCATTCTTGTGGCTCAACAATTGATGTTCAATTTGCAAATTTAAATTGCAATCAACACCCACACAATCATAATCTTTCATTTGACCATGATTGATAAAAAATAAACGACATTTTTCTAAAATCACATACTACATGATTTCGTACAAACGTACGAAATCGATACAATACATATACGTGCATACATCTATATATACAGATAATTTTTATTCGTCAAAACCCATCAATTTGTACAAAAATAATTTGATTCCGAGAATAAAAATAAAATAATTTTATTATTGGCTCGGAAGATTTCAGTACCAATTTGATACAATACATATATATACAAACTAGTATATATATATAGATAATGTTTATTAACTAATCCCCCAAAAATCTGTCAATTCTGAAAATAAAAATAAAATAATAATAAAATAATAATTTTTAATATTAGCTTGGGATATTACAGATATTTTCTCAAAAACGCATTTTACAGGATTTTGTATAAGTGCACAAAACCGATACAATGCATATATATACTTACTAGTATATATATACAAATAACTTTTTATTAGTAAAACCAAGTAATTTCCATAAAAAGTATTTTAATTTTAAAAATAATTATAATACAAATATAATATCCAACCGAGATATTACAGCTAAGTCCCCGATTCATCGGTCCATTCGATATTGTGGAAAGAGTGGGCAAGGTAGCTTATAGGCTCGCATTGCCACCGGCCTTGTTTGGAATCCATAATGTGTTCCACGTCTCCTAGCTCAGGAAGTACATCAGGGAAGACAATCATGTGATTGACTACTCAGAGTTTTCTGTGAGGCCAGACTTATCATGCGAGATTCGACCAATCTCTATCTTAGACAGGCGTGAGAAAGTCTTGAAGAATAAGGTCATCAAGCTCGTTCGAGTCTCATGGAATCCTCACTCGTCGACTTGGGAACTTGAGGAAGAAATTCGTAGGAAGTTCCTTTATCACTTCGAGTAGGTTTTCTCAGGGTTATCCTATGACCTGCTTGAAGGGATTTCAAGGACGAAATTCTTCTTGTAAGGTGGGTAGGATTGTAAGCCCTGTTTCCGATTTTTTGGATTTTTTTTTTTGGGTGTAATTCTTTTCTTTTCTCGATTCCTGTAACCTGAGTTATCTAATAATTTTGTTGTGTTCTTCAACCCAACTGTATTCTTTCAGTCGATCAATTTTATTTTTCTTCCTTTTAGTTGAGCCATACAAATTCTCGCACATCTAATTTAATTTTGGTGTGTTGGCTATTATAATTAAACCACTATAATCTTGATTGTTTCTCAATGAATTCTAAACCCAATTCTTTAGCCCAGTTCAACCCAAAATCTTTACAATTAAAAGCCCATTAATTGTTTATTTTATTTAATGTTAAGCCCAACCCAATTCCACCCTGACAAATTCCCTATTTGTCTCCTCACAATCTCATGATCAGGTCAAACCCCCTGATCTTCATTAGCAGCAAAATCTCCCCTATTTACTCTTAATCACCCATCTTCACGTATCCACTGATTTTCTCTTATTCCTAACTAATCACTCTCCTGAACTGAATCCCCTATTAATCTAACTAATTAATCACCTCGTAATCAGTTAATCACCCCTCATCTTCTTCCTTCTCCTTCCCCATTTTCACCTTCCCGAAACCCGAACATCTTCATCTTAGCAACCACTCGCTGCCACCTTGCGATCCTCCACCTTCTAATCATCACACCCCGACCACCAACAAAACCCAACTCCAACCTCCTCCTCGCCACCGTACTCTGCCTTTTCCTCATTGGCGTCAACACCACTGTTGCCATCCTATGCTGCCACCAGGCCACTCCGTCAACTATTGCACCCCGACACCATAGCAAACACCTCGTCTCCCTTCGTTACTGCTTCTTCTTATCACCCTCGACCACCACCACCACATCCGCCCTTGCCCTACCCTTGCCTTCACCTCCGCCTAACCGTAGCTCCCCTTCGCCTCTCCTCACGGCTCCATCGACAACCAACGCCAGCTCCCCCGAAACCCTATCACCGTCTTCAACTCCCACCATTGTCATTACCACCATTGCCACCCCATCGACTTCTACTGCACATGACCATCATCCCCCGTCGCTCGCTGCCTCCTTCGACGATGCCTGCATCCCGAGCCCTCGTAAGCAACCTCGACGCACCCCACACGATAGCCTACAGCCTCTTGCTACTGTCAGCCGCCGATCACCGTAGTCCCACCACTACACCGCCATCCCCTCACGCTGCAATGCCACTGAAGCACTGGCAGCCCTCACCCCTTGTGCCATTATTATTGCTACTGCCTCTGGCCAGTATTGTTGCCCGAAACCATTGTCGCGGTCGTCTTGCTGCGATTGCACAACTCCCACCTCCGTTCTATCCCTTCCATCCTTTCTCTCGTCATTGGGTTGTTGCCACCGTCGGAATCATCTCCTTCTCGTCGTTCATTAACATTCGGGATCACCGCAAAAAGGGAAGTTTCTCTTGGACTAACTCTTTATTTTTGTTCAAGAAATTGTTTAATTTCTGCAAGTAGTTCATATTTTGTTATCATATCTTATTTACTTGATACATTTCAAAGAAACTATTACGGATTCATCGGCGAAACCAAGTAGTAGTTTTCTTTTCGTGCTATATCCTTGATTCTAATTCAAGTCGTGTTACCATTGTCATATGCATACGCCACACCATACAATGTAGAGATATAAGTTAGTCTAGTATATTTTGATTGTATGAATTGGATTGGTATGACTATTGTTGATAAATTCTAGACCGTAGAAATGATAAGTTGCTATCTTGATAATCGTAGAATTGCACCCGAAACATTGGACATGAATGCTTGTAAACTCTCATGATAGAACATGCATTTTGTATAGCTCGATTGTTGTTAAATTAAATTTTATCATGTCGCTGCCTTGGTGTCAAGTCTGTGTTATAGTTAGTTTTTGACCTTATTACTGTTAGAGTTGGATTAAACTTTATCGATGAAAGTCTCACTCTGAATCTATTTTCCAGAACATTTTACGGATCTAAATTCTGATTTATAAATTGCAAGTTATCACATTTTTAGTACTGCTAGGTTTGAAATACCAGATTGTCGTTTGCAAGTGTGTCGATATGAATTGTTAATTAAAAGAAAATGTTAACAGTTGAATTAGAAATTTACATTTACTAGATTTTTAACATACATGATTAGGAGTCACTCTGATATTTTTATAAGATTAATTGATGAATTTCTAGACTCGTTATGCATACAAAAACATGACTGCAGATTGCTGCTAGAACACTAGCTCAGTAAAGAACCAGACTTTTGACCTTGTTACTGATAATATCAATTAAAACTCATTGAAGAAGAGTAGTAGCCCTGTGTGTTTGGAATCCAGAAAATATGACAATTTTTTAATCCAACTTTGGATTGGAAGATATTCACACTCTCTTAGTGTAACGTCTGAATTACAGAATACAATCTGAAAATACATTACCATGTTTAATTAATTGAAATAGTAAATTAAATTAGGAATTTACACCTGAGATTAATTATGTTGTTACTAAACACTGTTAGAAACTAATTTATGATTTTTATAATATTTCTAAATAATTTTACACCCTACTTTTATATATAGGAATTTAACCCCGGCATGTTGCCTGAACATGAAACCAGCAAAGAATATTACTTTTCACTTAGTTGCTATGATTATTATATATTGTGTTATATGAGTTAGAAACGATAGAGAGTCTAGTTTCTAGAACCCCTGACGAAACCTGATTTGCTTCCCTGTAGTAGCAGAAAAGTTGACTTTTATACAGCAACGTCTCGCTGTCTAGAATTTGCATTCTTCATGTTTAATTATGAATCTGTTTAAACTTTGCAATGCACTACATATCATTCATTGTACAGTCATTGGTACCTCGTCGATATTGTTTCTTGATACCCGTTCCATCGATTTCACATTCATGATTCTTGATAATAAATTAATAACAAGCCGAGGTAATAAGGGTCGACTTGGTAGTGAACAATCGCAGACTGTACTCGGATGAGGGGCTCGTATTTTTCTATATTGTTATTGTTATCATAAATCGTATTGTGGACAAATTCTCGTTATTGATCGTTGACTGTGGATTCTCGTTATTGATATCGTGTTGAGTACATAACCTGCAGAGTTCACCACTATAGTCTAAACATTCACTTGCTTGTATGCACCGAACCTGTGGTATGAGGTACATAATTATGTGCATTAGATAAGATAATAAATATGATAGACCTAGGAGTGGCACTTACATTGATCTTGGTTATTGTGATCGACTTGATTCTTGTTTTATTGTTATTGTTAATCGTTGAATTCTTGATTATAGACCTTGCCTTGTTATTGATATTTTCATTGACAATTGATATAGTTCTAGTTCCTCATTCCTCGATATTTGTATATCTTATTTTATTGTTCCTTGATTGTTACTACTTGTTGTTCGTGACTTGCTCTAGTGGACATTTCTCCCCACTCTAGACCATGAGCTTGCAGGTACACAAGGTGAATTGCCCGAAGGACTTGGTGAGCAAATCGCCTAGGGATTGTTGCCGAATTATTGGCCTATAATAATTGTCTCGTCCATGTTATTTTAAATTCCAGCATTGTTGTTATTATCATATTTTGTATTTTGGGCTTTGATGACCCGAAGTTTGTTTCTTTCCAGATGTTGGTTATGTTGAGACATTTCATGAATTATTTATGTTATGTGATTTCATTATAGAATACGTCGTTCTAATTGTATTGCATATTGTTGAGTTGAATATTACAGCTTATGAATGTAGCAAATCATTCGCTGGGCCTTTGTTACGTGCTCGTATTCCCATATTTTGGGAAGCGGGGCGTGACAGACGCCCCACTTTTGTTTGCCCAGGTCTTCACAACTCCCTGTCTAGTGCATGTCCTTAGATCAATTATAATTATCTTGACGTAGATCTAGCTTACCCTGTCGGACATAAATTAACTCATCGAGAACGTTGGCCCATATTGGCCACTTCTCATAATTTCATTTATCACAATCTGCTGGTCACTATGGGTTTCGCTCAGCCTCTATAATCCATCCATTTCAACACAGAGATCTTCTAGGTCATTCTTAACCTCTTCATAAAATTTCTCATTCAATATAAATCATTTGATTCTTTCATTCATTCTCTTTAAAATTTATCAATCTCAAAGTAAATAAATAACTTCTTATCCCTTTATAACAACAATTCAATAACATTTCAACTTGATAAAATCCTTGCAAATATCATAAGTCTAATTTTCCAAATTCATCCCTTTATTATCTCTTAATTCGCCATCTAGCACAATTTACATAAATTCCAAATTTAAACTCGTTTTCATATGATATAAAATTCGAGAATAAATCTACATTAAAACCATCATATTTCACTCTTTTAATCAAACTTCGTTTATTTTTAAAAAGAAATAGTTCCAAAAATTACCTTTTAAAGTAACTAGGGTACAACGTAATTTGTCCACAATTTAACTCTTGAATTAATATATATAATCTTAGCAAAATATTCCATTAATACCCCATATTGATTTTAAACTTTTTCTCAAGAAAAGAGTTTTAAAAATTTAGAATAATTAAAAAAAGTCCAAATTCAACCACCGTAATGCCCCGGGTCCCGCTCAAACAAATTCTAACAACTGTCCACCATAGGCTGCCTCTCAAAAGGTGCCTCTTGATCCTAGGCTTCCTAATATATACACACACAATTCTAACTCACCTTCCATGTGGAACTAAGTCATCACCACTACCCATTAACACCTTCGCCCCATAGTAATTAATTCATTTTTTCTATAGGCTCTATACACACACTACCAAATCTATAGGTCTATCTAATCATAAATTAATTACTGAGTCCACCATGAAGCCCACCATAAAGGCCCATCTCATATGGGGTATTACGTACACCCCACCTTAAGAACTCAGCATCCTCACTGAGCTCGGAATCTGCAAGCTAATACAGGATTGCTTTTCTAGCCGATGTGGAGTGGAGTGCTCTGCTAGCGTACTGCCCCTGATCTTTCTACCAGCATACTATCCTCAGCTAGGCATACATCTCACCCACTCTTACCGACAATCGATGTCAGAAACCTGGCTCTAATACCATTTGTAATGCCCTGGGCCCCACTCAAACAAATTTTAACAATTTTCCACTACAGGTTGCCTCTCAAAAGGTGTCATGACTAGTTGGTGCCTCTTGATCATAGGCTTTCTAATATACACACACACAATCCTAACTCACCTTCCATGTGGGACAAAGTCACCACCACCTACCATGAACACCATGGCCCCATAGTAATTAATTCATTCTTTCTATAGGCTCTATACACACTACCAAATTTATAGGCCCATCTAACCATGAATTAATTACTGAGCCTACCATGAAGGCTCATCTCATACGGGGTATTACAACAACATCAGGGATCGAATCAATGAGCGCACCCCCGCTCTAAACCACACCCAATCACTAAGAAGTCCACTCACTGTTGGAGCAGAAGTGACTCACAAATTTATCTATATATTTATGTCTACTATTCGGTGAATAAATAAAGTTTTAAAAAGAAACAGAGCCTCTTAGGGACTCGAATCTGCAACCAGCCAGACACCATTCACACATGCACAGTGCACTCAACCGCAACCAACAACCAATAGGTCCAAGTGGACTTGCTATCTACAATCGCACAAAATTTATTTTTGAACTTGAAACTCTTTGTTTCACATCGAAGATAATCATTTAGCCATAATTCAATTCTACAATCATTCTCACAATTTCTACACACTTTACTACAATTTCTAATAAAGTTTTAGAGAAGAACTTATTTAATCTAGTACATTTCGACATAAATTCATGCATGTGTCAATTTAATTGTATTTGATATGAAATTTAACATATAATTCGCATGTATAAATTTTTTCATACTCATGGTTCAAATTCATAATAATAAATTAATTCACATGAATAATATTCATTCAATATCTAAAATTTTAGAGAAGACAATCACATAAGACATTATTACAATTATGAACTCTAATTACCTTTGCACATATTATTTAGAAAAAATTCTACTCCTACATCAATTTAGACTCCTACACATATACATTTCACATATGAATTTAATTATCATCTATATGTTTACATCTAAGCATTCATAATCTACAAATCATTAGAAAATAGTAGAAACACCCACCTCTTTTGGTGAATCCCTAGCAATTAGAACTCCAAGAAAATAATCCCCAACCCTCCTTAAAATCCCAGCTCCAAAGAAACCAACAGCAAGATTTGTAAATGAAAGCTCCAAATAACCACAACATGCAAAAAATTGAAAATTTTATTTCTGTTTTAGGCACTGGTCGGGATGGACATTTTATAAGGGAGAGAGAAATGGGGGTTTTTAAAACTACCCACTCAAGCCTATTAAGTACCCACTTAATCCTTAAACTCATTCAAATAATTTTTCCCTCCTATTCACATTTGGCTGGCCATTTATGTGGGAAATGCACGGGTTTTAAATGGGTTTAAAACTACATAAAATACACACTAAAACTTGATGAATTCATTTAATATAAATCATACATTATCCAATCTAATGTGAATTTAAATTTAGCTAATTTTATTAAAACTAGACTATTCATTTATATATTGTAAATAAAAGAAAAATATTTACATAACACTAAAAGATTTTACAATTAACACGTGCACAAAGAAAAACACGTGTAAAGCATGTGTGGGCAGAATAGTAAAATTAATATTCTTGCGGTTGTTACAAACTCATCATATCTCTACAGTTGCTTCAGAAAGTGATTTTTCTACAAGAGGCAGGGTTCTAACATATTACAGGAATCGCTTGAAACTGGATTCATTGGAGATACTCGTCTGCATGGAAGATTGGATGAAGGCTGAACACAGAACTTAAGGAAAAGCGGCATCTACATTAACAAGTGAAGCAACTCACTTGAAGTCCAACAAAAAGAGTAGGGAATTTAGGGAGATGAGATCCTAGTTTTAAGTTAAGTAGAGGTGCACGACGATAGTACAATTTTTCTCTTCAATTTAACTTTAGGCTATCTCAAACTATAGATTCTGATTATCCCCTGAAATATGTAATTCAAGAAATATTGTATGTTCTTTTCGGGTTTCCATTACTTGTATTTGTATGTAAAAAAGTTTTTAAAAATTCATAGAAGTTGAAATGAATAATATATATAATTTTGTTTCACTCTTATACATTTATACTTGTTTTATTTTTTAAAATTTTTTGTAAATTAAAAAAAATAAAACAAAAAAAAAAAACAAAAAACAAAAAACAAAAACAAAAAACAAAAAAACCCACATTAAACTGGTCCAACCTGCAACCCGGCTCCAAAACGGGTTCGAGCTGAATGGATTTGCAGGTCGACCGGGTCGAATTTTGCACTTTTGAACTCGGCCCGGCCCAGTTAAAGTCGCAACCCGACCCGAGCCCACCTGAAACTCGAATCGACCCGAGCAATTTCAACCCGACCCGACCCGATGGACCCGAATGCCACCCCTAGTTATAAATTTAAAAAAATACAAATTCGTCAACAGCAAAATCAACTGCTACAACCACAAGATGAGCAACAATTTCAACAACTTCATATACGATCTCATTCAATCATTACATTCTGATCTCAATGAAGGACTTTACATAATCAATAATTATAACATTCTTAGTTATCAACAACAACAACAAAAATAAGATAACAAGATCAATATCAGTAACAGAGAGTGTTTCGATGTTGGGTTATTGGGTTTCATTCGGAAGAGGAAGAGAGCAGCAACACACAGAGAGTGAAAGAGAGATGGAAGGAGGTGGTCGATCGGGAGGAGATGACGTTAGCGGTGTTAGGGTTTTAGGGTTTTGGATTCGGTCAGGAGTGAGAGAGAGAGAGTAGGGAGAGTGAGAGAGGAACATAGAGTTAGAGAGATATTTGAAGGGGTATTTGGTGTGAAAGCCCAAAAATATCCACCGGGGTGAAAGTGAGGGGGGGAGGGGGGGGAGGGTCTTATCATGGCCGTTGGATCAAGATGTGACTTGATCCAACGGCCCAAGATCGAGTTTGCAACGAGCTGTGCAAACAGACCCGTTTGCAATGGAAGGGGGTTTATATATATATATATATATATATATATATATATATATATATATATATATATATATATATATATATGTATATATATGTATGTATGTATAGCCTCATATTTATAGAACATGATTTTCTCCTATAGAGTGCTTGTAACTACTTTGCGGACCCCTTTTTGGATGATCAAAACCGTTCACTTTGTTCTTTATGTCAAAATGTGTACGCCAATAAATTATCAAGTGATTCGGAGATCATTTATCAATGCTTTAATTGGTCGCAAAATGAACGGTTTTTCTATTATATAACAAATTGGCATCCTGCAATTCATGGGGAAAAATCCTCAAGACGACTTGTTTTTTTGTATACACGCGTTTTATGACATTGTAAATTTAACAAATTGTATGGATCATCCACATAAAGTCCCACCACACGAGTGCAAGGACTCTATAAGGAAGTTTTCCTTCTACAAATATGTGGCTCCATGTCCTGTATATATGTATATATATGGGATTAATGGAGGTAGGGCACTACCCCACTTAAGAATCGTATGGGTGAAAATAAGTTCTTCCTCTTCCACATCAATTTGACCAAGATCTATGGGAGGGTCTTTGGTTATTTATGTACCCTTGTCTTTAGACTATTAGTCTCAAATAGGGTTAACACTATATGGAAGGTCGGAAAGGTTACTTGGGGCAGATTATGCGTCTAATAGACTTTCCTCCTGGCCAAGGGACTAGGAGTTTTATTGTTTAAGTGGGGGGTTCGATAATTTTGAATGGTCTCGTACTAAACTACGTATTATTTATTAGGGTAAATGGAAAAAAACACCCCTGATCTATAAGGAAAAAGCCTTTAACCTCCTAAACAATCGGTCAAAGCGATAAACCCCCCAAATACGAATTGCTATCAAAACTCATACGAAAACCCTAAAAACCTATGTGAAATGTCCAAATTGCCTCTTATAACACCACATTTTAAAAAAACAATTTTTTCACAACTCTCTCTCTCTCCCCAAAAATCAACAGCCCGATCTCGACACATCTCTCTCTCCCACCATCGTTAACCCCTACACCCCCGATCACCACCACTATCATCACCACCATCATCATCCCCAATACTGACTTCCACCACCATCGTCATTACCACCACCGATGAACTCAACCACCATCATCATCACCACCACCATCATCGTCATCACCACCCCCGATCTCCCCCACCATCGTTGTCACCACCACCGACCTCCACTACCATCGTTCTCACCACCGTCAACCCTGACCACCACCACCATCATCATCTTTGTCTTCATCAAAATCAAAAATCAAAAACCAAAATCAACATCAAAATCAAAATCAAAATCAAATATCCAAATCAAAACCCTATGGGTTTTTTTCGGTTTAATAAGATGGTTTGATCGGTTTAATAAGAAGATGATGATGGTTTGATAGATTTTGATTTTGATTTGGGTTTTGAGAGAGTGGAAGAAAAGAAACAATGATTTTGGTTTTGGTTTGATTTGGATTTGGGTTTGGATTTTTTTTTTTTTTTGATTTGGATTTTGATTTTGATTTTGATGATGGTTTGATGGATTTTGATTTTGATTTGGGTGAAAAATTTTGGACTTTTTGGGGGTTTTAATGACTTTTCAGGTTTTTTGGAGGAGAAAGAGAAACAATAAAAATAAGGGCAATTTGGATATTGCACATAGGTTTTTAGGGTTTCTGTACGGGTTTTGACTATAATTCATAGTTCGGGGGGTTTATTGCTTTAACCGATAGTTTAGGGGCTTAAAGCCTTTTGCCTCATAGATCAGGGGGGTTTTTCGTCATTTACCCTATTTAATTTTTTTGGTAATACCTTCAAAACCACCAACCAAAATTCATACCAATTATATATATATATATATATATATATATATGTATATATATATATATATATATATATATATATATATATATGTATATATATATATATATATGTATATATATATATATATATATATATATATATATATATATATATATATATATATATATATATATATATATAGGGAAGTCTTTCGTTGTGCACCACCTATGGTGCACACGGCATGTGCACTCAGCCTTCCCGCCTTCGTATCGACGATCCGAACCATTCACATTGATCTACACATCTAAATTAGTCTAAATATGTAAAATCAAATCATTTGAAATTCATTTGCCCATCCATTGGAGTGTTACAAAATATGTATGGCTGAAAATCTTTGTTTTTAATAGTCACATGATGGATGGGTAAATGAATTTTAAATGATTTGATTTTACATATTTAAACTAATTTAGATGTGTAGATCAATGTGAATGGTTCGGATTGTCGATACGAAGGCGGGAAGGCAGAGTGCACATGGAGGGGTGGTGCACAATGGAAGATTTTTCAATATATATATATATATATATATATATATATATATATATATATATATATATATACATACATGTTTGCACGCATTAGCGTGCAAACGTGTGCAATCCACTGATGCCACTATCGGGAGTAGCCGCATCAGTGCAAATGATGCTATTCAGGTTAGCGGTGTCATGCTTAATATACCGTAGGCCACCATCCTGAATAGCAGCTATAGTGGTTTACATGTGTTTGCACGCTATAGTGTGTTTGCACGCTATTGTGCACTAGGCTTCCATGTGCACTTGTGTGCACTCGACCTTCCTGCCTTCGTATTGACGATCCGAACCGTTCACATTGATCTACACATATAAATTAGTCTAAATATGTAAAATCAAATCATTTGAAATTCATTTGCCCATCCATCATGTGACTATAAAAAACAACGATTTTCAGCCATACAATTTTGTAACACTTCAATGGATGGGAAAATGAATTTCAAATGATTTGATTTTACATACTCAGACTAATTTATATGTGTAGATAAATGTGAACGGTTCGGATCGTCAATACGAAGGCGGGGAGGCCGAGTGCACACGGAGGCCTAGTGCCCAACGGAATATTACTCTCTCTATATATATACATATATAGGGAAGTCTTCCGTTGTGCACCACCTATGGTGCAGACGGTGTATGCACTTGGCCTCCCCGTCTTCGTATAGACGATCCGAACCATTCACATTTATCTATACATCTAAATTAGTCTAAATAAGTAAAATCAAATCATTTGAAATTTATTTGCCCATCCATTGAAGTGTCAAAATTGTATGGCTGAAAATTATTGTTTTTATAGTCACATTATGGATGGGCAAATGAATTTCAAATGATTTGATTTTACATATTTAGACGAATTTAGATGTGTAGATCAATGTGAATGGTTCGGATCGTCGATGCGAAGGAAGGAAGGTCGTATTCATACGGATGGGTGGTGCACAATGGAAGATTTTTCAATATATATATATATGGGGGTCATTCGGTTGCGAACGGACTTGGTGCAAACTGTTGTCATTATTGGAGATAGCAATATCAGTAGAACTATAGTTGTTGCTGGGGATAGTGGCTATGGTTCAAATGATAATTGAATATATTAGTCCTTAGTTCATGAACATGTTAGGATCAAACATTAGTACGAAAGGAAAAGAATAATAAATAATAATGGACACCAAGGAATTAACATGGTTCAACAATTTGTGCCTACGTCCACGGAGTAGTGATGTAAACTTCTTCAACTATTGAAATAGTGGGTTAAACAAGAGAATACAAGAACCCTCACTCTCACACAATTAGAGTTGTATACAAAAGACTAAGAACTCTCACTCTTTACTTGGAGTGCAACACCTCACTTCACTTTGGAGTAGAACTCTCTCAATTGCTTGCTGCCAATATGAGGAAGATGACCTCCTTATATAGGTGAGGGTGGAACAATGTAGAAGCTTTGGAATTGTTATGTGCTTTAATTCACACCAATTTATTTTTCAACATCACCATTTTCATGAAAGAAAACTCTAGCACTTTTAGATTTTCAAAAGCAATAATTTTTCTAGATATTTATCCTAGATATTTCTAGAGTAACCAAGTTCCATCATGGGTTGGATTAGCTCATGATACACTAACAATCTCGTCCTCTAGCCCATAAGGGAGGAACACCGATCACGACTTCGAACTACTTGGAGTCCCTTTCAGCAAGCTTTATGCAATAATCAAATTTCTGCTTTGTGACAAATTTTTTCAGCATGTCTGACAAGTTCTTGTCCATATAAATCTTCTTTAGCTCCAGCAACTTTTTCTTGATCGCATCTCTAATCCATTGATATCGTATGTCAATGTACTTGGTACGAAATGAGATGTATAATTTTTGCTCAAATCAGGAGCACTTTAACTGTTGCAGTAAACAACATACTTATCTTTTTCTAAACCCAAGTCTCTTAGAAATCGCTTCATCCATAATAGCTCCTTGCATGCTTCTATAGCAGCTATGTATTCAGCTTCTGTTGTGGACAAAGCAACACACTTTTGTAGCTTAGATTGCTAAGACACGTCTCCCCCACAAAAGTAAACACATTGGCAGATGGAGATCTCTTTCCAAGAATGGTTTGGAACCACCAAAGCACAAGCATAGCTTTGAAGCCCCCTTCAAATACTACAAAATCCACTTAACTGCTTCCCAATGATCTTTCCCTTGATTAGAGAGAAATCTGCTTACCACACCAACTGCAAGAGTAATGTCTAGTCATGTACACCCCATTGCGTACATAAGGCTACCTACCGTAGATGAGTAGGGGGCCGCTACCATTTTCTTCCTTTCTTCATCAACTTTTGGACATGGTTTCTTACTTAGGTTAAAACTATTAGCTAGGGGTGAGCTCATGGGCTTGGCTCCTTCCATGTTGAATCTCTCAAGCATTTGTTCAACATACCTCTCTCGTGTCAACCACAACTTCTTGGATTTCTTGTCACGAATAATCTTCATGCCCAAAATATGATTGCTGAGTCCTAAGTTCTTCGTGTCAGTGGACTTGAATAATTGTTCTTTAAACTCCCAAATCATACATGCATCTTGACCAACGGTAAGCATGTCATCTATGTAGAGCAACAAAATAATGAATTTACCTCCAGAATAATGTCTTATATAGACACATGGATCAGCGGTCATTCTCTTGTACCTATGAATCACCATAAAAGAGTTGAACTTCTTATTCCACTGTCTTAGAGCTTGTTTGAGTCTGTAAAGACTTTTCTTCAACTTGCACACTATGGACTCCTACCCTTGGACTTCAAAGCCTTCTGGCTGCTCCATATATATTTTCTCATCTAAGTCACCATGGAGAAACGCAGTCTTCACATCTAACTGCTCCAACTGGAGGTCCATGCCTGCTTCTAATCTCATAATAACAAGAATATATATGTCACTTTACCTTTGGTGAAAAAATGTTATCAAAATCAACACATTTCTTTTGGCCGAAACTTTAATTGCCAAGCGAGCCTTGTACTTTGTCATATTTTCATTTCTTTTCAGTTTGAACACGCACTTATTTTTTAGTGCCTTTTTAATCTTCAGAAGTTCCACAATCTCATATGTACTGTTCTTTAGCAAGGAATCCATCCCAGACTCCATTGCCTTCATCCATTTGTCACTATCTTTATAAGTTTTGGCTTCCTTATAGCTCTCGGGCTCTCCGTCTTAATTGACCAATACAATTTCAGATACATGATACATGGTAAATGGTCTTCGGTTTGTGCTCGATCTTCTGAGCTAGATTGTTCTCTTGTGGGGCTGGAGGCTACCCCTGATGAAGGTCCTCCTAATCATGCTCTACTTGATCCGGCTCCCCTTGGTCAGCAGTCTTTGATGTTGGTGGCATCGCATTTGCAGCTGCTTCATGCATGCTACCATGTTTTTCTTCATCTAGAGCTAAAGGTTCAAAATCACTGGTTGCATCTACTGGTTGTTCATCAGAATCAGAATCAACAAGTGTTTGATCTTCACTAAAAATCACATCTCTGCTCCGTATAAGTTTCTTTGCTTTTGGGTCCCACAAGCGAAAACCAAACTCCTCATCTCCATAGCCAAGGAAAATGCACAGGGTAGTCTTCTAGTCTAACTTTGACTTATGCTCCTTGGACACGTGCACAAAAGCTTTGCAACCAAACACCTTAAAATGAGAGCAAGACACACTTTTTCCAGTCAGGAACTTCAAGACCCAACGGAGCAGAAGGTGATTTGTTAATCAGATAGCAGACTATTCTCACAGCTTCACCCAAAAACTTCTTTGTTAGCTTGGTGGTCCTCAACATTGACCTGACCTTCTCCAAGATTGTAGGATTCATTCTCTCGGCTACACCGTTGTGTTGAGGAGTGCCAAGAAAGATCTTGTCAGGAACTGATGAGTTGTATATTCTCCTCCATTGTCACTACATAGGCACTTGAGAGATCTTCCAGTCTCCCTATCCATCATAACATGGAAATTTTGGAATGTCTCGAAAACCTGTGCTTTGGTTCTCAACAAATAAACCCAAACATTTCGTGAAGCATCATCAATATAAGTAACAAATTATTTATTTCTTCCTAATGACTACACCTCCATGGGCTCACACACATAAGAACACACAAGATCCAACAAATTTTGTTTCTTTGTAGAGGAAGTGACATAACTAATTCTATGTTATTTTCCAAATAAACAAAACTCACAAGGTTGAATCGGCATACCTTTGGCAAAGGGAACGAGTAACTTGTTGGCCAAAACTTGACGGCCTTTTTAACTCATGTGACCTAACCTCGTGTGCCATAAATCTAGAGACGAGTCCTCCACATTATTGAACTCACTTTAACAGACTATAGCATATGACCTGTACAAAGTGTAGCAAAGTTTGACTCTTGCTACCACCATCGAGCCCTTGGTCAGCTTCACTCTTCCATTGCTGATATAGTGCTCATAACCTTGTAGGTCCACTCCTGCAAAGATTAGATTGAGATGTGACCTAGAAACTGTAACGCCCCGGATCCCCGTTTTCGGACATCCGTGACATAACCAGAATCTTTTCCTTCAAATGCATCTCAACACAGTAAATAATACGGAAATTTAAAAACTTTTATTACCAAATAAGATCATTACATCATTAGTTACAACTATTGTCCTGTTCTTGAACAAGAAATAAAAATTACATTAACTTATTACAATTGAGTACAAAATATTCAGACTCCCCTTGTGAAGCTATCAGCTGTCTTCCAGAGTGATAATCGACGGATCTCTGCTGAACTCCGCTGAGCAGTCCTATTGCTTCCCTGAGATGCACCCTGTAGCTTGAATCTTCCGCTGCACTACTATGATATTCCGACATCTGTTCTAATGGTAGGCATGTACACTGCCATTCTACTTGGATGCCCTACTTGTCTTAGGTTCTCCTGCACTTGCGACCCGGTATCCAGTACCTAAATGAGTGGGCACGTCAGTAATTCTACTGATGCAATGCTGATAAGAAAACAACGATCTCGAACTTGAAACCATAATCAAACTGGATGAGAAAAAAACGTGCATCCTAATTTTCTAGTATTAGTGTATGCCATGACCTGAAGTTTAATGCATAAGACACAATGTACAGAAACAGATGCACTTAGTCTAATGTCAGCAGGACTCTGGATACGCATGCATCCCATACTACATACATTCCAGATCAAGCCGTCTTCTCCAATTTCAGGGTTTCGAACCCCTCGCCATGCAATGCATTCTACTATTGTACTTATCTTGTTCCTGATAGATGCAATCGTGGCTGGTGAATCTTACAGTTATTACTACTAAATACGGTGGTGTTTTGTATGCTACCAGTGCCCCAAATATGATCACACCAAATGCCGTGACGATCTTATAGATATGCAACCACATATCTATGGCGCCGAAGATCCATGGGACAGCAGCCCCATGGTCCGTTCGTGTCCACTCAACATAATAACATGACGGCCTCGAAGGACTAAGCCTCTATCTGACAAGAAGCTCCCGTTCTTACCACGACACTTCAGGAATCAATAGTGCGAGATACGCACGACATCACGTATCCCTAATAATAGGAAAAGACAACACTGTTTATCACCGCCTACTGCTAACTTTTAGAGCGAGTCGGATAATAGGGAATCACCCCTAACACCAATTCGGTCTTTAAGTGAACAGTAAAGAAACCTTAATTAAATACAGTTTACTAAAAACACGTTTATCACTCAAATCAAGCACAGTGTCATAACAAACAATGTTGAGCCTGACTGGTCTGGTCAAAAGCAAATAATCACGGTGAATCAACATTTACCGATTCCCAATACCTTCACAGGTCTTCGACCATATCCCTGGCCCGTGACTCTCAGCGAGTAGTCCATCGGTGCCAAAAGATGCACACAAATTCGTGAATGAAGGTAAACATACACACAACACTAAATATCCGACCATTGACAGACTCAGGCATCAAGACACCAAATCACAAATTGATCATATAGTTATTCTCTCAACTCACTCATGTGTCCACCATGAGTACAAAGCACAAGAATCTTGTCCAAATTCTAAAGAAGTGCTTAAAACATCTTAAAGCTCAATAGCTCACAATCACTACACTGTGGTATGCAAAGACTTCTATTTCAATCATCCAATATTAAGTAGTTCAAGTATACACCAGTTGCTGCGACTTAAGCTACGCTCATCAGAATCTAACTAAATCAGGTTTTCTAGAAGGGTAGGAGGCTCTACTGTAATCCCTTAGTTGACAACTCCCTCAAATTCCTTACAGAACTCATGTTCCCTTAGTTGACACATGTTTAGAGTCGATCAAGACAACAGGTTGCTGAACTTGTAACGTCCATAACTTCTAAGATATAATTCGAAATTACATGATATCACCTAGTCTGGAAAACTAACAGTCTAGGATACAACTTCCCAGTTGAGCATTGCATCAGATTCATCCATCTAATGGCTCTAAAAGGTCTCTCAATCATCAGCCTGTGTACCTCTCGTACACTGGCTGCACCTTGCCGATGGCATAAAAACATACTCTCTCATTAGAAAGACACAAAATGGAAAGGTAGGAATGTCTACTACAACTAACTAGTTGAACACCTCCTCATATTCATCCATTAAAGTCCTCAAAATCTCCAATTTCTATCATGTGTACATTCGGGGAAAAATTATTCATTTAACAACAAGGTCTAACATGGTCTCAACTTTCAACCCACAAACTGGGATTACATAATTCCAGATATTTTGTAAAGCTATGACTCCCTACTACACTTTCTGGTTGGTCAATCTTCCAAATTCTTAACAAATAATTCTAGAATTACCCATCTTCACAGACTAGTCAATCTGAACTAAGTTGAACATGGTCTACTTTAAAATTCAACAAAAAATCAACCATAAGTCCAAAGCTCATGAAATTTGAGATTCTGAAACTACACATATGCCATTCCATTTTGTCCAAAAATTGAAACTAGATTCATCTCACACAGAGAGTTATGACTCCTCAAACATAGAATAAAAATTCAGCTGCTTTTCAAACAGGGTCTTACCACTTCATATAATATATTTTTGAAATTTGATCAAATACTATCTAAAAATTCTAAACTTTGAGAATCATGATGTAGACTCATACTACAAGATACTGCAAAAATTTCATGGCAATATCATGCACACACAAGTAGTTATGACTAGATGAATCTCAGTCTCAAAAACAGACAGCTTCAGCTTCTGTTGTTCAGACCAGTTGCAATCTATAAATTCTTTGAGGTATCAAACAATCTCATAAAATTATGAAATTTGAAAATACTATTTTAGACACATACAAGAGAATCCAGAAAAAGTTTCACCTCAAAATACCCAGCCAATACTGAGTTACAATTTCGTAAAGACATATTAAGTTCTTACAAAATAGCAGATTTTTCAGCTGATCTCTGTCCGAAATTGAGAGGAGTGTTTGGGATACTAAATGGTCTCCAAATATTCTGAAAAACACATCTATGATCTAGATCCATATCACAACAAGTACTAAAAATTTGAGTCCAAAATTCCAAGCCGTTTGTGAGCTAGAAATTCCCAAACTCACATACTCATACATGTTCTTTCAACCAAAACCATATTAAGAGTTGTTCTACCATACAAATTATTTTTCTTAGCATGTCAATAATCATACATGATAATCAATTTTTTCTTAAATACTACCACATGCTAATTTGCATACACACAAAAAAACTAAATTCAGAGTTTTAGAGAATCACCCACTTTGTTGCAAGAAGACTCTTGTAGCTTTAGCTTGCTTCCTCCTTTGCTCACTTTCTTGTAGATCTTGAACAACTCCTACTACACTTCTCCTTCTCAACTACTTCTCTACTACAAAAAAAACTTCACCTTTTTTTTTGGAACTAAGTAAAAATGAGAAGAAGATAGAAGGTGAGTGAAGGGGGGTTATTTATAGAACATGGAGAGGGTCCTAGGGTTTGGTGTGGGCCGGAAATTGAGGTAGATGGGGGTAGGGTGAGGTGATGAGGTGGAAGGTGTAGATGGAGGGTGGGATGGGTGAAGGGATGAAGGGTTGAGATGAAGGCCAACACACAAATCTAAAAGGTTCATGGAGCTTCTCATTTGTTTGAGAAATCCTCACATGGCTAAAAACTTGAGCCCTTGGATCTCATCACGATCCAAGCCATGATCACCATGATGCTAGGGTTCCTAACCCTAGGTTAGGTCAAGCAACCCTAGGTCTAGTAACCCTAACCCTAGCCCGAATGCAAAATAATGCATGATCATTCTAATAAATATTTTGATTTTCATAGTAAAATAGATTTTAACATCTGCAAAATATATATACGGGCCTACTCATATTCAAAACAATCATAGATCGTATATTATATATGACCCAATACAATCCAATCAAGCACACACACACACACACACACACACACACACACATATATATATATATATATATACTCACAATAAAATAACTTAAATTTATAAAATTATATGTTCATCAAAATTATTATTTTCTCCCAAAAATTGTCTTGTCAAAACAATCGAGGCAAATCCACAGTTTAATTGAGAAGATATCCCTAACATACTTCATCGATTCAGAATAGCTCATATATCTGAAATTTCTCAATTAAAACAGATAATTATTTGAAAAATATGTAATCGTGTGCAATTCTTGACTGTGCACGGATTACTATGCAAAAATGGCTATATGTTATTTTGCGGGGTTTTACAGAAACATGCTTCACATTTTTCAGCAACAACTAACATCTGAGACTCGTTTGGAAGCAAACATCTCCAATTCCAAGAATTTTGGAGTGACACTCATTGCCCATCTTCACCACTCCAAAGTCACCTTCTTCATATCTGCAGAAAAAACTCTCGCATTGATGTAGCATGCAAGGAAGCACCATTATTGAAAATACATTCAACACCTTGACCAGGATTACCAACATGTAGGCATTCTCCAACAAAGATTATCTCTACACCGTCACCACATAACACTGCGGTAGTGTCATTAGTGTCTTATTTCTTTTGGTCATTGCCTTCCTTTTGTTATTTCTTCCATTTGCGCAGTTCTTCTTCATGTGGCCTTCTTTTTCTGCGATGATGTAAGTTACATCTGAATCTTGACTTTGACCATTTGTGACCTCTATCATGATACCTTGGTGCTCTATACTTGCTCCTCCCCTTGTTCTCTGTGATACAAACTTTACTATTTTTTGTGCCTGAAACTTTCCCCATTGTTTCTTCATTAAACATGCAACTTTTAATATTTTCCATAGTAAAAACACCAGCAGGAGAAGAATTACTTACAGTTACCACGATCGTCTTCCAGCTGTCTAGCAAGGATCCCAAAAATAAGAATGACTGCTACTCGTCATCGAACATCATGCTCATAGTGGAGTGGCTAGCTAGTTGAGCAAATTTTGGTAATTGTTTACGTCCTTGGCTACACTTGTAACTTCCTTGTACTTTAAGTTGATGAGTTCTTTGATCAAGAAGGCTTTCTTCGCAGGTGTTTTCTTCTTTAACAAAGACTCAAGCTTCACCCAAAGAGCATGGATGTCAGTCTCCTTAGAGACATGGTGGAACACACTATCATCCACCCATTATCTAATATGGCCAATAGCTTTCCGGTTCAGCTTCGTTAAATCACTGTCTGACATCTTCTCCGGCTTGGCATCGGCAAATTCGATCGACTTATGAAAATCCTTGCAATTGAGGATATCCTCCATCCTTGGTTTCCATGTGACCCAGTTGAAATTGTTAAGCTTTATGATGGAGCCCCCACCACCTTCCATTCCGCACTAGTGGACTAACCTAGCTCTGATACCACTTGTTAGGATCGAACAATAGTACATAAAGGAAAATAATAATAAATAATAATGGATAGCAGGGAATTAATGTTGTCCCGAAATTTTGGCCTACGTCCACGGAATAACGATATAAACTTCTTGCACTATTCAAATATTGGGTACAATAAGAGAATACAAGAACCCTCACTTTCACACACTTGGAGTGGTTTACAAAAAACTAAGAACTCTCACTCCCTACTTGGAGTGGAACACCTCACTTTACTTTGGAGTAGAACTCGCTCAATTTCTTACTTCAAAAATGAGAAAGATCACCTCCTTATATAGAGGAGGGTGCAACAATGTAGATGGTTTGGAATTTTTATGTACTTTAATTCACATGCACCAATTTATTTTTCCAACATCACCATTTTCCATGGTGGAAGTTTTCCAACATTTAGATTTTCAATTGCAATTATTTTCCTAGATAACTTTCTAGATATTTCTACCAAAACTAAGCTCCATAATGGGTTGGATTAGCCCATAGTACATAAACAGATCACGAGATCGGACAATTAGCGGAATCGTTCGCACGCAGTTCGCACCAAGTCTGTTCACAACCAAATGGCCCTATATATATATATATATATATATATATATATATATATATATATATATATATATATATATATATAGAGAGAGAGAGAGAGAGAGAGAGAGAGAGAGAGAGAGAGAGAGAGAGAGAGAGAGAAATCTTCGGTTGCTCACTACTTTGGTGAGCACTCCGTGATCACTCATGAAATAGAGCACCTATGACAAATCCGAACCGCTCATATTGTTCTATATGCCTAAGATAGCCTAACAATAAAAAATCAATTAATTTGAAATTCATTTGTCCATGATTTACATCATCACAAAATTGTATGGCAGAAAATTCTAACAGCATGATGGATGGGCAAATGAACTTCAAATTACTTGATTTTTTATTGTTAGGCTATCTTAGGCATATAGAACAATATGAGTGATTCAGATTTTTTATATGGTTTTTATTTCATGAGTACTTACGGAGTGCTCACCAAAAGTAGTGAGCAACCGAAGGGGACTCGTATATATATATATATATATATATATATATATATATATATATATATATATATATAGGGAAAAAGGGGTATGAGCAACTTGCTCATTTAGTAAATGAGCAAGTGATGAGGTGGCATGCATGTGATTGGAAAATCCTAAAAGTGATTAGATACTCAATGTATCACATGCATGCCACCTCATCAATTGCTCATTTATTAAATGAGCAAGTTGCTCATATCCCTTTTACCCATATATATATATATATATATATATATATATATATATATATATATATATATATTCTCATTCTCAAATAGGTTCACCACTCTAAGGAAAATCGGAAAGGTTACTTAGGGGCAGCTTATGCGTCTAATAGAATTTCCTCTGGGCTAAGGGACTATGTGGTGATTCCTGATATAGAGTGCTTATATATACACACACAAACAAGCAAACAAAAAGGAAAATCTGAAATGTTACTTGGGGGCAAATCATGCATCCAATAGACTTTCCTTTGGGCCCAGGGACTAAGAGGTGATTCCTTATATAAAAAGAAAAGCAAATGTAGCCTCATATTGTAACACCCCACAAAATTGAAAATAATATTTTTGCCCTCATGTGTTACGCACATATATTTTGTACCGTTACTGGTAATATTTGTAACATGTTTCACTGCGTATTTTTGTTTCCAACTATTTGTGCATTTTTCGTATTCTTAAAATCCTATTTGAGTCAACTCAGATCTAATATTCCGATCTTTGTGTTTTTACGTGCTTTTTACATATTATCGATGCACGTACCGATTACGTATTTTTCCACCGCTAAGTGTAATATTTTCTCTGTGTTACAATTATTTATTTTATGTACTCGAATTCGTTTTATAAACGGAAGTTCATTTTTCTCATATTTCGATTTAAATATTTTATACGTGTGGTGCACGTGTTTTTAATGTACGTATTAATTACATTATTGAATGTGTCATTAAATATATTATTCTTATGTTATATTTTGATTATCTTTAAATATTTTTTTGTTGATAAAATCGATTTCGTATTTTGATATTTTACGTACGACGCACGTGTTTGCGGTGCACGTATTTAGGCGTATTCTTTTTCAAAATAAAATTTCATGAAGTATGTGTGTGTGTGTGTATTTTGTTCATGCATGAAAATTATAATTTTTATTAAACTAATTTTAATATATATATTTATAAACATATGTTTCAATTTAATAATTAATTTTTGTGAAGTGCACACAAAACACGTGCACGTGCACACGTGCAGTGTGCACACTCAAGAAACCAACCTGCTGTTTTTGGAATGGAGGGAAAGAATAGAGTTTTGAAATTAGGAGTGGAGTTAGTGGCTTAAGTGGGGAGTAGTTAATATAACCAATTAATTACAACCTATACTGTAACACCTCGAATTTGTAAAACAGCGGTGAAAAATTATTTTTGGTATATTTATTTAAATATTGATACTGGTGTGGATATCTGTGGTAAATTGGTGTTATTGATATATTAGGAGTCATGAGTGGAGATTTTATGTGGATAAATATTGTTTATTTTATTTTATAATTTTGATGGACTATTATGAGATAATTTTGATGTATCCTTTTTGTATTGTTCGTATTATTAAAGAATGGAGTGGGGCTTATTTGAAATAATTTTGGAGATGGGGGCTTATATGTAATATTCCTATCTATCTATTTATTTAATTATTCAATAAAACCCCATCCCTTTTTCTTCTTCTTCCCTTCTCTTCTAATCCCGACCGAAAGATTCCCCGGCCGAAACCCATTCGGCTCTCCCTCTCTCCACCCAAAATCCACTCCATTTCTCCACCGTTTTCAAATTAAATTAGGGGATATACTAATTGAAGGGTCCTCTACATCGTGGCGGAGTCCGTTTTTCGAAAGGATTTCGAGAAGGTAAACCCTAGATTTTATTTTTGTATAAAATTTAGTGTGGTAAATTTATTTTGAGTAGGAGTATTTTGGTAGAAAGATTTAGAGATGTTAGAAATGGTAGATGTGAGAAATTAGCGGATTATTAGAGAGGTTGTGAGTTGTTAATAAGTTAGGATTTTGGGTTTGTAAAAGAGAACTATATGGGTATGAATTATTTTTCGTATAGTAGTGGAAAGTATAGTTCGGCCATTAGAATAATTTGGGAGTGGTTCGAGTAATTGTTTGGGGGATAAAAATCCCACTGACATTAGATTATTACGTGCATCGCATGTGTATCCTAGACGTTCAATAAAACATCTGTGTGATAGTAAGATAATTAGTATTATTATTTTTTCGTGACTGGTTTGAATGATTTGAGCCTTAATTGCGTTGAAATTTGATAATAGGATATGCTGGCGACTTTGGATGCGGGATGGCGAGATGGCGCTTTGAGTCTTCGCGGGATGCTATGTGAGTATGATCTTTTATTCTATGTGCATAATGTGATATGATTAATTTTAAAATATGGTTTGGTGTGTGATGTGTGAAGTATATTGAATATAGAAAAGTTCATTAATAGGATACGGAGTAAATTATGAGGTGTAAGAAATTAGTATACATATGTATGGGAGAGTGTTGTTGTTTGTAGATAAATATCGATATGCTTCGGGGTTGTAATGATTAGATTTATGTATGTGAATGTATGGGGATGTGTGATGTGTGATCTCATGACTGATGTGATGAGATGGAATGCATGGTGTATATGATATGATATTGCGATGCGATAACATGATGATATGAGTCATATGGTGTATGTGTGATATGCGGGTGATAAATTGGGAATTTTATGTGATATTGTGATGTGAAATGGATATGGTGTGTGTGTGACGTGTGGGTGGGAAATGAAAAGTTTATATGATATCAGTGAGATTAATGGCTTGTGTATGTTTATGAATTTCATGGAGTTATATGCTTTCTTGCTGTGTTATAAAAAGGAGCTACATTTGTATATGGATATATATATATATATATATATATATATATATATATATATATGTCTAAAGAAATGTTATAAAAGGAGATATATTTATTTATGGAGTTATATTATAAAGGAGAGATATATATATGGAGAAATATTAGAAAGGAGATATATTATAAATGAATATATGGAGATATTTTATTATAAAGGAGTTATATTAAAGGAGTTATTATAAAGGAGTTATATATTGCCCCAAATTATATTTGGGGAACAGGAGTTATATATATATTAATATTGCCCCAAATTTTATATTTGGGGAACAGGAGTTATATTGTGAAGGAGTATATAACAAAGGAGATGTGTATACGTATATAAAGGAGAATTAAATATTGCAGTGCCGCACAATCTCCCGGGGTTTGGGCTAGACCCCACAGGCCCGGGACACACCCGGGAACAGGTGTTATATTTATATTGCTCCAAATTTTATATTTGGGGATCAGGAGTTATATATTGCCCCAAATTATATTTGGGGATCAGGAGTTTCCCTCGCTGGTATAGGGCCAGGAGGAAGACGTAGCCTCGGATGTGTAAGACTCTGTGTGAGCATCGATCCGCGTGTTATATTTTACTTTTGACTAGCCTTTTGGCTTTAGTCTTGGTTGGACAAGCGCGCAACCGTACTTTCAATCCAGCCCACAAATAGTAGATGCTTAGGACACCTGGATCTGGGTGATGTGGTGGGTTAGCGGGATTAAAATGTACGGGATGGGAGGTACAGAGATCCCTGTGTTGTACGAGGAGGTCAGTTGTGTGGGCACTGAAAAGGAGAAAATATAAAGGTGTATATGTGTATTGAAAGAATGTATATATATATAAAGATAATGCTGATATGATATATTACGGAGATTATTTATATTATGGGAGATGTGAATATACTATGGGACATATATATATATATATATATATATATATATATATATATATATGGGGAAAAGGGGTATGAGCAACTTGCTCATTTAGTAAATGAGCAAGTGATGAGGTGGCATGCATGTGATACATTAAGTATCTAACCACTTTTAGGATTTCCCAATCACATGCATGCCACCTCATCACTTGCTCATTTACTAAATGAGCAAGTTGCTCATACCCCTTTTTCCCATATATATATATATATATATATATATATATATATATATATATATATATATATATATATATATATATATTGACATTTGGCTTGAGATGTGATGTGATATTACCCAGACTATGTGTTTGGGGTGCGGTGAGTATTACCCAAGCTATCGGCTTTGGGGTGTGATATGTGATTGCCCAAATTATGTTGGGATATGGAGTATATTGTGATGAGAATGAAAGTGAAGCTAAAGGCATTTTGTGTTATAAAAGATATGTTAATGGTGTGATGAAATGCAAGTAAATTGCCATGTGTACTGAGATGTTAT
The DNA here is from genome assembly GCA_017893485.1 of Hemerocallis citrina. Classification (NCBI taxonomy): domain Eukaryota; kingdom Viridiplantae; phylum Streptophyta; class Magnoliopsida; order Asparagales; family Asphodelaceae; genus Hemerocallis; species Hemerocallis citrina. The sequence continues at coordinate 133,267,587 of CM030360.1, read as the reverse complement.
GGTTGTGTTATAAGATATGAGTTAATATGATATTATGAGAGGAGATGCTTATGCTTATGATGTGATACGTGATATAATACAAGAAGAAAAATACCTGTATTATGAGTTTGGTTATGGAAATGGTTATTTAAGAAAGTATGCTGTGTTATAAGTTGAGTGCCTTGGAATTGTGACTAGGAACTACCCGCCTGCTATTTCGGAGGAAATAGTGGGAACTACCTGCCTCGGCACAATTTTCAGGATGAATAGGCGAGTTGTTGATATGATACCGATATTTCAGGTTGGAAATAAAAGAGAAGTAAATTGAAATATGTGTTGCGAGGGAAAATGAAAGTCAGTATAACCATGATGAATTGATGCTGAGTATGATAATATATGATGAGAGTAAAGGTGTGGTATTGCGAGATGTGATGATAGGTGTTATACGAAATAAATGAATGTGGTGGGGTGTAATGTGAAACTGAGTATGAAAGATTACGAGTTATGAGTTCGTAGATGCTAATGTATGGCTAATGAAGGACGTGGCTAAATAGGTATGAAGAAAAGTGGTAGTGACGTTATAAGGTTAGTCAAGAAAATAAAGAAATGATGAGGTGGCGAAAATTGTGAAAAGATAGAGTATTAGCTTAGGAGAGTTCAAAATGAAAAGTAATGGAGTGTGACCTAATACGTTGCTATGTGATTAAGTGTGAATTGAAGAAGTTGGATGTATATATATTTATATATATATATACAGTTACATGTTAATATGATGCATATAGTGAAGTTATGGTTTTATTCAGATGGATACAATTTGGCAGAATACTTTGATATAAATTCGTATGTATGGCGTTTTTATGCAAATTTAAGGTTGACTTTCTTATATTGATATTCGTAAGTTTAAGTTGTTTTCTTTTTATAATTTAATTGATTTATGAGTTTAGTAAATTATACTCACACCAGAAATGGCTAACCCCTTAGTGTTTGGGGGGTTAGGGAGTCCTTAGACTGTCCTAGATCCCCTACTGTTACAGGTCCTCAGCAGTGCAGAGGTGAGGGATAGATTGGATGGTGCGAAGCTTTTCTTTTATTTATTTATTTACTGTTTAAGTTATTATGTTAAGTGATAAATTATGATTTAAATTGTATCATGGAGGTATAAGTATGTAAATGATGAAGATGAGTATAGTGTGGAGTAGTATGGCATGTTTGTGACCCGTACCCATCTCGTTGTGGAGTACCGGGCTCTGTGGTAGGTTTTACAAAGATTTTTCTAAATTTTTACCTCGTTTTTCATAGAAATTTATAGTTTTTATTTGATATTTGATAATCCGTAATGAGTTTGGCCCCCAGAGCATTATATTATATTGCCTGTATGTTTCTGCTCATTTTGGCATGGGGAGCCTGTGAAATGATTGTATGTGTTGTGGGCTACGGAATTTTGAGCAGAATTCCGTAAGCCATCTGTGTTTCGGGGCAAAATTTACAGGGGAAACTCTGCCGAAATTTTTCCTGAAATATACTTTCTTAGTTTATGTTTAAAGTAACATAGAAATTGAAAGAATTGAGTTTGGAGTCAAAAAAAAATTTGGGGCGTTACATATACATACCCCCTAATATTCACTCTCAATCTTCCCCTTCTTTCATTCTCTGTTTATTTCCAAAACCAATCCAGTTCATTTCCGAAACCCCCATCCAGCATGTCATTTTGCTTTCTCCACTCACACACCAAATGCAAGCATACATACCATCCAATTATATATATGCTTATATGTACATATGTAGAAGTAAGAGAAGGAGGTGCTTTCCCATTTGCTTGGCCGAAATGGAGATTGGGGAGTTCTCTTTGTGTGCGGATTTTGAGGAGGCTGATTGGGACTTCTCTTAGATCCTTTGAAGGAGTTTTCGCTACTATGAGCTTTCCATTCTAGAAGTTCAATTGCTATGAAATCATATTTTTTGGGTGGGTGTTTCTTAAATCCTTTCTGATTTTAGGAGTAGGTTGCATACTAATTGACATATAATTTAATTGTTAAATTTTGATTGGTATGTTAAATATAGATTGCATAATCTTTGATCTAATTGTGTTATGATGTGTCGAAATAATATTGTGAATCATATAAATGGCTAGAACTCTTGTTGAATTAGAAAGAAAAATATTTATTGCTGAAATGAAAATTTATGCATGATAGAATGTTTTTACAATAGTCAAAAGAATGTAACATGTATGAAAATAGTTTTAAAATGCTATTATAATAAAGAAATGTGTAAATAGCCTCATTAATATATATATAAGAATATAAGAAATTTTATAAAGGAGTCTTGATGAAAGACAACACCTTGTTTGGAAATTGACACTATGAGTTCTTTATTATAATTTGGAAGAAAATTTTGTTACTTTGTCGAAAAATGAAAATTTTATAAAGTTTAAATAAATATACTATACTATATTTTGATAGAACACATTCTGAAAAAAGATCTAAATTTTGAGTGAGTGCAAATTAATTGAAAAATCGAGTTTATTAAAGAAAAAGTTAATTACAAAACGGTCCCTACAAAAAGTAACTAACCGATCTTACATCGGTTAGTCACTCAAGACCAATTGGTCTTTGGGTGCGCTTTGGGTTCGTTAGTGTTCATGGGCAGAGGCTTTGGCTCTGGGTTCGAGTCTTGTTAGTGGCTCTATTTTTCGAAATTTGATTTTTTCCCAAAAGCACAGTGCGTAGGTATATAAAGAAATTAAATGAACTTCATATCGGTTAGTCACCTAGATGTACTGGTCATTGGGTGCGCTTTGGGTTGGTTACTATTCACAGGCGGAGGTGTTTGGCTCTGGGTTCGAATCCGGCCCTTTGCCTTTTGTTTGGGTTTATATTTTTTTTAATATAAATTCGATTTTGTGGGTTTATTTTGAATTTTAAAAATTGGAAAAACTTCTATTATTCTTCTAAAATTGTTCAGACTTGATAAAAATTATTTCTACTATATTTTAATATATTTTGTGAGAATAGAAAAGGGATTTTACATTAAAAAATGTTGAAGAACTCGATTTTATCGGTTAAAATGTGACTCTTGTTTAATTCAAGAAAGATGAAAATTTGGAATGCACTTAGATTCTTCTTAATGAGATTTTATGATTTTTAACATTTGATTAAGATTATTTTGTTGGATCCTGTAGGCAGGGCAACAAATACTAGAGGGGGGGTGAACAGTATTTATAAGAAATTAAATTGCGGAATAAAGATTTTTCTTTTGTACAGTTGACTTAAGGGATAAACCAGTCGACTGAATTAACAAAATGAAAAAGTAATTTAAAGAGGTCTGTGAAGTCGACTTAAAGTTGATACAGTCGACTTAACATACAGAAAACTTTCAGCATATACAAGTCTGACCAGTCGACCTATCAAGTACTCAGTCGACTGTCCAGACAAGTTTCACAGTAAAAACACAAACTGAGAAAATATAAATGCAAGTAGAGAAATACAACCACAGAGTGCACACGATGTATCCTGGTTCGGTCCTTCCGACCTACATCCAGTCCCCAAGCAACCCACTTGAGATTTCCACTATTCTTGAAAAAAGTTTACAAGAATACCCTACGGCGTTCAGACAACAACCTTGTCTAACCCGTAGTCCTTTCTCTCAACCAGAGAAAGCAACCCACTCTTCCACCAAGAGTGACAAACCTGACTCTACACCCTAGAGTCCTACTCTCCAACCGAGAGGAAAAGAAAACAATAAAAATTGTTTACAATCAACCTATAGCCTTGTTTGTGATTGTGATATAGTACGTGGCTAAATGGTTGACTTCTGTATCCAGTCCAGAACGAAATCAAATGTTATATTGGACTGAAGACCGAGAACCAAGTCTTAGTGAATTGAAAGCTTTAATCTCTTGAAAGTATGAAAACTTAAGATCTCAAAAAATGCTTGGAGTATTAGTTACTTTTTACAGTGGATTCTAACCTCTATTTATAGAGTTAGATACACTGGACGTTGGGAAACAGTTGCTCCAACTGTCATCCAACGGAAAAATAATTTGAAATTGAAAAAGCGATTTTAAAAACAAAAAACTGTCAAACGCACTTGATCTGTCGACTGGGTTTCCATAATGAGTCGACTGGTCAGAGTTTGAATAAGATTAGGCAGTTTTGTACAGACTCAGTCGACTGGAACAAGTAGCAGCCAACTGGTACTCAACAGCTAATCTAGTTCAAGCTGTTTTGACCTTTGGTTTTGAAAACACACATTTAGAATGAGTTATATGTGAGTGTATGTGTGTGTGACAAGACTGTACATCATTCTAAGACTCAAATAAATAAAAATATTACATTTGTTTACAAGACATAAAAATAAATAATATTTGAAGCATAAGTCTTGACATGAGTCTTGAGTGAAGCCATTGTCTTTATCCAAAGCTTGTGCTTATTCATTTGTTCAGCTGTATAGAAATGAGGCCTTTGTGTATACAACCTGCAATTATATAGTATAGTACAGATACATGTTGCAGTGTGTTGTAATTATCAAAATCAAGAATCAACATTCTCCCCCTTTTTGATGATGACAACTCAATTGCTGATAATAACAAAAAAATAATACAAGCATACAATCATTGATATGCTCCCCCTATTAAAAGCACATAATGCATACATATTGTATCAGTTGACTTAAGAAGGAATCAGTCGACTTATCAGAACTTGAAAAGACTCATACACAACATGAGGTTTTTCTCCCCCTTTGTCATCAACAAAAAGACACAAGAGAATAACTGAAGAACTTTGTCTTACAAAAATAATGAAGTCTTACAAAAGTAACAACATAAAGAAAAATGCAAGAAAGGAAATACATAGTAAAGAAAACAAAAAAATCAGCAATCTTCGTCTTCGTCGTCGTCATCAACATCTTGAGATGGAGGTGGAAATTGAGTGGTAAATAACTGAGTCAGATTGGAGATTTTGGATTCAAGGGAATCAATATGGGAGTCAAGGGTATCTTGAAGATCCATGAGATAGTTAACAGCATGATATAGACTACGTGGATCATCAAAATCAGCACGGGGACGAGAAGAGCTGGAGGCTGAAGATGGTCTAGCAGAAGTTGCTAAAGGAACATGGGTGTGGGGAGTAGGCCTAGAGGAATATCTAGGGGAAGGATCAAGAAGCTTCATGCGTGCTAAACTAGCACGATCGAAGCACTCATAATGCTTAACCACATTGGTCTCGGAGTCGAGATCAATATCATAAGCAAGAAAAACACTAGTGAGGAGACCACCAAAAGGTAGAAAGTGAGTATGAGACTTGTGGAGTCTAGAAAAGATGACACGACCCCAATTGATATTTATTCTACCAAAAATTGCATAAACCGCTTGTTGCAATTCCATAGAATACTGATCAAAACTACCTGTTTTGGAAAGAATATTATATGATAGTATTCTTGCAACTAGTTTTGCAATAGGGGTGATAGATTTATTAGACATGGGGTCCATGGTTTGGCAAAAAGATTTTAGACAAGATAGATGCATCATCTAAAATGATCTCACCTAAATCAAGTCCCTCATCATCAATACCCATAATAAGATTAATTCGCTCGGATGTGAGTTTAATCTTCTTATTTTTTTACAGAAGAATAAACAATGACTTCTCTTTCATCCGATTGAACTACTCTCATATTAGTATAAAAAGATAAATGAGTTGTGGGTAGTAGTGAGGTTGATTTTCCAATGATAAAAAGTCATAAAGACTACAATTTTGAAATAGGAAAATAAGATTGAACCTATCTAGATCATTGAAATTTACAAATCTACCTGAAAAAATCTTAATGGTACAAATAAGATACCATTTCTCCACGAGATCAGGACTCCTAAGATACTTAAAAGAAGAACTATCATCTACATGGGATGTCTTAGATCTTTTCGGTGCCATTAAAAAGAGGAAAGGGAAGAGAGTATACCAACAAAGAGAAGAGAATCAAAACAGCAAAAGAAGTTGGAAATCAGCAGTTCCAAAAAGCAGATCCAAGCAGCAGATCTGGCAGTCGACTCTCGATCTTCCTCTGTTCTCCTTAGGGTTTCAGATCTTAAAATTGGGTAAAAGTGAAAGTGAAAAAGATGGAGGCAGTGAAGAGGGTTTTATCAGAAGCGAACGAATGAGATTGAGAGTAAATGAGATCAACGGCTCAAAAGAAGTCAAGAATGAGTCAAAGGATAAAAATTGTCTCAAAAACTGTGTGACGATTCGAAGTTGAAGACATACTGATTCGCGGCAGTCGACTGGTATTAAAGGACAGTCGACTTAGGCGAGAGAAAAATAAATAATTATAACAACTGATCAGTCGACTTGGTGAAACCTCAGTCGACCAGTCAGAGAGGCAAATAAGTATATAAAAAATACGGGACAGTCGACTGAACATCATATACAAGTCGACTTAAAAGAAATGTTTTCAACAAATATCAAGGAAATTACATATCCCTAGTTCTCTTCTTAAAGTAATAAAGGTATATTCTTTAAGAGGTTTTGTAAAGATATCAGCTACTTGTTTATCAGTAGAGATAAACTCTAAAGATATGTCTCCTTTTAAAACATGATCACGTAGAAAATGATGTCGAATATCAATATATTTCGTACGTGAATGTTGAACCGGATTTTTAGATAAGTTAATTGCACTGGTATTATCACACATTATTGAAGGTTTTTCAAAAGAAATACCATAATCTAATAAGGTTTGCTTCATCCACAAAATCTGTGCACATGCCAAACTTGCAGCGATATATTCAGCTTCTGTAGTAGATAGGGATACCGAATTTTGCTTTTTACTGCACCAAGAAACTAGTGAATGTCCCAAAAAGTGACATGTCCCACTAGTGCTCTTGCGATCAGTTTTACTACCAGCAAAATCAGCATCACTGTACGACAAAAGTTGGAAATTATCGGTACGTGGATAGAATAAACCATAATCAGATGTGACTTTAATATATCTTAAAATTTGTTTCACAGCTTTTAAATGAGATTCTTTAGGACTAGATTGATATCTAGCACACAAACATACACTGAACATAATATCTGGTCTACTAGCCGTTATATATAAGAGTGAGCCAATCATACCTCGATAGAGTTTCTGATCGACATTCTTACCTAATATATCTTTGTCAAGGGTAGTGGTAGTAGCCATAGGTGTGGATTTACTATTTGTACCATCCATGTTAAACTGTTTGAGTAATTCCTTTGCATATTTTCCTTGATTAATAAATATGTCATTTGAAGACTGTTTAATTTGTAGTCCAAGAAAATAATTGAGTTCACCCATGTGACTCATTTCAAACTCGTTTTTCATGGTGTTAGCAAACTCTTGACATAGATTATTATTAGTAGAACCAAAAATTATATCATCAACATATATTTGTATGATTAAAATATCATTCTTAATTCTCTTAATAAACAAAGTAGTATCTACTTTACCTATCTCAAACCTTGTTTCTAAAAGAAAAGTTTTCAATCGATCATACCAAGCACGTGGTGCTTGTTTAAGACCGTATAAAGCCTTTTTCAATTTATAAACATGGTTTGGGAACTGTTCATGTTCAAAACCTGGTGGTTGTTTAACATAAACATTCTCTTTTATAAACCCATTAAGAAAAGCACTTTTAACATCCAATTGATAGAGTATAAAATTCATAAAACAATCAAAAGATAATAAAATACAAATTGATTCTAATCTAGCAATAGGAGCATATGTTTCATCAAAATTTATGCCTTCTTCTTGATTATATCCTTGAGCAACTAGTCTAGCTTTGTTCCTAACAACTTGTCCTGATTCATCTAACTTATTTTTGAATACCCATTTGGTACCAATAATATTATGATCAGGAGGTCTTGGAACTAAATCCCATACATCATTCCTTATGAATTGGTTTAACTCATCTTGCATGGCATTTATCCAAAATTCATTCTCACATGCTTCTTGTATATTTTCGGTTCAAAATCCGACAAGAAGGCTGTATGAGATATCATATTAATATGTGATCGTGTCTGAATACCATGAGAGATGTCACCAATTATTAAGTCATGAGGATGATCTCTAACTTCAACAAAAGATTTTGGTAAAGTTGAAGATATCACAATAGGATCAGTCGACTTGACAAGTTCCTCAGTCGACTGGTTTATATCAGTCGACTTGATGTCCTTATCGGTCGACTTATCTGCGAGACTAGTTTGTTCTAAAGATATAATTACTTTATTTAAAGGTGATGAATCAGTTTCATCATCTTTAATTAAATTTGATGAAGGTAGAGATTCATCGAATGTAACATGCATTGATTCTTCAATAGTCATTGTTGACTTGTTGAAAATTCTATATGCTTTACTCCTATTTGAGTATCCTATAAAGATACCCTCATTAGATCTAGGATCAAATTTATCTAAATTATCTTTAGTGTTCAGAATAAAACACTTACAACCAAATGTCTTTAAGTAAGAGACTTTAGGAATTTTGTTAAAAAATAACTCATAAAAAGTCTTCTTTAGCTTAGGTCTTATTAGAATACTGTTTAATACATAACAAGCTGTAGCAACAGCTTCAGCCCAAAAATACTTAGGTAAATTGCTTTCAACAAGCATGGTACGTGCGCATTCTTGCAAAGTCCTATTTTTCCTTTCAACCACTCTATTTTGTGGTGAAGCCCTAGGAAATGCAAATGAATGTGTTATACCATTCTTGTTGCAATATTCTGTAAACGTTTCATTTTCAAATTCTCCACCATGATCACTTCTAATAGTGACTATGGTTAGAGATCTTTGGTTTTGAATTCGTTTACAAAAATTTGCAAATTTATCAAAAGCTTCATTTTTATGTTTTAAGAAGAAAGTCCAAGTGAATCGTGAAAAATCATCTACTAAAACAAATACATATCTACTTTTATTTAAAGAAGCAACTCTAGTAGGGCCAAATAAATCCATATGAATTAACTCGAGTGGCCTACTAGTAGAAATTACTTCTTTTGTTTTAAAAGTGGATTTGATTTGTTTTCCTAGTTGACATGCATCACATAACTTATCCTTTTTAAAGGATAGTTTTGGCAGTCCTTTAACTAGGTTATACTTAGATATTTTAGAGAGATTTTTCATATTTACATGACCAAATCGTCTATGCCAAAGCCAAGAATCATTATTAGAAGCTATTAAACAAAAATCATTTGAAAACTCATTTGTATTCAAACATAATTCATAAATATTGTTTTTGCGAAAGCCTTGAAAAATAATGTTTTGCATAGTAGAATCATAAATTAAGCAAGCATCTTTTTCAAATACAATTTTATAACCTTTATCACATAATTGACTAATACTTAACAAATTATGTTTTAGTCCATTAACTAACAAAACATTTTCTATAGTAGGGTTAGTGTTTTTACCAACCATGCCGATTCCTATGACTTTTCCTTTATTGTTATCACCAAAGGTAACTGTTCCTCCATTGATGCTTTGTATGGTGGATAGGAGATTGGCATGACCAGTCATATGCTTTGAACATCCACTGTCAAGTATCCAACGGTCTTTCTTTGGTACCTATAAGATATTCAATGTGAATATGGTACCCTTTTCTTTAGGTCCAAAACATATTAGTTTGTAGGAAACCAAACCCATAATGAGTTTGATTTTCCTCCATAAGCAGGAATAAAATTCACAGAATTACATACATTTAACATATATGAGTTGATATAAGCAGTTCTATCATTCAAACTCAAATTGACTGGAACCCATACAAGTTTGCTCTGTCCAGTCGACTTTATAACATCCTTCAGTCGACTTCTACTGTATGTCAGTTTACTGAAAGATAATGTAGGTCGACTTATAAGAGGTTTTGGTCTTATTAAATAAGTCTCAGTACCTCTGGACAGACGACTGGTGGATGGACTCGGTCGACTTGGCTGAACTTTAGATTTGCTTTTATCAATAAAACTTACAAGCTTAGGCTTTTCAAAGAACTCATACAGTTTATGTTTAATACTAGAAATAGATTCAGGTTTATTTATACTAGTGTTTTTAGAAGAAAGATCCTTTGCAAGAGACTTTTTAAAACCAAGTCCGAATTTTTGACTAGATTTTACTTGATTTTGAAGAACATCGTTTAAATTCTCTTTTCCTTTATTAAACTTAGATACGTTCTTGAAAATCTCTTCATAATTCTTCTTTAGAGACTCAAGATCCATATCTAAACTTGAAATACGAGAATTTAAAGATTTTACTTCTTTATCAAGGTTAAAATTCTCTTGAGAAAGTGTTTGATTAACTTTCTCTAGGTTCTTAACTCTAATCTTTTCCTTTTTCAATTCTTGAAAAATTTCATTGAACGCATCGAGTAAATCATCTGAATCATAATCATTACTTACTTGATTCTGTGATGCCATGAAACACATGTTCGCAACCTCGTTGGTTTCATCAATTTCTTCTTCTTTCTTTAGAAATTTTTTGAATCTCCTTGTGAACATGGCTATCTCCTCCTCATCTTCTTCTTCATCTTCTGAGTCTGTCATGGCTTTAAATGCTAATGATTTCTTCTTGGACTGTTGTGGTTCTACATCCTTCTTTCTTTCTTCAATTTGAACCTCATAAGCCATTAGATTTCCCACAAGATTCTCAAGAGAAAGTTGTGATAGATCATTGGCCTCTTCTATTGCAGTGGTCTTCTTTTCCCATTCAGGATTAAGTGCACGAAGAACTTTTCTCACCATCTCTGCTTGAGTGTATATTTTCCCAAGTGCCACAAGTGAGTTTGTAATGTCAGTAAATCTGGTAATCATTTCGGACACACTTTCATTTTCCTTCATGCGGAACATTTCAAACCTGTGAACAAGAACAGATATTTTACATTCTTTCACTTTGTTTGTTCCTTCATGAGTTACCTCGAGTGTGTGCCAGATTTGATGTGCGGTTGTTGAATTTGACACACGATTGAACTCCTCCTTTGTAAGAGCACAAAATAATGCATTCATTGCTTTTGCATTATTCATTGTTTGGTTCTTCATATCATCATTCCATTGTGCATATGGAATCGTAGGAGCATTGTATTCTGTTTCAGTCATGTTCCATATTTCATAATTGATGGATTGAAGGTAGATTTTCATTCTGCACTTCCAATAATTATAATTTGTGCCATCGAAGAGAGGTGGCCTTTGTGTAGATTGGCCTTCATGGTACTGATTTGCATTTGAAGTAGTTGCCATTGCCCTTAACCTTGCTCTAATACCAAGTGTTGGATCCTGTAGGCAGGACAACAAACACTAGAGGGGGGGTGAATAGTGTTTATAAGAAATTAAATTGGGGAATAGAGATTTTTCTTCTGTACAGTCGACTTAAGGGATAAACCAGTCGACTGAATTAACAAAATGAAAAAGTAATTAAAATAGGTCTGTGAAGTCGACTAAAAGTTGAGACAGTCAACTTAACATACAAAAAACTTTCAGCGTATACGAGTCTGAGCAGTCGACCTATCAAGTACTCAGTCGACTGCCCAGACAAGTTTCACAGTAAAAACACAAACTGAGAAAATATAAATACAAGTAGAGAGATACAATCACAGAGTGCACACGATGTATCCTGGTTCGGTCCTTCCGACCTACATCCAGTCCCCAAGCAACCCACTTGAGATTTCCACTATTCTTGAAAAAAGTTTACAAGAATACCCTACGGCATTCAGACAACAACCTTGCCTAACCTGTAGTCCTTTCTCTCAACCAGAGAAAGCAACCCACTCTTCCACCAAGAGTGACAAACCTGACTCTACACCCTAGAGTCCTACTCTCCAACCGAGAGGAAAAGAAAACAATAAAAATTGTTTACAATCAACCTATAGCCTTGTTTGTGATTGTGATATAGTACGTGGCTAAATGGTTGACTTCTATATCCAGTCCAGAACGAAATCAAATGTTATACTGGACTGAAGACAGAGAACCAAGTCTTAGTGAATTGAAAGCTTTAATCTCTTGAAAGTATGAAAACTTAAGATCTCAAAAAATGCTTGGAGTATTAGTTACTTTTTACAGTGGATTCTAACCTCTATTTATAGAGTTAGATACACTGGACGTTGGGAAACAGTTTCTCCAACTGTCCTCCAATGGAAAAATGATTTGAAATTGAAAAAGCGATTTTAAAAACAGAAAACTGTCAAACGCACTTGATCAGTCGACTGGGTTGCCATAATGAGTCGACTGGTCAGAGTTTGAATAAGATTAGGCAGTTTTGTACAGACTCAGTCGACTGGAACAAGTAGCAGTCGACTGGTACTCAACAGCTAATCTAGTTCAAGCTGTTTTGACCTTTGGTTTTGAAAACACACATTTAGAATGAGTTATATGTGAGTGTATGTGTGTGTGACAAGCTTGTACATCATTCTAAGACTCAAATAAATAAAAATATTACATTTGTTTACAAGACATAAAAATAAATAATATTTGAAGCATAGGTCTTGACTTGAGTCTTGAGTAAAGCCATTGTCTTTATCCAGAGCTTGTGCTTGTTCATTTGTTCAGCTGTATAGAAATGAGGCCTTTGTGCATACAACCTGCAATTATATAGTATAGCACAGATACATGTTGCAGTGTGGTTTAATAATCAAAATCAAGAATCAACATATTTGAATGCATACAATGTTATAAGTGATTAAATTGATAAAAGAAGTTGAATTGAATTATTTCATGTTATGCGATCATAAAGAAATGTTTTCTTTGAGAAAGAGTTTATAAATAAAGAGATTGAAATGTTATTTTAAGACTGAATGTAAAATATTGTTGATCTCTAGAACGAGATAGTTGTTGGAATCTAGAGGCTAGGCGAGACCCTAGTGACCGGCAGTATTTATTAATGAATTTGAGAGCTAACCAGTGTGGGTTAAGAAACTCTTGAGAAGTAGCCAGTTGGGCTGACTGTCTCTTTTGTTTGGTTTCAGTCCGGTAGGGTAAGCTAGCTCTAGGTTGTGATGATTTTCTTCAAAAACAAACTAAATACTTAAGGACAACACTATAGTGGAGATGTGATGAAAGTCAGAGAAAAACACAAGTATGAGGGCCTCGGATCTACAGTGTGAGAGTGTTCACAGGCTGTCTGCATGATGCGTCATGTCATGACTTGGATACATTTCCGGAATTATCAGGATCGTGGCGACGCTTGCCTGGTGACTATGTAGTGCCATCGTTCCATGACGGAGGTGAATTGTCTATAGATTTTCTGCATGATGCGTCATGTCATGACGTGAGAATTTCCTCCAGGCTGTCTAGACATAGACTCGTAACTTATAAAACATCTAAGATACTTACTGCAGTTACCGTAGTAGTTAAACTCATAACGAGGGATTTAACCCTACAAGATGAAGAACGGTTAAAGGTTTACCCTCGAATTTATGTAGAATGGGATTCATAAATTCGAACAAGTGTGCATTAGTGTCATTTAATATAAATAACTGCATTAAGGATTAAGTGCACAGCACCCACGATATCAATAAGATAGTCCCTCTTTAGCTTTGTTTTGTGATCAAGTTTGTGTTTGTTAGAGTGTTTAAGAATCGTTATACTTTCGGCATCGGGAGGATGGCCGTGTATAATACTTCGTTGGTTGTATGCAACTGACGCACCCACAGTTTTATATGCAGAACTTGGAATTTACAAGAAGATATAAAGATGAAATTTTTGCTGACGATTACCTAAATGCCAAAGTTGTTACAATTATACAGTTATCATTGTTGTATTTTATTTATTCCGCTGCGTGTTGATGTAAAAGACTCTATTGTAATAAATATTTTAAATTCCTCGTAAAATTGTACCTCGAATTCAGACTTATTTGGAATTGGGGGTGTTACACATATTTATAGGATGTGATTTCCTCATGTAAAGTACTTATAATTACTATGCAGACCCTTTATAGACGATCAACATCATTCACTTTGTTCTTTATATCAAAATGTGTACGCCAATAAATTATCAAGTGATTTGGAGATCGTTTATACATTCTTTAATTAGTTGCAAAATGAACGGTTTTTCTATTATATAACAAATTGGCATCCTGTGATTCATGGGAAAAATTCCTCCAGGTTACTTGATTTTTTGTACATGCGTTGACAATGTAAATTTAATAAACTATATGGATCGTCCATATAAAGTCCTACTACATGAGTACAACGACTCTATAAGGAAGTTTTCCATCTACAAATTTGAGGCTCCCTTATATATATATATATATATATATCATTGGAGTAATGGAGGTAGGCGCTACTCTACATAAGAATCATATGTATGAAAATAAAATCTTCCTCTTCCTCTTCAATTTGACCAAGATTTATAAGGAAGTTTTCCATCTACAAATTTGCCTACCTCCATATATATATATATATATATATATAGATTTGCTCGTGGGCACGTGCCTACGACATGTCTTCGAAACGATACAACATATGAAGTCTTGTAAACAGTAAAACAACAATTATGTAGCTCAAGTTTGAATAGTAAAACAATAATTAGTTGTAAATAAAAGTCCATGTTTCCATTAGTATATGTGGAAAAATAATTATAAATGGGGGTGTAAAATCCAACTTTTTAGAACTTTGAGTGTGGAAAATGATGAAATTAACTGTTGATGCGATATTTGCTATTTTCAATATAACATGAGCAATAAAAAAAATGCATAAAAAATCTGAAAATTTACAAATCTGAAATCTGAAAAATATAAATTTCTAAGTAAATAGAGAGAGAGAGAGAGAGAGAGAGAGAGAGAGAAATAAATAAATAAATAAATAAATAAATAATGGAGTTGTTTTAAGGGATCTGAATTTGAGTTTTGGGGAAAAACTTTTGGGTGGGAAAATATGTTTTGTGAGTTTTGGTTAATCTATTTCAACTCTATTGAATGAGAGCCACTTGATAGCTTTCTTTGTGTTTTATTATATATATATATATATATATATATATATATATATATATATATATATATATATATATATATATATATATTAATGGAGGTAGGCGCTACCTTACATAAGAATCATATGTATGAAAATAAAATCTTCCTCTTCTTCCTCTTTAATTTGACCAAGATCTATGGGAGGGTCTTTGGTTATTTATGTACCATTGTCTTCATACCATTGGTCTCAAATAGGTTCAACACACTAAGGAAGGTTCAACACTCTAAGGAGGTGTGAGACAGTCCCTAGTATTCCGAGATGATTGATGAAATAAGCTACAGAATGATCCACTGAGTGCGATTGGTCTCCAGTATTCCAAGGGCGAGAGCTAATACTTGAAAAATGTCTGAATCTCGTAGTAGTCATAGTAGTAGGTTGCATAACGAGGGATTGAACCCTATAAAGTGGATAATGATAAGGGCTTGTACCGGACCTATGTAGAATAGGATGCATATAATCCGACAAGTATGCATTAGAAATCATCGTGTGCATTGTGTTTTCTTGAACACTGTTTTAATGTATTTCTCGTTTGTTTTTTTTTTTTTTTGACACACACTTATTTAGTATAGTTTTATTTGTTGTTTATTGAATCTTTTATTGTTATTTTATTTCATGTTAGGTGGCAAGTTTGTGATTGTGAGACTTTAGAAGGTTGCTATTATTATAGTATTGTGTCAGTTGCCTTCAACTGACGTCCCAACTCTTCAGTTTATTTTGCAGGATTTGCAAGTGAGTTGCCCAAGTAAAGTAGAAACTTGGATTTGAGATGACTAAAGTTTAAGTGTTGGGTTGTGTTGTAATAAATGTAATTAATTTTTCGCTGTGCAAATGTAAGAAAGAAATGATGTAATAAAAAGTTTTTAATTTTTTCCTGTATTTGATACTGTGTTTGGATTACATTGAAGTTGATTCTGGAAATTGTGTCACTTATTTCTAATTTTATTTATTGAAAATTTGGGGCGCTACAAGTTTGGTATCAGAGCAAACTTCAATTAGTAATACTAAACATGGTATAGGGAAACAAAATTAGGGTGGACATTAGATATGTGAGTGTCAGTTATTAGGATGGACATTAGATGTGTGAGTGTCAGCTTTGAGGCATGAATGTTATAGTTATTGAACTTGCATTCGTGATACTCTCCCCGTGTACATTGATGTGATATTATACGTGAGCATGCTTTCCTTGGTATGACGAGTGCTATGGTTGGTTTGAACCTACATTCATGATACCTTATACATAAACTAACCTTTCTCCTTAATATTTTTTTCTTTGTGGATTTTCCTCCTAGTACCTTTTCATCTTACGCTTAATATTCATTTCAAGGAATTATTTTCTTATATTATTAATTCACTTGGATATTTATTATTCTATCTATCTTCCTTAGTCTTAATCTTTTATGTTGGCTTACTCATTTTTCTTTCTTGACATTTTTATCCTTCTTACTTTCATGTGCATTTATGTTACTCATTATTTTACTATTACTTTTACATATTACATTAATTTTTTGAATTACTACGTGTTAAGTTATTATTGCTACTAATATTATCTTTCATTATTATTTTATTATAATATAAATTTTTATTTTTGCATATTTACTTTCATTTTATATATACTTTGATTTTTCGATACTATATTTTCCAATATTTTGTATTGTCTTATTTATTTCGGTGTATTTAAACTTGATTGTAATATTTTTACTCATATAAATATGATATACCTCTGCACATTGAAATTTTAATTTTATTAAATTTTTTTACACCTGATATTCATTACCCTTATTATTACTTATTGTTTAGTACCTTTTGTTATATTTACTTTTCAGCAATTATAGCTACTTATTAATTTTGTTGCTTTATACTTCTCGAGTGTACTATAGGCACTCACTACTTATATTTTGCTTTATTTCAATTTTTATTATCATTACATTCTTAATTGCTACATGTACTTCCTACAAATTACTATATATATATCGTATATTTCAACATACTTACTATACATATCATTTTACACTTATCTAATTACTACATAACTGTATATTTTACTGCATATGACTATTTATGTTAACTTACTACGCTACATAGTTATTTCTCATTCGCAATTGCATTTCAGCTTATGCATTTACTTCATTTTATTTTATTCTCCTTTCTTTTTATATTATTTTCATTACTACTAATTTCTGCTATTTATATTCAATATTTATGACCTGTACCTTCCATTCTATCCTTGTAATCTTCTACTTTATTTCCTATTTTTACTATCCCACACTTTTACTTCTATTTTTATATCACCAATTTCAAAACTTAACATCATACTTAAATTAAACATCCAATATCACAGTACATATGGAAGGTTACATCATTCCATTTCACTATTTCGGTGCAACTTGGTGTCGAAAGGGCAAATATGCAAGTAGACGTCAATGGAGGCAAAACTACAACTAGATGTCGGAGGGGCAAAATATGCAACCGAATATTCAGACGGCAACCTGCAACCTACTGTCGTGGAAGCAAATCTGCAACTTGATGTCAAGGAGGCAAGTCTGCACTATTCCATTATTTCAGTTTATATCCAGACATCAATGAGGCGAACCCACTTTCAGTTTATATATATTACTCACCACTATTCCATTATTTTGTACTAATTTTTACTATTTTATAATGTTTTAAAACTTAGCCTACTTCAACTTTATTATTTATAATATGGTTATACTTATATAAAAATTGACTCAAACCACTTTATCATCTATACTTACTTCTATGTCGACAATATGTTCTTTACCATCAAGATTATTATTATTTATTATTATTTTTCATCCTATACCATCACCATTTACTATTAATTATTTTTGCTATCTTGGTATTATCATTTTGTATATATATATATATATATATACTTTATCTTTACATATGTTAGTATTTTTGTATTTTCATACTATTTTATTTTTCCTGGCTTATCTTATATTTGTTTGCTACTTATATAATATGATTTTTATTATTCATAGTTAATTATTATTATCAATTAATTTCAATATAATTAATATTATATATTATTCTAGTATTATATTATTATTATTTCATTTACTACTAGTATACTTGTTTTACTACTACAACTACTTATAATTTTTATATTATAGTATTGTTTCTTTTATCATATATTCCAAACACTTATTTGCGTATATAATATCGTAAGTTAATTTTCTTGCTACACTTGACAATTTACAAATATTTTGATATACTAATCAGTATTCTATATATTTAATTTAATTCGCATATGTGGTTATTATATTGATTTTACAAATGATTTTTTTTGTGTGTTTTTATATACATCATTACTCTAACTATTACACTTATACTTTTTAAAAAAATTCGACACTCATGTTTTCATTTATTTTAATTTTATTTTTTCAGATTATTATTATCATCATCATCATCATCATCATCATTATTATTATTATTATTATTATTATTATTATTATTATTATTATTATTATTATTATTATTATTATTGCTTAGCTAAATTTGTT
This sequence comes from Hemerocallis citrina, assembly GCA_017893485.1. Classification (NCBI taxonomy): domain Eukaryota; kingdom Viridiplantae; phylum Streptophyta; class Magnoliopsida; order Asparagales; family Asphodelaceae; genus Hemerocallis; species Hemerocallis citrina. The sequence goes on along the minus strand of CM030360.1, from coordinate 133,249,144 downwards.
GGTGTTTTGATGTGTCTTGATTGACTATCTTACCAGACCTATTTTTTTTCTTTTTCTTTTTTTTATCATCTTTAAGTTTATAATCTTGGTGTTACTTTGCCATTATTTATCCTCTTAACTTTTTCTTTTCACTTCTTATTTTGTATGGTTGGCCATATTATCTTCTTACTATAACGATCTTTTATGATGTTAATTGATCAGTAATCATTTTTTTGTTGACCTGTTCATATATCTATTTTGCATTTTTTTGGTTTTATACAAATGTTTTAACGATCGTTGGAGTGCTGAATATTTTGTTTTACTGACTAAACTTATTGTTAATTTTTTTATACTTTAGACAGTTTTCTTTTACTTATGTTCTTGTCTAAGTTGGTGTTACGTACGTTTGTCCATTTTCATTAGTTCTTATATTCAGAGAGTATTGTGTCCATAATGTGTTTAAATTTTGAGGAAGTTTCTATTTTTTTTATTTTTTTGTACTTTAAAGTGTTATTAACTAATTTACGTTAGTTATGTTTTTTATGCTGATGAAATTTATAAGCGTTAGTTAGTTATCTAGTTGTCTTTAATAAGTTGTTACATAGTTTTTGTCCATATTTCTTTTATATATATACTTTTATGTACTTCATTGGTTTTTGCATAAAATTGTTTGCTCTGTCAGTTTCTATTATTACTCTTTGTGTTTCTTATTATACATTATTTTTACCTAGTAGCCAAATTGAACAAGGAAATAAAAGATAGAGTGATTTTCCTGAACTATTTGTATAAGTTTTGTGTTTTCATTTTTCCTTGGCTAGCAGTAGTTCTAAGGACAGAACTATTCGAAGGGGGAGTGATTTAAAGCCCTGTAATTTTTAATATAATATTTTCAATAAATAAATAATTTTAAAATTAATTTATTTAACTATTTTGAATTTTTGTAAAATTGGCATTTTTACACGTGCAAAACACGTCAAAATATTTTTGAAGTGCAAATTTCCACTTTTTAATTTCTAAATAAATTATCCTATTTATAATTGAGTATATTCTAAATTTTGGGATTTTCTTAATAAAGAAAACTATTTTTGTAAATACTTTGAAAGAAAAGGTTTTTTGTGCAAAATGTCGTTTGGAGGTGAATTCGAATTCAAAATTTGGTTGGGCTGTTTTGGTAGGCTAGTTTTCATAGGAGAGAGAGTGGGGGAGAGGTTTTATCCCTCTAATTTCATATGATTTGATTTTATTGTGTGTGTGTGTGTGTGTGTGTACATATATATATATATATATATATATATATATATATATATATGCAAATTTGGGATTTGTTGGGGACTTTATTGCAAATATTTTATTTGGTCAGCAAATTTTTTTGGAATATCTAATCTTTATTAGTAGATTGTAATTCTAAATTTTTAAACTTTTTATGAATAATTTATGGCATATTTGCAAATATTTCAAAGTGAAATGTATTTTTGCAAAATTGCCACTAAGAGAAAAAATTATGAAATTCGAAATTTCTGGGCTGCAATGAAGGTCGGCCAGGTTGGAGGAGTTAGGAGGGTTATATTTTTACTCTAATTGATTTGATTTTACGTAACTAATTGATTTGGAAAACCTAGTCTTGCAAAAATATATTTTTCTTAAGGGGTTTTTTTTTGTAAAATCTTTGTAAAAATCCCAAATAATCAGCCCGACCTATAATAGCTACAGAAATAGCTGCTCCCCACTGTTGTGAAAAAAAACCTTTCCATCATTTTTGGTAGTTTGGAGCTGTGGATATCTCAATTTTCACAAGGAGGGGGAGGAGTTCTTTTCTTCTTATTATTATTATCTTTTATTTGGTCTTCACTGAGGTGGGTAATCATTCAACTCTCTTGATGTGTTTCTTTTCTATTTCTCATGAACAATATAGAATCATGCTAGGGTTTGGATTTTGTGAGATTATGATTATATTAGCATGAACATGATGTTTTGTTGATGAGATGATTGTAGAGATGGATTATTAGATAAATATTGTCTATTTACATAATAAAAATCTAATCTTGATGGCATGATACTCTTATTTTGAATCCCTTTGAATGATGAATATTTGATGTATGAAAGATCATGTTTTATTTGTGAAAATTTATTTGAACCCATGTATTATTGTGGATGATTAGAGTTGTCATACGATCTAAATATTCATGTTGATCTAAAATAAGTTGCTCTTGAATAGTGGAAATTTTCTATGCATGAGAGATCCAATTTTGTTTGTAGAATTTATCTAATAAACCTATATGTTATTGTAGATGTGTAAATCTATATGCACGATTAAAGAACCTATTTGATCAATTAAAAGATACAAATTTTGTGGGTTATTCGCTGTTTTCAGATAGAATGATGAATTGAAATTTTGAGTTTTTATGTGAAAATACATGTCAAAATAATCGAAGAAATTATGCAATAAGTGGTGGAGGACCTAGGGTTGGGCTTCCGGCTTTAAACCTAGACCTAGGGTTGGCTCGGCCTGGGGTTGAACAGCAACCGAGGGTTGCACAATGCCAACCCGAGCACTGTGCAAACCAGGATGCTGTTGGCTCTCGGGTTGGAGTGTTTGGGCATGGACTTGGAGGATTTTTGTGTGTGGGGCTGGTGTGCTATGGTGGGGAAACACTAGTATAGTGCATATGTATGTATTTAATCGAATATTTATGTGAGATTCGATGGAGTTTTGGTTGAGTTTCGAAATTGTTAATTTTCATGTTTTTTTAAAAATCTAGTTTCCGTTTATTTACGATTTAGAGCTTCAAATTTTGTGCAGTTGGATTAGAAATTTGGTGACATGATCTATGCTTATGAAGAAAATATAAACTCAAATTTCCAGATTTTTTTATTATTTTTTGAATGGACTGCTCTTAAGGAGAAGAAGATACAACTTTCAGATTTTTAGATAACGGATAGTCTTCAGAATTTGTTGAATATAAACCCTTTAAATTAATTTTTTTGAGTCCAGATTTTTATTGTGAGTTCCTTGTTATGTGCTGGATTTAAATTGATTTTTTACAAAATTTAATATTAATGATAGAGTGTACTGTTTTGAAGAACGAAATCATGTAACTTTCAGATTTTGGATAAAAGATAGTTTTCAGAATTTGGTTAATATGAACCCTTTAAATTAATTAATTTGAGTCCATATTTTTATGATGAGTTCCTTGTGATGTGCTGGATTTAAATTGATTTTTCCAGAATTTAATATTGATTATAGAGAGTACTGTTTTGAAGAACGAAATCATGTAACTTTCAGATTATGGTGAAATTCTAGTTTCAATTTTCGATATATTCAAGTAATGTTTTGGGGGAAATAAATTTATATTTTGGTAGATGAAATTCTCTGTTTTTAAGGGTTATATGCTTCAGTTTTGAAGGATAATTTTTCGAATTTTAAGAGTTATTTTCAGTTTTAAAGAAGTGTAAATTTCAGATTTTGGGGATGAGATCCCATATATTTAAGAAAATTGTTTCATTTGAGATTGAATGAATTTAAAGTTGAATTAATTAAACTTTATGAATGAATGGAAAGTGAGATGCAAAAGGGTAGAGTTTAAAGAGTTTCCGTAAGTTGCATTTGTTTCCATATATGAAAGAATATTTTGTATTATTGAACCAAGTTGGGTTTAATTTGAGATTAGGGTTATGTTGTGGACCCTAGGAATTTAGTTGGGGAATTTTGTGTTGTGAGCACTAGAGGTTGAGATTATTTGATTGTGGGAATTGGCCAGGGAGGGCTAGTGTTCCTAGTTTTGTGGGTTCAAGGCCAGTAAGGTGAGGCTAGCTAGGTGGCTCAGGTTACTTATATGTATGCATAAGGACAGGCACTAGATGGTGATATGATGAAACAAGAGTAAACGTGAGTTATTGACTCCAGAATGATCTGCGGAGTGAGATAATCCCCAATATTCTGGGAAGATGGATGAAATATGCCACAGAATGATCCACAGAGTGGGATTTATCTCCAGTATTCCGGGACGAGAGCGACGTTCATGGGATATTTGTGCAATGAGAGCTCCAGAATGATCTGCAGAGTGACACAGTCCTCAGTATTCCGGGACGATGGATGAAATAGACCACACAATGATCCACGAAGTGGGATTGGTCTCTAGTATTCCAAAGACGAGAGCCAATACTTGCATAACGAGTGATTGAACCCTATAAAGTGGAGAACGATAAGTCCTTGCACCGAACCTAAGTAGAATGAGATGCATATAATCTGACAAGTATGCATTAGAAATCATCGTGTGCATTGTGTTTTCTTGAACATTGTTTTAATGCATTTCTCTTTTGTTTGTTTTTTTGACACACACTTTCATTGTTATTTCATTTCATGTTATGTGGCAAATCTGTGATTGTGAGACATTGGAATGTTGCTATTACTATAGTATTGTGTCAGTTACTTTCAATTGACATCCCTGCTCTTCAGTTTATTTTGCAGGATATGCAAGTGAGTTGCCCAAGTAATATAGAAGCTTGGATTTGAGATGATTAAAGTTTAAGTGTTAGGTTGTTTTGTAATAAATGTAATTAATTTTCTGCTGTGCAAATCTAAGAAAGAACTGATGTAATAAAAAGTTCTTAATTTTTTCCAGTATTTGATACTTTGTTTGGATTACATTGAAGTTGACTCTGAAAATTGTGCCACTTATTTCTAATTTTATTTATTGGAAATTCAGGGCGTTGCATGTCATGTCTGAGGGGGTCCACACGAAGAGTTTGGCATTCTGACGGATGCAATCGAAAATATCGAGCTTTAGCTCCGGAGCGAGAGACTAGCTTACTCAGAACCGTTTGGATTTTCCCCCCTTGTAAAAGGGGATCTCTGCCAACTTGTCAATGGGCTTCGCATGCAACTGGCTAATGTCGGACAGGAGTTCCACTGCGTCAAGGGGGAAGACTCCGCCCCCCACAATGGCCATATAGAAAGAACGACCGGACTCCTGATTACACAGGAACTGCAGACTCTGCGGTCGGTAGGAAATTTAAGCTTCAGGTGATAGGCAGAGGGTATCGCCTGTAGGGAGCGGAGGTCGGGTCAACCCAAGAAAACATTATAGGTGGCCTTGACTTTGACCACCACGAAGTCCATCACCTTCGTTCAGATGGTCAGTGTTGTTCCGGCCGTCACGTCGAGAATTACAATTCCCTCAATTTGGATAGGGATGCCCGAGAACCCTTGAAGTGTGTACCCGGCCTGGCTTCATTCTCTCACGAAGGAGTTTGAGCTTTTTGAATGCCTCTTGGAACAGGATATTGACGGAACTCCCATTGACAACTAGGACTCGGCAGACCTCGTGATTCGCCATGTCGAGGCCGATCACAAGAGCATCACAGTGAGGGAGCCGGAAACCTTCTAGGTCTTCATTGGAGAATGAGACCGGTACCGCTGGGTCCATGGGAGGTGTGTAGTTGTGAATGGAGTTAACCTCGCGTACAAAGGCCTTGCATGAGGTACGGGATTCTCCACTCATGGGTCCTCCATGGACACAGTGAAGAATGGCTGGCCCCCTAGCCCCTTCTGATTTGGGCTCCGCTTCGGGACCCATGTCGGATTTCCAAGGAGAGGGAGAAGCTTTCCGGTCCCTCGGGTCAATTAGAGTGAACTCCCTTAGGTACCCCGTCTGTATGAATGCCTCAATCTCGAATTTGAGGGTGCAAAAACTATTAGTTTCGCACCCATGGTCCCAATGGAACCGACAATAGAACCTCCTATCCCTTTTCTTGTTGTTGTTTGCTCGAGGAGGATGGCAGACCATCCCCTTGTCCTCGATATCCATGAAGGTGGCGATACACTCTGAGTCAGGGGAGTGAATCTCTTAAAATGGGGAATATGTAAAGGTCATTTTTGACCGAAGGCATCTTTTTGGGTCTTCTTCGGTGGCTCGGAGTCATCGGCTTTTCTCTTCCCCTTGGCAGGAACTTCTTTCTGCCCTCCCGGGTGTAGATACTCCTCGGCTCGGATGTATTTTTTGGCCCTATTGAGGAGGTCGGGAAGTCAAGAGGTGGCTTCTTTGCCAGGGTTGCCTAAAGCTGGCCATGGCGAACATCGTGTCGGAAGGCTGCAGATGCAATGCCGGCATCGAGAGAAGAAACTACCTTGGCCTCGGTAGTGCACCTCCGCACAAAGTCGCAAAGGGACTCTCCTTCCTTCTACTTGAGGTCTAGGAGGGATGCGCTCGTCTTCTTGACCTTCTGGTTGGTCATAAAGTGGGCGAGGAAGCTCGCCTCGAGCTGGTCGAATGAGAAGATCGAGCCGGAAGAGAGTTTTGAGAACCATTCCTGCGCTGGGCCGCGTAAAGTGGCTGGGAATGCACGGCAGAAGAGAGGATCTGAGGCGCTGTGAATCATCATGAGGGTTTTGAAACCTTGTATGTGATAAGAAGGATCAGACTCTTCGATGTACGTCTCGAACTGAGGGGGTCTAAAGTTCTTCGGGATTCCAGCATTGAGTATGGTCGAAGAAAATGGGGGTCAGTTAGGCTAAAACCCTCGGTCCGGTTGTGGCCCTGCCTCACCGATCCGAGCAAGGCGATTCTCCATTTCTTGGAGGTGCTGAAAGATGGCCTCCTCACATCTTGCCGGCCACGTTGAATCTGGAATTTGCTGCCCTGGGCTTACCCCCTGCAAGGGTCGTTGTTTGGACACTCGGCTTTGGGGCCACCACGGAGATCCTGGAGGACCTCGTTCAGGAAGTCCCGGAACTCGGCCCTCGAGACCGGGGCTTGTTCGCCTTGGCCACGTAGGGGTGGGTAATCTCTCGTAGAGGGGGTGCATCAATGCTCTCGGCCCTTAGACAAATGTTGTGGGTAAGAGCCTGGTTAGAGGGCGCAAACCCTCTCCGTGATCGGCTAAGCTGATGACGGAGGTCATTCGCGGGATTTCGGTATTGAGGATGTGCCGGAGGTCATCGGAGACCGAACGTGAAGCACTCGGACCGGGCTCAGACTGACCCTGTAACACCCAGTAATTTCTAAAGTATAATATATAGTATATATATTTATATTAATGGGTTGATGGCAATTAGGTAAATACAGTGTAAATGAATAGTGGATTGAGGGGGGGCCCACGTTGAAGAAACAACAGGTTATGCTATTGTGCTTTTATTTGGGGGTGACGTCACCTAGGTGACGTGGCCACTAGGGGGCCCACTCGGAGAGAAAGGAAAAAATGTGTGCTGTGTGTAACGTCCTGGGTCCTCGTTACCGGACATCCGTGACGCAACCAGAATTTTTGCCTTTAAAAACATTTTATTTCCAAATAAAGTCATTATATCATTGATTACAACCAATGTCTTGTTCCTGAACAAGAATGCAAATTACATCAACTCATTGCATCTTGTTACATATATATCATCTCCTCTTGTAAAGTTAACAGCTGTCTCTCAGAATGGTAGTCAACGGATCACTGCTAAACTCTGCTGAACGGTCAATCTGCTTCCCTAGGGCTTGCTCCTCGGTTTGAGTCTTCTGTTGTGCGAATCTGATATCTCTGCACCTGTTCGAAAGGTAGAATTGGTACCTAAATGGTGGGGAACGTCAGTACTTCGACTGATGCAATACTGATAATAACAGCGATCCTCCAAACTAGCAACCACAAACCATCTTGAATGGAAAGAGAAACGTGCATCCTAAATTATGTAGTGCTCATGTATGCCATGATCTAACAACTAAATGCACCAATCACAAGCCTATTCTAAAGCAAGCAAGACTTGGGAATCTGGATCCGCATGCATCCCAGACTACATGCGTTCCAGACCCAAGCATGGCCTAATCTAATATGCAAAACAAGAATGCACATGATGCACCTACTCTAATGCAATTCATTTGGGAATGTATGCATCCCATACTACATACTTCCCCAAAATCAACTTCGCTGGAAACGTATACATCCCATACTACATACTTTCCAAGAGTTCACCTCTTCTGATTGTAGGGTTCAATCCCTTGCCATGCATCCTACCCTTGTACTCATCCTGTTCCCAATAGATTGTCCGTTGCCCAAGGAGGTTGCAGTTGGTCGGTCTAGTTCCGCCACTGTAGTGCCTAAGTGGTGGTCGTGTTTGCCACTCGGTACCCGCGTACGTACCTCTTCAGAAAGCCGCATTGAATTCGGTCGCAAGACCGTGTGATTCATGTGTCCACCCCTAACCCGGCTGTGGACTGACACATGCGTGTTCACCCCTAACCCGACTGTGAACTGATATATAAACAACAAAACCCACGTGCATAGGAACGTGATGGCCTCGGGGGTGGAATCCCCCTAGCCTCCTGTTCCTTACTCCGGCAAAACTTTGGGAATTAACAGATCGAGATACGAGCCGAGGACTTACTCATGAGTGCCGAAAACGTATCCCTACGACAAGAAGGTACAACACCGACTATGGTCTGTTAGTACTAATGCAACTTCCCAACTCCTTAATATGTCACTCTAATCCCAGCCTCATTCTATTCACTTTGGATAAATGATAAGATTGCTTCCAAACTTGCTTATCGACCTCTGGCCCTGGCGATACCAATCCGGTTCGCCTCTTCCCTGGCTTGGAATTGTCCAGCACTACGGCCTACATTCACCCCTAACCCGGCTATGAATGTATACGTTCACCCCAAACCCGGGCTATGAACTCATATGAATGGCACGGCTCAGATGTCCTACGCTTTGGTAGAAGTTCACAAATTAGGGTCGACAGATGCAGGGTATCACCTTACCCTAGTGACTAACTCGAGTCACACACCCACTATGGGAGTCAACAAAACCAACAACAGATATCAAACTTCCCCAGACAAGAGTTATCAACTCTAACAGTACACAGGGGAAAAGTCGTCACAATAGCTAGTCAACACCCAAGACTAAGCAACCTACGGGGTTTCTGCTCGAAACTTAAAAAAGTCATAACTCCCTCGATACAACTCCGATTGGGGTGTGCAAGCCCAATCCAGAAAGGTAAGATTCTAGGCTACAACTTTTTAGTTGATCATAAACTTAAATTATATCATCTAGGTCCTTAACATAGTCTCTCAAGCCTCAGCCTGTGTATTCCCTGTACACTGGCTGCGCCTTACCGGTAGCATAAAACACTGCCTACTCATCAGAATTCTATAAACCCAAGTTCTATGAGAAGGTGTGGATGTGCTCAACAATCCTCTAGTGGGTCATGATTCCAAAATATATACCAATAGATCACCTTAACACATACATCTCTTACAAATGTACCAAGTCACACACTAGGATTTCCTAAATCAGAGCACTCAGCTCAATTCCTGGCCTCTATCTAGTATTGCAAAAATCACAATAAATCAACCTCTTACTGGAAACACCTCAAATAGGTCTTGTTGGAAAGGTCTTGATGTCTACTACAAACCTCTAAGGAAACAGTTCCTCAAATTTTGCTTTTAAGGAGCCTCAAATTTGTAATCTCTACAGGGTATCAAATTTGGCTGAAACCAGCATAGTACATGCTAATGAAATCATCATAAATTCTATACTTATCCAATTGCCACAATATTTACAATGAAGAAACTAGATATCAATATGAACAACATGCAAAAGGTTTCATGTCCAAACTCCCAGTCTACACTGAGTTATTCATATTTCAATTAAGCACAGAAATCAGCATGTTCTTCAGTTACAGCTCTAGCTACTGCTTAAAGATCAATTTTTAACAAGACTGTAACTTCATCCAAATAATTTCCTGATTTTAATTTGGAATCTAGATACAAATGGGAATACAGGGTAAAAATTTTAGATTAAGAAATAGCTCAAATTAATTATGAAAATTCCAACAATCTCAGGCATCATGTTAACCAACTGCTGCGGCTGCCTTATGACACAGTTCCACAAATGGATTTTATTAAAATATCAAACCATCTCAGAAAAATCCGAAATAATTCATGAACCATACAGACACATATAGGTACAATCTGTAAAAAGTTAATGATCTAATTTCATGTGGTTTGCTCTAGGAAAAATCTAGAAAACAGCCTACAGATCATGATTCTAGTTCCAGTTTCTGATTTCATCTTCCAATCTTCTTAGATATTCATCCTAACACTTACTACCACACATGGATGCAAGAAATCATTCAAGAAACAATAAGAAAGGTTTAGAGTAACTCCCCATCCTGAGTTGATGTAGAGTAGTTGATTTCCTTGAGCTTCCCTTTCTTGAGAATTCCTCATAGAGCTCCTTCAATCTCTCTTCTTTCTCTTCTTCTCTTCTTTTTTTTCTCGATTGAGTTCTGAAATTTCAGAAAAAATGAGATGAAAATGAAGGGTTTTTGATGGAGAAGTGAGTGAGGAAAGAGGGGGGAAGGTGAGGCCAGTTTTTAGGGTAGCAAGGGGTAGGGTTGTAGGGTGGTTTTGTCATAAAACCATGGTCTAGCCATTGGTTTTGAGGTGTGGTGTGTTGGCTGCCCATTTTAACACTTAAACGGGTTCTTTGATGCGAGACGAGGGGTTTATCGAGTGTACGCAAAATTCCCATCGTAGTATCATACAATGTTATATTTGCATAGGTGTCGTACCAAAAACTAGTGTTTATACTAGTATCGGTCCTCCTCATTCTCGTGCTTCTTCTAGAATGCAACCATCCTCATAAACCGTCCCGCAAACATGGACTCACTCCAACATTCATATACTCAAACAAAATATTGCAATCATATGCACGCATACAGACAATATATATATATATGTATGTGTGTGTGTGTGTGTGTGTGTGTGTGTGTGTGTGTAGAAGTGTCGTACAATCCGGGGTATTACACTGTGCGAATTCTCTCTCCTGATGACGTCATGCACGGGAAAGAAGAGGAAAAGAGATTGAGATTAGTCCCATATCGGGATTTGTACAAAATTAATTAACTATAAATAATAATGCCTATGATCAAGAGTCACTAATCCGGTTAACCACCTTTTGAGAAGTAGCCTATGGTAGGCACTTGTACTATACTATAAATAATTTATCTTCTAAATTGTATAAATTGTTCGAGCAGGGGCAGGGGCGTTACACCCTCGGCTCATTGCCTTCGGGACCCTTGCGTGATGGCGTGACTGTGTGAGTGATAAGGAGCTTCGGCTTGACGTCCTGCCATTGGTGCTTTTCTGGCCTTTGGTGCTATGGAAGGGTACGATCTCGGGGTCGAATTCAAGCCTGAGATCGAATCAGTCTATTTAGTTCCCACAGACGGCGTCAACCTGATGCTGCATTTTTAAGTGTGGGGGCACCAGGTGTGAGTTCTTGTTATTTATAGTGGAAGGGACAGATTTGAGACAGATCTTAGCCATAGATCTGAATTTGAGATGGGGATTTGGTGAGGAGCAAGAGAGGGGCGTTGCTGATAGCTAGACGCCCTGAGTACCAGCAAAAATGCTTCAAGACACCGGGGGTGATTCCAGTGATAGGCCTTCCGCAGATCTAGTCAATCATTGGGATACATGAAAGCTAGGGTTCAGGTGGAGAAAAGTTCATTGCCTCAGAAAGGGGGGAGGAGGCCTGCTATTTATTGGCAGAGAGAGAGAGGGGAAACTCTAACCCTAATGGGCCGGGTGACCCTCTTATGTGGGCCTGAAGCAGCAGAAGGCCCATAGGAGCTAAGGTCTATTTCTATAGGAGTCTGCGGATCTTAAGGGGATCAGACGGTTCAAATTGAGCTGGATTATTTCCCCACATCAGTATTTGTTAAGAAATCTTTCTGTAACAACTATACATAGTTTTGGTGAGCTATATGGATTTTTCCTTCAATTTTAGTATAGAATATGAATCTTCAATTTATGCTTATTAGCTATTCAATTCTATACTTTCTCTTGAATTTGAATGAGTGGATTTTCAATTTAATATTTCTTTAGCGAATGAGTTTTAAACTGACATGATATTTTTGTTTTGGCTGGCATCTGATTTGCCTTCAAGTAAATAAAAACACAGCTCTGTATTCATCGACAAGGGATGTTACTGATTTTCCATAATTGTACATATCAAAGAGGTGTAACCCTCAGGCAAACAGGTTGTAGGTTGATTTGTTCTTATTGTTTTTTTTCCCTTCACAAGCATTATTTAGTGTCATTTTGTACCATTAACGTCCAAAGACCCCCAAATTGCACACATGCTAAGTGTTTAGATTTGCAATAATCTTCTTTACAGATGTTAATATTGAATTATATCTATGCTTCAGCCTAAACTTATCTCACCATCAAATCATACTAAACGTCGGGTTTTATTTTTTAGTATATAAGTTTGCCATTGATTTATTATAATGGTCAAATAAATACCAAATCGTGTATGAAGTCTTTTGTTCCATAACCAACCCCATACAATGGGAGAAAATTTTGATGATGATGTTTCCTGACAAAATGGCTCTGTTAATCTCGTTCAAGTTTGAAACTTCACCCAAGTCATAGGAACTTTTGATTTTATCTCCACCCTATTTCTTTGATGATATTGTAAACTGTAAAAATGCCTACAACTTGCTGATAGGTTGTGAGGATGCCTTCCACCTCTTATATGACGTAAGTGAATCATACTCTTAAGCCTTAATAAATAGTATAAATAACCAAATTGATAGTATACCACTTCAAGCCATATTTATTTGGCACCTGAACTAAACTTTCAGCAAAAAGAATAGACTTGCAAGTGTAGACACAACTAATCGACATGTTAAAGTTCAGTCTTCAAATATCAGTGGGTTGTCAAAGAGTTTTTAAAATTTAATAATGTTAGCGACATGAGAGAGAGAGAGAGAGTAGTGCTAATATGAGATGATGAGATTGGTGAGATGAAACATTTTTTTTGAGAGATGAGTGATTTAAGTCATCCGAATCTTGATCACAACATTCACAACACTCTACATATCATCAAGATAATGTGTACAAAATTTTAAGCAATTCAGAGACCTCTAACCTATGCATCAAGGCATTCAAATAAATGCATATATATGTATTTCACACCATCTTCATGACATGTTGAACGCTTTGATGCATAGGTTCGAGATTTCTAAATCGCTTGAAATTTTGAACAAACCATCTAGATGACATGTAGAGTGATATGAATAGTGTAATCAAGATTCAGATGATTTTAAATCACTCATCTCACAAAAAAAAATTATATCTCACCATCTCATATTAGAGCTATATATGTACTAGTAATTTACATGTGCGATGCACGTTTTAATAATTTTTAAAATAAAAAATAAAAACTCTGACGTAGGGAGGACTCGTACCTGAAGCCTCATTTATATTAGTTATATATGTGCGTTGCACATGTTGGTAGATTTACAAATGACACTAAGGCCTTCTCCCATTATAATATTAGAGATTTAAAATTTTATATATAGAGAGAGATATATATAGTAAGTCTATTATGAGATGGTGAGAAGAGCTACTTACAATGAGCAAGAGATCTCAGCCCTGTGATTTAGATCTGACGGTGCAGATCAGCTCTGCCCATCTCACTTGATTTCAGTAAGATAGTGAGGGGGAAAATATGATATTTCACAACTCATCTTTCTTTCTCACATCTCAGCCAACATCTTCTCATCTCTTTCTCTTCGAACGAAACCCAAACCCTGAATTCCCGCCACCACCAAACCCTAAAATCCGATCCCCCAAATCCTCCTCTCAATCGCAATCCCCAAACCCTAGATTCGAAATCTCCTCCATCTCCACCTCACTTCAGACGCGAACCCTAAAATCCGATCCCCCAAACCATCTTAACACTACAAGAAAAATCCTTTTCCGCAACGCCAAATGTCGTTGCTAAAACTCGTTTGTCGTTGCGAAAAATATTTTTGGCAACGACATTTGTCGTTGCAAGGTCGTTGCGCGTCTGGGCGTCGCTAAAGATTTTGACTACGACTTGTTGTCGTTGCCAAACATAGATTGTTTCGCAACGACATTGCCGTTGCAATATATGTTGTCGTTGCCATACCTAATTCCACCCGTGCTATGGTATAAAATCAATCGCAACAACCTTTGTCGTTGCCAAATATATTTCATATATTTGGCAACGACTCATGTCGTTGCTAAAGATACTTCATATAAAATCAATCGCAACAACCTTTGTCGTTGCCAAACATATTTCATATATTTGGCAACGACTCATGTCGTTGCTAAAGATACTTCATATAAAATCAATCGCAACAGCATTTGTCGTTGCCAAACATACTTCATATATTTACTTGCAACTCCTTTATCAATCGCAACAACATTTGTCCAACATATTACATTTATGTCACATATAAGAAGCAATGCCCAAAATATTATAACCATCAACTTCTCAAAAAGATATCTAAGTATCTCATAATCATTTCCATTGTGCATAATAAGCTTAACCATGTTTTCTAATATTCTCTTGACATCTAAACATTGCAACAAAATTGGATGCAAGATTGAAAGAACTGAATCAACTTAGAACAAAAGAATATTTTGGGATGAATATTCTCAGAAAATACAAGTAGCAAAAAAGTGGGGTTGATGTTGAAGAGTTAATAACCTAAACCAACAGCTAACTCATATAAGATATAACTAAATCATACACTGTCAAAATATAATACAAAAATATATGCCCCCGGACCAATAGCTTCATTCCCTAATTCTCCAAATGCAGTTCCTTCTCGTGGTACCTACATATTTGAAATAATGATTAGTCCAGCAGTATACAATGAAACTATGAAAGATTGCCAAAACTATTGGAACTTGTATGCACAAAACAATACAGCATAATAGTGCCACTAAAATTAATAGTACCTTGATCATTCGAGAAATTTCATGCACCTCTATTTGTAAGTTGTGCCAACAATTCTTGTTTCATTGCATCCATTGCACGCTGCATATCTTCCTTTTGTTGTTCAATTTGTCTTGTTGTTCTTTCTTGAGTTTCTTGCAACTCCTTTATCATTTTCTGCTGCTCTTCAATCTTCTTTTGTTGCTCATTGATCAAGTTTTGTTGCTCAAGTTGTTGTCTTCCTTTACAATAACCTTTTAATGCAGTTTCCTTGCCACGAAAATACCCTGATCTAGGCTTCAAAACATCTAGAAGAATCTCCTCTTGAGTCATTGAATCACCATGTGCAGCAACTGCTACTTTAAGTTGCTCCTAATTAAATAACAATAACAAAAAATAAAATTTACCATGAAGCATCTTACAAAAATATCATCTGCACTTGGTTGTTGTCACCTTCATATTTAAATTAAAGAAACTGATTAAACAAATTAAATATCATCTGCACCTACATGAAGAGATCACAATTCACACTTTATGACTGAGAAATGCTAAGAAGTAAGAACCGCTAAAATACTTATTAAACTTCATATAGAGAGTTACAATGCTAAAATACTATAACGGATGACTTGCCAATTATTACTTCTTGCTGGACAAAAAATTCTCCTTGTATTATGTCTATCTCAACTGATTAGGTTATGAATTATGATTAGATTGTGCTCTTTAGCTATAGTTATTGAAAAGCTTTCGGAAAATTTATAGGAATAATTTTCTCAGAAAATTAAGACCCTGTATATGGACAAACTTGATTCTTTTTTTTTTTGAATCTGCATACATCATTGTTCAGCTAATATTGGTCATGATTGCGGCTAATTCTCAGTATATAATCTGCAGATACGATCGTTATAGTATTTTAGCATTGTAACTCTCTATATGAAGTTTAATCAGTATTTTAGCGGTTCTTACTTAGCATTTCTATAAACAAAACACGGACGACTCAGGAATGATGAGAATATACAAGGTCGAAAATTCAACTCTCCATCTCCACCAACTCTAACATAGCTCAAGAAAATAAAATTCAATAGAAAATCTAAACAAGGTGTAGTGACCACTCAGAAAACAGAAATAAAAAACAAACATCAACAGTTTTCATGCAGTAGCATAACAAACATCCATGTCTGCAGCTAATAAGTTCATGACAGTTTACTAGTTGGTCCTTGTAAAACTCAATCTTTCACATATATATGTAATGATATCATACATATATTAGCCGATAAGTAGAAAATATTATCAAAAGAATTACTAGGAAACAAAAGGAAATATGAAGAAAAGAAGAGAGCATCAAGGAAAGATCGAGTAGTAATAAATAACAAATATGTTATTAGCATCTGCACCTAAGTGTGATTAATAATTGAAAAAGAAGTATTAGATCAATACACTACTGTAGTAATAGCAATTAATGAAATGAACAAGCGAACGCAAAAATGCCAGCAATTATAGAAACTGTAAATGTGAATATTCTTCAGAAGCTGTATATGTGAATACTCTTTAGAACTGTAAATGAGAATATTCTTCAAAAATTGTAAAATCACAGATTTGATAAATTAGCAATAGAAGAACAAGCAAGATAACACCCATTTGGAAACTGAACATAACCAACCATAACCAATACAGTAGCTGAGTCTATTGCATGAGAATCTCATAAAGTACATCTAATATAACCGGTACACAGGTCCAAAACAAAACAACAACAACCGCTAGCGCCATGCTCAATTGATATATGAAATTTCATTCATTATAAATATTCGGATTAATCTGCTTTGTTTCTCTTAATCTACTAGCTCTCGCATATATAGTTTAACTCTTAATTTGATATAACAATTAATTAAATGTAGTCTACAAACATAATATGCTTTTATTAATTAATCACCTTTAATTTAAAGTCTCATCATGTCAGTACTAGCTCACGCGTTTAATTTCTGTACACTACTCTCTTCTTTTCTAAATATTGCTATGTTAATTCTTACTAGTCCTTGTTTGTCAACAACTTATTATCTTCAGTATTTCCATAATGTTTGCAGGAACCGTCAGATGCAGTTCCATCAGGAAATTTTTAAAATGGCAGATGTGATTGTCACACCTAGAGTCGGGAATTAATTACACTTCACTCGGCGCCTCTCCTTAGAAATATATATATGCATACAATAAGCATACATACATTACAAATATTAGCTACCATTTAGTTATTATAAGTTGGATACCAGACACTCACTTAAGAAAACAAGCATTACACCTAGCTACTTCAGTAAATTTACTTGGACATCTTTATGTGATGCATGCCATTCGTCTCAAAGTGTCTCTAATTATTCTACAAGACTATAGATCATTCACTATTTTCATGCACTCGAGACTTTTGCACAATTATTTTCTGCCTCAGCTTGTGTTATTGTAGATCAACCATCATAGTGGAAAATATAATATATCTGTGTGCTAAAAAGCTGGAGGTTGTTCCTAGAAAAACCATTGAAGGTGAGTATCAAATCAGTGAGGCTGACTGGCTTCTCTTAATCTCTTCCACTCTCTCTTGACTGAGTACCAATAGTGCTATTCAAATTGATATAGACATGGTATCTATGAACACACCAAGCATACTGACATTAACTATTTGTGATCCACCACCATTATTGTGCACAGATATGATCCCAAGTCTGATTTGTATAATCAGTTACCGATTTATATTTTCATTTTCACAACTTAGACAATTAAGCTTGCCCAATTTTCAACTGATTACAATATGAGTAAAGGTAACCCCATACTTATATGAGGTAATTTTCTCATTTTAAATAGTTGTAAACAAGGTTTTGAATGACAAAATTCAGGCTCGGTTACACAAAATAATTTAGACATTTGTTTCTTTTTGGTGTTGGAATGAATTTAAAAGCTAGAGTGAATGAACATTCAGCAAGAGGTATGCATTTTAAGCCCCAACTTTCAAAGCTGATTTCATGAATTTTCATAACTTGTCCAATCTTTTGTGGAGCCTCATGTTCTATTTCCAACCAAGTTCAACTGGAGCAGATGATGATGATGGTACAATCTAATAACTCAACCATCATAATACAAGTATTTGCACGACAATCACGAAATAAAACTCAAGGGGAGAAAATAGACAATGGATACAGGAGAAATCAAATTGATTTACATCTAAAAACATAACAAATGTTCTTTAATTAAGCTTGTTAGAAGTGTAGACTGTATACTAGATTATTTTTGGAAGCTAAGAAGCATGCATATGGAGAAAGGATACAGACACAACATGACTAAGACAACATTGATGACTTAAATTTTATAGTCTTAAATGGAAGAATAATACATACTATTTATAAAGAAAATAGATTTTTGAAATCTTGGCTTCCAGATTTCATTTAATAGACTCAAATTAGAAGCAAGGAGAAGGAGCCATGCAATCTATATCACTACATGTTCTATCCAACAGCTTGCTCTAATTGTAATATAATTTAACTTGCATCTGCAGTACACTTGGTCATCTCGCCGTCGGTTTCTTCTATTTTCACCAGTTTCTTGTTCATCCCTTCTCGTGGGAGGATCCATAACATCTGGTCCTTCTAGGGTCATGTTTAGCCTTTCAACTAAGTTGTTTTTTTTTCCTTGTAACTAACAGATCTTCTATGTGTATGAAGTTTTAAACAATAGGAGTAAGTTATTGTCAAATTAAGTGGCAATTTCAACAATAGATAATTAGTTGTTTAGAAATTACCTCTACTCTCAGGTGAAATGAATCCCTCTGATTCAGTTGCTACCACTTGATTTCCACTCAAATTCATATCCACATTATGGTTCTGAGTGTGCTCAATTCGATTCAAGGACTCCACCTCATTATGACTTGCTAAATTATGACTTTGTTCAATTTGCAGCTGGTTTGAGGAGCCTGCATAGCGCCTGGATATGTTAGGATTGCCTTCGTTTTGAACTTGATTTAAGAGTCTCCGAGATCCAGCAGCCATAGTTTGATGACCTCCATGCCCTGTTTCATTTATGAAGCGGCCATATTATACTTAAATTTCACTTGAGCTACAAAACAATCAAACCAATATCATGTAATAACTCGTACCTTTTCCATCCTTATTGCGATTGCCCACATTCTTTCCTCCCCCTCTTCCAACCATTCTTTACCTGTATTTTCAGTATGAAAGTCATGTAAAATCTGAAGTTAATCTTTTTGAAATGGAGATGTAACACCTGACACAACAAATTATTAGTAGTGGTTCTGTAAATTATAGTTATTTTTGTTCCCTTCCATACAAATATCTTAGCTGTAACCAAGAACCGAACTAAGCCATATTCGATCTTTTGTTCATTCTTTGTCTTCTCTTAGAATCTTAAGTTTCGCAAAAGATGTATTTAAAGGCCAGCTTTCAACACATACTTACTAACACACAGGAAACATGACTTCACTTGCAACCAACCCAACACAACACAACACAACACAACACAATCCCCAACAAAATTCGACGACGAGAATAACAAACTGTAAATGGGAAAACCACACCAAAATGCAAATTAACTCTCAAGTTCAAATGTAAAGATGAAGTCCCCCAAAATTACCATCTTCAAATCTATACACATAGAAAAGAAGCATCCTCTCTTCTAATCATAAAAAAGAGAAAGTATTCCATTTGAATCTCAGTTGGCTCTCACTTTATCTTCATTCAACGATCCTCAAAAATATATAATTCCCTAAAAAAAACTCCGTAGAAATTAAAAGAAGAGTTTTTGAGACATACCCATGAACACAAACTATCCCCTAATCTCAAAAATCAAATCAAAATTTCAACTTTATAAATAAATAAATGAAATATAAAAAATTCAGAAAGCTTACCAGATTTTTTTCCCCAGTTATCCCTACTGGAAAGATCTCAAGGGTTGGAGAGAAGATAGGAAAAGTGGTGGCGGCTAGGATGTGGTGGCGGCTAGGGCAGAAGTGGTGGCTGCGGGATGGGGTTGCGGCTAGGGCGGGATGTGGTGGCGGCTAGGGCGGGATGTGGTGGCGGCGGGATGTGGTGGCAGCTAGGGCGGAAGTGGTGGCTGCGAGATGTGGTGGCTAGGGCGGGAATTAGGAAAGATACGACTGGTGTGGTGGGTTTGGGAAATTAGAAAATTTTGTGGCGACATTTGGGGAATTTGATGTGGTGGGAGATATTAATTAAGTTAATTTTTTTTATATATATATTTTTGGCAACAATACTGTCGTTGCAGTAGATATAAGGAAATATACGCAACGACATTTGTCGTTTCCAATTTACACACAATCTGGCGCAACGACATTTATCGTTTCCAATCTACACACAATCTGACGGGGATGTGTGAAGGCCCGGAAAAATTTTGTTTTATTTTTAGCAACGACTTTCGCGTTGCCGTAACTAATTTTCACAACGACTAAAACGTCGTTGCCAAAACCTCATTGCGAAAAAGGGGTTTTCTTGTAGTGTAATCTCTCCCTTCTCTCGAAGCCCCTACTCCTGCCCCCAATGCCTTCTCTCTCCTGACTTCTCGCTCTGCCTTCAAAGCCCCCACCACAAGACGAGGAGAATTTTACCCCAATGCCACTCTCCGGCCTAGAAGCCCCCGGCACCCGACAGCCTCGATGCCTTTGTAGCGCCCCGAATTTTCAATAAATAAAATTAGAAATACCTGGCACAAATTTCAGAATCAACTTCAATGTAATCATAAACAGCAACCAAATACAGGAAAAATTAAAACTTTTTATTACATTAATTGTTTGCGAAGTACAGCGGAAAATTAAACACCTTGAATTACATTTTCTTTCTTTTACAATTTACATAAGCCACATTATCATTCTACCACATGCATCCAAATCCCAAACTATAGGTACCTACCTATAAAGCATGAGGTTAGAGATAACCCTAACTACTAAAACTACAGGGGTCTGCCATAACGGTGTGAGTGACATCAAAAAAATACAATATAAATGAAACATAAGAAAATAAAGTCATAAACAACACATACCGACAGTAGTAATAAAAGGAATATAAAATAACAATAAATAAACCATAAAAACATCAAGTGAAACTAGACTAAGTGTCAAGTGTAGGAAAACAGAAAACAAACATGCATAAAACTAAGTCAAGAGAACACAAATGCAGTATGATGACTCTCTAATGCATACTTATCGGATTCTATGCATTCCATACTTCATAGGTCCGGTGCAAGCCCTTATCGTTCCCTATTTTATAGGGTTAGATTCCTTGTTATGCAACTAATCCTACTAAGGTGACGGAAACAAGATCTAGAATACTTCGCGAATCGGTATCACAAACCCTCAATGCGGAAGCATCATGTAAGAATATCTCAAAAACCAAAAAATCACCTCCCTGTCGTGTACCCCACTGCCGCCTCTTAACGTGCAAGTACAAAGGCACGTCCCGTAAATAGGCCCGTCGATCCTCGACACGCGAATATACCTGTATGTCCCGTGAATAGGCCTGCAGACCCTCGACACGCGAATATACCTGTATGTCCCGTGAATAGGCCTGCAGACCCTCGACACGCGAATATACTAAATAGTCATCTCGAGACAGAACACACACAGTCCTGGAACGCATCCGTTGGACTGGACCCCAAGAGCATATTTTCACGTTTCCCAAGTTTCATCATATCTCCATTAGTGCCTGTCCTTAAGTTGATTATTATTAAAACACAAATTTCTCCTCTCTAGAGTTAGTGTATCCTACCGGACTTAATTCCATAACAACAACCCCAAGACCCAACTGGTCATAATTCACAAAGTATCATCTGTCGGTTCACAGGACTCCCACTAAACTCCTAGAGATTCACAAATCAAATATCAATACAAAATCTTTCATTAAAACTCTTAATTTCATCATCAAAACATTTATATAAAGAAAACTTCTTAAACCAACTAAATCCAAGTTTATTCAATATACTCATAAATTTCCAGAATTGAAATAAGATATAAAATCCACTATATAACTGAGAATCATATTTTAAAGTCATAGAGTATCACAAAACATCAATTCCATTGAAAACCGTATATATTTCGCTTTATAAAGTAATAGAAATACAATTTGAATTATATTATAATCAAAATTAACTCTCTTTAAAATACTTTAATCTGTAGCAAAAATATCATCTAAAATAGTAGATCAATAATCCATAATATCGAAGAACGATCATTCAAGAAAACGGAAAAACAACTCAACCAAAACAGTCAGCCAAGTACTGACAGTCGACCGTCGAACTCAGTTCAAAAGTGGCCGGTCGGCTGACATGCAAAAATCCCAAAATCAAATAATTAACAGTCGACCGACACTTCTAGTTCAAAAACCAGGCAGTCGACCGACATGTCGAGAAAATCACAGCTTGAATTTCGTGCACCTTTTTACTGATACTTCGTTAAATCTTTGTAAAATAAAAAATTTGTAAAATAAAATTTCTAAGATGATCAAATACAACTTGTCTAACATACTGGAGTTTATAAAACTAATCAAAATCTCATCAAGATCATAAAAGAGCAAATTTTCATAAAAAGTCTTTAAAATAGTAAAAGTAGTATATGTATGTGTGGGGAGGGTGTTTAAGCAACAATTAAAGTATCAAGATCCATCAAATAGGATTAGTATAATGTTCAATTTAACTTCAGAATTAATACAATTAAGATTCAATCGAAATTTCACAAAACATCAATTTTCGACAACTTCTTCAAAACAGGGTATATATGAAAGTGCAAAATACAATTCGAAATCCAGATCCGTCAAAAGGGTAGAAAACTAGACAAATCAGGCTACAGTTTATATTCACAAATTTTTCATAAAAAACGAATAAAATCATGTTGAAAACATAATTCTTTACTGAACAGCATGCAGTTTGGAGATATGTCGAATGGTTTCATAAGCATGAAATGAGATACAAAATTCATTAATTAATTCCACAAAAATTAGGGATTGATCCTGGTCATGTCTAAACATACTCAGCAAAATATAGAGTTCAAATTTTACTTTTAATATCAATTTTAAAATAATATTTCATTCAGAAATCACATAGTTCAGAATCTGGAATATACGATATGACTGCAGTAAAATAGCAATAACTCATGCATTGAAAATCTGAATTCAGATCCGTCAAAAGTTCTGAAAACCAGAAAACATAACCTAAAAATCAAGCTCACAAATTTATTTATTTTAATAATGTTAACTCGGTCAAAATTACTGTACAAAAATAAATTTCAGCTGAAACCCTTTAGACCCGAAAAATTAAGAAACACTCCAACCCTCAAAACTTGATCTTTTTGATCCAAGAACCCTTCTTGTAATTTATTAAACACACATGCCACTACGTAAAATAGTTAACTCATGAATATATGCAATTAATTATAACAATCATTCATCAAGTTTTTCTCATTAAATCCTCAAGAACAGATTATATCTTCAAACACACAGTGAAGAATTCATCTTTAATCAATTTTGTGCATTACACAATATACATACTCATTATAACCCATGAAATCAGTAAGCAAGCAACATACCCATGATTTCTATTAGGTTCTTTAACATTATAAATCATCTATATAGAATTTTAATCATCAATAACATAGTTTTCATAAAAAGATTCAATCTTTATTCATCCATTCTTCAATAATTCATTATATCATCACACAATCCCCTAACATGCTTTCCAATCGACAAATCATCACATACAAAATGCATACAACAGTAAGAAATCAAATATTTATCACTCACCTTATTGAAGAATCAACCGAAATAATTAAGAGAATAAGAAAAGTTCTTCCTTTCACAAAAATCCAAGATCCTTGCTTCGAAACTCCAAGAAAACCAATAGTAAAATAATATTTTATTTTTGCAAAGGAGGGGGACAGCTATAATGACTTTTTAATAGGCTAAAATTTGATATTTTTAGGGTTTTACAAGTTATATGGAAACATCCCTTAACAAATTATTACTTTACATATATAGACCTTTCTTTAATAAAGTAATTAAATGAGTTAAATAAGTTAAAACAAAACCCAATACTTTTACTACTGGGTTATTCAACCATCAAGCATAGCCCAAAAATTAAAAAATTTCGGATTTGTACTCAAAGTAGTAATTTTGCACAAAAGTCCATCTCTTTGTTATATTTGCAAATATGCCAAATAAATATCAAAAAAATCTAGAAAATTAATAAATAATACCTACTAATAAACATTAGATTTTCCAAACAAATTTTTGACTTTTAGTATCCAAGAAAATTATTTGCACAAAGTTCAAATTAAATTCAATATTTACAAAAATACCATATTTGTTTAAATCTTTACCAAATCAACTCTAAATAAATTTTAAATAAATTTATCTTTAATAATGACCATTTCTAGCCCAAAAAGCATCAAAAAAGAATTTTTATTATTTGTTTGAGATCCAATCGGTTTTTTACATAAAAGCCCCTCCCTATCGAAGTATTTATAAAAATCGTTTTTTTATTCAGAAAAATTCCAATATTTAGGATATAATTAGTTATAAAGAGGAGAATTTATTTAGAAATTCAAAAGTGGAGGTTTGCACCAAAAAATATTTGCACGTATAAAATTGACAAATTCATAAAATAGTCAAATTAATTTAAATAAATCTGAAAAATTAAAATATCATAAATAAATAAGGAAAACCAATCATTAACCATAAAATTTTAAGAATTCAAAATTTTCTAACTTTGCACGTGTGTTGCACGTGCAAAATTGCAATTTCAAGAAAATAGTCAAAATAGTTAACTTTACCAATTTAATATTATTTAATAATTCAAAATAAATTATTTTATTTCGCGGGGTATTACAGCCTTCGACGCCACAAATTGCCGCCGACGACCAGACGCCCTCAACGCTCTCGAAGTCGTTACTATCTGTGTGCTTGAATATTTTATGAAGGAAAAAATATTGTTTATGTTCCTGAACTTAATTTGTGTATTTGGAATTCAGATATCTAATGGTAGGAGACAGTGCATATGTTGACGTTTAATAGATATCGACAGTAATTAATATTCGAAGCATATAAGATCTTACTTCACACTGATTACACTCTTATAGGATTTGCACACCCTATTTTACTTTTGTGTTTCTAATGCCATCTAGTATCCTATATATGTAGTTAAGTACAAATTATTGAAGGGAGTAGTCATTTAGCCATTTTTTGGGTGTTTTATCTGTCAGTTATGTTCTAGTTTTGGTTATTGAGTAGCTTTGATGGGTGTTTGTTTTTTGCTGAAATTGGAGAACTTATATACCTAAAAAGGGGTTAGTCTTTGATGTAAAGCATTCTATTTCCCCAGATTATCTGGTTTCATGAAGTTGGAACTACAATATTAATGTCTCCAACTAGAATAGTTGTGTCGCTGCACATGACAAAAAAATCGCATTTCAACTATTTTTGCACCAGTTCAATTGCATGTATTAATGGTTTTTTTTTTTTTTTTTTTTTTTTTTTTTTTTTTTAGGTGAAAGATGGAATAACACCACCCTGTTTCATTAATAAGAAATTAATAAAACACCCTGGTGTACCAGAAGCGATACAAAAGAGCAGTGCACGAAATAAAGTACAGTACGGGAAATAAAACATAAACCCCCAACAAAACCCGGGGGGGTGGGTCTAAGTCTCCATACATCAAACCAACAAAAGTACAAAAGTACAGTAGTCAAAATACAAATTAGCAGATACTGCAGCTGGTGAGACTCTGATGGGTATGGATGGCGCCTCCCTCTCAGTCCAGAGTTGGCCCAAACTCTACATCCTCGTCATCAAATTCCTCCACCTGGAAGACTCTGGCAATCCTCCCTCTCGCTCCTGTGGCAGCAGCTGTAGCCCAAAGGAAATAAGATGCATGACATGAGTAAGGTTACCAGAAATACTATTACATGAAGCACGAAAATAGAAATTGTTTCTGTCTAGCCATAACACCCATGTAGTTGCCGCAATGGCAATGTACCACGCATCCTTTATTTCATGGCGAACCGAGGCGAATTTGGGGCCAATCCACAAATCTTCATATTCACTGGGGTAGTCACTTGTTCCTAGGGCTCGTAATACCTCTGCCATAGCCGCCTTACTCCTTGAGCAGTGGATAAAAAGGTCATTCAAATTCTCCGTTTGCATGTTGCAGAATCCACAGTGGATCGCAATTTGGGGCTGTCTTTTGGCCAGGTTCTCTCTGGTGAGGATTGTATTATTGAGCACTAGCCAGAGGAAGACTCTGACTTTAAGTGGTGTTTTCGCCTTCCATAATACCTGTGCCCAACTAGGTCTGCATCCCCGAAAGTGAATTCGATGGTATAGGGATCTGATCGTGAAAGCTCCTTTGGGTTCGAGTCCCCATCGCATCTGGTCAGGATCTTGGGCGCACCTCGTCCAGGTCCGTGTGATGTGTGTTTGCAAATTGAGCAGTTGCTGATGTAATCCTAGGGTAAGAGTTCCTCGGAACGTCGGCCTCCAATTTCCCCTCTTCCAAGCCTCAGCCACAGATATATTGGGTCGATTCGTTTTGTCATACAGCTCTGGAAAGTTTCCTTCAATGTATGGGCACCACACCATTTGTCCCACCAAAATCTGGTGGATCGTCCATTACCAATAGTTGACGTAACTGCTGAATTGAACGGTCCGCTTGCTTTGGTAATTCCTTTCCAGAATCGCGAAACTCTAGAGCCTACTCGGAAGCCCAGACTTCTCGTGCCTTTTCCCCGAAGATATGGTTGAATAAAATCCTGCCATCCTTCCCCGCTACGATGAAAAACCTTCCACCACTATTTCCCCAAAGAGCAAGGTTCATATCTCTAAGGTCGATGATACCTAGCCCTCCATGCTTCTTCTTCATACAAGCAATACTCCATTTGATCAGGTGGTAACCTCCCCTATTCGAATCTGCCC
Source organism: Hemerocallis citrina (assembly GCA_017893485.1). NCBI lineage: Eukaryota > Viridiplantae > Streptophyta > Magnoliopsida > Asparagales > Asphodelaceae > Hemerocallis > Hemerocallis citrina. The sequence goes on along the minus strand of CM030360.1, from coordinate 133,222,469 downwards.
CTTTCCAAAGAAACCTTTTCCGGATTCGGTCAATCCTTTGGATAACCCACTTAGGGAGCTCAAAAAAAGACATGTAGTAAATGGACAGATTAGACAATACTGAATTAATGAGTACCACTCTGCCTCCTAGCGAAAGCGATTTTCCTTTCCAGCCAGCTAGTCTGTCCTCCACCCTGTCTATTGTAGGCAACCAGTCCGACTTAGTGAGCCTCCCTGGTCTGAGTGGGAGCTCTAAGTATTTGATTGGAAACTCATTCCTCATACAGTTTAGTATGGTGGCATGTTCCCGCGCTTCTTCATCGGAGAGTGTGATGGGAATCAGTGCACTCTTGTGAAAATTTATCCTGCGACCTAACCATGCTTCAAAACAATAAAGGGCCCCTTTAAAGCAGATTGTTTCTGATCTTCTCCTATTCCCAAAGAAGTAGGGTGTCATCAGCATACTGGAGAATCGTGCACCCTTGATTAGAGTTGCTGCTGGCCACGGGTGTTATCCAACCTATTCTCCGACAATTTTCTAGCATTCCCCTTAGTACATCTGTAACAATAGTGAATAAAAGTGGGGATAGCGGATCCCCTTGTCGGAGTCCCTTCTTACAAGGAAATGACGGTTCTGTCCCCCCATTCACCGATAATGCTGTTTTACTGGAATGTAAAATCTGTTTGATCCATCTTACCCATTTTTTCTCGAGTCCTCTCCCTCTGAGAGCTTCCAGTAAACACTCTCAGTCGACAGATTCGTATGCCTTCTCAAAATCCAGTTTTAGGAGGAAGTTCTTAGAATTGCTCGTATGGCAGTGATGGATAACCTGTTCAGCAGTGGCCACACAATCTAGGATACATCTGCCTGTGATGAAGCCCGTCTGGGTTTTGCTAATTATACTATCCATTATACTTCCCAGGTAGATGGCCAGGACCTTTGTGATGATCTTCACCGAGCAATTTATGAGGCTAATCAGTCTAAAATTCTCCACGCGTTTAGACTCCTCCCGTTTGGGTATGAGGACAACTTCCGCAAAATTGAACATGCCCAATCTGAGATTGTTATGGAAAAAATTCCTCCATCAGTGCCATAATATCCCTTTTAATATCTTCCCAGAACACTTAGAAGAACATCATTGGAAAGCCGTATGGCCCATGTGACTTGTCTGCTCCCATTTGGTTGATGGCCTTTTTCGCTTCCATTTCCGAAAAAGGTGCTTCTAAAATGGAAAAGTTTTGCGCTGGGTCATTCTGGTATGCCTGCCAGTAATCCTCCCTTAATGGGATCCTGAAATCATTCTTCCTTCCAAAGAGGCCCTTGAAGTAATTTTGAAAGGTTGCGGAAATCACCTTTTCATCTTGCGATGTTCCCGTATCCGTCTATATTCATAGGACGAGATTGGATCTATGTCTTGCGCTTCCCACTCGGTGGAAGTAGGCCGTATTCGCGTCTCCCTCTTTGAGCCAAGAAATCATTGACCTTTGTTGCCATTTGATCTCTTCCAACTTATAAAGATTGGCAACATTTTTCCAGAGCTCTAATAGCCTGTTTCTTTCTTCTTGTGACAGGATTCTCGTCTCTTCCACCTTTTCTAGCTCATTGATTCCTTCCAAAAAGGAATCTTTTGTATGCCAGATGGTCGAGAACATAAACCGATTCCATCTGCGCAGCCGCTTTCTCAATCTGCAGATTTTTTCACACCATCAGAATACAGCATCCCTGCCATCAGTTGGGAGCGCCTAATTTTCCATCACCATGTGGTGAAACTCCTAAATTTCCAGCCAGGCCTTCTTAAATTTGAATTTCCGTGGCCTCTGTGCTCCGCATACCCCCACATTGAGTAGGATCGGGGTATGGTCTGACGTGGGTCTAGGAATCGATCTAGCTATAGCTAATGAAAATTTAGCTTTCCACTCCATCGATACTAGTATCCTGTCCAACTAGGCCATAACCGGAGCCGCTTGCATATTAGACCATGTCAATAGTCTGTCATTAATTGGGATATCGATCAGCTCTAGTTTCGTTATCACCCTATTGAACTCCTCTCTGTGTCTATCGCTGGAGCCAGTTCTCTTGTGCTCGAAAGCAAATCTGGTGATGTTGAAATCCCCTCCAACAATCCAAGCTCCCGACCAACGATGTCGAATATTGACAAGCTCTTGCCAAAAGGCATCTCGATCAGTAGCCACATTCGGCACGTAAACGACAGTCACCGTCTGCACCCAATCATCGGACCGTCATTTCAGTCGGGTATTCAGGGAGAACGTTCCACTGTATACCTCGGTGCAGGTGAGAATATCCGAATTGAACCCAATAACGATCCCTCCTGAGGCTCCTGCTGATGGGCATAACACCCATTCCTTGATTTTGTTACCCCCGATTCTTTTGAGTTTGAGCACGTGCTGAAGTTTGGTCTCCTGCAGTCCTACCACTTCCGCCTTGGAGTTGCTAATGACGTCCCTAACCATATCTCTCTTCCCTTTATCCCCCAGCCCCCTAACATTCCAGAATAGTGTATTCATTGGGGGACTATGTCAGGGGTGATCGTTGGTGTAGGTTCGAGGCCGGCTTCATCCTCGGGGATGTCAATCAACCAAGTGCTATCTCCTAGAGCGTTCTCATAACAAGTCTTAACCCTTTCAGTTTCCCAACCCCTAATTTTATTGAGTAGTAAAGCATTACGCTCTGTGTCACACACCTCTAACCCACATGTTTTAGCTAGGAAAAAAACTTCAGAGTCTTACATGAAATTTAATATAATAGCTAAAAAACTTCTCGTACCTCCGTTGTCGAATTTTGAAGCTTTGGCTGCTGCCACTACTTCGAGATAGTCATCCAGGGAATCCACATGAGCCCTCTTGGGCGATCACTGAACTCTGAACCTAACCGTCCTGCGTGACGTTCCAGTACTATCTCTAGGTGCTGATTCTGGAAGTGTGGACAAGACCATCTCAGGCGATATCTCCTTCTGTGTGTTAGCGATGAACTCTAGATCCTCTGACTCCTCATCTGTGAATGAGAATTCTTCGTCTAGATTTAGCCTCCCTTCCAGGTCCTCATCACTATCTGTATGCTGAATTTCCCGTTATAGAGTAGGTTCTCTCATTGCGGACTCCTCATTGAGCCTACAGATTGGCAATTCAATCGTAATAGTGGTGCTTTCTGTTGTAGTCCCCTCGATGGGCCTGTTATCAATCTGACATTGTGTCTAATTGTTCGAAACTGTAGAGTTACTAGTCCCAGAGACAATAAAATGCATTTTAGACCCCTCTTTGGGCCCATTAATGCTTATAAATTGCGCACAAACCGGCCCACAATTTTCAAGCCCATCCTGAGGAACAAAGTAACATTCCTACGCGTTCCATTGTACCGTTGCTCTCGATAATTGCGTTCACCGCTTGAGTTCTTAGGGCGGTATTCTCACCCTTATTGCCAGCTGGCGACGAGTGGTTGGAGGGGAGAGCGGTGGAGTCAGAAGGCATGGGTATCAAAGCCTGTGGCGTGATTAGCGATGGGATGAAATTTCCTTCTTCCTTCCACACGAAGGCACTTCCTTCTTCTCCGCTGTCTTCTTTACTAATTTTGACTTTCCTCAAAAGCGTTGCTTTGCTACCCACTCCCTCAGTGTCAATCTCGTTCTCCTAAGTGCTCTTTTCTCTGTGGTTGAGCAGATCTTTGCTCGTCACTTTCCCCAGAATGGCCTCTGCCTCTGTCGCCCCTGCTCCAAAGAATCTCCTTTTTCCTTTTCTGGTGAAAACTAGCACTTGGTTACCCACTCTCTGGTCGAAAGTGTTCTTTCGCTTATCTTCTTTCCCAGACTAGTGGTTTCCTTCACCAACCCCAATCTCGAAGCCTGCATGTTGTTGTAGAGTGAAGTTTTGCCATTTTTAGGGTCTGCATGCCTTGTCCCTCCCCTTTGAGCCACAGCGCGCTCCCCCTTTCTCGCATGCCGAGCTTGACCACCATTTTGGGCAAGACTTTTGACTCTGTTTTTGCGATTGGTCTCTGTCCCTTCCAAATTAGGGAGGTTGAGCAGGTCCATCGTTCGATCTGATGAGTTGGAGGTTCTTAAGAACTTTTGACCGTTAGATCTGGCGGCGAGACCCCTGTCTCGACCAGCTTTGTACGGAGAGGCTTTATACGGCCCAAACCCTTCTGCCGATGTACCTTGGTGCTGCTCCTGCCCCATTGCCGCCTTGATGATCTCCCTATGAGCCCTTTCCATTTCGTGGGACGCATCTATAGTCAGATCCTTTGTTGGCGAGACCACTTGCCGGTAGGATCTGTTGTCTCTGAAAGCTGATGTAGGTGAGGGGGAGGTGATGGCTGCCTGTTCCTTTTGTGCTTCTTCTCTCTTGTCTAGCACGAATCTGATTAGATAAGATTCTTCGAAGGAAAACCCCTTGGCGAAGCGCGGCATCAAAGAGATATCTATGCTTCTGATGAGCATTCTCGCCGAGACTATCTCTGACCGTCTTGCCGTCTTCTCATCTATCTCTACCACAGTCCCGAATTCCGCTACTATCTCCTGAAGAGCTTCTTTCTTCCAGAAGTGTAGGGGGACGTTGTGAATCCAAATCTAGTATTTTTCTTCCTGTGGGAGCTCCGCACCAAACGTTGGTGTCCAAGCGCTAAATTCGAGTTGGAAATGTCCAAAATCGATAGTCCCCAAACTAACAACTTCTGTGACCTTCTCCGGCGAAGGGAATGAGACTAGGAATTGCAAATGGCATAACTTCTTGGCTACCCAATCTCTATGAGCTCTCATAGGCCATTTTTCAGTAAGAGCTTGCATTACATGTACCTCCGAAGGCCTCCCTGTTCTGACTTTGGCAATAGCACACCATTGCCGCAGCCACCGTCTTCACTTTTGATAGTCTCCAGGCTCTTTGCCAATCGAATCACCGTGGGATTGTCAGGGGACCTCCCCCAGCTCACTGGGCGTTCTTTGTCGCTGTGAGTCTCCACCACATTGGTGCATATATAGGAGAGATGCCCCCACTTCATGCATTTGAGGCACCAAACTTCTTTGGTGCATTCACTCCTGTAGTGGCCTAGATCCCCGCAGTTGAAACACGGGGCCGGCTTACGCTTGTCCTAATAGTTGCAATAATGGAAGTTGCGGTCTTTCCAATTTCATTTTTTTTGTGTACTATTCTCATTGTTGTAAATCATGTCCATACTTTTCAAGATTTGTCTAACTATATGTCTTGGTAGACGTTTACTAATTTAGTTCTCATAGAAAAAGTAGTTGAATTGATGTATGTAAAATTAGCTTGGTTAAATAAACTTATGTATGTAAAAATAACTTTGTTTCTTAAATTTCTTCAGTTATAGCTTGCTTTCTTATGTTTATTGTCTCATGGATTGATGCAATTAGTTTTTTATATAACCTTAAGTGTTGTATAATGCCTCATATCTTTCATGTTAAATTATTGTTGTATAATGCCTCATATCTTTCATGTCTGATAAATTACCTTAATCAGCTTGATGTTTATAGGCAAACTGATGGAAGCACGTTTGTTTGCTATGATGGATAGAAGATTGCATGTGATTCTCACACACAGGAAGTGCTTGATTCTCACTCGGTCATTTTAAATTTACCCCTTGCCTTCTATTGTTTGTGTTGGTCTAGGCAGTGATGACAAGCACTATTTAACAAGCTTTACTTTTATTATGCCCCTCTCTCCCCTAGTTATTTTTGTTGTGTATTGGTCTAGGCAGTGATGACAAGCTCTAAAGTACATACGGTGTTTCTTGATATATATATTATGAGTAAGTCTATTATGAGATGGTGAGAAAGCTCATTATCGTGAGTAAGAGATCTGAGCCATTTAATTTCGAATGCACAGTCCAAATTTTCTCATTAATCTCACTTGAGATGTCATGTCAGGCCCCGCTTCCCAAAAAGAAATACAGAATACGGATAAGTGACTAAGTCCAGCGAATGGCTTTCACCATTCATATGCTGTAAGGATCTTTTCAACATTTTACAGGAATAAATAAGAAATAAACAAGGAGAGATAAACCACGCATGCATGAATAAATTAATATAACCAACAGAATTTACTTGAAACAAAATGATTAATTCTCAAATAAACCAGATCTAGAACAAGTTATAAATTCTAGGTCAAACTGCCCAATACAAAATTATCCAAGTAACAATTACATTTATTCAAGGTAAGCAACAAGAAGTAAATTGTAACATCCTGAATTTTCGTATAACTAAATATATAAAAAATTTCATTGATTTCACGTGTTTCGCACGTGCAAATTAATGTGTGCATTTGGCTTAAAAATTATTATTTTATATGTCATGAACAAACATTTTCTTTCTCTTTTAAAAAGCATATTATTATTTATTATTAATTCTTAGGCCTAATAACTTAATTCTAGCCCACCCAAAATAAAATAAATAAATTAATTAAGAGCCCATAGAAATAGCCCATCTAGTTAGCCCACTAGTTAATTAATTTATTAATTAAAACAACTTGTATGGTAGACTTGTCATGTAACAAATTAATTAACAAATAAATGCAAAAACAACTAGGTGTACATGTGAGGGCATGTGCATTGCACATGCACGAGCAATGGATGGGAAGACTAGGCCAGCCTATGCTTGGAGTGGGGAGATGGAGATAGTGGAGAGTTGGTTGCTCACTAGTGGGTAGTTCTTCTAACTCCCAAATGTATCTTAGCCCTTCATCTAAACTCATCTCAACCCTTCATTTGTTCATGCTTTGTGTATAAATAGCCCCTTGGTCATTCATTACTATTTGCACTTAGAAATTTGAAAGAGAAAAAGGTTGAGTTGTGTGAGAGAAAGATAGAGATTGTGTGAGAAAAGATTGTGTTGAGTGTGTGTGTGTGTGCTCTTGCATATTGGAGGCCGGCTACCAATCAAGGAGGAGAAGGAATCAAGTTGTACACCAACAAGGAGGAGAAGTCTCGAGTGTGCACTAGCTTGGAGGAGAAGGCTCGCGGCTAAGACGGGAAGGCAATTGTGCCTTCAGGGAGTTTCTTTGAGAATTCTTAATTCTTTCTTCAAAGTGGTAGGCAATTCCTCTACTTTTAATGTAGTTACCATGCTAGGAAATTAATTTCATGAATATGCTAGAGAAACTAGTAAAAATTGACCATGTGATTGCTAAAAAAAAGACTAGTAGGAAAAAAAAAGAAAACCTTGATTGAATTAGTTACTTAAAACTCATCATGGTGTCTTATTAATATAACCCATGCTAGAATATCCATTTTTAATGAACCATGCTAGTGTGATGATTTTGCTTAAATGAATGGCTTAGTTATAGATTGAGATGAATGGATATTTTTTTGTTTAGTTGATAAATGGATAAATTGTTGTTATATAATGTTGATGTGATAAAAGAAAAATTGCTAGACTCTTGTAGAATTGAAAAAGAACAAGAACCTACTTTTAGTGGATTTACATTGGTGTTGTTGAGAAGGAACTATAGTTTTATTTCAAAGTCAATGAGGTATTCTTTAAATATAAATTGTAAAGACAACTTATTTTAAGGTCAAAAATAAGAGTTTTAATTGCTGTTATACTGTATTTTTTTTAGAAAGATATTCTGGAAAAAGTTTGATTTTGAAAGATACAAATTTATTGAGAAATTGAAATTTGGTAAAGGAGATTTACAAACAGACAGAATATATAAAGCTATTTTGACTCCTCTTTATAACAGAGAACTGGTTTGGGAAAATTGGCTTTCGGTGTGAGTATAGGGCGCTGTGTATAGTGTATAGGATCTCCAGTTTGAGTCTTGAAGAGGCTCTGTTTTATCAAAAAATAAAAATTCTCAAAATACGGTACGGTCTACACAAAAAATATTAACCAAACTCATATTAGTTAGTCACTCTTGGACTCTTGGTCTTTGGGTGCGCTTTGGGTCTGTTACTGTAGCTGGGTGGAGGATTTGGTCTTGGGTTCGAATCCAACCCCCTGCCCCTTTTTTTGGTTTTGATATTTTTTTTATATTTCAATTTTGGGTATATTCTTGGTTTTTAAGAATAATAAAAAAAAATTGGGAAAAAAATCTAGTATTCCTCAAATATTATCTAGGCTTTATGAAAATTATTTCCACAATATTTTAATACACTTTGGGAGAATTGGAAGTAATTTTTATATTAAAATGATGGGAGAAATAACTTGAAAATTCTTCTTAAAAATATGAATTTGGTATGAGTAAAGAAAGAAGAAAAAGAAATTTGTGTGGATATTAAATTATGAGATATGGTAAGTTAAATAAGGAATTGATGTTTTGTACATATAATTGTGCTTGGAAAATGAAACAAAAAGATCATGATGGATTATAGAAATTTGTGAGTATGAACACTTAAATTTTTGGTGAACATGAAAAGAGGTTAAGAACTAGCGTGTAGCTAAGTCCTTATACCGGCATGAATGAATTCTTGAAAAATAAATGTTGTAGAAAAAGACCAAGATTGGGTCGTTGTTATCAATTGATGTTTAACACCGGTGTAGAGGAACGACTAACTCTAGGGTGTAATGTTACTCATGATTCAAATATCTAAGGACTACACTACATTGAAGATGTGATGAAAGTAAGAGAAAAACACAAGTATGAGGGCCTTGGATTCACGGTGTGAGAGTGTTCATAGGCTGTCTACATGATTTGTCATGTCATGATGTGAATACATCTCTGGAATTATCGGGATCGTGGCGACGCTTGTAGGGTGCTTGGTTTTTACGTAGTGCCATCATTCCATGACGGAGCTGAATTGTCCATAGGTTGTCTGCATGATGCGTCATGCCATGACGTGGGATTCCCCTCCAGACTGTCTGGGCATGGGCTCGTAACTCATAAGACATCTAGGATACTTACCGTAGTTACCGTAGTAGTTAAACTCATGGCGAGGGTTCCAACCCTACAAGATGAAGTACGGTTAAGGGCTTTCCCTCTGATTTATGTAGAATGGGATCCATAAGTTCGAACAAGTGTGCATTTGTGTCATTAAATATAAATAACTGCATTATGACTAAGTGCACAGTCACACATGACATCAATAAGATAGTCCCCCTTAGCTTTGTTTGTGATCAAGTGTGTGTTTTCCAAGTAAGAGAAATTGATGTATTATATCCTAGCGCCAGTTGTATACAATTGCCGTGCCCACAGTTTCTATTCAGGATAAAATGAACGAAAGGACTAAAGAAGCAATGATGCATAAAGAATTATTTCAAGTGTTATTTTATTCATGTATTATGTTGTAATTTGCTTCTGCTGTGTTGATGTAAACACTACCTTATAAAAGTTTTAAATTCCTTGTAAAATTGTACGAAGTTAAGTGTAAAGATCTTGTGGAACTTCGAATTCAGACTTATTTGAAATTCTTGGTGTTACAGAGTGGTATCAGAGCCACGCTTCTAAGTAGTACAAATTTATAAGGAACGACACCCTAGAGTGGACATTGGAGTGTGAGTTGGGTATGGAGATTTAAATGTAAGCTGCTTACATTTGTGTTGCTCTATGATTGATGCTTATTCTTCTCCCTTCCTAGAGATGGCGAACCACCACGACCCAGCAGGCGATGATGATTGGCATATAACTGAAGAGAACTACTACCATGGACAAGGAGATTCCGACAAAGAAAATCCTGAGGATTATGAAGGAGAATGGCCCGAATCCTGAGAGATCACTCCGCCTCCGGAATCATCAGATGATTCATCTGACGAGGAAGAACCATTCCGCAAGATCGCATCGAATCTCTTCAAAGGCAGGTGGAGACTCAGAAGGAGAGAGCAGACCAATTACAGGCCAAGTGTGCAAAGTTCAAGGAGAATATCGCAACCCTCAGCCATCAAGTTTGGGAACTCGAGAAGAGAAAGAACATGTATTATGTGCTGAAGGGAGAGGTAGCAGAACTACGAGAAGAGCTTAGGGAAGCCAAGAGGAATCGTAGGAATGTTGTAGTATCTCAATGTTCTTCGCATGGATGTCAAACGATGTTTTTAAATTTGAATATACAAAGTTTGAATTCAATGAAATGAAAGTTGATTTAAATTCATGTTTCACTTCGAATTTAATGGATCTTTTGAATCAAAGTATGCCTGGAAGGAGAGCTAGGAATGGAGAAGGGCCCAGTTGTGGACTCGACCTGGAAACGGAGTTGGCCAGGGTCTATCAGACCATCAACATCGTCTCCATGAACCAAAACCATAGGGCGATGCCTGCAAATCCAGTCCCTGAGGCGATCAAACTTGTGGAGTTATTCAAGCAGATGAAACCACCAGTGTTTGAAGGGAAGTCAGACCCAGATGCAGCTGACAATTAGATTAAGCAAGTCGAGACTATTTTTAAGTTCTTGGAAACTCCAGAAGGTAGCAAGGTGAAGCTGGCTACATTGCAGCTCGAGAAGGACGCAGCTGTATGGTGGCAGTCCATCAACCGGACTATGAAAATGGTGTTATCAGATGGGAGAAATTCTTGGAAGAGTTCGGCGGTCACTACTTTCCATCCGACGTCCAAGAGAAGAAAGCGATGGAGTTCCTGGCATTGCAGCAGGGAAGCATGTCTGTCAGGGAGTATGAGACAAGGTTTACTCAACTTTCGAGGTATGCACCCGAACTTGTGATGGACGAGGCAAAGAAGGCTCGGAAGTTCGAGCACGGATTGAGGTCGAGTCTGAAATCAAGGATGATACCCCTTGGTATCAGGAGGTTTGACAAGCTAGTCAAACGAGCTGTAGCCACAGAGGAGGATATGGAGTAGTTCCATGCCGCCCAGAATAGGAGGAACAATTGGAATGTCGGGAAGAGGCCCGCAGTTTCTGGGAATGTCAGGGGGCAGCCGCCAGATCAAAGGTTCAAACCTACGGGGGCGAACGCTGTCAATGTGGCTGGAGGACCCAGAAATGGTTGGGTGAGACTTCCTGTGGTGACTTGTTTTAATTATGGAGAGACAGGCCATTACAGATCTCAATGCCCCAAGCTGCGAGATGTCGCCAGAAATGGACCACCGCAGCAGGTTGGAAAGAGGTCGTACTAGCAGGGGCGAGTATTTGCTTTGACCGAGGCCGACGCTGGTGAAGTGAATCACGTCATTACTAGTACGGGGGCGGATGTTTAGATCTTTTGTTGTTCTTTTTCCCTGTTTATTTAGTAAAGACTGTTATGTAATGAGAGTTTATTATGTAACAGGAGAACTTTTATTAATTGGAAAGAAAGCTGTTATTCTGTTCGATACGGGATCCTCTCATATTTTTTTATCTCCTAAATTTGTTAAAGTCTTGGGAGTCGAACCGAAGGTCTTTCCAGGCAAGGTCCTAGCAGTAGCTACTCCATCAGAGGAGATTTTAACCACTGGTCGGTATTATGCAGACTGCGAGATTGAGATTGGAGACAGGATCTTCGGGATTGATCGGATCGAGCTGAATATCCTATGGGCCGATGTTGTCATTGGCATTGATTGGATGTCGGTGTACAGTGCGAACATCGAGTGTAAACCCAAGGAGGTAATAGTGAAGGCTCCAGGAGGTCCTGCAGTCACTTTCCAGAGGAAGAAGAGATGTTCAGGTTTGGTGGCAGCTATCAGCAAGAAGAAGGTTCTGGTAGAGGTACAGCAGATTCGGTGGTTCGGAATTACCCGACGGTGTTCTTGGAGGATTTTCCCGGTTTACCCCTGCATCGTGATGTACAGTTCCGCATCACCATCCAGCCAGGAAGTGCACCTATTTCTAAGGCACCATATAGGAAGGTGCCTGTGGAAAAGGATGAAGTTAAATGGCAGATTGAGGAGCTCTTGGAAAAAGGTTTTATTCAGTTGAGTGCGTCACCTTGGGGAGCACCGGTGTTGTTGGTGAAGAAGAAGGATGGATCGATGAGGATGTGTATCGATTACCGGGAACTGAATAAGGTGACTATTCAGAATAAATATCCTATTCTACGAATTGATGACCTGTTCGATAGTCTACAAGGAGCAGCTGTTTTCTCCAAAATAGACCTTCGATTGGGATACCATCAGGTTCGAGTGAAAGTGGAAGATGTATAGAAGACTGCATTCAGAACTCGACATGGGCATTACGAATTCTTAGTTATGCCATTTGGAGTGACGAATGCACCTACAATCTTTATGGACATGATGAACAGAGTATTGATGCCATTTATTGATTCTTTAGTCGTGGTATTCATCGACGATATTCTTGTGTAATCCAAGTCAGCGGAGGAGCACACTGAGCATCTAGCTGAGGTTCTGAAGAAGCTTCAAGAGCTTGAGTTGTATGCCAAGCTATCCAAGTGCAATTTCTGGAAATATGAAGTGGCATTCCTGGATTACATCCTTTCTAAGGAGGGAGTGACTACTGATCCTCAAAAGATAGAGGCAGTGAAAGATTGGGTAAGGCCCACTACAATGAAAGAAATCAGAAGTTTCAATGGGTTAACTGGATACTACATGAGGTTTATCCAAGGCTATACTCAGATAGCCCTACCACTCACTGGTCTGACCAAGAAGAATGTAAATTTCAAGTGGACTGAACAGTGTGAGGTAAGCTTTCAGAAGTTGAAAGAGAAATTGACTACTGCTCCCATTTTGGCTTTGCCTAGAGCAGGTGTTGAGTATGAGGTCTACAGCGATGCTTCATATCGTGGCCTTGGGTATGTCTTGATGCAAGAGGAAAAGGTAATCGTTTATGGGTCTAGGCAACTAAGACCGCATGGGGAGAATTATCTGACTTATGATCTAGAGTTGGCTGCGATTATCTTCGCCTTGAAGCAATGGAGGCATTACGTGTACAGTGAGAAGTTAAACATGTACACGGACCATAAAAGTTTTAAGTACATCTTTCAGCAAAAGGACCTGAATCTGAGGCAATGGAGATGGTTGGAAGTACTTGAGGACATGCATCCTGAGATTAAGTACCATCCGGGTAAGGGTATTGTGGTTATGATTCACTTAGCCATAAATGTAGTTTGGCCAGTTTGTTCACGACCCAGAGGCATCTTGCAGAGGAGTTGGATCAGGCTAGTATTGAGGTAGTTTTGCAAGGCTTGGGAGCATCTTTGGCTCAGCCGAGGCTTCAGCCCACGCTGAATGAAAGGATTATAGCAGGTTGGACGGAAGATGCAGAGATTCAGAAGATGAAGAGCAGGTTGGTGCAGGCATATTTTTAGAGTTTCAGATCAGGAATGAAGTGTTTTGGTTTGGAGAGAGGTTATGTGTTTCGGATCAATCATATTTGAGAGAGAGTATTCTTCAGGAAGCACATGCCACTCTTTTGTCTCTACATCCTGAGAGCACCAAGATGTACAAGGACATCAAGCAACATTTCTGGTTGTCAGGTTTGAAGCATGATGTGGCTGAGTTTGTGGCAAGGTATGAGATTTGTCTGTAGGTGAAAGCCGAGAATCAGAAGCCCGGAGGTTGGTTGCAACCGTTACCCATTCCGGAGTGGAAGTGGAATAACATCAGCTTGGATTTCATCATGGGTTTGCCCAAGAGTTGAAGGGTAATGATGTGATTTGGGTCGTAGTCGATCGCTAACCAAATCGGCCCACTTTTTGGCAATGAAACTCACTTTGTCTATGGATAAGTTAGCCGAGCTATATGTTGGAGAGATCATCAGGCTTCATGGTGTTCCGTTGACCATTGTGTCTGATGGAGATGCGGGGTTTACTTCGCATTTCTAGAGGTGTGTTCAGGCAGCTTTAGGTACTAAGACTGATTTCAGCACTGTTTTCCATCCTCAGACTGATGGGCAGACTGAGCGCGTCAATCGAGTTCTTGAGGATATGTTTCGGTGTTGTATTCTAGATTTTGGAGGCAGTTGGGAGAGGCATCTAGCTCTGTTAGAGTTTGCCTACAACAAAAGTTTTTAGACTAGTATTGGGATGATGCCGTATGAAGCTCCGTATGGAAGGAAATGTAGAATGCCTGTTTGCTGGTTTGAAGTGGGGGAGCGACAAATGTTTGGGTCGGAGATCGTGCAGTAGACCTCAGAAAAGATCGATTTGAACAGGAAGAGGTTAGTGGATGCTCAGAGTAAACAGAAGAGTTATGCCGACAACCGGACGAGGACCTTGAGTTCGAGGAAGGTGACTTTGTCTTCCTGAAGATATCGCCTAGCAAAGGTGTGATTCGTTTTGGCAGAGGTGGGAAATTAGCCCCAAGGTACATAGGCACATATAAGATATTGAAGAAGATTGGGAAGACTTCTTACCGGTTGGGGTTACCAGAAGAGTTATCTCAAGTGCACAATGTCTTCCATGTGTCTATGTTGAGAGGTTACATTCCAAATCCAAGTCACCATTTGCCCGAAGTGTCGGATGGTTTGCAGTTAGATCTGAGCTACATTGAGCGGACGGTTGAGATTGTGGATCGTCGGGAGAAACTCTTGAGGAACAAGACGATACCGATGGTCAAATTAGTCCGGAGAAACCAGCTGCTTGAGGAGGCTAATTGGGAATCCGAGGAGAGAATGCTGAAGGATCATCCTCAGCTCTATGTTTGATTGTAATTTTCTTTCTTTCTTTTTTTATGTTTAGTTTCTCACTTTTTAAGCGTAGTTCCGAGGACGGAACTATTCTAAGGAGGTAGTGTTGTAACATCCTGAATTTTCATATAATTAAATATAAAAAAAAAATTCATTGATTTCACGTATTTCGCACGTGCAAATTAATGTGTGCATTTGGCTCTAAAATTATTATTTTATATGTCATGAACAAACATTTTCTTTCTCTTTTAAAAAACCTATTATTATTTATTATTAATTCTTAGGCCTAATAACTTAGTTCTAGCCCACCCAAAATAAAATAAATTAATTAATTAAGAGCCCATGGAAATAGCCCACCTAGTTAGCCTAATAGTGAATTTATTTATTAATTAAAACAACTTGTATGGTAGACTTGTCATGTAACAAATTAATTAATAAATAAATGAACAAACAACTAGGTGTACATGTGAGGGCACGTGCATTGCACATGCACGTGCAATGGATGAGAAGACTAGGCCGGCCTATGCTTGGAGTGGGGAGATGGAGATAGTGGAGAGTTGGTTGCTCACTAGTGGGTAGTTATTCTAACTCCCAAATGTATCTCAGCCCTTCATCCAAACTCATCTCAACCCTTCATTTGTTCATGAGTTGTGTATCAATATCACCCTGGTCATTCATTACTCTTTGCACTTAGAAATTTGAAAGAGAAAAAGGTTGAGTTGTGTGTGAGAGAGATAGAGATTGTGTGAGAAAAGATTGAGTTGAGTGTGTGTGTGTGCTTTTGCATATTGGAGGCCGGCTACCAATCAGGGAGGAAAAGGAATCCGGTTGTACACCATCAAGGAGGAGAAGTCTCCGGTGTGCACTAGCTTGGAGGAGAAGGCTCGCGGCTAAGAAGGCAAGGCAATCGTGCCTTCACGAAGTTTCTTTGAGAATTCATAATTCTTTTTTCAAAGAGGATGGCGATTTCTCTATTTCTTATGTAGTTACCATGCTAGGAAATTAATTTTATGAATATGCTAGAGAAACTAGTAAAAATTGACCATGTGATTGCTAAAAAAATAGACTAGTAGGAAAAATGAGAAAATCTTGAATGAATTAGTGACTTAAAACTCATCATGGTGTCTTATTAATATAACCCATGCTAGAATATCCATTTTTAATGAACCATACTAGTGTGATGATTTTGCTTAAATGAATGGCTTAGTTGTAGATTGAGATGAATGGATGTTCTTTTGTTTAGTTGATAAATGGATAAATTGTTTTTATATAATGTTGATGTGATAAAAGAAAAATTGCTAGACTCTTGTAGAATTGAAAGAGAACAAGAACCTACTTTTAGTGTATTTATATTGGTGTTGTTGCGTAGGAACTATAGTTTTATTTCAAAGTCAATGAGGTATTCTTTAAATATAAATTATGAAGACAACTTATTTTAAGGTAAAAAATAAGAGTTTTAATTGATGTTATATTGTATTTTTTTAAGGAAAATATTCTCGAAAAAGTTTGATTTTGAAAGATATAAATTTATTGAGAATTTGAAATTTGGTAAAGGAGATTTACAGATAGAATATGTATAGCTATTTCGACTCCTCTTTATAACAGAGAATTGGATTGGAAAAATTGGCTTTCGGTGTGAGTATAGGGCGCTATGTACAGTGTATAGGGTCTCGGGTTCGAGTCTTGAAGAGGCTCTGTTTTATTAAAATTTGTTTTTTCTCAAATTACAGTACAGTTTATACAAAAAATATTTAACCAAACTCATATCAGTTAGTCACTCTTGGACTCTTGGTCTTCGGGTGCGCTTTGGGTCTGTTACTATAGCTGGGCCGAGAGTTTGGTCTTGGGTTCGAATTCGATCCCCCTGCACCTTTTTTTGGTTTTGATATTTTTTTTTATATTTAGATTTTGGGTATATTCTTGGGTTTCAAGAATAAAAAAAATTTGGTAAAAAATTCTGGTATTCCTCAAATATTATGTAGGCTTTATGAAAATTATTTCCACAATATTTTAATACACTTTGGGAGAATTGGAAGTAATTTTTATATTAAAATGATGGGAGAAATAACTTGAAAATTCTTCTTCAAAATATAAATTTGGTATGAGTAAAGAAAGAAGAAAAAGAAATTTGTGTGGATATTAAATTATGAGATATGGTAAGTTAAATAAGGAATTGATGTTTTGTACATATAATTGTGCTTGGAAAATGAAACAAAAAGATCATGATGGATTATAGAAATTTATGAGTATGAACACTCAAATTTTTGGTGAACATGAAAAGAGGTTAAGAACTAGAGTGTAGCTAAGTCCTTATACCGGCATGAATGAATTCTTGAAAAATAAATGTTGTAGAAAAAGACCAAGATTGGGTCGTTGTTATCAATTGAAGTTCAAGACCTGTGTAGAGAAAAGGCTAACTCTAGGGTGTAATTTTACTCATGATTCAAATATCGAAGGACTACACTATAGTGAAGATGTGATGACAGTAAGAGAAAAACACAAGTATGGTGCCTCGAATTCACGGTGTGAGAGTGTTCACAGGCTTTGTACATGATGCGTCATGTCATGACGTGAATACATCTCCAGAATTATCGAGATCGTGACGACGCATGTGGGGTGCTTGGTGACTATGTAGTGCCATGGTTCCATGACGGAGGCAAATTGTCCATAGGTTGTCTGCATGATGCGTCATGCCAAGATGTGGGATTCCCCTCTAGGCTGTCTTGGCATGGGCTCGTAACTCGTAAAACATCTAGGATGCTTACCGTAGTTACCGTAATTGTAACACCCCGAATTCCAAAACATACTGAATTCGAGTTCCATAGGATCTTTTCACTTCACTTCATACAATTTTACAAGGAAAATAAAACTTTACTTTACATCAGAGTTACATTTACATTAATACTTTTACAGCGGAAGCAAATTTTACAACAATGAATGAAATACAACAACAGTTGAATATTTTTAAGCATCACTTCCACTTTAGTCTTTTTCATGTGCTTTACCCTGCATAGAAACTGTGGGCACGTCAGTTCATTCATTGACGAAATATTATACACGGCCATCCTTTCTATGCGGAAATAGTATAATGATTCTCAACACTTAACAAACCACAAACTTGTTCCCAAACAAAGCTAAAGGGACTATCCTATTGATGTCGTATTGTGAATGTGCACGTAGTCCTTAATGCAATTATTTATGTTATATGACACTAATGCGCGCTTGTTCGGAGTCTATGCAGCCCATACTACATAGGTCCGAGGGCATGCCCTTAACCGTTCTTCATCTTGCAGGGTTCAATCCCTCGCCATGACTTAATCTACTACTGTAACTACGGTAAGTATCCTAGATGTTCTATGACCTACAAACTCACGTCTAGGCGCCCTGATGAGAATCCCAACGCACTGACACATGACTCATCATGCAGGCATTCTGTGGTAATTCACCTCCTACCATAGACATGACACCACCCGCAATCACCAAACATCCCACGAGCGTCGCCACTAGGACGGTACTCTGGAGCAGTATCCACATCCTACTCATGACGCATTATGGGACATCCTGTGAATACTCTCACGCCGCCAATCCAATTGTAACACCCTAATTTTTTTTTTCTGACTCCAAATTCAATTCTTTCAATTTCTACATCACTTTAAACTTAAACTAAGAAAGTTATATTTCAAGGAAAATTTCGGTAGAGTTTCCCCTGTAAATTTTGCCCCGAAACACAGATAGCTTACGGAATTCTGCTCAAAATTCCGTAGCTCACAACACATACAATCATTTCACGGGCTCCCCAGGCCAAAATGAGCAGAAACATACAGGCAATATAATATAATGCTTTGGGCGCCAAACTCATTACGGATTATCAAATATCAAATAAAAACTATAAATTTCTATGAAAAACGAGGTAAAAATTTAGAAAAATCTTTGTAAAACCTACCACAGAGCCCGGTACTCCACAACGAGATGGGTAAGGGTCACAAACATACCATACTACTCCACACTATACTCATCTTCATCATTTACATACTTATGCATCCATAATACAATTTAAATCATAAATTTATCACTTAATATAATAACTTAAACTGAAAATTTAAAAAAAAAAGAAAAGCTTCGCACCATCCAATCTATCCCTCACCTCTGCACTGCTGAGGACCTGTAACAGTAGGGCCTAGGGTAGTCCTCGGACTCCCCTAACCCCCAAATACTAAGGGGTTAGCCATTTCTAGTGTGAGTATAATTCACTAATCTAACAAATAAATCAAACTATATCAAGAAAATAAATTAAACTTACAAATACCAAGGTAAGAAGATTCAACTCGAATCTGGACATTAAAGCATCAAGAATACACCTTAGTATCAAGTACTCGACAAGTCTGCATCCGTCTACATCTATATATCCATAACTCCACTCCCTTCGCTAAATGCATCACATTAATATATGACTGCATATATATAAATACATATATACACAACTCATTCACTTTATACTCAATCACAAATCAACACATTAATCCGCATTCCATTACTTTTCATTTTGAATTCTCCAACACAAATACTCATCATTTCATAATTTCCACCACCTCATCATTTCTTTATTTTCATAAATACTCACATAAGGTCCCTATCTCTTTTCTTCATACTTTTATAACTACGCACTTCATTTACCATTCATTTACATCTACGAACTCACGACTCATATTCTTTAATACTCATTTTCATTCATAAACCCTTTCTTTCTCAATTTCATATTTTATAACACCGTGTTCATTTATTTCTTATAACCCATATCATCACGTATGCACATATCCTCATAATACCACATTAATTCATGTCTTATGACAAAAATATAACAATTCATTGCCCATTGCAATTTACTCACATTTCATCACATCATGAACATATCACTTATTAAATACTCATTCTTATCACATCAAAAATATGTTTTATAACTCATTCCCATCCCGTTATATCATTTAGCTATTATTCAAGCTAATTGATGACTAACTTACTTTCATCTTCACTTATAACTCAAGTTATCATTGCTTTCACTTTCATTTACATCAATTAATACTCCATATCCCCAAATATAGTTTGGGCAATAACATATCACACCCCAAAGCCGATAGCTTGGGTAATAATCACCACGCCTAAACATAGTTTGGGTAATATCACATCACATCTCAAGATAATAACTTGGTTATTAATTCACTTAAATCACTATTCATCTTCACTTTATTCTTCATTTCCCTTATTCATCACCGATATCATGCCACTCACCCAGCGAATTATGTCAAGGCAGGTAGTTCCCACCATTTCTACAGAAATAGCGGGCGGGTAGTTCCTCGACACAATTCCAAGGTGTATCAACTCAAATCCTTCTGTATTTCACTTTCACTTATAAGATACATAATGCATTCTTTCTATTTCCCGTATTCATTATCACAACACAATTTCTTCATTTAATCCATATTAATACACTTATCGTATTTTCTAAATCTCATCTCGTAATTACTTATTCATTTCGACCCATACACTTACTTCACTATTTCATTTCATCTTACACCAATTACTTTCTTCTCTTTCTCATTCACATTTCATATCATATCCATTTTATCCCAGGTCTAGCCTGGAGTATCAAGTCTCTCTTAGGTCTACCCTGAGGTATCAACTCTCTCTCCGGTCTATCCGGAGATATCTGCTCTCCCAGGTCTATCCTGGGGTATCAACTCTCTCTCAGGTCTACCCTGAGGTATCATATCTCTCTCCGGTCTATGCGGAGGTATCTACTCTCCCAGGCCTACCCTAGGATATCATCTCTCTCTCAGGTCTACCCTGAGGTATCATATCTCTCTCCGGTCTATGCGGAGGTATCCACTCTCCCAGGTCCATCCTGGGGTATCATCTCTCTCTTAGGTCTACCCTGAGGTATCATATCTCTCTCCGGTCTATGCGGAGGTATCTACTCTCCCAGGCCTACCCTGGGGTATCATCTCTCTCTCAGGTCTACCCTGAGGTATCATATCTCTCTCCGGTCTATGCGGAGGTATCTACTCTTCCAGGCCTACCCTGGGGTATCATCTCTCTCTCAGGTCTATCCTAAGGTATCATATCTCTCTCCGATCTATGCGGAGGTATCTACTCTCCCAGGCCTACCCTGGGGTATCATCTCTCTCTCAGGTCTACCCTGAGGTATCATCTCTTTCCAGTCTATGCGGAGGTATCTACTCTCCCAGGCCTATCCTGGGGTATCATCTCTCTCTCAGGTCTACCCTGAGGTATCATCTCTCTCTCCGGTCTATGCGGAGGTATCTACTCTCCCAGGCCTACCCTGGGGTATCATCTCTCTCTCAGGTCTACCCTGAGGTATCATATCTCTCTCCGGTCTATGCGGAGGTATCTACTCTCCCAGGTCCATCCTGGGGTATCAACTCAAGTCAACCGAAATTATTGCTATTAACATTTTCTTTTCATATTAACATCACCCTTTATCATCATAGCATCTCCTCTTTGATTTAAACTTATTCGCATAACCAATGATCACCATCTCACTTACCCTTTCAATGCATCACACAAAGAAAATATCACTGTAATTAATATATAAAATCATCACATCATAATACTGCACATCACAATGGTACTGTATTATTTATTTGATCATTACCTCACACATCGTGAATATACCATACTATTTATTATCTCATTCCCACACGTTTGCATACGCTCAGTAGATTAACACATCACAACACCATATACACATAGATATATATACACAATACATTACCATCACCCTGAATATTTAAAATCACATCAATCCACCATATACCGACATTCTTATATACATATAACTCATCCCCATATATATATAACTAATCCATCCTCTATAAATTTATATCAATACACGAGACGAGTATTTAATCGTCATATCGCATACCAACACCGAACACTAATTTCCCTTTACACATAAACCTTATTCCGGGATTCATATCAATCATTCAGATTATACTAAAATTTTCTTAAAATAACAAATACATAAATACCTTCATACTCACCTAACAGCCCGGGAAGACTCGAAGCATCTCTTCTCCATCCCGCACACGAAGCCGTTAACATTTCCTATTATCAAGTTTCAAAGCAATTAAGGCTCAAATCATTCAAACCAGTCATGGGAAAATAATAGTACTAATTATCTTACTATCACACAGACGTTTTATTGGACGTCTGGGATACACGTGCGATGCACGTAATAATCTAATGTCTAAGGGATTTTTATTCCCCAAACAATTACTAGAACCATTCCCAATTTATTCTAATGGCTAAACTACAATTTCTATTACCATGCGGAAGATAATTTATATATATATATAATTCTCATTTCCAAACCCAAAACCCTAATTTTTAGCAACTTGCAAAATCTCTAAGAAATTGCTAATTTCTCGTCTCTACCCTTCTCAACATCTTCTAATCTCCCTACCATAATACTCTTACTCAAAATAAAGTTACCACACTAATTTTTATACAAAAATAAAATCTAGGGTTTACCTCTTCGAAATCCTTTCGAAAATCCGACACTACCACGATGTAGAGAACCCTTTTATTAATCTACCCCTCAATTTAATTTGAAATCGACAACGAAATGAGGTGGATTTGTGGTGGGAAAATCGTCGCCGAATGGGTTCCGATGGCTTCTTTTTGTATCGGTTGGGAAAGGAACGGGATAAGGAAAAAGGAGGAGGAAGGATGGGGGGAGGGGGTTTTTTGAAAAATATATAGTTATATATATTTAATAAGGAGTAATTGCTTATAAGCCCCCAAGTCTCAAATATATTTCAAATAAGTCCCAAATCTCTACTTTAATATCATAAACAATACAAAATACATTAAAACTACCTCGTAATAATCCTTCAAAATTATAAAATAAAATAAACAATATCTCTTCCTATAAAATTTCAACTTGTAGCTCCAATATATCAATAATATCAATCTACCACAAATATCCATACCAGTACCAATATTTAAATAAAATATCCCAAAAATAGTTTTCAGCTCTCCAAATATATATAAAAACAGATATTTTCGGTATTTCACAAATTCGAGGTGTTACACCAATGGCCCTCAAACTCATATTTTTCTCTTACTTTCATCACAACTTCACTATGTATCTAATCCTTAATTTAATTGAATCATGAAAAAAATCAATCCCTTAGGGCTAGCACTACCACTATACCGGCCTTATTCAATCATCTCCCATAACCCAAATCTTGGTCTTTTCATTTCAAATTTCATCTCAATATTTCTTTTATTGCCGGTATAAGGCTTAGCTACAGCCTAGTTCTCAATTTCAACTCATAATTGCAACTTCGAGTTTTTCATACTCATAAAGTCTCTTTCATGATTAATAATAATTCTCATTTCATGTTCATAGCATTTATGTATTCATATTCATAAGATCGTTCATAATTCATCATGACATTCAATTTCAATTTCATGTATAATCTCATGCATAAACAAAAGAATTCATTTTTCTAACTTGTCACATTCAATAATTTATTCTTTCTACATAATTCTCTTATTCTCATTTTTAATCAACACTAAATCCAAAATTCACACTTTCAATTTTTTTCCTTACCAAATCTCATTTCAAAACTCCTTTAAACAAAGCATGTATTTATTTTCTTTATTCAAAGACAATTTAAACTAACAATACTTTCTTTCTTGCAAAAGTAGTCTCAAATTCTCATTTATACTAGGACATAGACCATAGAAAATTATCTCACAAAATATTTAGATATTATTTGAACTTCAGGGAAGTCAACTGTTAAAACATAGTCAATCGGCTGTTCAGTGAGGATTTAAAAAAAAACCTCAAAAACCAAAAGTTAGGGCAGTCGACTGTTCTGCGAAGATTTAAAACTCAAAAATAGATAATCAGGGCAATCGACTATTACAATATAGTCGGTCGACTGTTCTGGGACTAAAATCCAAAATTTATTACTTGGCACTCGACTGTCGACTGTAATTCGGTCAACTGTCGATTGCACCAGGTTAGAGTAAATCATGGATATATTTTTGACAGTGAGAACAAATATCACATTTCTTCAGAATTTAGAGTTAAATTTCCACAACTACTAAATTTCCTTGTTCTCTTACTCATTAACAACCTACAATAATTAAGATACACTTTTCTCATCTTTCTACAACAATGAAACTTTATTAGGCAATCAATTACACATGCAACATTTAATTCAACTTGTTGTCTCATAAGTACAAATTTCATCATAGAATTTAATTTAGAACATGTAGTATGACAATATGGTAATTTCCAGCACTTTAATTCACAATTCATCCCTTAGCAATCATTTTATCATCATTCTCTACATTACCATTCCATCTCTAATTAAGCAAACATGGGTCCAATTTCACCTAGTTGCGTCATAATAATTTTATCAAATCATCCCTAACATGGTATCTAGATTTTAGAAGTATGAAAAACACCCACCTATTTGGAGAAATGAAAATGAAAGCTCCTAGAATGAAAGATAGTTGCCTTCTCCTCCTCCAATGTAATGCAATTGCCTTCTCCTCCTCGACGCTTGATTGGAACCCAAGCCCCTTAATGCTCCTTGGATGCTAGCTGGCCTCCTCTAGGTTGGAACACACACAAAAGCACACTCACTAATCTTTTACCAACACTTCTCAATCTTTTCTCTCCTAGCCTTTTCTCTTTTAATAGTTTGTAGGTTATAAATGAGAAGAAACTAGGGGTATTTATACACTTTTAGGATGAGAATGAATGGATAGGATTCAATCAAGGAGTTAGAGATCAAGGATCAAGATGAATTGGAAAGTTGTGGCAACTTTCATGATCTCATAACCACCCCTTAACACAACTCCACTCCCCCACTCTTCTCCATGCATAAACCGGCCACTTCTATGGTGTGCAATGCACACACAAGTGCATGCACGTGTTCCAACTAGTGTCCCCTATTAAAAGTTGTACATTATAAATTAACTAATTGTCTACAAAATGTGTCTACAAGAAAAATCATGACAATTAAAAGGGTAATTAATTTATGGGCTTCAAAATAGTGGGCTTTTAGACTCATGGATCAAAATAAAATATTTAATTTATTAGGTTGGGCTTAACTTAGAAAAACAAGCTTGGGCTTTTTAAAATGGGCTTAATAATAAAGATAAGGAAAGAAAATAATCGTTTGTTCATGTTATAGAAAATAATTTTATATAAAAAATATTTATACAAAAATTTGTACGTGCACAACACCTAAAATCAACAAATTTCTCATTTAATAAAAATTCATGGTATTACAACACTCCCACCTTAGAATAGTTCCGTCCCCGGAACTAAAATAAAAGGGAGAGAAAACAAAACACAATAAGAAGAAAGAAAAGAAAATACAAATCAAACAAAGAGCTCAGGATGATCCTTCATCATCCTCTCCTCAGATTCCCAAGTAGCCTCTTCAACCAACTGCTTTCTCCAGATTACCTTGACCATCGGTATCGTCTTATTCCTCAAGTCATTCTCCCGACGATCCACAATCTCACTAGAAGCTCAATGTAACCCGGATCCAATTGCAAACCATCCGGCACTTCAGGCAAATGATGACTCGGATCTGGAATGTAACCTCTCAGCATAGACACATGAAAGACATTGTGCACCTGAGATAATTCTTCCGGTAACTCAAGCCGGTAAATAGTTTTCCCGATCCTTTTCAAAATCTTATACATGCCTATGAACCTCAGGGCTAACTTTCCACCCTTGCCAAATCGGATCACGCCTTTGCTAGGCGATACCTTCAAAAAGACAAAGTCACCAACCTCAAACTCAAGGTCCCTCCTTCGGATGTCTGCATAGCTATTCTGCCTGCTCTGAGCATCCACCAACCTCTTCCTGATCAGATCAATCTTTTTAGATGTTTGCTGCACAATCTCAAGTCCAAATATCTGGCTCTCCCCAACCTTGAACCAACACACTGGCGTCCTGCACTTCCTGCCATACAAAGCTTCGAACGATGCCTTCTCAATACTAGTTTGAAAACTGTTGTTGTAGGAAAACTCTACCAAAGCTAGATGCCTTTTCCAACTGCCTCTAAAGTCTAGTATGCAACACCGAAGCATATCCTCAAGAATACGATTGACTCTCTCGGTCTGCCCATCGGTCTGTCCATCGGTCTGTGGATGAAAAGCAGTGCTGAAATCCATCTTGGTGCCCAAAGCTGTCTGAAAACTCCTCCAGAAATGCAAAGTAAACCGCGCATCTCGATCAGACACAATAGTTAACGGAATACCATGAAGCATGAAGATCTCACCAACATACATCTCAGCTAACTTGTCCATCAAAGAAGTGAGTTTCATTGCCAAGAAGTGAGCATACTTGGTTAGTCGATCGACTATCATCCAAATCGCATCATTGCCCTTTGAACTTTTAGGCAAGCCCGTGATGAAATCCATACTGATGTTATCCCACTTTCATTCCGGAATAGGTAACAGTTGCAATAGACCTCCAGGTTTCTGATTCTCGGATTTGACTTGCTGACAAATCTCACACCTCGACACAAATTCAGCCACATCCCGCTTCAAACCTGACCACCAGAAATGCTATTTAATGTCCTTGTACATCTTAGTACTTCCAGGATGTACTGACAAAAGAGTAGCATGCGCCTCTTGAAGAATACTTTCTTTCAAGTCTGACTGATCCGGAACACACAACCTCTCTCCAAAACACAGCACTTCATCCCTGATTTGAAATCCGGGCAACCTACTTGCACCAACCTGCTCCTTCATCTTCATAATATCAACATCTTCCTTCTGACTTGCAATAATCCTTCCATTCAGCGTAGGCTGAAGCCTCAACTGAGCTAAGAATGCTCCCAAGCCTTGCAAAATAACTTCAATACCAGCTCGATCCAATTCCTCTACCAGATGCTTCTGAGTCGTAATCAAACTGGCCAAACTGCTCTTGCGACTAAGTGCATCAGCAACAACATTAGCCTTCCCAGGATGATACTTGAACTCAGGACGCATGTCCTTTAGCACTTCCAACCATCTCCGCTACCTTAGATTCAGATCATTCTGCTGATAGATGTATTTCAAGCTTTTGTGGTCCGTGTACATGTTCAATTTCTCACTGTACACATAATGTCTCCATTGCTTTAAGGCGAAAATAATCGTAGCCAACTCCAAATCATGAGTCAGATAATTCATCTCATGCGGTCGTAGTTGCCTTGACCCATAAGCGATCACTTTCCTTTCTTGCATTAAGACACAACCAAGCCCGCGATGTGAAGCATCGCTGTAAACATCGTACTCAACACCTGCTCTAGGCAATGCAAAAATAGGTGCAGTAGTCAGCTTCTCTTTCAACTCCTGAAAGCTTGCCTCGCACTGCTCGGTCCACTTGAAATTCACATTCTTCTTGATCAAACCAGTGACCGGTACAGCTAACTGAGCATAACCCTGAATGAATCTTCGGTAGTATCCTGTCAATCCAAGGAAACTCATGATTTTCTTCACTGTAGTAGGCCTCGCCCAATCTCTCGCCACCTCTATCTTCTAAGGATCAGTTACCACTCCCTCCTTAGAAAGGATGTGACCTAGGAATGCCACCTCAAATTTCCAGAAATCACACTAGGATAACTTGGCATACAACTTCTGCCCTTCCAGCTTCTTCAAAACTGCTACCAAATGCTCTGTGTGCTCCTCCTCCGACTTAGAGTACACAAGAATGTCGTCGATAAACACTATGACAAAAGAATCAATGAACGGCCTCAGAACTCTGTTCATCATGTTCATAAAGATCGCAGGTGCATTCGTCACTCTGAACGGCATAACTAAGAATTCGTAATGCCTGTGTCGAGTTCTAAATGCAGTCTTATGCACATCTTCACCTTTCACTCGAACCCGATGATATCCTGATCGAAGATTAATTTTAGAGAAAACAGCAGCTCCTTGTAAACGATCGAACAAGTCATCAATTCGGGCAATGGGATACTTGTTCTAAACAGTGACCTTATTCAGCTCTCGGTAATCGATGCACATCCTCACCGATCCATCCTTCTTCTTTACCAAAAGCACCGGCGCTCCCCAAGGTGACGCATTCGGTTGAATAAAGCCCTTCTCCAACAGTTCCTCATTCTGCCGTTTGATCTCATCCTGTTCTACAGGCACCATCCTATACGGTGCCTTGGAAATGGGTGCACTTCATGGTTGAATAGTGATGCTGAACTCTACATCACGATGCGGGGGTAACCTAGGTAAATCTTCCAAGAATACAGTCGGATAATCCCGAACTACTGAAATTTGCTGCACCTCTACAGGAATCCCTTTCTTCTAGCTGATAGCAGCCACCAAATTTGAACATCTCTTCTTCCCTTGGAAAGTGACTTCACGTCCACCTGGAGCCTTCACTGTTACTACCTTGGTCTTGCACTCGATGCTCACACTGTACACGAACATCCAATCAATGCCAATGATAACATCGACTCCCAAGACATTCAGCTTGATTAGATCAATCCTGAAAATTCTGTCTCCAATCACGATCTCGCAGTCCGCATAGTACCGATCAGTGGTTAAAGTCTTTCCTGACGGAGTAACTACTGCTAAAACCTTGCCTAGAAATATCTTTGGTCCAACTCCCAGAACCTTAGCAAATTTAGGTGATATAAAAGTATGGAGGATCCAGTATCGAACAAAACAACAGCTTTCTTTCCATTCAAATAAAGTTCTCCTGTTACATAACACACACTCATTACATAACAGTCTACTAAATAAGCGGGAAAAGAGACAATAGAAAAACACTCCTAAACACCCTCACTCGTACCAGTGATGACGTGATCCACCTCATCAACGTCAGCTTCAGTCAAGGAAAATAATCACCCTTGCTGGTACGGCTTCTTCCCGGCCTGCTGAGTTGGTCCATTACGGACGACATCCTGCAACTTGGGGCAATGAGACTTGTAGTGACCTATCTCTCCACAGTTGAAACAAGTTACAGGAGGTCTCACCCAAGTATTCCCAGGTCTTCCCGCCACCTAAACAGCGTTCGCACCCGTAGGCCTGAACCTTTGAGCCGGCGGCTGTCCCCTGACATTTCCAGCAACTGCGGGCCTCTTCTCCACATTCCAGTTGTTCCTCCGATTCTGAACAGCATGGAACTGCTCCATGTCCGCCTCCGTGGTTGCCGCTCGTTTGACTAGCTTGTCAAACCTCCTAATACCGAGGGGTATCATCCTGGGTCTCAGACTTGGCCTCAACCCATGCTCGAATTTTCAAGCCTTCTTCGCCTCGTCCATCACCAGTTCGGGCTCATACCTAGAGACTGAGTGAATCTTGTCTCATACTCCCTAACTGACATGCCACCCTGCTGCAGCGCCAGAAATTCCATGGCCTTCTTCTCCTGGACGTCCGATGGAAAATAATGACTGTAGAATTCCTTCCAGCCAAGGAAAATATCTCCCATCGTCCACTTCATCGACTGCCACCACATAGCCGCATCCTTCTCGAACTGCAGCGCAACCAGCTTCACCTTGCTGTCCTCCAAGACTTCGAAGATAGTCTCTACCTGTCAGATCTAATTATCAGCCGCGTCAGGGTCTGACTTTCCCTCAAACACCGGTGGTTTCATCCGCTTGAATGATTCCATGAGTTTGATTGCTTCGGGTACTGGATTCACAGGCTCCCTTCCCTGATTCTGATTCATGGCAACGGCATTGAGTGTTTGATAAACCCTCACTAGTTCCATTTCCAAGTCCAGACCTTCTCCATTTCGAGCTCCTCTTCTAGCCATATTCT
This sequence comes from Hemerocallis citrina, assembly GCA_017893485.1. Lineage (NCBI taxonomy): Eukaryota > Viridiplantae > Streptophyta > Magnoliopsida > Asparagales > Asphodelaceae > Hemerocallis > Hemerocallis citrina. Next base: position 133,193,203 of record CM030360.1, on the reverse strand, counting down.
AATGCAAAAGATCCGTTAAATTCGAAGTAAAAACATGAATAAACTTTTCATTTCATTGAATTCCAAACTTTGTACATTCGAATTTAAAACATTTCTAAATGAAAGCAATAATAAGATACAACAGTCTAGTTCCTATGGTTCCTCTTGGCTTCTCGAAGCTCTTCCCGTAGTTTCGCCACCTCTTCCTTCGGTACATCGTACATGTTTTTCATCTTATCGAGTTCCCAAACACGATAACTGAGAGTTGCAATGCTCTCCTTGCACTTCGCACACTGTGCCTGCAGCAACTCCGCTCTCTCCCTCTGAGTCTCTACCTGCCTTTCAAGAGACACAATGAGACTACTCAGAACTGGTTCTTCCTCGTCGGAGGAATCATCAAATGAATCCGGAGGTGGAGTGATCTCTTGGGACTCAGGCCATTCCTCTTCGAATTCTTCAGGATCCACTTCGTCTAAATCAGCTTGTCTGGTGTAGTAATCCTCCTAAACTATGTGCCAATCATCATCTCCAGCTGGGTCGAAATGGTCCGCTATCTTAGAGAAAGAGGAGAAGAAGCATAAATCATAAAGCAACACAAATGTAAGTGACTTACATTTAAATCTCTAGACTCAACGCACGCTCTAATGTCCACTTCTAGGGTCTCGTTCCTTATAAATTTGTATTACTTGGAAGCGTGGCTCTAATACCACCCTGTAACACCCCGAATTCCAAAACATACTGAATTCGAGTTCCACGAGATCTTTTTACTTCACTTCGTACAATTTTACAAGGAAAATAAAACTTTACTTTACAACAGAGTTACATTTACATTAATACTTTTACAGCGGAAGCAAATTTTACAATAATGAATGAAATACAACAACAGTTGAATAATCTTTAAGCATCAATTCCTCTTTAGTCTTTTTCACGTGCTTTACCCTGCATAGAAACTGTGGGCACGTCAGTTCATTTACTGACGAAATATTATACACGGCCATCCTCTCTATGCCGGAAATAGTATAACAATTCTCAACACTTAACAAACCACAAACTTGTTCACAAACAAAGCTAAGGGGACTATCCTATTGATGTCGTGTTGTGAATGTGCACTTATTCCTTAATGCAATTATTTATGTTATATGACACTAATGCGCACTTGTTCGGAGTCTATGCAGCCCATACTACATAGGTCTGAGGGCAAGCCCTTAACCGTTCTTCATCTTGCAGGGTTCAATCCCTCGCCATGACTTAATCTACTACTATAACTACGGTAAGTATCCTAGATATTCTATGACCTACGAACTCACGTCTAGGCACCCTGGAGAGAATCCCAATGCACTGACACATGACTCATCATGCAGACATCCTGTAGTAATTCACCTCCTACCATAGACATGACACCACCCGCAGTCACCAAACACCCTACGAGCATCGCCACTGGGACGGTACTATGGAGCAGTATCCACGTCCTACTCATGACGCATCATGGGACATCATGTGAATACTCTCACGCTGCCAATCTAATGGCCTTCATACTCATGTTTTTATCTTACTATCATCACAACTTCACTATGTATCTAGTCCTTAATTTAATTGAATCATGAACAAAATCAATCCCTTAAGGTTAGCACTTCCACTATACCGGTCTCATTCAATTATCTCTCATGACCCAAATCTTCGTTCTTTCATTTCAAATTTCATCTCAATATTTCTTTTATTGCAGGTATAAGGCTTAGCTACACCCTAGTTCACAATTTCAACTCATAATTGCAACTTCGAGTTTTTCATACTCATAAAGTCTCTTTCATGATTAATAATAATTCTCATTTCATGTTCATAGCATTTATGTATTCGTATTCATATTCATAAGATCCTTCATAATTCATCATGACATGCAATTTCAATTTCATGTACAATCTCATGCATAAACAAAAGAATTCATTTTTCTAACTTGTCACATTCAATAATTTATTCTTTCTATATAATTCTCTTATTCTCATTTTTAATCAACACTAAATTCAAAATTAACACTTCCAATTTTTTTCATTACCAAATCTCATTTCAAAACTCCTTTCAAACAAAGCATGTATTTTTTTTTCTTTATTCAAAGACAATTTAAACTAACAATAAGTTCTTTCTTGAAAAAGTAGTCTCAAATTCTCATTTATACTAGGCCACGGACCATAGAAAATTATCTCACAAAAATTTAGATATTATTTGAACTTCAGGGAAGTCGACAGTTAAAACATGGTCAGTCGGCTGTTCTGTGAGCATTTAAAAAAAAACTCGAAAACCAATAGTCAGGGCAGTCGACTGTTATCTATAGTCGGTCGACTGTTTTGCGAAGATTTAAAACTCGAAAATAGATAATCAGGGCAGTCAACTGTTACAATATAGTCGGTCGACTGTTTTGCGACTAAAATCCAAAATTTATTACTTGGCAGTCGACTGTCAACTCTAATTCGATTGACTGTCGATTGCACCAGGATAGAGTAAATCATGGATATATTTTTGACAGTGAGAACAAATATCACATTTCTTCATGATTTAGAGTTAAATTTCCACAACTACTAAATTTTCTTGTACTCTTACTCATTAACAACCTACAATAATTAAGATACAATTTTCTCATCTTTCTACAACAATGAAACTTTATTTTAGGCAATCAACTACACATGAAGCATTTAATTCAACTAGTTGTCTCATAAGCACAAATTTCATCATAGAATTCAATTTAGAACATGTAGTATTACAATATGGTAATTTCTAGCACTTTAATTCACAATTCATCCCTAGCAATCATTTTATCATCATTCTCTACATTACCATTCCATCTCTAATTAAGCAAACATTGGTCCAATTTCACCTAGTTGCTTCATAATAATTTTATCAAATCATCCCTAACATGGTATCTAGATTTTAGAAGTATGAAAAACACCCACCTATTTGGAGAAATGAAAATGAAAGCTCCTAGAATGAAAGATAGTTGCCTTCTCCTCCTCCAATGTAATGCAATTGCCTTCTCCTCCTCGACGCTTGATTGGAACCCAAGCCCCTTAATGCTCCTTGGATGCTAGCTGGCCTCCTCTAGGTTGGAACACACACAAAAGCACACTCACTAATCTTTTACCAACACTTCTCAATCTTTTCTCTCCTAGCCTTTTCTCTTTTAATAGTTTGTAGGTTATAAATGAGAAGAAACTAGGGGTATTTATACACTTTTAGGATGAGAATGAATGGATAGGATTCTATCAAGGAGTTAGAGATCAAGGATCAAGATGAATTGGGAAGTTGTGGCAACTTTCATGATCTCATAACCACCCCTTAACACAACTCCACTCCCCCACTCTTCTCCATGCATAAACCGGCCACTTCTATGGTGTGCAATGCACACACAAGTGCATGCACGTGTTCCAACTAGTGTCCCCTATTAAAAGTTGTACATTATAAATTAACTAATTGTCTACAAAATGTGTCTACAAGAAAAATCATGACAATTAAAAGGGTAATTAATTTATGGGCTTCAAAATAGTGGGCTTTTAGACTCATGGATCAAAATAAAATATTTAATTTATTAGGTTGGGCTTAACTTAGAAAAACAAGCTTAGGCTTTTTAAATGGGCTTAATAATAAAGATAAGGAAAGAAAATAATCGTTTGTTCATGTTATAGAAAATAATTTTATATAAAAAATATTTATACAAAAATTTGTACGTGCACAACACCTAAAATCAACAAATTTCTCATTTAATAAAAATTCATGGTATTACAGTAGTAGTTAAACTCACAGCGAGGGATCCAACCCTACAAGATGAAGTACAATTAAGGGCGTGCCCTTGGATTTATGTTGAATGGCATGCATAAGTTCGAACAAGTGTGCATAAGTGTCATTAACTATAAATAACTGCATTAAGACTAAGTGCACAGTCACACACGACATCAATAAGATAGTCCCCCTTAGCTTTGTTTGTGATCAAATGCATGTTTTCCAAGTAAGAGAAATTGATGTATTATATCCTAGCGTCAGTTGTATGCAACTGACGTGTCCAGAGTTTCTATGCTGGATAAAATGAATGAAAGGACTAAAGAAGGAATGTTGCGTAAAAAATTGTTTCAAGTGTTATTTTATTCATGTATTATGTTGTAATTTGCTTCCGCTGTGTTGATGTAAACATTGTTGTATAAAAATTATAAATTCCTTGTAAATTTGTATGAAGTGAATTGTAAAGATCCTTTGGAACTTCAAATTCAGACTTATTTGAAATTCGGGGTGTTACATAAATAGTAGCAAGACTCCAACCAACTAGGTTCTTTGATCACCTACTCCATCAGGCAGTTGGTCACCAAGATCTGCAATTTAACAAATTGCAGGAAGAGAAAAAAAAAACAAAACACTCGTCGATTCAAGTTACGGGCCGCTTGTAGTGAGGCAACAAGTACAGGAAAAGATAAACAAGTATAATGTAGCAGCGGAAGTAAGTACAGAATTAAAATGGAAGGAAAGTGATAGCAAGATAGAGCGACTAACTCTAAATCAAGAACAGAAACAAATAGCATGGCAAGATAATAGGGTGCAAGTGGCATGTAACTAAGGTCAAGTAGTATGCAAACGAGTAAAAGGCAACAAGTGTCGAGTATCATGTACAAGTAGCAAGTAACAAGTGTCAAGTGATCATGTTATTCTCAAGTCTTGCATCTACTCCAATCTAGGTAGCACTTCATGCGTCCTAAATTTTACCACATGATTGCGACATTCAAACATTACGTTTTAGATTTCATAGTGGATCATAGAGGGCAGTGTACTCAGGTACAAGTATCAAGTAGTCATGTATCGAGTATCAAGTATCACGTGTCAAGTGTGCAAGTATCAAGTAATCACGTGTCAAGTATCAAGTATTAAGTATCACGTAGGATCTATGGATCCCCCTTTTGAGTACACGAAACTGTATTTTCCACTATTAGATCTTTTCCTTTAATCCCGGCTTGGTTTCTTGTTATTATATTTAAATCAAGTATGGACGTGCACAACAAGGCAAGAAACATGGTAAGATAACAAGGAACAAGTACAAGTTGAATAAAGGATACGAACGGGTGACAAACAACTCATCAAGGTCTAGGACAACGAAACTTTCAGTTCTGGACAGCAAGACAGTACTGTACCAAATGTGAGATTCTCATTACCACGGACATGCAAATCTAGATCCTTTAGAAAATATAGAAACTAGAATCTCAGCCGAATCCATCACATATACGCAAGTCACATAATAATCACAGAAACAGGTCTCAAAACAGTATTTTATATAGAAATCATGTTCAGCCAGAATAACAAGATTGTATTCATAAACATGAAATTGGCTTAAAAATTTACTGATTAAATCCAAAAAAAATCTGGGATATTTTCTAGTATGTCTAGTATCAGCAAATAAAATTTCATAATATTCCAACTCAGATAGCATAGTCAAATAAAATCAGAAAACAGCAAGACTTAGCAAGTTTGTAAATCTGAAACTTTGGACACAACACTACTAAAACAGCGATAGATTACAAAGTATAACTCGAAATCCAAATCCGTCAAAAGGGTTGGAAAATAGATACAGCAAGCTACATTTTATGTTTACAAAGATTTAAACAATAGCAATTGGAATCAGGTTGAAATTATAGTTCTTTACTGAACAACATGCAAATCTGGAAATATAGTAGTATGTTCACAAGCATAGAATAGTTCATAAATATCATCAGTTAAATCTACAAAAATTTGGGGTAAATCCCAGTCAAGTCTAGTCATACCCAGCAAAATATTAGATCCAAATCTTTTCTTTAGCATTAGTATTAAAATAACTAACTACACATAAATCACATGAAACAAGGTCTGGAATTTTGAATACATCTGTAGCAAAACAGCAATAACTCGCAACTCACAAATCGAAACTGAGATCTGTTAGAAATTCTGGAAATTAGACAACGAGTTCAACTATTTATTTTCACAAATTAATTTGATTTACTGACCTCAATAGGGTATAAAATACTAAAACAAAACAGGACAACAGCAAAAACAGAAATCTTTCTCATGCATTAAATCAAATAGTTCGTGTGCAACAAATCCAATTATAACAAAATACAAAATATGGTATAATAGATGTCCAAAACAACAGTTATGGGTCTTAAACAAGTCTACCACAAGATACTACAACTAACACATCAAGCATGCAACGAGTGTACAACATAACATGAATCGCGAACAACATACATATATGCATCAAGAATCTAGTTAAATCTAAATTATTTTCATGTCGTGTTTGTAACAAGGACGTCTACGGATGGGTCAACAAATAGAGTCAAGATCTAACAAGGGTTTTTTTTCAAGAGAATGAATCTAGAAACAAAAGTGGTACTATAGGCAGTATTTAGTACTTGTATATATAACAAAAGAATACAATTTACTTGCCTTAGGGACGACGATGAATCCGACGAAAGAATGAGAATAACGAGAATGGATTCCTGGACAACGAGCACGATTGACACGGATATCGATGATCAAGATGGTGATGATCAAGCAAATCCAACGGTCGAGATCTCACTCGGCCAAACTTGATCAAATCGCAGCACACCAGGAAGGGCAGTCGGGGTTGAGCGTGTGCACTGCGAGGATGTACCCCTATTTTGGATTTATTGTATTTTATTTATTTTCTTTATTATTATATCTAGAATTCTTTTATAGTAGTATTATTTTGCTTTTCTTGGGTTTTTGTATTCAATTTTGATCATTCCGTGCTCTTTTGGCTTCAATTTTGCTATTTCTTTTGTTTATTGGAAATTTTGCTCTTCATGTTTTGAGTTGAATTGTTCCGCTATATGTTCATCTCATTGATTCCTATCTGTTTTTCTCTTCTTGGAGCCTAAACCCGTACCCTAAACCCATTAACCCGTAACCCAAAACCCAAATTTCTTAATCCCCTATAAATACCCTATTATTAAACCCTTAATTTATTATAACTCTTTCTCTCTCTCCCCCTAATCCTGCCGTTCACCATCTTGCCAATCCTTCAGTTTTGTTTTTTCAAAACCCAATCGCAGCCCGTTCTCTTATCCCGTCTCCGACCACCACCTTCAAACTTGTCACCCAATGTAACACCCCGAATTCCAAACAAGTCTGAATTCGAAGTTTCATAGGATCTTTACACTTCACTTCGTACAATTTTACAAGGAATTTAAACTTTTTATACAACAATATTTAGATCAACACAGCGGAAACAAATTACAACATATTACATGAATAAAATAACACTTGAAAATAATTCTTTAAGCAGCATTCCTTCTTTAGTCCTTTCATTCAATTTATCTTGCATAGAAACTGTGGGCATGCCAGTTGCATACAACTGATGCTAAGATATAATGCATCAATATTTCTTACTTGGAAAGCACACACTTGTCACAAAAAAAGCTAAGGGAGACTATTTTATTGATGTCGTGTGTGAATGTGCACTTAGTTCTTAATGCAGTTATTTATATTTAATGACACTAATGCGCACTTGTTCGGATTCTATGCATCGCATACTACATAGGTCCGAGGGCAAGCCCTTAATCGCTCTTCATCTTGTAGGGTTGATTCCCTCGCTATGAGTTTAAACTATTACGGTAACTACGGTAAGTATCCTAGATGTTCTATGAGTTACGAGCCCATGCCCAGACAACCTGGAGGGGAATCTCACGTCATGACATGACGCATCATGCAGACAACTTAAGGACAATTTGCCTCCGTCATGGAACGATGGCACTACGTAGTCACCAAACACCCACAAGCATCGCCACGGTCCCGATAATTCTGGAGATGTATCCAAGTCATGACATGACGCATCATGCAGACAACCTGTGAATACTCTCACATCATAGATCCGAGGCCCTCATACTTGTGTTTTTTTCTCTTACTTTCATCGCATCTCCACTATGTGTCTAATCCTTAGATAATTGAATCATGAATAAAATTAATACCCTAGAGTTAGCTTTACCTCTACACCGGTCTTAAACATCAATCATTAACCATGACCCAATCTTTGTCTTTTATTATCACATTTCTCTTTCAAAATTTCATTCATGCTGATGTAAGGACTTCGCTTAACTCTAGTTTCAAACTCTTTTCTTGTTCATCAAATGAGTGTTCATACTCACAAATTTTCATATTTCATCATGATCTTTATATTTCATTTTCCATGCACATTTGCATAATTTAAACAATAATTTCATATTTAACTACTTAAATTTCTATGTCAAAAATCTCATTTTTAATCTCTACACAAATTCTTTACATTCAAAATATATTTCCTCTCTTTAATTAATCAAATTATAATCTAAAAATATTTATCAAGTTCTTCTTCCCAAAATTACTTCTAATATTATGTCAAATATTGTAGAAATAATTTTTATGAAGTATAGGCATTTTTAGAAAAATTCTAGTATTTCTTTTCTCAATTTTTTATACACTTAAGAATACTTTAAAAAATGAAATAAGTTAAAAAAATTGGAAACCATAAACAAAAGGCCAGGGGCCGGATTTGAACCCAGACCAATGCCCCCACTCATGAACAGAAACCGACCCAAAGCACACCCGAAGACTAGAAGGTCTTGGGTGACTAACTGAAATTGAATAGGCTTAAAATATACTTAAGGTCTGGTTTTGGGATTTAATTAGAAATCGAATTTTTAGTAAAAACAGAGCCCCTTGCGAGACTCGAACCCAAGACCAACACCCCCGCCTGCTACACTAACGGACCCAAAGCACACCCGAAGACCAGAAGGTCGTGAGTGACTAACCGATATAAGATCTAGTTAAATGCTTTTTGTATAAACTGCACTGTATCTAGTTCTTTCTTTAATAAACTCAAATTTTCCAATCAATTTGTACTTTATAAAAATCTAAATCTTTTTCCAGAATGTATTTCTTTGAAAAACAGTATATTATATTTTCTTAGATTTCCAAAATTCTCATTTTTAACCACATAGAAGACTATTTCTCTTATTTCTTTTGAAAAGTGGCACATCAATACATTTTTCGACATTGAAAATTCCCTTTTCTAGATGAATCTTTTTATCTACTTGTTCCCCATTAGTTCTCAATATGTTTGTAAAATTTTTCTTCATTTTTAATATAGTAAAAGCCCTCAAATTAATTTTATCTATTGTAAAACTCACTCATTTCTTATGATTCAAGAGATAACATATCTGACAATCAAGTGAATGTAAACTTACTTATACAATACAATTAAATTTCAACAATTATTACAACTTTTCATGCTAATCAACTTATTTAACAAATCATGGGTGTTAATTTGCATTCGACAATCCATTCACAAGCACAATTTCATACAAGCATGATTTATCAAATTTATATGTACTCTAGCATGAAAAATAGTAATAAAGCATCATGACAACTCTTAATTAACACATTCCAATTCATTTTACTAACTTTTTCATGTATATAAACAAGAGATTCCTCTCTTTCTTACTAGTCTCTTCAAGCAAGTATATGGCAACTTTTCTACTTATTTCTAACATATTTCACAAATTAAAAATCTAGCATGGCACCTATATTAGAAGTTTGAGAAATCACCCACCTTTTGAAGAAACAAATAAAAAACTCCTAAAGAACTCCTTGAAAGCACGATCATTTTCCCTAGTTGCGAGTCTTCTCCTCCAAGCTAGTGCACCCCGGTTCCTTCTCCTCCTTGCTAGTGTACCCCCGGTTCCTTCTCCTCCTTGATGGCAGGCTTCGAAGTTGCAAGAGCACACACACACACAAACACTCAATCTTTTTCTCACCTAACTCTTTCTTTTCTCTTACACAAAATTCTTTCATTACCCTTTCTCTTTGAAATTTCTAATGCAAATGACAAGAGTGATAGAGGGGGGGGGGGGGGGGTATTTATATACATTTCAAGAGTGAATGAAGGGTTGAGATGAGTTTAGATGAAAGCCTAGGATGCATTTGGGAGTTAGAAGGACTACCCACCATGTAGTAACCACTCTCCACTTTCTCCATCTCTCCCACTATATGAATATGGCCGGCCACCCCCTTCTCATTCAATTTACACGTGCATGTGCAATGCACGTGCCTCATTATGCATAGTACAAATTAGTTTGTTCATTAAATTGTTAATTTATTTGTTACTTGATCAAGTCTACACTACAAGTATTAATTATTAATAAAATTAACTAGTGGGCCAATTAGGTGGGCTAAATCCATGGGCTCTTTAATTAATTAATTAATTTATTATAAGTGGGCTAGAATTAAAGATTAATAATAGGCTTTAATTTTAAAAGAGAAGAGAATATTCATTCATGATATTAAAATAAATTTTAAAGCTAAAAATGTACATAAATTTTGCATGTGCGAAACACATAAAAACAAATGAAAATTTTATATTTAATTACTTTTACTTGATAAATTCAGGATGTTACACCCTAGCCCTCCTTTGTCACCATCACCACCGTCACCATCTCATCCCTGTCACCTTCGACCTTCGAACCCAAACTCCCACCGAACCCACCTTTGTCGCTCACCATCGCCGCTATCCACCTCGTCGTCCCTCGCCTTCACCCTCGCTGCTCACCCCGCAACCACCGCAGATCCCCTTTCGCCCTCGTTGTCGTCGTCCTGAGCCCCGAACCACCCCACCATCTCCTCTTCTGTTTTGTCAAGAAACAGAGCCTCATCGAAGCGTCGAGCCTCGTCATTGCCGTCGCTTCTCGATCACAGTGTCGCCAGTCTCCCCTGATCGCCCTCGCTGTGGGCTTTCACTGTCGCTAGTCGCCGAGCCTCCTACCGTATCTCTCTCTCTTTCTGTTGCGTTGGAGAAGAAGCACAGTGGGATTTTTGGTGTTTGCTGTTTTGGAGAGAGGGGATCTTGAGTTGGTGTTTGGTGTTTGTGAAGGGGATTTACTGTCTTGATGTTGCCGAGTTGCTGTGTTGGAGTATTGCCGTGTTGCCGTTTACACGTGTCTTGCACGTAGTTCCGTGTTTTCGTGATCGTGGTTCGTCACTCGGGATTCTCATCCCGTTATTCTGAATATTCGAATCTACTAATTAAAAGGTAAGTCTCTTCTTGAACTAGTTATTTGTTTTTGTTCAAGATTTCTTTCATCTCTGCAAGTAAATCCAGTCCTTTTATTTACCGTACTGCTATTTGAATTCCGTTAAGTTTATTAAGGGTTTACACAAGCTAACCCGATATACTCTTAACATCGTGCTTACTTTTTTTATCTAAAATCTAGTCTCTACTGTTTCTTGCATATGCACATTTACATGAAAAATAACTAGGTCCATGTTGTAGATTATTTGATGATTTGAACATGTTAGACTGAATTGATTACCATTGTAATGCCCCAATTTTCATTTAATGAAAATTATTTCATTTTGCACGTAGTGTGCACGTGCAATATTTTTATGTTTGGTAGTATTAAATTTTATGATTTATTTTCTTCATGATGAGTATATGTATTTAAATATGTGCTTTTAATTATTTTGTATGAAGCCCTTTTTCAAAGAGACAAAAAGCCATTCTTTTTAAAGCCCAAATATTAATTCAATTTATTATTTTTATAAGTATTATTTTGGCCGATAAACTAAAGCCCATGGGCTATTTTATTTTTAAATACAACTTGTAATGTAGAATACATTTTAAAGATTTTTTTATGAAAAATATAATGTACAATTTTTTTAAATAGAGACCAAAATGAATGCACGTGCATTGCACGTACACGTGCACAGTGCACATTTCAAGCATGGCCGGTTTTGGAGTCTTGGAAGGAAATCAAAATTTTGAGTGGAGTCATGGTGGTGGTGGTTACTTGATCATGGGTGGTTAGTGTAACTCCTCCTTAAATCCCAGCCATTTAATCCTAACTCCTACTTCAATCCTAGCCATCCATTTTCCTAATTTTTTAGTATAAATACCCCCCCCCCCTGGCTAGTATTCTTGTGCTAATTATTTCCTCTAATTCTATAGTTTAAAATACAATTATCTAGTAGTTTAGCAAGTGAGTAAAAGATTGAGTTTTGTGTGTGGAGAATTGTGTTTGCAATCAAGAGGAGAGGCCAGCATCATCAAGGGAAGGAGCTCACGGATTGGTGTGCTTGAGGCTCGTGTGCGGGCTTCTAGGAGGGGGATCATTCGTTTGCAAGGGACATTCGTTTAGGAGGTGTTGCTAGTTGTATTTTCTCTCCAAATAAGGTGGGTAAATTTTCCGTATTTCTAATTAGGAAGCATGCTAGATATGAATTTCAATGATTAATGCATGAAAAAGATTAAATAAGAGTACACATTTAATTGGAAAAAATGACCTATTGATTGATTGAAATGTGGATGTGCAATTGTATGTGGTTCTATTAGTAAAGGCTAAAATTTGTGTGAATTGAATATAGCCATGGATTGCTTGAAGAAAATTTTATTTATCTACATTAAGAATTATATGCAAAGTTAGTAGAATGACATTGCTACTTTATGTGTTTAAATGAATCTTTGTGTTATATTGAAATGATTGAGTTAAAATATACATTTGTATGGTTGGGAAATGATTAAAAACAGAGAATTAATACGAAGATTGCTAATAGAGAGATTAGTGATGTTAATTGTTAAGAAATGTCGAAGAAGAAGAAATGTGGTAGTGATAGTTTATAATTCGTATTAGTTGTATGAAGAATATGTTTTAATTGTTGAAAAAAATATTTTCTATATACTGGAGTATAATTTATGGTGGTATTAGTTAATCTGGAAATTTACAGCAAATTTCATAAAAGCAAAATGAAATAAGAACTTGTTGAATATCGAAATGTTTTAAATAACAGAGAGAATCGATTTAAATAAACTTCGAGTTGTATCTATGACAACCCGAGCGCATAGCTCAAATGGTTGGGATGACTCTATTCGCTATAGTAGGTTCGGCTGTGTTCTCTCTGGTTGCTAGTTCGAATCCCCTTAGCAACATACTTTGTTTCGTATTTTTTAAAAATTAAAGTACAGCAGCCGAGAGCATTTAATGCTCTCAGCGCCCTTCATAACGCATAGTGCGTTCGGCCCAGTGGTTGTGCCTTCGGTTGGTTTGCCTGTGGTTCTGGGTTCGAACACTAGTCTCGGCAGTGTTTAAAATTTGGAAAAAAAAATATTTTTGGTGATTTTAATGAGTGGAAAAAAATTAGAAAAAATATGACTATTCTTCTAAAAATATGTGGGATTTATGAAAAATAATTTGGAAATTATTTACATGAAATAAAATATGATTTGAGAATAAATGTATAAATAGAACAATGGTTCTACATTTATATTTTTGTGGAAGTTATATTTTGCAAAAAGAACTTGAAATGAAGGGTTAGAAAATTAATATAGCAAAGAAAGAAACTATATTATGTGATGGATGTAAATTACTCTCATTGGAGAGTAGTGTGAAAAATATGAAATGTGAATATTCATTTAGTGATGTGATTTCAATGTGAAATTGATATTTGATGAAGTATATATTCCATGTATGATTATTGACTCATGAATAAATTTAGAGATCATGCTATTGAAAAAGAAATCTGTTATGATTATGAAAATGAATTTATGAGTTGGAAACGCTCAAATTTGGAAATTGTGAATTGGGATTGAAACAAAAGAGTAGCTAAGTCTCCCCCGGCAATTGGAATGAAATGAAATGAAAGACCAAGGTTGGTCATGTTTGAATAAATGAATAAGTCCTGTTTAGTGGAGAGGCTAACTCTAGTGCTTTGATTTTGTTCATGATTCTATTTCATTAGAATTAAGGATTAGTTACATAGTGAAGATGTGATGAAAGTAAGAGAAAAACACTGAGTATGAGGGCCATTGGATCAGCGACGAGAGCGTATCCCAGGATGTCCCATGATGAGTCATGATAGGGCGTGGATACTGCTCCAAAGTACCGTCCCGGTGGCGATGCTCGTGGGGTGTTTGAAGACTACGGGTGGTGTCATGTCTATGGTAGGAGCTGAATTACCACAGGATGCCTGCATGATGAGTCATGTGTCAGTGCGTTGGGATTCCCTCCAGGGTGCCTAGACATGAGTTCGTAGGTCAGAAAACATCTAGGATACTTACCGTAGTTACAGTAGTAGAGTAAGTCATGACAAGGGATTGAACCCTACAAGATGAAGAAGGATTAAGGGCTTGCCCTCGGACCTATGTAGTATGGGATGCATAGAATCCGAACAAGTGTGCATTAGTGTCATATAATATAAACAACTGCATTAAGGACTAAGTGCACAATCACAACACGACATCATTAGGGTATTCCCTTTAGTTGATATGTGACAAGTTTGTGTTTGTTAAATATGGAAAATTAGTTATACTATTTCCGGCATAGAGGATGGCCGTGTATAATGTTCGTCGGTTGAATAAACTGACGTACCCACAGTTTTGTATGCAGGGTAATGACATGATAAAGATTAAAGAGGAACAGATGCTTAAAGATTATTCAATGTTGTTGTATATTTATTTAAGTGTTGTAAATTTACTTCCGCTGTGCAATGTAAAGAGTAAAGTTTCATGTAAACTCTGATGTAAAGTGAAAAGTTCAAATTTTCTTGTAAAATTGTACTTAATGAAGTATAAAGATCCTGTTGAACTCTCGAATTCAGTTGTATTTGGGATTCGGAGCGTTACAGAGTGGTATCAGAGCCAGGCGTCACACTTATACAAATTTATAAGGAACGACACCCTAGAAGTGGACATTAGAGTGTGTGTTTGGGTCTAGAGATTTAAATGTAAGTGACTTACATTTGTGTTGCTCTATGACTTATGCTTCTTCCTCTCTATTCCTAAGATGGCTGATCACTTCGACCCTGCTGGAGACGACGACTGGCATATCATCGAGGAAGAGTACCATCCTGGACAAGCAGATTCTGAGGAAGAGTACTACCCAGGGCAAGCAGATTCTGACGGAGAAGAATGGCCTGAATCCCGAGAGATCACCCCACCTCCGGATTCATCTGATGACTCTTCTGAGGAAGAAGAACCAGTCACAAATGGTCTTGTGATATCTCTTCAGAGGCAGGTAGAAACACTGCGGGAGAAAGTCGGATTATTGGAGGCTCAGTTGGCAAAGCGTAAGGATGACTTTTCAGTTCTCAGTCATCGTGTATGGAAACTCGAGAAGAGGAAGAATTTGACCGATGTGCTGAAGGAAGAAGTTGATGAACTACGGGGAGAACTTCGAGAAGCGAAGAGGAACCGTGGGAGTTAGACTGTTGTAGCTTCTACTGTTTTCATTCTGATGTCAAGAAATGTTTTTCGATTCGAATGTATAAAGTTTGGAATTCAATGAAATGGAAATATTGACTTGAAAATTCATGTCTTATACTTCGAATTTAATGGATCTTTTGCATCAGAATTTGAATGGAATGAAAGCTGTTGTGTTGTTCGATACTAGATCCTCTCATACTTTTGTGTCTCCTAAATTTGCTAAAGTGTTGGGAGTTGAACCAAAGATTTTTCCAGGCAAGATCTTAGCAGTAGCTACTCCATCAGGGAAAGCTTTAACCACTGATCAGTACTATGCGGATTGCGAGATCGCGATTGGGGACAGAATCTTTGGGATTGATCTAATCGAGCTGACTATCTTGGTAGTCGATGTTATCATTGGCATTGGTTAGATGTCGGTGTACAGTGCAAGCATCGAGTGTAAAACCAAGACGGTAACAGTGAAGGCTCCAGGTGGACTTGTAGTCACTTTCCAAGGGAAGAAGAAGTGTTCTAGGCTGGTGACAGCTATCCGCAAGGAAGAGACCCCTGTGGAAGTGCAAGGGATTCCTATGGTTCGGGACTATCCGACTGTGTTCTTGGATGATTTTCCTGGGTTACCCCCGCATCGTGATGTAGAGTTTAACATCACTGTTCAATCGGAAAGTGCACCCATTTCTAAGGCACCGTATAGGATGGCTCCAGTGGAACAGGATGAGGTGAAACGGCAGATTGAAGAACTGTTGGAGAAAGTCTTTATTCAACCTAGTGCGTCACCTTGGGGAGCACCAGTGCTTTTGGTAAAGAAGAAGGATGGATCGATGAGAATGTGCATCGATTACCGAGAGCTGAATAAGGTCACTGTTCAGAATAAGTATCATATTCCTCGAATTGATGACTTGTTCGATCGTCTACAAGGAGCAGCTGTTTTCTCCAAAATAGATCTTCGATCAGGATATCACCAAGTTCGAGTGAAAACTGAAGATGTGCACAAAACTGCATTTAGAACTCGACATGGGCATTACGAATTCTTAGTTATGCCATTTGGAGTGACGAATGCACCCGCAATCTTCATGGATTTGATGAACAGAGTTCTGAGGCCGTTCATTGATTCTTTCATCGTGGTGTTTATCGTCGATATTCTCGTGTACTCCAAGTCAGAAGAGGAGCACACCGAGCATCTGGCAGTAGTTTTGAAAAAGCTGGAAGAGCAGGAGTTGTATGCCAAGATATCCAAGTGTAATTTCTAGAAATCTGAAGTGGCATTCCTAGGTCACATCCTTTCTAAGGAGGGAGTGGCAACTGACCCTCAGAAGATAGAGGCAGTGAGAGATTGGGCTAGGCCTACTACAGTGAAGGAAGTCAGAAGTTTTCTTGAAATGACTGGATACTACAGGAGATTCATTCAAGGTTATGCTCAGATAGCCGTGCCGCTTACTGGTCTGACCAAGAAGAATGTGAACTTCAAGTGGACCAAGCAATGTGAGGCAAGATTTCAGGAGTTGAAAGAGAAGCTGACTATTGCACATATTTTGGCTTTGCCTAGAGCAGGTGTTGAGTATGATGTCTACAGCGATGCTTCACATCGTGGACTTGGTTGTGTCTTAATGCAAGAAGGAAGAGTAATCGCTTATGGGTCTAGGCAACTACGACCGCATGAGAAGAATTACCCGACTCATGATCTGGAGTTGGCTGCAATTATCTTTGCCCTGAAGCAATGGAGACACTACGTGTACGGTGAGAAATTGAACATGTACACAGACCACAAGAGTTTGAAGTACATATATCAGCAGAAGGATCTGAATTTGAGGCAGCAGAGATGGTTGGAAGTGCTTGAGGACATGCGACCTGAGATCAAGTATCATCCTGGGAAGGCTAATGTTGTTGCTGATGCACTTAGTCGCAAGAACAGTTTATCCAGTTTGATTACAACATCTGATTGAGAAATTGGACCGAGCAGGTATTGAAGTTGTCTTACAAGGATTGGGAGCATCTTTAGCTCAGTTGAGGCTTCAGTCTACACTGAATGGAAGGATCATTGCAAGTCAGGAGGTTGATGCTGATATCTTGGAGATGAAGGAGCAGGTTAGTGCTGGCAGGTTGCCCAGATTTCAAATCAAGGATGAAGTGTTGTGGTTTGGAGAGAGGCTGTGTGTTCCAAATCAGGCGGACCTGAAAGAAAGTATTCTTCAGGAGGCGCATGCTACTCTTTTGTCGGTACATCTTGGGAGTACTAAGATGTACAAAGACATCAAACAGCATTTCTGGTGGTCAGGTTTGAAGCGGGATATGGTTGAATTTTTGGCAAAGTGTGAGGTTTTTCAGCAAGTCAAAGCCGAAAATCAGAGACCCGGAGGTCTATTACAGCCGTTACCTATTCCGGAATGGAAGTGGGATAACATCAGTATGGATTTCATTACGGGATTGCCTAAGAGTCCTAAAGGCAATGATGCGATTTGGGTTATAGTCGATTGACTAACCAAGTCCGCTCACTTTTTGGCGATGAAACTCACTGCTTCGATGGACAAGTTAGCTGAGTTGTATGTTGGCGAGATCATCCGGCTTCATGGTGTTCCATCAACTATTGTGTCTGATCAAGATGAGCGGTTTACTTCGCATTTCTGGAGGAGTCTTCAGACAGCTTTGGGTACCAAGACAGATTTCAGCACTGCTTTTCATTCGCAAACCGATGGGCAGACCGAAAGAGTCAACCGTATTCTTGAGGATATGCTTCGGTGTTGTGTACTAGACTTTGGAGGCAGTTGGGAAAGGCATTTACCCTTGGTAGAGTTTGCCTACAACAACAGTTTTCAGGCTAGCATTGGGATGGCGCTGTACGAAACTCTGTATGGCAGGAAGTGCAGAACACCTGTTTGTTGGTTTGAAGTTGGGGAGCGTCGGTTGTTTGGTCCTGAGCTTGTGCAGCAAACCTCTGAAAAGATTGTTCTGATCAGGAAAAGGTTGGTAGAAGCTCAGAGCAGGCAGAAAAGCTATGCAGATAACCGGAGAAGGGACCTTTAGTTTGAGGAAGGTGACTTTGTCTTTCTGAAAGTATCGCCCAGCAAAGGTGTGGTTCGATTTGGCAAAGGCGGGAAGTTAGCCCCGAGGTTTATAGGCCCGTATAAGATATTGAAAAGGATCGGAAAAACTGCTTACCAGCTTGAATTACCAGAAGAGTTGTCTTAGGTGCACAATGTCTTTCATGTGTCTATGCTGAGAGGTTATATTCCAGATCCGAGTCATCATTTGCCTGAAGTGCCGGAAGGTTTGCAATTGGATCTGAATTACATCGAGTCTCCTGTCGAGATTGTTGATCGTCGAGAGAAAGTCTTGAGGAATAAGACGATAGCGATGGTCAAGGTAGTCTGGAGAAATCATTTGGTTGAAGAGGCTACTTGGGAGTCTGAGGAGAGGATGTTGAAGGATTATCCTGAGCTTTTTGTTTGATTGTATCTTTGTATCTTTTTGTTTTCGTTGTGAGTGTTGTTTTCTCGCTCTTGACTGTAGTTCCGGGGACGGAACTATTCTAAGGAGGGAGTGTTGTAATGCCCCAATTTTCATTTAATAAAAATTATTTCATTTAGTGTGCACGTGCAATATTTTTATGTTTGGTAGTATTAAATTTTATGATTTATTTTCTTCATGATGAGTATATGTATTTAAATATGTGCTTTTAATTATTTTATATGAAGCCCTTTTTCAAAGAGACAAAAAGCCTTTCTTTTTAAAGCCCAAATATTAATTCAATTTATTATTTTTATAAGTATTATTTTGGCCCATAAACTAAAGCCCATGAGCTATTTTATTTTTAAATACAACTTGTAATGTAGAATACATTTTAAAGATTATTTTTATGTAAAATATAATGTACAATTTTTTTAAATGGAGACCAAAATGCATGCACGTGCATTGCACGTACACGTGCAAAGTGCACATTTCAAGCATGGCCGGTTTTGGAGTCTTGGAGGGAAATCAAAATTTTGAGTGGAGTCATGGTGGTGGTGGTTACTTGATCATGGGTGGTTAGTGTAACTCCTCCTTAAATCCTAGCCATTTAATCCTAACTCCTACTTCAATCCTAGCCAGCCATTTTCCTAATTTTTTAGTATAAATACCCCCCCCCCCCCCCCCCGGGCTAGTATACTTGTGCTAATTATTTCCTCCAAATCTATAGTTTAAAATACAATTATCTAGTAGTTTAGCAAGTGAGTAAAAGATTGAGTTTTGTGTGTGGAGAATTGTGTTTGCAATCAAGAGGAGAGGCCGGCATCATCAAGGGAAGGAGCTCACGGATTGGTGTGCTTGAGGCTCGTGTGCGCACTTCTAGGAGGGGGATCGTTCGTTTGCAAGGGACATTCGTTTAGGAGGTGTTGCTAGTTGTATTTTCTCTCCAAATAAGGTGGGTAAATTTTCTGTATTTCTAATTAGGAAGCATGCTAGATGTGAATTTCAATGATTAATGCATGAAAAAGATTGAATAAGAGTACACATTTAATTGGAAAAAATGACCTATTGATTGATTGAAATGTGGATGTGCAATTGTATGTGGTTCTATTAGTAAAGGCTAAAATTTGTGTGAATTGAATATAGCCAGAGATTGCTTGAAGAAAATTTCATTTATCTACATTAAGAATTATATGCAAAGTTAGTAGAATGACATTGCTACTTTATGTGTTTAAATGAATCTTTGTGTTATATTGAAATGATTGAGTTAAAATATACATTTGTATGGTTGGGAAATGATTAAAAACAGAGAATTAATACGAAGATTGCTAATAGAGAGATTAGTGATGTTAATTGTTAAGAAATGTCGAAAAAGAAGAAATGTGGTAGTGATAGTTTATAATTCGTATTAATTGTATGAAGAATATGTTTTAATTGTTGAAAAAAATATCTTCTATATACTGGAGTATAATTTATGGTGGTATTAGTTAATTTGGAAATTTACAGCAAATTTCATAAAAGCAAAATGAAATAAGAACTTGTTGAATATCGAAATGTTTTAAATAACAGAGAGAATCGATTTAAATAAACTTCGAGTTGTATCTATGACAACCCGAGCGCATAGCTCAAATGGTTGGGATGACTCTATTCGCTACAGCAGGTTCGGCTGTGTTCTCTCTGGTTGCTAGTTCGAATCCCCTTAGCAACATACTTTGTTTCGTATTTTTAAAAAAATTAAAGTACAGCAGCCGAGAGCATTTAATGCTCTCAGCGCCCTTCATAACGCATAGTGCGTTCGGCCCAGTGGTTGTGCCTTCGGTTGGTTTCCCTGTGGTTCCGGGTTCGAACACTAGTCTCGGCAGTGTTTAAAATTTGGAAAAAAAAATATTTTTGGTGATTTTAATGAGTGGAAAAAAATTAGAAAAAATATGATTATTCTTCTAAAAATATGTGGGATTTATGAAAAAAAATTTGGGAATTATTTACATGAAATAAAATATGATTTGAGAATAAATGTATAAATTGAACTATGGTTCTACATTTATATTTTTGTGGAAGTTATATTTTGCAAAAAGAACTTGAAATGAAGGGTTAGAAAATTAATATAGCAAAGAAAGAAACTATATTATGTGATGGATGTAAATTACTCTCATTGGAGAGTAGTGTGAAAAATATGAAATGTGAATATTCATTTAGTGATGTGATTTCAATGTAAAATTGATATTTGATGAAGTATATATTCCATGTATGATTATTGACTCATGAATAAATTTAGAGATCATGCTATTGAAAAAGAAATCTGTTATGATTATGAAAATGAATTTATGAGTTGGAAACGCTCAATTTTGAAAATTGTGAATTGGGATTGAAACAAAAAAGTAGCTAAGTCTCCCCCGGCAATTGGAAAGAAATGAAATGAAATTTGAAATGAAAGAGCAAGGTTGGTCATGTTTGAATAAATGAATAAGTCCGGTTTAGTGGAGAGGCTAACTCTAGTGCTTTAATTTTGTTCATGATTCTATTTCATTAGAATTAAGGATTAGTTACATAGTGAAGATGTGATGAAAGTAAGAGAAAAACACTGAGTATGAGGGCCATTGGATCAGCAGCGAGAGCGTATCCCAGGATGTCCCATAATGAGTCATGATAGGGCGTGGATACTGCTCCAGAGTACCGTCCCGGTGGCAACGCTCGTGGGGTATTTGAAGACTACGGGTGGTGTCATGTCTATGGTAGGAGCTGAATTACCACAGGATGCCTGCATGATGAGTCATGTGTCAGTGCGTTGGGATTCCCTCCAGGGCGCCTAGACATGAGTTGGTAGGTCAGAAAACATCTAGGATACTTACCGTAGTTACAGTAGTAGAGTAAGTCATGACGAGGGATTGAACCCTACAAGATGAAGAACGATTAAGGGCTTGTCCTCGGACCTATGTAGTATGGGATGCATAGAATCCGAACAAGTGTGCATTAGTGTCATATAATATAAACAACTGCATTAAGGACTAAGTGCACAATCACAATACGACATCATTAGGGTATTCCCTTTAGTTGATATGTGACAAGTTTGTGTTTGTTAAATATGGAAAATTAGTTATACTATTTCCGGCATAGAGAGGATGGCCGTGTATAATGTTCGTTGGTTGAATAAACTGACGTACCCACAGTTTTGTATGCAGGGTAATGACATGATAAAGATTAAAGAGGAACAAATGCTTAAAGATTATTCAATATTATTGTATATTTATTTAAGTTTTGTAAATTTACTTCCGCTGTGCAATGTAAAGAGTAAAGTTTCATGTAAACTCTGATGTAAAGTGAAAAGTTCAAATTTCCTTGTAAAATTGTACTAAATGAAGTGTAAAGATCCTGTAGAACTCTCGAATTCAGTTGTATTTGGGATTCGGAGCGTTACAACCATACGTGTGAAATTGCATCTTAAATCTAGAAATATGAATTTTAAACATCTAGAATCACTTTGATTATTAGTTAAAATTAATTGTATGATTTCATGATTAAATTGTTGCATATTCATATCAAAATAAATTCTAGACTGCCGTTTGTACCTTTTTGAATCAGATTTTTGACCATGTTGCTGTTGCATTTTGAGAAAACTTTCTGAACATGAAATTTAGCCCCAGGTGTCTAGTTTACTACCCTTTTTACGGATTTGAATTTTGATGTGTAACCTGTTAGATATCATCATTTTAGTACAGCTGTGTCAGAATTTTCAGATTCACAAATGCATGCGTATCTTGCTGTTCCATAATTTATTTGAGCATGTTAACAGTAAAATAAAAATATGAATTAAATCTAGCTGAGAATAGACATGTGTAGGAATGATCTTGAATTTTTATAGATTTAATTGATTATTTTTCTGACCGTAAACAAATAGGTGAACACAATTTACAACTTGCTGCCTGAACATAAAATTTGAAAATAATTGGACTTTCACCCTAGTTCCTATAGCTTTCATATGTCGTTTATATCTTCGGTGGAACCGGCAAAAAAATTTTCTCTTGAATTTCTGACGAATCCAGATTTGCTTTTCCGTAGTAGCAGTAATCTGTGTTTTTGTACAGCAATGTCATGCTGTCCTGATTTTATGGATAATGTTCTTTAAATATGAATGCCTTTTACTTTGCTTGTAACGAGTAGAATTAGTCACACCTAGCATAATTTAACATCGAAACATTCTTGCATGCTCACATAGGATAAAAATAAACTATTAACAAGTCGGGATATTATGGGTGGACTTGGTAGTGAACGATCAGAAAATGTACTCGGTAAAGGCCTTCATGCTCGCATGAACACTTGACATGGAAGGAGGAGAAATATTGATTGGAAATGATTGATTGTTAATTATTGATTGTAAATTATTGTTATCAACGCCGAGTACACAATCCGTGAATTCACTGTCAGTCTAAAACATTTACTGTGTGCTTGTGCGAACCTGTGGAGTGGGACGCAGTGGTACGTACACTAGATAGGCTAATAAAATAATTAATAACCTGCATTTGACATCTCATGCTTGATCCTGTATTGAACTTGACTTGACATCACTCATTACATGTGTGATTAATTGTAGACCTTTGATATTATTGCCTGCCTTTGTTTTGTTATCTGACTTTGATCCTGTCCTTTTCTTTGATATACATGCTTCCTTTGTTTTCTGCTTTACTCTACTTGCTGTCCACGACTTTCTCTAAGGACATTATTTTCTTTCTTTTTAGAAAAAGAAATTACAGGTACTGAAGAAACTATACTAGAAGGAATTGATGAGCAACGATTCTAGAGATGGAGCTTAATTGCGTTGCTTAAATTTATTTACTGCTAGATTATTTCTTGAATATTGTTATGACATTGTACTTTGTTTTGGGCTTTATGAATCGGAGTTTGTTTTTATCCCAGATGTTGGATATTATTATTGTTGGATTATTTCATTTATTATTGAAGTTATCTTTGATTCATGTGGTTATATCTTTCTTGTGTGGCTGTGTTTATTCTTTCACATTGCTGAGTTAGTTTGGTACAGCTTATGGATGGTGCTTGCATCATTCGCTGGGCCTACGTTATGTACTCGTATTCCGTATTTTG
Organism: Hemerocallis citrina; assembly: GCA_017893485.1. Lineage (NCBI taxonomy): Eukaryota > Viridiplantae > Streptophyta > Magnoliopsida > Asparagales > Asphodelaceae > Hemerocallis > Hemerocallis citrina. The sequence continues at coordinate 133,169,439 of CM030360.1, read as the reverse complement.
GGAAGCGGAGCGTGACAGGTTTTCAGTGGTATCAGAGCCAGGTTTGAATAATATATCAGTCAAACATGGCTTACTTTCTGGAGGTTTGGCTTTGATTGATATATTAGTCAAGTTTGGCTCTAGCCAGGATGACTCAGTGATATGCACACCACGATGATCACATGAATGCATGCATAATAACCAACATATGATCTGTGTACTGACTATTTTATATGGTGTTTCAGACTATGGCTCGTGGGAACTCTTCTTCTTCTCGTCCGAGGGATGAGCAGCTGGACAACGCTGCCATTCTCCAGACGATTTAGCAGATGATGAGTCTCTAGCAGGAGCACCGTAGTTGATGAGGGCCACTTTAGCGGCCAATGGGATTACCGCTGGACCTGCACCTGGGCTACTGCCACCTAGGCCCGATACAGTAGCAGATTTCATGAAGCTGCACCCAGATAAGTTTTCAGGTATTGAGTCGCCGCTAGAGGCCGAGCAAAGGCTTATCCGGACGGAGCAACTGTTGATCGCCACTCGTGTTGCCAAGACGGATCGTGTGGATGTGGTTCGCATCCAATTGGTGGATCTCGCTCACATCTGGTGGCGGGTTGAATCCGAAAGGATGGCGAGACCCATCGAGTAGGCCACTTTCTCTGAGAGCATCATGGCGAAGTTCTTTCCCAGTGTTGGCAGAGATGTAATGACAATTTGTTTCCCTAACCCAGGTCAGCTAGATAGTGTTCTTAAATGTCATTGTTGTTGCCTACTTTACCTGTGATAGCATTAATTTGAACATTATCTTAATCAGGAAAACCATTCTGTCGATGAGTATGCTGCAGAGTTTACTCGGCTAAGTCACTTCTCTCCCACCCTGGTTGCCACTGATGAGAATAGGGCTCGTAGATTCTAGGTGGGCTTGAGTTTTCCCATCCAGGACCGTTTGGCTGCTCTTCGGGTTCATGCCTATGCCGATGTTCTGGATGCTGCTTGGATCTAGGAGCAGACCCTCAGCAGGCCAGGTGTTCCTCAGCGGACTATTTCGCACCTTGTTGCAGTTTGGCCTACCGGAGGATCTATTCAGAGGCCAGTTCCGCCCCCTCCAGCGAGAGTACAGCCGTACGCACCTGTTGTTCCGAGGACTGTTGAGACTTATGGCTATTGCCATAAGGTTGGGCATTCACAGTGAGACTGCATGATGGCCAATTGACTGTGTCTAGTGTGTGGGAGCAGTGATCATATGGTTCGTGACTGTCCGAGCAACAGGGCTCCTGCACCGGTTGCTAGTGCTGCTCAGCTAGGATCACCGACTCGTGGTCAGGGTAGACCGCCTTTCCCACAGTAGAGGCAAGCCTTTGATCAGAGGCATGTGGTCCCTAGAGGAGGTCAGACTGGGAGTCGTGGTCAGGCTTTTAACCTGATAGCTGAGGAAGCGGAGGTAGCTGTTGGAGTGGTTGCAGGTATATTACAGTAGTTGTACTTTCTTTTCTTTTGTTTTCTGCATGTTATTTTCCCTTCTTTTATACAATTATTCATGTGTATATCCTACTATAACCTTATCCTTTTGTTCGATCTTCTTCTTCTTCTAGGTGTTACTTTAGTCTTCTCCCTTCTAGCTTATGTTTTGTTTGATTCTGGTGCTACCCATTCTTTCATTTTTCTCGCTTTGTTGATCAGCATAGTTTGGCTAGCGATGCTATGCCCGCAGCTTGGGACATCACCACAGGTGGATGTGTCATTATCTGTTTTAGGGTATGCAAGCAGAGCCCGTTGCTGATTGGTAGTGTGGATTTCTAGGCTGATTTGATTGTGATTCCCAATTTCGGTTTCGACAACATTCTGGGCATGGACTGGTTGGGTGTTTCTTGTGCCGTGATTGATTGCCGAGAGAAGAAGGTGACTTTCAGGCTTTCTGGTCAACCAGAATTTGTGTAGGGATGGCATTCGGGCCACTCGGGCCGGGCCGGGCCGGGTTTGACCGGGTTTTGACCGGTCCCGGGCCAACTCGGGCCGAGCTCCTCCACTACGCAGGTCGGGCCGGGCCGGGCTCAAGGTTGGAAACCTTGGCCCGGACCTGGCCCCCGGACCCAAGTGTGGGGGCCAGGCCGTTGTTTAGGGATTTTTTTTTTTTGTAAAATATTATTAAAGATCAAGTATATGGATTTGTAATTTCATAACAATTGCAAAGAATAAAATTTCATAAATAATTGAAGTACATGAATAAATGAAGTACATGATTTAATAAATTTGAACTTCTTGAATAAAATGAAGTACATGAATAAAATTCATACAAATTTGTCTATTTAGATCAAATTACAAATTTGTCTATTTAGATCAAGTTACTTGAATTTAAAGATCGAGATGGCCTCTACTTAGATTGAAGAGAAGGCATTGGACTATTGTTGTGCACTTCAACTTAACCTAAATATAGAATCTCATCACCCTAAATTTCCCAATTAATTACAATTTATTGAACAACATTTTAATGTAAATTGACTAAATGTAATTGTTCATTCATCGCTACTTGTTGATCCAGCTCTAGCTTGTGCTTCAAGTAAGTCTTAGGTCCTCTTTTCCGCTTTCATCCAATCTTCGGCGCATACTAGCTTCTCCAAATTTTTGGCTGTCAGTCGGTTCCTGCTCGGGCTCATTATCCTGCCACCAAGAGAAAAGCACTTTCCAATGCAACTGTTGACACCAGTGTTGTTAGCAGATATTTAGCCACGCGAGAAAGAATATTAAAAATTGCTTCATTACTCTTCCAAAATTGTAACACATCTTCTACATCTTCAACTGCACTTTGTGCATTATACCAATTCAACTCATTTGGTGAATTGGTTCTTGGCTTTTTTGATTTAATAAGATTTAAAACACCAATACTAGCTTGACTCTTTCCTTTTGCTAATATGGAGGAAGAAGAAAAAGAAGAAGAATCAACATTTTGTGTTTGTGTTTGTGTTTAAATAGTGTTAGATGAATAAATCCTATCATAAGAATCATATAACCTAGTCAAAATATTCTCAAATTTACGAGTAAAAGCAACATGATCAAAATCTAGTATTGCATCGTGTGGGGCATAAGTGTAAAAAATTTCAATTAAATTTTTTGTACATCTAATTTAATCATAGGATTCATTACTCTAGCTACACAATATAACATAGGAATTGGATGAAAATATTTCAAAAATTTAACATATGTCGTATTAACCATATCTCCAATAAAAGGGTTATTTTGCAAATCTTTAATTGTTGTCATCATAGTCACAATTTCAAGTAAAATACCACTAGATGTAGATATATGTGTTTTTGAAAATTGCAAAGTTGCATCGTTAAAAGGTTGTAAAAAATTTATACAAACTATCGGCAAAAAACCAAAAATCATCATCTAACATACAATTTTGCATACCCATTGCGACACAAAAATCTCTAAGATTAAAACGATAATGAAGAACAACACCTAATAATTCAAAGGTAGAATTCCAACGATGTCGTACATCTTTAGGAAAACGTCTACATACAATGCCCCTAAGTTTACACCAATCATGAAAAGCTTGATAAATTGGACCACTCAATGTAATGTAATGAACACAATCTCTCTTAGGGGTAAAACAGTAAACTTAATTAGAAATGGGCCCAAAAAAGGGAGTTGGGCCTCTTTGAAGCCCAACAACCCAAAAATATGTTGGTCAAATTGGGTTGCCATAACAGCCCAACTTGAAGGAATTCATAATTATCTGAAGCGTCGTTTAAACTCTACATCTCTAAGAAAGTAACCACTTCTATCTCTCCATCCATCAGAAACGTTTTAAAATCCATAAATCTTTATCAAGAGAAGAGTCTTCACTTTATCTCCACAACTACTTCTATCTCTTCATGATGAAGAAAGTCAACTAACTTTATCTCTTTATCAAGAAAAGAGTAACCAAATATATTTCTTCGTGAAGAAGAGAATAAAGTAATCTTATCAAAACACCGAAAAGTAGAGATAAATCAATATCATGAAATCAGCCCCTAAAGCGACTATAAATACCCTATTACCTCCACAGGAACCAGGTGATAAGTATTTTACCACAAAAAATCTCATATATTTCTAAGTTCAGACTTGAGCGTCGGATGGTCTATCGCTGGGGCCTACCCCGGTGTTTCATACTTTTACAGGTCAATCAGAGCGATTGTCACCGTTCAAATCAGATCCAAGCATTCAAATGAGTCAAATATGGGAATCGAGATTAGTTTGCAAACATCAACATCGGCAAAAATTAAAATATAAGTTCTTTTATTGTTTCTGAAAATAATATGCAACATCTGTTTGATACCACACAGAAAATTGCAGCAACAGATATCAATGGAGGGTAGGATTGATCTATTTGTAAGTTGATTACAAGAGCTCGTTGGCACGTTGACATCAGTTGTTTGCACCCTCTCAACAACCAAATCACTTCAGTTTCCCTTGCCACCCACTGATATAGAAGATAGATGGGTTTGAACAGGATCTCTCTCAGGAGATTTCTCCGAAGCTTAGCATTCTGTAAGAGAACATCATGACAAGGTGAGTTGATTTTCAGTTGTTAGGTTTCTTAATACCTCCCAAAGATGTTATGTGGTGTGGTTAAGGCAATTTAATAAATTGCCTACCTCAACCAAATTATGTTGCATTGGAGTGTTAAATTCTTATATGTGTTTTATGCAATGTGTCAGCTAGAACTGTGGACACATCTTTTATTGTCCATTCTCTAATTACATTTGGACTCTGTGCAGGCTAGATTACCTTCAGTTACCTCAACTTTATGTCAGAAACTGAATTGATCAGCTCACCTTTCAGAAGCAAAAACATAGTGTCTTGTCTTACTAGACTTGCTCTATCCTGGGCAGTATGGCATATTTGGAAGGAAAGCAGTAGGCAGGAAAGCATTCACGAGATCATGCTTTTTACGATTATCATTGACATCAACATTCACAATATAATGCTTTTTAAGACTAATAGTGACTCCAACATTGACAAGATTATTCTTTATAAGAAAACCAGTGATGTCAACAAACCCTTGTTACCAGAATTTAAACGTTTTAGACAATTCGGATTCTTTGAATCTAGGGGTTTTCTTTGCTATGAATTTGATTTTTACACTCTGTGCCCTTGGCAATAACCTCTCACCATGATGATAACAAGGAATACACAACTATATAGTGCATACAATTAAAATCAAAATTTTAAAATTCACTTTCGACAAAAAAATGTATATTGATAAAAGTGCACTGAAATGCCTAAGACAAAGAACAATATCATAGAAAAAGAAGAAATGCTTGTCCATAATTTCAAATCAGTGGATTCAATCACAAATAAAATTTATAAAAATTAGAGAGCAACAATGAGTAAAAGAAAAATAAAAGAGCAATTCAAACTATACTTCATGAAGACTGTAAAAGTCAACACCATTCCTCAAGAAGCCAGTGCATGCAATTTTTTTTTTTTTTTGCTTTATTTGTAAGGATTAAATATATAGAAGTATCGTTGGGAAATGATTGAATTATGGAAAGAATATAAAGTGGATTCACCAAAATCTTCAATACGGAAAGGGTCCAGCGGACAGCAAAAAAATATAGCCGACTGCATTAAACACTTGACAGCAATTTCAAATTATAATTGATGCAGTCAACTGTCATTTCCACTCGACCCTGGTTTGGAGGAAATGATATTCGATTGCCCAATAAATGCAGTCGACCGTACGTTGCCCTCAGTTACACATGGAAGTTCTTTCACATTTGTGGAAAGGAATAAATCTGAAACTCTATAAATAGATGTGAACCCACTGAGTATTCTTCATCTCTTTTCGCTCATAAACTCCATAACTTAATATTTCGCCAAAGATTAACAGAGAAGTGTGCTTTTATTGTTTTCTTAGTCACGACATCGACCTTACTTTATCATTTTCTTTTTTGCTTCGATAATAGGCGGTTTAGGGGCTTATAGAGTAATATAAGTCTCGTTGGGTATAATAGGAATCTCAGACTGAATACTGAGAACTCTACGAGGTTTGGGTATAGTGGAACCCCTGTGGAGCATAATTATTGCAAGTAATTTGCAGCGGATTAGACCTGGGGGCCAAACCACTTATATTGCTGTGTCATTGCCTCTTTGCATTATTTGCATTCTCTAACACTATCTCTTTATTTTATGCATTTATTTTAAAAATACTTAATTTCCGCACATTCACCTTATTCACCCCCTCCCCCAGTTGATTTATAATGGTATCAGAGTGAGGTGCTCATTATTGGCATATAAGCTAGAGCAAAAGGTCCAATGGCTAAAATCCCTCTTCATGAAGACTTGTACTCATTGGATTCATCCTGTAACACCCGAAATTTTATTTATGTAGAATTTGTGATTTTACGTGTTTTGCACGTATAATTTTATTTGTATAATTTTTTTTATAAAAAATATTTCATGTTCTCTTTATTATCCAAAAAGACTAATTTTTAAAAGCCTAATTAAAATCTAAGCCTAATTGTCTCTTTTAAGCCCACTCTATTAATTAATTTGTTTGATTATTAGAGTCCATGGTTAAATTGGTCCTTTTTGTGAGCCTATTTAACTTAATCCTCTTTTAAAATAGCCTAACTTGTAGTGTAGACTCATTTCATGAACAATTAATTTTTGTCACATGAACAAATTTGTAAATTGGGGACACTAGAGTGGCACGTGCATGCACTAGCATGTGCAATGTGCACACTTTTGGTAGGCCGGATTGAGCATGGGAAGAAGGGGAGAGTGGATGAGATAGTAGGGTGGTTACTTTCATCATGGGAAGTTATTACAACTCCCTACTTCATCTTAGCCCTTGATCCTTAACCATATGATCTAATCCTAGTATTTTATTTACCCTAAAAATTTGTATAAATACCCCCCCCCCTACACTAGTTATCCTTGCACCTAAAGTTGAAAAAGAAAGACAGAAGGAAATACAAGTTAGTGAGGCAAAAGATTGAGAAATATGTGAGTTGAAAAGAGAGAGTGTTGTGTGTGTTCTTCAACCCAAGGAAGTGGCCGGTTTTTCCAAAGGGGAGGCTCGGGTTCTATATGGCATCAAGGAAGAGATGGCTTTGTGGCTCGATCTTGGAGGAGAAGGCTTCACTTGTTCGTTGTAAAAGATCTCTAGGAGTTTATTGGATTTTTCTCTCCATTTAAGGTGGGTATTTCTCTTAAACTTCTAATTAGACATCATGCAAGGGTATGTTTGATAAGATTAAAAAGAAACTATGACTAATCAAGCCATGTGATGTGAAAATGAGACAAATTGATATTTGTGGGAATGTATGTTAAAACAATGTTGATTGATTACAAAAATTGTGATTGTTAGTTTAGAATTTACCATGCTACCATACTTTATTTGTTTGTTATATGCTAAATATTGGAAATAAGAACCATGAGAAAATGTGATTTTTTGACTACTTGATTGTTAAATGGCATGAAAAGGGAAATTTATTACTGAAATAAACGTATAATACTCATGAAAATTTGTTTAAGGGATTTAGGAAATTTAAAGTGCTTTTTTATAAAGAGAATATGCTCATTTTACGAAGTTTCGAAAAGTGAAGAAGAATATGCAAGTAGAGAGCACAATTATGTTTTTGTATCAAAAATCAAATTTTATTTTACTGAAATACTGTGATAAGATAAAGAATAAAATCAGGAGTTTTTGAATAAATTTGGGAAGAAGAGAACTAAAAAACATTCATTTTTGTGGAAATAAGAAATAACAGAGACCCAGATTTTAACCCTAAAAACCCCACCTTATGTCAGTTTGGTCACTTAGACCAGTTGGTTGAAGGGTGCTTGGGCGCTCACTGTAGCCGTGGGTTGACCTTGGTGGTCTCGAGTTCAAAACTTGGGCTCTGCATATTTGTTTCTTTTTTTTAAATATCCAAAAACCAAGACCTACTTTATGTTAACTAAACCCCCAATCTTTACCGCTAGTGTGCCTTGGCTGTTCTGGCTTTCGGTGGTTGTTGGTTTCTCTCGGGTCGTGGATTCGACTCTGGGTTTCAGCACTTTAAAACAGATTTTTTGACTTTGGGCATTTAAATTGGTTTCTTTAGTATTTTAAATTCAAAAAAAAAAAATGTGACAATTATTCTAAAAGTATATAGATCTTGTGAAAAATATTTGTGTATTTCTTGACCTAAATAAAAGTGATGTAGAAGTGGAAATTGAGTAGAACTCCATGAAAATTTACATTTGTAGAATTATAAAAAGTGATCTAATTTTTATGAAAAGATTATATTGTGATAAAGGAAGATTTTGAATGAAAGAAAATTTAAGTGTGCTACCTATGGACTCTTATTTGCTTAATTGAGTATTGTATACAAATGAAAATACGACTTTATGGCCTTTGAATTAAGTGAAGGAAATGAACAATAATATGAGAAACTAATGGATTTGTAGAGATTAATTTTGAATATGAAATGCATGAATTGCAATTGAACCTTATGTATGAGATTTGATTTATAGGAAATAATGGAAATCATGTTAATTATGAAAAAGAACTTATGAGTACGAAGACTCAAATTTTGTGATTATGAATTGAAATTGAGAACTAGAGTGCAGCTAAGCCTCATACCGGCATTGAAAAGAAATATGATGAAATGAAATTTGAAATGAAAAGACCAAAATTTGGGTCATGTGATATAAATGGTTAAAACTGGTACAGTGGAAGGGCTAACTCTAGAGAATTGATTTTATTCATGATTCAAATAACTAAGGACTAGATACATAGTGAAGATGTGATGAAAATAAGAGAAAAACACGAGTATGAGGGCTTAAATAGTAGTAGTGTCAAACCCATTTCTTCCATTCCTGACCAACATATTAGGTTCCTTACATGACCTTTTTTAGGCTTGTTAATCACTTTATCCTGTATAGAAACTGTGGGCATGTGAGTTGCTTACAACAGACGAAATATTATACATGGCTATCCTCTCTATGCCGAACAGTATAACGATTCTCAAATACTTAAATAAACCACAAACTTGATTACAAACAGAACGACAAGTGACTATCCTATTGATATCGTGTTGTGCTGTGCACTTAGTCCTTAATACAGTTATTTATATTAGATGACATTAATGTGCACTTGTTCGGACTCTATGCATCCCATACTACATAGGTCTGAGGGCAAGCCCTTAATCGTTCTTCATCTTGTAGGATTCAATCCCTCGTCATGACTACTATGTAACTAGATGTTCATTATTTATATTCCTTAATGAACACAATCTCTTATTTATATTTCCTTTTAACAGTACTCATTACTTTTACAGCAATTCCTTAAAGTTGACCGTTGGGCATTTAATTTTTCCCGAGGTTGGATCCTATTTTAAACTTATACGGGGTTTAACACTTCTTACATATTTTAAGTCCTACACTCTTATCATTTTGTGAAGGGACAAAATTAAAAAAATTGTGTACTTCGGAAGTAGTCCCTCTTGTTTTCCTTGAGTTTAGAGAAGGACCTTGTTCCGATGGTTGTGGTTCTACATGATCTTCTATTTCTATAGGATTTGAGTGTGTTTCATTCAAATCGGGAAAACTATCATAATTCATAAATGTTTCTTCACTATCTATATATTGGTTAGGAATGGAAGGAATGTGATGACTAGTAGATTCTTGACTACTATGTCTACCACCACCACGTGATCGATTAGAGGCCATTTAACTATAAAAAACTAGTGTATGTAAAAATTAGATAGAAAACAACAACTAAATGTATGGCAACTAATAATTAAAAACAAACAATAATCTATTCCAATTAAAAATTAACAACAATATCAAGAACTAGTGAGTGAGTATTGTATGTTTCTTTTACCATTTTACCAAAATTAAAAATAAAATCTAAAAAAATGAGAGGAAGAAGAGTAAGAAAACACAAATTATATGAGAATAATGAATAATCAATTATGTTAATTCTATCTACAAATTAAAATTATACTAAAATACCGTAAGAAAGTTGAGACTTGAGAGCTAGGAGTAGAAGTAGTATTGATTGTTGTTGTTGAATGTTGATGAGTTGATCACTTGATTATTGTTGATTTTCCTTCCTTCAAAATGTAGAGAAATTTGATCTTGATCACCTGAGAGAGTGTTGATCACAAAATTTTTGTTGTTGATTGGAGAAATAATAGAGAGAATGAGATATTTGAGTGAATTAGTAAAGAGAAATGAAAGAAATGGTATGGTATTTATAGAAAATGCCATTTTTTTAATTTCCTAAACTACCCCCCAAAACTAGCCAGTATAAATCCGTTGGGGGGCTTTTTTGTAAATTTTTAAAATTTTTTTTATTTTCTAGAAAGAAAGAAAAAAAAATTAAATGCCCAATGGTCGGCCCGGACCGGCCCGAGCCCGGCCGGGCCAATTCAGCCAGTCCCGGGCCTCGAGCGGGCCGGGCCTAATCGGGCCAAATGCTGAAATTCTTGAACCGGACCAGACCGGGTCCAATGGGGGCCAGGTCGGGCCTTGGCCCGGGCGGGCTGGGCTGGGCTGGCCCGGACCTGATGCCATCCCTAAGTTTGTGTTCCATGCGGGTGAGACACCATCAAGGCATGTCAAGAACTCGATGGATCCCAAGGTTGTTGCACTTGTGTCGTTGGGCTCTAATGGGGTTGTTTTACCCTTAGTTGTACGGGATTTCTTTGATGTTTTTCCCGAGGATTTGCCCGGTTTGCCGCCATACCGAGTGTGGAGTTCACAATTGATGCTCAGCCTGGTACGGCGCCTATTTCCAAAACTCCGTATCGTATGGCACCGGTTGAATTGGCGGAGCTGAAGGTGCAAGTTCAGGAGCTACTTGATAAGGGTTTTATCAGACCTAGTGTTTCGCCTTGGGGAGCCCCTGTTCTGTTCGTCCAAAAGAAGGATGGAAGCCACAAGGCTTTGCATTGACTACAGAGAGTTGAACAATGTCACTGTCAAGAATCGGTATCCGTTGCCGAGGATTGATGATTTGTTCGACCAACTAGGAGGTGCTTCGGTGTTCTTAAAGTTGGATCTTCGTTCTGGGTATATCAAGTTAAAGTGAAGCCAGAAGATGTTCCCAAAAATGGCTTTCCAAACGAGGTACGGGCATTACGAGTTCTTGGTGATGCCTTTCGGAGTGACTAATGCACCGGGAGTGTTCATAAGTCTGATGAACAGGGTGTTCTCGCCGTTCTTGGATCAGTTTTTTGTGGTCTTCATTGACGACATATTAGTGTATTTTCAGAATAGGGAAGATCATGCTGAGCATTTAAAGGTGTTTCTGTAGACCTTGAGGGAGAACCAGCTGTATGGGAAGCTCAATAAGTATGAGTTCTGGCTGGTTCGAGTTGCTTTTCTGGGCCACATTATTTCTGGTGCTGGTGTTTCTGTGGATCCGTCGAAGATTTCTGATGTCATGGATTGGCCTATTCCGAAATCTGCTCCTGAAGTGCGAAGTTTTCTTGGTTTGGTCGGCTATTATTGGAACTTCGTTTAGGATTTTTCGAAGATTGTTGGACTTCTGACCAGTTTGACGAAGAAGGAGCAGAAGTTTGATTGGGATGAAGCTCGTGATGGAGAATTTGCCAAGTCGAAGTGGCGGTTGATGTCAGCGCCTGTGCAGACTATACCTGACAATTTGGGTGGTTTTGTGATCCATTGTGATGCATCGAGTAGATGTCTGGGAGCAGTGCTGTTGTAGCGAGACAGGGTTGTCGCTTATGCATCGAGACAGTTGAGTCCTCATGAAAAGAACTATCCTGTAACACCCCGCAAAATGAAAAGATTTATTTTGCATTACTAAATAATATTATATTGGTAAAGTTGACTATTTTGACTATTTTCTTGAAATTACAATTTTGCACGTGCAACACACGTGCAGAGTTATGAAACTTTGGATTCTTAAAATTTTATGGTTAATGATTTGATTTTCCTCATTTATTTATGATATTTTAATTTTCAGATTTATTTGAATTTATTTGACTATTTTACGAATTTGTTAATTTTACACGTGCAAATATTTTTTTGAGTGCAAATCTCCACTTTTAAATTTCTGGATACTTTCTTCTATTTAAAATAAATTATATTCTAAATTTTGGGATTTTTCTGAATAAAGAAACTATTTTTCTAAATATTTCGAAAGAGAGGGGCTTTTATGTAAAAAGCCATTTGGATCTCAAACAAATAATGAAAATTTGTTTTACTGATTTATTGGGTTTTCCATGGTCATCATTGAAAATAAAATTTATTTAAGTTTTATTTAGAGTTGATTTGGTAAAAATTTAAACAAATATGGTTTTTTTACAAATATGGAATTTGAGTGGATCTTGTGCAAATATTTTCTTGGAAAGTAAAAGTCAGAAATTTTTAATTGGAAAATATAATATTTATTTTTAGTTATTATTTCCGAATTTTTTGGACTTTTACGAATATTTTATGACATATTTGCAAATATTACAAAAAGATGGACTTTTGTGCAAAATTACCACTTTGAGTCAAATCCAAAATTTTTAAATTTCTGGGCTATACTTGATGGTTGGATAACTCATTAGTAAAAGGATTTGGTTTTATTTTAATTTATTTAACTTATTTAACTACTTTATTGAAGAAATGTTTATATATGTAAAGTAATAATTTGTTAAGGGATGTTCCCATGAACTTGTAAAACCCTAAAAACTCTATATTTTGGCCTATATTATGGCCACTACAGCTGTCCCTCTCCTCTGAAAAATTAAAATATATTTTTACTATTGGTTTTCTTGGAGTTTCGAAGTGATGATCTTGGATTTTGCAAAAGAATAGCTTTTTCTCATTCTTTATTAATTCGATTTAATTTCTTCATTAAGGTGAGTGACATTTGTTTGATTTCTTTTTGTTCTACGCATGTTGTATGTGATGATTTGTTGATTAGAAAGCATGTTAGGGATTGTATGTGATATAACGAATTTGGATAAGTAGATGAATTAAAAATTGAATCTTTTCTTGAAACTATACTATTGATGACCAAGACCCTAATTTGATGACTTGTGATTGTTTAAGAACCTAATATAAATTATGATTAGGTTGCTTTCATTTATATGCTACTAATTTGTTTGGTAATAACAAGTATATATGTGTATGATGCACAATTTGAACAAAGGTGGAGTCTGTTACTGTTGATGGATATTTGTACATCCTGTTGATACATAAAAATTGTTGAAATGTCATTATAATTGCTTATAACCATGGATACACTGATATAGATGATCGGGGTATGTATATAACAAGTTTTTGAACAAAAAGAAACAAGCTTTGAAGTGAAAGAGGAAGTATTACCCTTCGGTATCTATGTGTGCATGATTTTAGTTGATTTGGGGAAAATTGGTGACTGAGATGATAGAGTCACTTGAGCTTGAATTTAACAATCACACATAATAAACTTGAGAAGAAACCAGGCTTTTAAAGTAAAAGACATCATGTGCAGGTTGAGTTTGTCCTTATTTTTCAATAACTGATACATGAGTAAAGAAGTTATAGATATGGTTTTGGTTGTAGTGTTGAACTGACTGAACTGAGTGTGAGTTGTCCATTGTATTTGATCAAATATATATACACACACACACACACACACACACACTGATTCCTTCATGAAGAATTTTAGATCCAGTTGTGCATATGCACAATGTATAAGCATGTTCCCTTTCCTTTAAACATTTGTTCAAACACCATGGTTTAGGAATCCATCATTGGTGTGTGCTGACTTCACAGACTACTATTCATACCTGTATGAGTATATATATATATATATATATATATATATATATATATATATATATATATATATATATATACCTACCTATACAATTAATCTTACATAGTCAAGCACTGATGCATTATGAAAGTACTAATACACTTTAATTACCATCAAGAAGATCAGTCCTATGCTTTTAGTTAACTAGTAAATGGTTTAAAAATTGGTCTCAGCGTCAAGCCCCGTAGCTGCAGGTTACTGCTGCTGTTGCTGCATTGCTATGTAGGTGCACACTTGAAGAAACTCCATCTCACACACACAACCTGCATCTGCTTAAGTAGAAGTTGCGTATTGGGTTTGGGTAGTCTCTGTGTATACATTGAGGGCTTTTGCACATCTTGCACACTGCAAATCAGTAAAAAGGGAGACTTTCTATATATATCTTATATATATACATATAGACCACATATCAGTAAAAAAAGTTTCTTTGTATCTGCATAAGGTTTATTTTCTATGATTTTTGCATATGTTTCACTTCAATAAAAGAGCTTCTTCAATATTTTCTGCATATGCCTCATTTTTAATAAAAGAGTTTTTCTACATCCTGTGTATGCCACTTCAGTAAGTGGTTTTTATTCCATCTGCCAGTTATATAACCATATGTTCATTTCAGTGCAAAGGGTTTTCTATATATATCCCATAAACATACATATATCAGTAAAAGGGGTTTTCTATGTATATCAGTTATAAATAATCTATATATGTTCTTTCCAACTTAGTAAAGAGGATTTTCTACATATATTATATATACACCAATATACAAATAGGATGAATGAATGAAATTATCACTATGAGTAAATTAACAAAAAAATGAAGTGATTATAATGAAAGATTTTATTTTGTATTAATGGTTGAGTTGTGAATCTCTAGGAGTTGAGTGAGAGTCCTGTGAACCGGTAGATGAGATTTTGTTGATTTAGACCAGTTGGGTCTTGGGGTTGTTGTTATGAAATTAAGTCCGGCAGGATACACTAACTTTAGAGATGAGAATTTTTGTGTTTTAATAATAATCAACTTAAGGACAGGCACTAGTGGAGATATAATGGAACTTGGGAAACGTAAGTATATACTCTTGGTTTGTTAGTCCAACGGATGCGTTCCAGGACTGCTTATTGTTCTGTCTCGAAAGAACATTTGTATGTTCACGTATCGAGGGTCTGCAGGCCTATTCACGGAGCATGCAGGGTGCATTCGTGTGTCGAGGGTCGGCGGGCCTATTCACGGAATGTACCCGGTGTATCTGCATGTCGAGAGCCTCGCAAGCCTATTCGTGGGGTACATGGTTGGGAGGTGATTCTCCGGTTTTTGAGCTATTCTTTCATGATGCTTGCGCGTTGAGGGTTGTGATGCCTATTCGCGGAGTATTCTGGATCTTGTTTCCATCACTGTAGTAGAATTAGTTGCATAACGAGGGCTTTAACCATATAAAGTGGAGAACGTTAAGGGCTTGCACCGGACCTATGTAGAGTGGGATGCATAGAATCCGACAAGTATGCATTAGAGAGTCAGCATATAGCATTGATGTTTTCTTGACTTGGTTTTATGCATGTTGTTATCTATTTTTCTATACTTAACACTTAGTCTAGTTTCACTTGGTGTTTTCTTGCCCTACTATTTACTATTTCATATTCCTTGATGTTTTCTTGTTTTATTTATTGTTATTTCATATTTTATTTATTGTTGCTGTTAATACATGATGCTTATGATTCTATGTTGCATATTTTAGTTATGTTATTTTCATTTGATGTCACTTAAACTGTTATGGCTGACCCTTGTAGTTTTGGGGGTTAGGGTTATCTTTAGCTTCATGTTTTACAAGTAGGTGTCTATAGCTTGGGATTTGGATGCATGTGGTAGAATGATTTATGGCTTATGTACATTGTAAAGGAATGTGTTGTAAAAGAAAGAAAATGTAATTCAAGGTATTTTATTTTCTGCTGTGCTTTGTAAACAATTGATGTAATAAAAAGTTTTAATTTTCCCTGTATTTGGTTGCTATGTTTATGATTACATTGAAGTTGATTCTTGAATTGTGCCACCTATTTTTGAGATATTATATTGGAAATTCGGGACGATACAGAGTTGGTATCAGAGTCTGATTCAATTAGTAATTTTAAACATAGTACGGGGAATAAACATAAATGGACATTTGATGTGTGTGAACCTAGGCAGACTTTAGATGTGTGAGTACACAAGTGGACGTTAAATAGAACCTAGGTGGACATTAGAAGTGTGAGTACCTTTGTGGACACCTGATGTTTGTAAATTGATTGTTTGGTCATGAAGACCTGTAGTGAGATTTAGACTATTTGTATGCTTAGACTTGGATGAAATTTCTTTATCGTAAGTGCATTGGTTATTTTTTTGCATAAAGCATATACTTTTCTCACTATTTTTTTTAACCTCTTTTGTCCACTTTATGCATTTAATATTTTATTATTACCCCCTTAACTCATATATTTTGCTAATACTTTTACATATTACATTAATTCTGAATTACTATGTGTTAAGTTATTATTGCTACTTCTATTTCCTTTCATTATTGTTTTTGCTATATTATAAAATTTGGTTTTGCATATTTATTTTCTCATTCACATTTACATGTGCTTATACATGTATTTCATTCCGTTTTTCTCCTTACTTTTATAAATCATTTTCACTACTACTATTTCGTACTATTGTGTTTGATATTTATAATCTATACATTTGTTTTAATATTTCATCATGTGACTTTCAACTCCATTTCTTTCTTTTCTACTATTTTATATCACGAATTTCAAAACATAACATCATACTTAAATTAAATGTCCCATATCCCTGTGCATATGGGAAGTTACATCTTCCATTTCACCATTTCGGTGCAACCTAATGTCACTATGGTAAATATGCAACTCGATGTCAATGGAGGCAAATGCAACTGGATATCGGGGAGGCAAAATGTGTAACCGAATATCCAGACGGCAACTTGCAACCTGATGACGTGAAGGCAAATTTGCAACTTGATGTTAAGGCGAGAGATTTTCTACCTATTTGCTAACTGATATTTTAAGACTTTTTACTTATATAATGAAACTATTGTTTTCTTTATGACATTTTTTTTATACATATTACACTTTAAGTTTCCATATAATTTGAACTAGTATAGTTGATTGGCTCTATTTTGTATTTACAAAATTTTTCAAGATTGAGTACATCAACTGTGGTTGGTTGCTATGTTTGGTTGCTAATAAAAAGATTGAGTACATCACTTTATGCCAATACAAATTTTTAATTTTCGCTGTATGTGGTTGCTATGTATATGATTACATTGAAGTTGATTCTGGAATTGTGCAACGTATTTCTGAGATATGATATTGGAAATTCGGGGGGCTACATATCCCACGCATGATGAGGAGCTTGCGGCCGTGATTTTTTCCTTGAAGTTGTGGAGGCATTATCTGCTTGGCGATAGAGTGGAGATTTCCACAGATCACAAGAACCTCAAGTATGTGTTCATGCAGAAGGAGTTGAATATGAGCCAAAGGAGATGGCTGGAATTGATGGCAGATTTTGACATCAATTTGCAGTAACACCCGGGCAGAGTGAACTTAGTGCCTGATGCCTTGAGTAGGAGGCCTACCGCTATATTCCTCCCTAAGCAGAAGGAACTAGTGGAGGATATGAGGAGGCTGGAGTTGGATGTGCTACTTCCTAGATCAGATCGGTAGTTCATGATGTTGCAGTTGCAGTCTTCTTTTATTGAGCAGATTAAGGAAGCCCAAGTGGGTGACCAACAGTTACAATTGTTTCGGAGTGAAGTGGAAGCAGGTTTGAGATCCAATTTGGTCATTCATGCTGATGAGTTGCTTCGTTTCGGCTCTAGGTTGTGTGTACCTAGAGGAGAAGTCAGGCGGAAGCTACTTGAGGAAGCGCATCGGTCCACGTATTCTATTCATCCAGGTGGTACTAAGATGTTCAAGGACTTGAAGCAACATTTTTGGTGGCATGGCATGAAGAGGGATGTGGCTAGATATGTCTCCAGTGCTTGATCTGTCAGCAAGTGAAGGCAGAGCATCAGAGGACTGCGGGACATTGCAACCTCTTCCAATCCCAGAGTGGAAGTGGGAGAATATCACGATGGATTTTGTGACTGCTTTGCCGAGGAGTCCCAAGGGTCATAATGCTATCTGGGTGATAGTGGATCGGCTGACGGAGTGTGCTCACTTCATTCCTTTCCGTGTGGGTCAGTCCATGAAGAGTTTGGTCGAAAAGTATGTTCAAGAGGTTGTTCGTCTGCATGGAGTTCCTGTTAGCATCGTATCGGATAGAGATACGAGATTCAGGTCTCAGTTCTGGGAGAGTCTGTAGAAGAGCTTGGGTACTAAGTTGAGGCAGTCAGAAAGGACGATTCAGACCCTAGAAGACATGTTGAGATCATCCGTTCTTCAGTTTGGAGGTTCGTGGGAAGATCATCTTCACTTAGTCGAGTTTTCTTATAATAAAAGTTACCAGGCGAGTCTCAAGGCTGCCCCATTTGAAGCTTTGTATGGGCATAAGTGTAGATCGCCAGGTCTGTTAGGATGATATCGGTGAGAGGAAGCTTTTGGGTCCTGAGTTGATCACGAAGACAGTTGATGTCGTGGCTCAGATCCGGAAGCATTTGCAAGCCGCTCAGGATAGGCAGAAGAAGTGGGCTAACTGGCGTCGTAGACCTCTAGAGTTTGTGGCAAGCGACCATGTGTTCCTCAAGGTATTGCCTTGGAAAGGTGTTATCCATTTTGGAGGGGGGGGGCAAGTTGAGTCCTCGATTCATCGGTCCATTCGATATTGTGGAACGTGTGGACATGGTAGCTTACATGCTCGCATTGCTGCCAGCTTTAGCTGGTGTCCATGATGTATTCCATGTTTCTCAGCTCAGGAAATACATCAGGGATGACAGTCATGTGGTTGACTGCTCAGATTTGTTTGTGAGGCCGGACTTGTCCTGTAAAATTCGACCAGTCTTTATCTTAGACCGTCGAGAGAAGGTGTTGAAGAATAGAGTCATCATGTTGGTTCGAGTTTCTTGGAATCCTCACTCGCCAGGTGAGTCTACTTGGGAATTGGAGGAGGACATTCGGGAGAGGTTTCCTCATTTGTTTGAGTAGCTGTTTTGCTTTGTTTTGTTTGTTTGGGGTTCGTCTTATATACCTCTTGTATGAATTTCGAAAACGAAATTCTTCTTGTAAGGTGGGTAGGATTTGTAACCCCTATTTTGGATTTATTGTTTTTTATTTCTTTTCTTGATTATTATATCTGGAATTCTTTTATAGTAATATTATTTTGCTATTCTTGGGCTCTTTTATTCTCTTTTGATCATTCCGTGCTCTTTGGCTTGAGTTCTGCTATTTCTTTTGTTCATTGCAAATTTTTCTCTTCATGTTTTGAGTTGAATTGTTCTGCTATATGTTCATCTCATTGATTCCTATTTGTTATTCTCTTCTTGGAGCCTAAACCCGTACCCTAAACCGATTAACCCGCAACCCAAAACCCCAATTTCTTAATCCCCTATAATACCTTATTATTAAAACCATAATTTATTATAACTCTTTGTCTCTCTCCCCATAATCCTGCTGCTCACCATCTTCCCCATCTCTCTGTTTCATTTTTTTCAAAACCCAACCGCAACCCGTTCTCCGATCCCATCTCCGACCACCACCTTCGACCTCGTCACCCTAGCCCTCCGTCGTCACCATCACCCCCGTTAAGATCTCATCCCCATCGCCTTCAACCTTCGAACCCAAACTCCCACCGAACCCACCTTTGCCACTCACCATCGCCGCTATCGACCTTATCGTCCCTAGCCTTCACCCTCTCTGCTCACCCCGAAACCACTGCAAATCCCCTTCGCCCTCGTCGTCGTCATCCTGTTCCCCGCACCACCCCACCGTCTCCTCCTCTGTTTTGTCGAGAAACAGAGCCTCGTCGAAGTGTCAAGTCTGGTCGCTGCCGTCGCTTCTCGACCGCAGCGCCGCCAGTCACCCCGACCGCCCTCACCGTCGGCTGTCGCTGTCTCCAGTCGCCGAGCCTCCCGCTGTCTCTCTCTTTCTCTCAGTCACGTTGGAAAAGAAGCACAGTGGGATTTTTTGTGTTTTCTGGTTTGGAGAGAGGGGATCTTGAGTTGTTGTTTGGTGTTTGTGAAGGGGATTTGCTGTCTTGAAATTGCTGAGTTGCTGTGTTGGAGTATTGCCGTGTTGCCGTTTGCACGTGTCTTGCACGTAGTTCTGTGCTTTCGTGATCATGGTTCGTCGCCCGGGATTCTCATCCCGTTATTCTAAATATTCAAATCTACTAATTAAAAGGCAAGTCTCTTCTTGTACTAGTTATTTGTTTTTATTCAAGATTTTTTTGATCTCTGCAAGTAGATCCAGTCCTTTCCTTTATCGTACTGCTATTTGAATTTCGTTAAGTTTGTTGAGGGTTTACACGAGGTAACTCGATATACTCTTAACATCGTGCTTACCTCTTTCATCTAAAACCTAGTCCCTATTGTTTCTTGCATATGCATATTTACATGAAAAATAACTAGATCCATGTTGTTGATTATTTGATGATTTGAACATGTTAGACTGAATTGATTTGATGAATTGATTACCATGCCTGTGAAATTGATTCTTAAATCTAGAAATATGCATGTTAACCATCTAGCATCACTTTGATTATTAGTTAGCATGAATTGTAAGATTGCATGATTAAATTGTTACCTATTCATATCAAAATAAATTCTGGACTGCCGTTTGTTCCTTTTTGAATCGGATTTTCGACCATGTTGCTGTCGCATTTTGAAACAACTTTTGGAACATGAAATTTAGCCCCAGATGTCTAGTTTACTACCCTTTTTACGGATTTGAATTCCGATGTGTAACCTGTTATATATCATCATTTTAGTACAGTTGTGTCAGAATTTTCAAATTCACAAATGCATACGTATCTTACTGTTCCATTATTTATTTGAGCATGTTAAAAGTAAAATAAAAATTTGAATTAAATCTAGTTGAGACAAGACGTGTAGGAATGACCCTGAATTTTTATAGATTTAATTGATGAGTTTTCTGACCTGAAACAAATAGGTGAACCCAATTTACAACTTACTGCCTGAACATAAAATCTGAAAAGAATAGGACTTTCACCCTAGTTTCTGTAGCTTTCATATGTCGTTTATATATTCGCTGGAACCGGCAGAGAGTATACTCTCTAGAATTTCTGGTGGATCCAGATTTGCTTCTGCGTAGTAGCGGTAATCTGTGTTTTTGTACAGCAATGTCATGCAGTCCTGATTTTATGGATTGTGTTGTTTTAATATGAATGCCATTTGCTTTGCTTGTAACGAGTAGAATTAGTCACACCTAGCATAATATAACATCGAAACCTTCTTGCATTCTCACATAGGATGAAAATAAACTATTAACAAGCCGGGATATTATGGGTGGACTTGGCAGTGAACGGTCGGAAAATGTACACAGTAAAGGCCTTCATGCTCGCATGAACACTTGACATGGAAGGAGGAGAAATATTGATTGGAAGGAGAAGTATTGATTGCAAATGGTTGATTGCTAATTATTGATTGCAAATTATTGTTATCAACGCCGAGTACACGATCCGTGAATTCACCGTCAATCTAAAATGTTCATTATGTGCTTGTGCCGAACCAGTGGAGTGGGACGCAGTAGTACGTGTACTAGATAGGCTAATAAAATGATTAATAACCTGCATTTGACATCTCATGCTTGATCCTATATTGAATTTGACTTGACATCACTCATTGCATGTGTGATTAATTGTAGACCTTTGATATTATTGCTTGCCTTTGCTTTGTTATTTAACTTTGATCTTGTCCCTTTTCTTTGATATACATGCTTCCATTGTTCTCTGCTTTGCACTACTTGCTGTCCATGACTTGCTCTAAGGACATTATTTTCTTTCTTTGTAGATCAAGAATTTACAAGTACTGAAGGAACTATACCAGAAAAAAATGGTGAGCAACGATTCTAGAGATGGAGCTTAATTACGCTGCTTAAATTTATTTACTGCTAGATTATTTCTTGAATATTGTTATGACATTGTACTTTGTTTTGGGCTTTATGACTCGGATTTTGTTTTTATCCCAGTTATTGGATATTATTGTTGTTGGATTATTTCATTTATTATTGAAGTTATCTTTTATTCATGTGGTTATATCTTTCTTGTGTGGTTGTGTTTATTCTTTCACATTGCTGAGTTAGTCTGGTACAGCTTATGGATGGTGCTTGCATCATTCGTTGGGCCTACGTTACATACTCGTATTCCGTATTTTGGGAAGTAGGGCGTGACAAAGGAGGACGATGCGGACATCGAAGGTGGGACAGGGGGTGCCGGCGTCGGGAGTGAACAACCAAGAGGGGCTGCGCTGCTATTGTAGGATGTTGCTGTCGCTATTGTGGCTTCGGGAGGAGAAGGAAGGAGGCAGGGGGTTGTTGTCGTCGCTGGGGGTCGTGGAGGCAGGGCGCAACAGCGACGGGATGTCGCTGCAGTCGGAGGGCAGATCGGGATGAGCGGGAGATCTGGTGCACACATGGGGGTAGAAGGAGAGAGATGAGCGGGAGGTTTGAAAGTGGAGGTCGAGGACAGCAGAGGATGGGGAATGGGTACGGAGGGTGAAGTTGGAGGTAGCAGAAGAAGTGAACGGGATGTGCAGGAGGTATAGGGTTTTCGGAGGTAGGGGATGTCGTTATAGTGGCTGTGTATGGAACAGGTGATTAGGGTTAAACAGTGGGGGGGGGGGTGGTGGTATATATATAGGTGAATATTAGGGTTTAGGGGGGTACGGGTTAGGGTGTTTGGGTAGTTAGGTATAATTAGGATCCAATAAGGTATATAGGATAATAGGGTTATAGGGTTGGAACGGATCCAAATAGGTTAGGAAACAACAATAAGAATGGGCCATGAATAAATAGATTAAAAATTAACAAATCATCCGGAGGTAAAATAATAGACAGACAAATTCGAACCAAGAAGGTCAATCACAGGTGACAAAACAAATAGGTGAATTATATTGAGAATGAAGGTCAAATACACGGTTCAGAAGGAATAAAATAATAAAATGGAGAACAGGGGTTAC
Organism: Hemerocallis citrina; assembly: GCA_017893485.1. Taxonomy (NCBI): domain Eukaryota; kingdom Viridiplantae; phylum Streptophyta; class Magnoliopsida; order Asparagales; family Asphodelaceae; genus Hemerocallis; species Hemerocallis citrina. Next base: position 133,146,547 of record CM030360.1, on the reverse strand, counting down.
AAATCCTACCCACCTAACAAGAAGAATTTCTTCCTCGAAATTCAACAAGAAGTACATAGGGTAACCCCCAAAAAGAAAAAGAAAGAACAATAACAGAAAGAAACCACTCAAACAGATGAGGGAACTTCTGCTGGATCTCCTCCTCCAGTTCCCAAGTTGACTCACTCGGCGAGTGAGGATTCCAAGAAACTCAAACCAGCTTGATGACCTTGTTCTTCATGACTTTCTCTCGTCGGTCTAAGATAGCAACTGGCGAAATCTCACAAGACAGATCCGGTCGCACGGTCAACTTTGAGTAGTCGATCACGTGGCTTTCATCACGGATATATCTCCTTAGTTGTGAGACATGGAAAACATCGTTCACTCCTGATAAAGCTGGTGACAATGTAAGATGAAAGGACACCTTGCCTACTCGTTCCACGATATCAAACGGTCCGATAAACCTAGGGCTCAGCTTGCCCCCACCACCAAACCGAATGACACCTTGCCACGGTGATACCTTTAGGAAAACATGGTCACCAACCTCAAACTCCAAAGCTCTCCTATGGACATCTGCCCATGTCCGCTGCCTGTCTTGCGCTGCCTGAAGATGCTTCCTGATCTGAGTCACCATATCGACTGTCCCAATGATCAACTCTGGACCCAATAACTTCCTCTCACCAATGTCATCCCAGCACATTGGTGATCTACATTTAAATGAACATTTTAAAATCTAGTACAATTTTCATGTGTAACATACACTTACATCTAATATAATAACAATTAAAAATAGAATTTATATGAGAAGTAGTGTGCACATAGGGTGCACGTGCACGTGCTTGTGCACATGGGGGGAGTTGGCCGGCCAATGGAGAGTAAGGAGAGAGTGGGAGAGTGTTGTAAGAAAGTGGGGAGTTATTTTGGGTAATGGGAGTCATCTCAACCACACATTATTCCTATAAATAGCCCCAACCTTCAACATGAACACACACAAACCTAAATAAAAAATTAAAAGAAAAGACTAGAGGGAGATTTCAATTTTTGCTAAGAGGAGGAGAAGGCCATTTTGTGTTGGAGCTTTTGAGCATTTTTTTAGGAGTTATACTTACAAATTCATCAAGAAAGAGGTGGGTGTTTCTTTTACTTTCTTGTTGTTTGTAGAATGCATGCTTAGATAAATTGTGTTTGAAATGAAAAATTTGGCATGAGGGCTTTAGTTTCTAAACTTGTTATGATGCATGTTGTGTTGACATCTAGAGTTTTTGTAGTAGTAATGAAATATGTGAAATTAATGCATGCTAGTTGAAAATTTCACTGTAGAATTGTTATGTTGTCAAATTAAAATTCTATTAGAGCGTGTCGTAGTGATGTTGGGAATATGGTAGTATGTCATGATTAAATTATGTATACAAATTGTATGTGCGTAAAATTGTTAAGTTTCATGTACAATTAGGGGTGAACAATAAAAGGTAAGATTTTTCATAATCTAAGAATAATGGCTAAAAGAAAATATATTCATACTAGTTTTTTTATAAAGAATAGTCAATTTTACAAATTTAAACATATGAGTATAAGATTTCTAAAAGTGATTATTTAAGTTAATTTGTGAACAACTTCATGCTACTATTGGTAAAATTAAGGGAAAAGCATTTATGGAAATTTGGAAATGTAATTTAGTATTATTAATTATGATGGAAAACAATAGAAATCGAAATAGATGAACAATTAAAAGGAGATGAAAATAGAGAGTTGAGTTAAAAGATTTTGAACTCATATACTATCAGTTGAGAACTTGGCTCTTGTGGCTAGCGCAGGCGCCAGTGCACTTGGCGCTGCCACGTGTCGCGTGTGCGCTTAGGTGGCTTCTTGGTTGCGGGTTCGATCCCGGGAGGCTCTGCCACTTATGTGATTTTTGGGAATTTATAAATTGATGTTTCTGGGTTACAAAAGGGACTCAGAGTGGTTTCTATCACAACTGTGAGTTGGCTCGTTGGTTGGGCTTCCGGTTAGCTGGCTGCTGACCTTGGGTTCGATCCCGGCCTTGCATAGAATGTGCTTTTAGTTTTATTTTAGAGATTTTCAAGTTTTAAAAATTGGGAAACTTCATAGAAATATTTTAGAAGATTATTAGAAGACTTGGGAATAATTTCACAATAATCTAAGATATATTTTGAGAATTTAAAAGTCATTTCCATATTAGATAATGTATTAGATGAGTTGAATTCCAATTTAAAGGGAAATGTACATGACTAAAAATATTTAAGAGTTGATTGTAGAATACAAATTAGAACACTCTTTTTGCGAAAATTTCATGGATATTAATCCATTGAATTAAGGAAATGGTTGAGTTGGTTTATAATAAAAATCAAGGCATAATTATGAGTTGGAAATAAGGAACTTCTAGTGATTAATTCTAAAGAATTTTGGTATTAAGAAATGGTGATTTAATCCTAAAGAACCTTTGTATTGAGAAATATACTTGAAGTATAGAAAAGCAAGAAAAAAGTTCTAGTAATTGAAAGAGCGTTGAATATTATTAAAGTGAATGGTTTGGTCTGTTAGCCAAAAAATTGTCTACAAGAATTTGATTTAATAAATTGTTATCGAATATTTCTATAAGATGTTGAATACTTCATCAAAAAATAAAGAGAATAGATAAAGAAGAATGAGGAATAATGAATGAGATGTTTATGAAGAGGTTAAATGTAACCTATGTGATCTCTCTTTGAGATGGTTGTTGGGATTTAGAGGTTGAGCAAGACCCGTAGAGACCGGCAAGTTATGATTTGAAAAGTAACCAGTGTGGGCTAACATTTTCTTGTGTGTGTTGTTTTAAGTCCGGTGGGGTAGGCTAGCTCTAGGTTGTGATGATTTACCTAAACCTAAGGACAAGCACTAGGGGAAGATGTGATGAAACCTGGGCAAACGTACGTGGGACGTTTCTATATAGTTGGGAAGTGTACTCCGGGACTATAGAATCATTCAGGCGATGTACTCCGAGACTATAGATTCAGTCGGGCGATGTACTCTGGGACTGTAATTGCCCTGCATCCAGTCGGGCGGTGTAATCCACGACTGTGATGCGGAACGAGACGAACCTCAATTAAATTCGGGATTATGAATAATCGGGCGGTATACTCCGGGATCATGAATAGTCGGGCGGATGGAAGGCGGATCTCTGATATTCCGGGGCTAGAGTGGCACTTGCAAGATGTCCGCATGAGGTGGATTCTGTATAGTCGGGCGGTGTACTTTGGGGCTGGAATCTGTACTTGTGGAATGTCTGAACCTTGTTTTTGTTACCAAGTAAGATTTTATAGCGAGGGATTGAACCTTATAATATGGAGTATGTAAGGGCTTGCCCTCGGACCTATATAGTATGGGATGTATAGAATCCGAACAAGTATGCATTAGTGTCATTCTAGTGTAATGTCTGCATTAGGCATTAAGTCATATCATACACTGACATATTTAGGATAGTCACTTTTCTTACTTTATTTTGCATTCAAGTCTGTGTTTGCTAGAGTAAGAGAATCGTTGTATTATAGCATTGTGTTAGTTGTATGCAACTGACGTGCCCATAGTTTCCCAGATGCAGGATTGGACTTGGCATGGGCTTGAAGCCACTATGATGACTTGATTACAAGATTGAAGACATTTTTATTATTGTAGATTGCATTGTATTCATTTAATTCCGTTGTGCTGTTGTAAAGAACATGTTGTAAATAAAAGTTTTAAATTCCTTGTAAATTTGTACGAAGTTAAGTAAAAGATCTTGTATTTGCTACGAATTACCTATGTTTGGAATTCGGGGTGTTCCAGCTTGTGTTGCAGCTCCTTCTATTGTTGGTTGTATATCTTATGACAAGCTTAATTGATATTTTTTTTGAATTCAAGCTCCTTCTATTACTTCAATAACTCGTGTTTTTGAATGTCCAGTAAACAAGCTTAATTTTGAAAGCTTGTGAGTTGGGGGGGGGGGGGGGGGGGGGGGGGGGGGATTACTAGTTGGGCATCCCTAGTGATATAGAATACTTGATTTGAACAATCTTTATGTACAAGTGTGTTCTGAGCCTATGATTAATTCAATTCATGATTTATGGTAGACGTTTCCTAATTTAGTTCTCACACAAAGAGTAGTGTGAATTGATGTATGTAAAATTGAGTTATAGCTTGATTTCCTATTGTCTTATGGATTGATGTAATTAGTTTTTTATATAACTTGATATTGGTCTCCCGATACCTAGTTTTGTTGTCTCATGTGTGTCTCCCTCTCTACCTAGTTTTCTAAACAGCTCATGTTAAATTTTATAAAGTTGTTGCTGTTGGGTATGGCATTAAGAAGCTAAACTTGTCTCTCTCTTTTGAATTTCCTATCTTTATTGTCTTCTCAGTTTTTGAATGCAGCTAAGCTTGTTGCTGTTGGATATGGCATTAAGAAGCTGCAGATCATGATGACCATCGTCGGTGACCTCGTGTGTGTGGACTCGCTTATTAAGGAACAACTCACAGTTGAGCCTACTAATGAGTATATCCAAAGTTGTGATATGTAACGCACCAGAAATTTAAATATAATATTTTAAATTAATAAATAATTTTTAATTTTTGAATTTTTGAAAGTTGTGATATGTAACGCCCCAGAAATTTTGAATTTTTTGAAATTTTCGTTTTGCACGTGCAAATATTTGTGAAATGCAAGTTTTAAATTTATGAGTTGTTAAATTAATTCTCTTATTTATAAATGGATATATTTTAATTTTTGGGATTTTTCTGAATAAGAGAAACTACTTTAGAAAATATTTTAAAAGAAGGGAATTTTTGTGTAAAAAGTCGTTTGGATCCAAAATTTAATTTCAAATTTTTGTTGTCTACATTTGGGGGGTTGGTTTTTCAGTAGAGAGATTTATGGGTGTATTTTATCCATATTTCATTGGATTTGATTTCGAAAGATTGAATAAATAACTAATTATGCAAATTTAGGATTGAAAGGAGATTTTATTGCAAAAACTCTTTCAAAACCACAAAATCTAAGCCCGACCTTATACATGTAGGCAGTAGGATTTCGGCCTACATTTATTTTGCATTTTCTTGGTGATTTTAGTGGCTTTAAGAGTGGACATTAACTTTTTAAGGAGGAGAAGGGCTTTCTTGTTTTTGTGTTCAATCTACAAGAGGTGGGCATATACTCTATGTCTCTTGATGTGTTTTATTTCTCATGAAAAATGTAGAATCATGCTAGGGTTTAAATCTTTGTGAAATTATGATTATATTAGCACGAATGTGATGTTTTGTTATGAGATGATTGTAGAAATTGATTGTTAGTAAACATTGGTTGTTAATATGAGATAAAAAGTAAATCTTGATGGCATGATGCTCTTATTTGATTCGATCTTGAATTATGGATATTACTAAGCATGAAAGATCAAATCTTTATCCATAGAAATTGATTTAACAAACCCATATATTGTTGTAGATATTAGATCTTGTTGTATAATTTTAGATCTATGTTGAGATGTATAAAGACGGTGTTTTGGAGACTATTTGCTGTTTAAATATGATAAATTGTTATATATTATATTCGAGTTGTTTGGAGTTGAAAGTAGCATGCAAAAACTCCCAAAGATCGAATTTTTCAGTGTCGAGGGTTGAGGGTTGGGGTTGAACAGCCCCGGGGTTGCACAGTGCTGCCTGAGCACTGTGCAGACCCAAGGCTACTGTTTTGGAAGGGTTTCGGCTGTGTTGATGGCCTTGGTTTGAGGGGCATGACGGTTTTGTTTGTGCTCTAGGGTTGCAAACCCTAGGGTGGATATGGGTATGTATGTATATGATTATATTTGGCAAGTATGTGAAGTTTTAAGTGATTTGTTGATCAAATTCTAGAGTTGCAAGTTTTGGATTTTATATAAACAAATTGAGTTTCAGTTTATTGATGATTTACAGCTTCAATCTTTGTGCGAATGGATTATAAATTTGGTGATGTGATCTACGTTTATGGAGTAAATATAAAGTTAAATTTTTAGAATTAAATATTTATTTTTGAATGGACTGCTCTTAAGGATAAGAACGCATGAATTTCATATTTAAAGAGAAATGAGTTTCAGTTTTGGCATGTTTGAGTTGTGATTTCGAATGTATAAAACTATAATTTGGGGGATGAAATAGTTAGGTTTCAATAGCAAACACATATTGAATACACAGCGAAAAAATTACAAGATATTGAAACCTAGCCATGGATCCATGCGGAAACCATAAAACGTGTTTTGGAGTTATACCTTAAGGATGGATCTGTTGTCTCCAAGATATTTCGATCACAGCACTGCAATGTTGTAGTGCCTCTACGGTATCCTCACGAACGGATCAAAACCAAGCTTTCCTCAAGCTGTGGTGCTAGATGTGGGATGGGATTGTTCCTCACGATCTCTCTCTAACAATTTCTATGATGGCTAGGGTTTTCTCATATGTAACTTTTCCACAAATATGTATCATATATATAGCTGTAGTAAATTAACCCTTAAAAGAGTAACGAGCATGTTGGGCTCATAATCTGATCTGGATCAGATTCGTGTGTGGGCCTCTGAACTTTAGTCAGCCCATTTAATCTAATTAAATGTCCAACCAATGTTAGGAGTCCAAGTATTACTTGGATTCCCAATTAAATTCATCTTACGAATTTAAATCCCAATTTTGATCCATTGTAAGTGTGTGACCCTGTAGGTTCCCAATACGTTGATAGTGATACTAAAATCATATTCTAGTATTACAAACGGTTAGCGGTATCTAGCATTACATCACTGCTACTCAAGTAGTGGGAATGTCAGTGAAATTGACATAACCTATCCGTGACCAATGTTACCATGTAGTCTAGTACCTTTATCCAAATATCTTAATTGACCACAAGGCATAGAGCGTGTCACCCTTGTATAGTTCAATCTTTGGTTTCTTGATCTCCAAGTAGACTTACTAAAACAAATGAGCTCAATATCTCATATTGACTCATTTGAGCATGGCCATGCATTTTGTAGTCTCACTCAATCAAGGAGCCTATAGATATCGCTCATGTTATGTAAGAGAGACAAATCATATCTAAGTCACTCACATCCCTCTGCGTGATTTGTAGTATATCCAATAGTCGACTTTATAATCACCTTATTACAGGTAACGTTTGACGACATTAAAACATATAACTTCTCATGTAGGGAACCGTAGTGACTTCAAGTCAAATGACTACATACACCATGGTCACTGTGAGAACCGCTTATGACACTCACGTAACGATCCATACAGCGTTCTCATGGCGGGTCATTCCAGTACATTATTACACTAATATGTACCCATCTGAAGACTTGATATCTCATATCCATGACCCGTGAGATATTGTCATCAGTCTACGCACATACTAGTCTCTATGCATTATTGTTGTCCTAATTCACAATAATACTTGACTAGGGACATTTAAGAATATTATTCTGATTACAATCAATAGGATCTCACAATCAAGTCATGCACTTGATATCCCATGGTATTGAACCTACTATTATTATGCTCATTTAATAACAATAAATAACACAATAAATAAAATACCTCATATATGAAATAAATATCATAATGCAATGTAAACTAGTAATGTCAATACACAACTAGCCTCTAGGGCATATACCAACAGAAATTCCCAGTTTAGAGGGGAGTATATGTTTCAGTTTTGAAGGATAAATGTTTCAGATTTTAAAGAGTTATTTTCAGTTTTAGAGATGTGTGAATTTCAAATTTTGAAACAATGAAATTTCAGATTTTTAGGGATAAATCACTGAATTAAAAGAGGGTTATTACAGTTTTAAAGTTGATAAATCGTCCAGAAATTTGAGTGTGATTTCAAATATGGATAAGAGTATTGTGACGAAATTGAAGAGGTATAATTAATTTGTTTTGTTTCTATAAATGAAGGGAGTCTTTATGGAAGTGAAATTCTTATTAAATTACAGATGAGTTATGATAGAATGATTTTGGATAAATGAATGCTTATATTTGGAATGAGATAATCTTAAATGAGATGCTTTATGGAAAAGTGGTGTTTCCATAAATAAATATAAAAGAAAGAATGTTTTGATAACCGAACCAAGTGGTGGTTCATATTGGGAATTTAAGGATATTATGAGGACCCTGGAATGATATTGTTGTGGAATTCGTGTTGTGAGCAATAGAGGCGGAGCAGGACCTGGGATTACCGGCAGTGAATTAATTGATTGTTGGAATTAGCCAGAGTGGCTAGTGTTTCTAGTTTTGTAGAGTTAAGTCTGGTATGGTGGAGCTAGCTCTAGGTGGGTCAGGTTACTCCTTTTTACTCCTAAGGATAGGAGCTAGTTTGAGATATGATGAAACAAGAGCAAATGTGAGTATGAGGACTCCAAGATGATTCGCAGAGTGAGATAATCCCAAATTTTCCAGAATGGGGGATGAAAGAGGCCCCAAGATGACCTGCGGAGTGAGATAATCCCCAGTATTCCAAGACGAGGGATGAAAGAGGCCCCAGAATGATCTGTAGAGTTGAATTGATCTCCAGTATTCTGGGGTGAGAGCCAATACTTGCAAAATGTCTAAATCTCGTAGTAGTAATGATAGTAGATTGCATAGCGAGAGACTAAACCCTACAGTGTGGAGAACGCTAAGGGCTTGCCCTTAGACCTATGTAGTATGGGATGCATAGAATCCAAACAAGTATGCATTAGTGTGCATCGTGTGCATTGTATTTTCTTGAACATTGTTTTATGCATTTTTCTTTGTTTTCTTAACACACTTATTCTTTTAGTTCAGTTTCACTTGTTGATTTATGATATGGCTAAAAATAGGATTAAACCGGGACCGTTCAAATCGAGCACGAATCTTAAAGCTCTTAGGGGTAAAACAGTAATTTCACCTACAAACAGGTCCGAATTGGGAACTGGGTCTTTCTTCAAAGCCTAATAAACGGATCTGTCCTATTGGGTATGGGTAGCAACCCGTTACAAACCAATTCAGATGTATAGAGAGTAATTCAAATTCATGATTATCTCTAACAGGCGGTTTTAACCAACTCTCTTATCGCGAAACGAGTTTAAACTCTACATCTTATCCAAAAACACCAGGACATAGGGATAAATCATTATCTCTAAACTGTCTCTAAAGGTGACTATAAATACCCCTCTCTCCCCACCATAACAAGGTAATCAATCTTTTTCCATATAAAGCTCTTTCATAATCTTCCTAATTACTGACAAGAGCGTCGGAGGGTTCGTCACCGGGATCCATCCCGATGTATCAAACTTTTTGCAGGTTCACGGCAGCAACGAGAAACCAGTTAAACGCCGGTGAAAGTCGACAGGTTTGCTTATCTGTTTCCTAAAAGAATCCACAAATTTATCTATTTGCACCCACACCAAAATCAACAGCAACAGATTGGCACTGTCTGTGGGAAAAGAAAAGCAATCCAACCCTATTTCATCAGTGAAGGTAGTTTCAAGCTATGCCTCCAAAGAAGGGGAAGGCAACGGTCTCCAACTGCAGAGCCACTCCCGCTCCTTCTCCTCCTCCACTTCAGGAGGTCCTCCCTCAAACCGTCCAGCAAGTCCAGCAACTGCAGCCTGGACAGCCCCTTCCTCAGCAACCTCAGCCCCAGCAGGCTCCTCAAGGGCCTCAAGGGGCTGCCGCGGGACCCTCCCATGCAATGCAACATACATACATCAATCCATGCAATATTACGATATAGGAATAATTAATTCATTACAATCTGAAATATAAAATTCTGGACAGTAAGAGCAGTCTGTACAAAAATATAGTTTTCCACTATTTTAGAAATCAAAAAGTTAATCCGTCAGGAGTTCTAGAAACTAGACTTCCACACGGTTCCAACGCATATTTAAAGTTCAAAATCCGACAACAGTAGCTAGGTCAAGCACAACGTTATTTTAATTTTAGAAACAGCAAAAAATTGATATTAAATTCAGTAAAAATATTTTCTGGACTCCTAAACATGTTAAGCAATAATCTAAAAAATTTCAGATTAAAATTTTGTCATTTGATCAGCATTTTTACAGTTTAAGTGCGAAAGATACAAGAATCTGAAAATCTGAAAGTAAAAAATACAGCTGTAGTAAAATGGGCATAACTTTTGCTAAAAAACTCGGAATTCAAAAATTCAGGATATTCTGGAAACTAGAAAGATAAGGCTACAATTCATACTCAGAAAGTGTTTCATTTTAAGATCGTTTACTGGTTCGAAAATAGCAGTTAACATACAGGTCAGCAAGCATATACAAGATTTTGGGTAGTTTTCTTGAAAATAAATTAATTAGACTATATGGGCATCGATTCTTTAGTCAGTAAATTGTGTAATCAACATGATAGGTGTCAAAACATGATAAATAAAACTAGAACATGCTCATACATCAATTTATCATTAATCAATTATCAATCGATCAAACAACATACAACCTATCAATTCTCTCTACAATAATTTATTTGTGTGACGATTATATGAAAAACCCTATTATCAATTCTATATGCACTCATGAAAGATCCAAACTTTAGAGTCAAAAGTGGCACGATGTCAGGAATATTGGGGTTAGCTCGTGTAAACCCTCAATAGACCCAACGAAGAGATGAACAATGGATAATACGATAACAAAGAGATCTACTTGCAAGAGTTTCAACAAAACTTCAATTTAATACAATTAACAATTCAAGTGGACGGTGACTTGCCTTATAAACGGTGAATTTGAATACCAACAATAACGAGATAAGAATCCCGAAGCAACGAACTCACAAACTAGCACAATCCACCAATAGCATGTGCAAAATATGTGAAATAAAGATCCAAAGCAAAATCAGCACAAAAGAACTCAGCAACTCAAGGGGACAGCAACTGCAGCAACTACAACCACGGCCAAAGGGATGGCGGTGCTGGAGACGAGGTCGACGCCGGCAGTCGTGGGCACACAGGGGTGACACTAGCACGCTGGTCGGCGATCGAACAGAGAGAGAAAGCTCAGGGGATTGGGTTCTGGCGTTGATGGCGAAGAGAACAGAGGAGGAGGTGTAGGGGATTTTGGGGGTTCTGGCTGGCGGCGCTAGGAGAGCGGCACCGGGTCTCGGCGACGAGGAGGAGGTCACCGGAAGGTTGAGGGGATTAGTCGGAGAAGATGACAGGGGGTCTTGGGGTTTTGGCAGGAAAAATCAACTGGGAGAGAGAGATTAGTGAGGAGAGAGAGAGAGTAGGTGGGAGAGTAGACGGCTAGGGTTCCAATTTGTGTGCAATTTAGGATTTGCATTAGGGTTGTATTTATAGAGTACAATTAGGGTACTGGGTTAGAGAATTAGGGTCCAATAATAGTGGATTTGGATTAAGAACAAATAAAATTGGGTTTTAGGGTTCAATAAGAGATAGATCCAGATCAATAGGGTTCAAATAAAAATACTCGAAATTAAATAGAAGAAAATAGGAACAACACGAATAGCTTGAACGACAAGATCGAAGAATTTCATGAACAAGATCTAATTAAAATAATCAAGAGCCAAAAATAGAGTATTTTGTTCAATATCAAGTAAAATATTACAAAAGGGGAAAAATGAAAAATAGCGGGAATGGTAGTTACAACTTTGCTAATCTGGAACGTCCTGGTCAGATCCCCTTCTGAAAAGGCCACCTCTTCCAGCTCATCGACCGGCTCTGATATAGGTTGGCTACTCCCTTGGGGGAGTTCAAGGGCTTCAAGGGAGAGGACTGGTCCTCCCACCGAGGTCAAGTAGCATTCGCGAGCCACCTCCTGGCTCCCTCTGACTTTCCCACGCCCGCTGTGGTGGGGAATTTCATCTTCATGTGATAGGCCGAGGGTATGGCCTAGAGAGCAGCTAGGCCTGGTCGGCTCAGGATGACGTTGTAAGCGGCCTTCACATCTACCACCATGAAATCCATCGGCTCGGTTCGGGTGGTTGGAGTTTTTCCAGCGGTTACGTCGAGAGTTATGACACCCTCGATCGTTACTGGCACCCCTGTGAACCCGTGAAGAGTGTAGCCGGTGGGCTTGAGTCGATCCCTGGATAGCTTAAGACCCTAAAAGGCCTCGAGAAAGAGAATGTTGATCGAACTATCGTTGTCGACTAGGACCCGGTGCACATCAAAGTTGGCCATATGGAGGTTTATTACCAATGTGTCACAATGGGGCGTTCGGATGCCCTTCAGATCTCTATCTGAAAAAGTGACAGGGACCCCAAGGCCCTTGGGGAGAGGATGGTTCTGCACGGAATTTACTTTCCGGACGAAGGCTTTTCTAGAGGAGTTCGAATCTCCCCCCTTTGGGCCTCCGTGTATGAGATGTAGTATAGCCTTAGCTTCAAAATCCTGGGTCTCGGCGTTCCGTTCCGTTCGCTTATTAGCCCCCCAAGGGCAGAGGAAGATCTGCCCTTTCTTTTCTCACGAACCTGGAGATTTGCTCTATCTGAATAAGGGCCTCGATCTCGTCTTTTAGGGCCCGACAGTCATCTGTGTCGTGGTCGTGGTTCCTGTGGAAACGGCACCACTAGTCCATGTTCCTCTTTTTGCCTGGAGTGTTCATCTTTGGAAGTGGTGGGAGAAGAACCTCTTTCCCAACCTCCATCAGGATAGTTGAGATACTCACGTTGAGGGAAGTGAATTTCTCAAAGCAGGGAGGAGGGCGATGGTGGCCTCCATTTTCTTTCTGGAGCTTCTTAGCTCCTTCTTCTTCAACGTCCTTCCATTTTTTCCTGGAGGACAATCCCTCAAGAGCGGGGTGGGTGAGAGCCTCTTCTTCTCGGATGTATTTCTCACTCCTAAGCAAGATTTCTGAGAAATCTCGATGAGGCTTCTTTGCAAGGGATGCTCTGAGGTTGTCGTTAGTGACGTTGGATTAGAAGGCGGCAGAGGCCACGGACTGGTCCTGGAAGGTGATGGATCGGGCCTCTGCGGTAAAATATTTAACATAGTCTCTTAGTCGCTCACCCTTCCTTTGATGAAGCAATAGCAAAGAGGTGCTCATCTTTTCTGCCCGATGGCTACTCACGAAGTGAGTAAGGAAGAGTCCATTGAGTTGGTCGAAGGAGAAGATGGAGGTCGGGGCTAGTCGTGAGTACCATTCTCTTGCTGGCCTCTTCACGCTGGCTGGAAAAGCTTTGTAGAGAAGCGCGTCCGACGCCTGGTGTATCATCATGAGAGTTTTAAAACTCTCGATATGGTCAGCAGGGTCGGACTCCCCATTGTATGATTCGAAATGAGGGGGCTTGAAGTTCTTTGGGACTGGTGCTTCCATTATGGTTCGGGAGAACAGAGGCCTGCTGGGGTGGAAATTCCTTGCCCGTTGCTCTTCTTCTCTGTCCAGTCGGCCAAGGCGCCTCTCCATCTTGTGGAGACGGAGGTAGACCGAATCTTCCCTTCGTTCATACCTTGCTGAGGCTCGGGACTCGTCATCGCACGGAAGGGGACTGGGAGTGCAATGACGATAGCTCGGGGCAAGCTGAGGACTGGGAGTACAGTGCCAATAGCTCAGGGCAGGTTGAGGACTGGGCGCCCGCTGATCGTGGTCGGGAACAACATTGAGGGCCCTCAGGACTGCCTCTTGAAATTGCTGGAACTCTGCCCTTGTGACAGGTGCCTCCCACTCTCGGTGGTCCCGTGGGGCGGGTCGATTGATTGGAGAGCGGCTTCTCCTTTGACGACTAGCGATCTGGTCTGCAGGGGGATTGGGCTCTAGGGGACCGGATCGCTGGATCCCTTTGATGTTCTCGGCGGGGTATCCCGTCATGGGTCCGCCTCTCATCCAAGTGAGTCAGAAGATCTATCCCATGCTGCCTGTTGACGATAATATGCTGGAGATCCTTCGGCGTTAGGGGACTGTGCGAGGCCATGGAGTGGGACGAGAAGTTATGTATCGACACATGGTCATGATGAGGAGGTTGCCCCTATCGACTTCGGTGGGAGGTTCCGCGATAGCCCCTTGTAGCCCTTGAGGAGCCTGTTGGGGTTGAGGTTGCTGAGGAAGGGGTCGTCCAGGCTGCAATTGCTGGACGGGTTGAGAGAGAGACTGTACAGGCTACTGGACTTGTTGAGAAGGTTAAGGGGGGACCTCCTGGAGTGGAGGAGGAGAAGGAGCGGGAGTGGCTCTATGGTTAGAGGCTGTCGTCTTCCCCTTCTTTGGAGGCATAGCTTGAAACTACTTTGGCTGATGAAATAGGATTGGATTGCTTTTTCTTGTCAGTAACCAGAAAGATTATGAAAGAGCTTTAGGTGGAAAAAGATTGATTACCTTGTTACGGTAGGAGGAGAGGGGCATTTATAGTCGCCTTAGGAACTAGTTTCGAGATAAGGATAAATCTCTACTTCCGAATGTTCATGGATAAGAAGAGAGTTTGACTCATTTCATGATAAGAGTGGCTGTTTAAACGATTTTTTAGGGATAACCACGAATTTGAATTACTCCTTATCCATCTGGGTTGGTTTGTAACGGGTCGTTACCCATACCCAGTTAGACAGATCCGTTTTCGGTCTATTGGGCTTTGAAGAAAGACCTAGTTTCCAATTCGGACCTGTTTGTAGGTGAAATTACCACTTTACCCTTGAGAGCTTTAAGATTCATGCCCGATTTGAATGATTTCGATTTAATCCTATTTTTAGCCATATCAGTTGACGTGGTAACTCAAATTCTATAGGATTCAGGCTTGTTGTATTTGTGAACGTGTCTTCTTGTGGGGACGTGGGATTGCGTGTAATGTTTGAACTGGGTTAGAACTCATTCCATGTATCAGTACTTCTCGTATGAGGCTTGAACTAGGATTAGCATGTGGCTGTGCATTATTATTTTGATTTGCTGAATTTATAATTTCAATGCAGACCAACTATAAGTTGGATCAAGCATCCTAACAATCATGGACTTTAGAGCGTTGTCATTTGTCACGGGTACAATCATAAAATATTGACCTTCACATTTTTTCGTTGCATAACGAGCTAAAATTTTAACATTCCATTGATCTCTACTCCAATTAGTAACCTCATAAATTTTCTTGACTAGTTCTGTCATTGTAATCGTACATGGTGCCCAAATTATTTCAGGACAACGGCACTATAACAACAACCTAGCTTTTCGTCAAGAATAATTTCACCACCAAAATAAATCCAAATAGGAATATCGTAATCCGTACTTGTAAATATTTATACAAAAATGAGAGTTATCATCTAATCAACCCAATTGTACATGATATAAGGTTATAGAAATCATACCTTCAAATCAATGATCGAAAAGATTGAGCAATTATGAGCGTGGAGAAGACGACATAGAGAACTTGCTTCCAAATCAATCCTCTTTATATTATCTCCAATTGAACTTAATTGGGAATACTGGATGATGGGTTTAGGGTTTTGAGAGTGGGAGGAGAAAGGAATGTGAGGGGATGAAGATAATCCCTTGAGATTTGGAGAGTTTTTGTGGGTGGGAGCATGAATTTGGAGTTGGGAGTGAGAGTGGAAAGAGAGATAAGTGAAGAGAAAAATGAGACAGCAAGTTTGAGTTTATAAAAATTTTCAATCGACACTCGTCGTCTCAAATAGCGAGGAAAAATAGCAAGTCTAAATTCTCGTCTCAGATAGAGGACAAATAGCAAGTCTAAATCAAAGCATTTTTCAAGTTTTTCTTAAAGTTAGACTCAAATAGCAAGGGTATTTTTTCCAAAATCGTTATATAATATAGCAAATGAGTCATTTTGATAATTAGTTTTGAAAGTGGGTCAGCTTGGTAAATACTTTCAAAAGGTCGGTCATTTTGGTAAAAAATTCGTTTCTAGAAGCACCGCACATGCCTATATTACAGCTGGCCACCATCTCTCCTTAAAACTCGCCGCCTTTTCTTTTCTAAATTCTCGTAATTTATCAGGTCAGGTTAGGGCTTAAAATGTAAATGTGCTATTATCCAAGTACGTAAAAAGCTGGAAACACCAATTTCCGATCTAGACAAAGGTTCAACTCTGTCAAATTACAAAACTACCCCCCAAAATTTCAAAATTTTCCTTTGCAAGCAAACACAATCCAAAATTAACGAGCAGATATAGAGAAAGAAAGTACAAAAAAAATTATAAATAATAATAATAATAACAACAGTAAGTAATACATGAACAATAACCACCACCAACACAACCAGTCTCAATGTCATCTCACATGTCTTACTAAAAGAGACAACAATAATGAAATAATAAAAATAATAAAGAAAAGGATCAAGAAGATACTGAAACTGAAACTGAAACTGAATCGGGTCTCATCTCTATCTCATCATCTACAAAGCGAAGAAAGCAGCAGCAATTGCGGATCCGACAAACATCCAGTACCCGGATCCAATAGCGCTAGCGACATTGGCACCGTTGTTGGAGGGAGCGACGGCGGGGCTGGAGATGGTTGACGTGGTGGGGGCGGCGGAGGAGGCTGTGGGGCCTGCGGTGGGAGCAGCAGTTGCTGGGGCCAGGGGGGAGGAGGTGGTTGGGGGGAGAGTGGGTGCGGGTGTGGGTGCGGAAGTGGGGGCGAGTTTGGGTGAGGGTTTGGGGGCGGGGCCAGGGGCTTAGACGGAGGCGGAGAGGAGAAGGAGGGCGAGGGAGAGGACCAGAACTGGGGTTGAGAACGCCATTTTTGGAGTGAGAATTTTTTTTTTTTTTGGTTGGGGGGGTTCTTTTTTGGAGTTAATTGAGTGAGAAAAATGAGATTTTTATGACGTGTAAACAGAGAGAGATTAGGGTTTTGAATAGGAAAGGCGGAGGAGGCGGTTTATATAGAGGAGGAAAGGCGGATGGAGAAAGGAGCTGGGGAGTTTTGGAGATAACTCCTTGGACAGTCTTGTATTTGGATTAAAAAGTTTCCATGTTTTAGTTTTCTTTTGTTTTTAGGATAAATAAATCAATCAAAGGAATAGGGAATAAGAGGACAATCAAGGAAACAATGAAACTAGAGGGAAATTAAACTTTCAACACTAATAGTTAGTTTGGTACACAGATTGGAAGAGATCACATGAATGAGAGAATTTCTGAAAATATGAGGGTGAGAATGAAGATTCCCTTAAATTAAACTAAGGGGTCGTTTGGTACACAGATTGGAAGATTCACATGAATGAGAGAATTCCTGGAAATATGAGGGTGAGAATGAAGATTCCCGATAATATTGCATTATCGTATTTGGTATAGTACATTGTATTTTATAGAATATTTTATTACTATGTTTGATATAGACAAATTCATTCTCATCAATCCTTCATTATAGTAGACATTACCAAAAATACACTTTTTTGCTTTATTTTTTACAAAAATAATATGACTATTATCTACTTTAGTAATCGATGCATATGCGTGACATGCAAAACCAATATTGATATATATCTTATAAAATCTGAGTACAGTAATAAAGAGATTACTCAAAAATTAAATTATGAAACTAATGTATTTCAACCAGTTAGATAAAACACAAAACAAAAAGAAAAAAATAAAATGCACGAAGTACAAAAATATGATCTAGGCATACATGAATTATAATTATCAATGAAATATTTTATTTATGACTTAGTAGATAAAGGGTTTCTCCTTCAATTTTTTTTAAAATAGTGGTGGGTATTATTATTAAAATTGATACATTATACTGAAACATATACAATACTTATTTAATTATGTTCAGTTTTTAATTGGATGTTCCTCATTATATATAAATATGCACAAATCTCACCCTGGTAAGGCAGAGTAACAAGTTTGTTGAAGGGAACATAGAGCAGCAATATGATAAGGCAGAAAGATTATCAAATATATGGAGGGTGATTTGGTAACGTGATAATCTCAAGTTATTTTTTATATGAAGAAATCCACAAATTCCACCATTTTAAAAAGGAATATATGTCATTCCCAACAAAGGATTTTGATTCCCATAGGAATTTAAGAATCTTTTCAAAACTATACTCATATCTTACCAAACCAGATAATCTAGAGTGTAATCCTAAATTCTTTTGTATATTTACCGTGTACCAAACGCCCCCTAATGATTTTATGTAATTTTGTTAGCAATTCCTATTTATAATTAATTACGGGATATAGTCTTTTAAGAAGTGAATTACGTACTAATTAATACATATGTTAGCATATATTTAAGAATAGGGTTTTAAACATGTATGTCCCTAACAAATACTGGAATATCATGTATGCCCTTCACAAATATGTATTTTCATATTTGTCCCCAACAATATATGTCACTTCTCTTAATTACCCTTTTAGTTAAAAAAACTCAGAACGATGGAGAATTTTTCAGTTTTTTTAATAGACTTGGTGAATGAATGAACTATTATCTTCTATATCATTCAAACTTCATCTTCTTCATCCTTGTAAATCCGGACACCTGTTAATCTAACCAAGACTCATTAACTTTTCTCAAATTTTCTTTATTTTTCTTCAAGAATTGGATAAACTAACAATGCACCTTTGAGAACTACATATTCTTCCTCGCGTTACTTCTCCAAAATTGCCATCAATCTTGTTTTTTAATAATAGATAGTTTCCTCAATTATTTTCCTTAAAACTGTTAAATATTTTCTCATTTAATTATCTAATTTGATCTTTTAATTTGATTTTTATTTATCTCGTAAGGGTGAAATCATGATTAACTTAGTGATATCTAACATAAAGATAAATATGAAATAAAGTTCAAATTGTTAGGGCTATATACGAAAATATATATTTGTGAGGGATATATATATGATATTTTCATATTTGTTAGAGGTATACATTTAAAACACTTAAGAATAAATGGATATATCTTTAATTTTATTCTAGCAAAAAGAAATGTATACAATTTTATCTGGACGGTAAGAATGATTATCAACCGTCCATAAGTTTAACAATTAAGTTTTCTCATAGTCTCAGTTAATTCGATTTGAACAAGTATATGAATGAATATATTTGATAGACGTAGAAAAATGAACTACTGATCTATATTGGATGAAGCATGCTCAATCATAAGGAGAATATATCCTTCAATTATAGAGATTCCTAAGAACGGGACTTAATTCTGGCAAATATCTTCACAAATTTTTTCAAGTATTTTTTTTTCAAAATACTTTTTTATATAGTGCAAATTAAATAAGAAATTCTGCAAGGAGTTTTGCGTAAATAAAGTAAATAGAGAAAAAGCGGAGCCAGCACACATTGCCAGCCGGCCGACTGCGTTTCTTTGAAGCTGCGGTGTAGTGTGCGACTTTTGTTGGAGATTACAAAAACTTGCTGCTCAAATTTGGACGGTGTCACACTCACACTACACGTCCACAAAACTTGCTACCGACTCCACCTAACGCCAGCAATTTTACTTGTTCAAGTACTACATTCTCCTTTTGTTTATACGATTGTAAATCAGGAAAATTCCTACTTTTATTTATGGAAGATCATCAAGATGAACCATTCAAATTCAAATTGACGTATCATTGATACTATTCGTTCTATTCTCTGCTTAAGTATGTGGATGAAAATTTCTCTGTACATCTTACTTTTGCATGAAGTAAAATGCTTGTTTTTATCGAATGTTGTTCATTTTGCATTCACTCAATCAGTAAGTATTTAAACTCCTCATGTTTTAAAGAAAAAATAAAATAAAATAAAGTAAACAACTTGAGATATGATATTAGAGGAAGTTTTTGGCTATTTTATTTGTAATAAAGAATGGCTGTTTGATCCGAAGGAGTAGCTGAGCATGACACTATAAAAAAATCTTAGATAATGTAAAAGGTATATGTATTTTATTAATCTTTATTATTATGACTAGGGGTAGTCTAATTCTGTTTGAGAAGTTGGTTTGCATAGATAATAAATATATTTTCTGTATCAGCAATATCATCAAATACTATTAGAGCATTCTGTAGTCGTTCATTAAGGCTCAAAATTTTCATATTTGGGTTTTAAAAATAGAAATTTTGAGTTGGGACTGTAGTCGTTGAAACACAAAATTTGGTCGAACGGTGGATGATATTTTGTGTATTGAATCTGAGCCATTGAAAAGAAAAGAAAAAAATTAGTCCACCACATTTGTAAAAAAAAAACTACGCAAAGGTACACATAACAATTCCTATAGGCCCATTCCATCTCAGCCATTGATCAAAAAATTCACATCAATCTTAAATTTACTTTATATACATAATAATCTTATAGGCCCTATTTCATAGAGAAAAAAAATACAAACTTTTGGGGGGGGGGGGGGGGGGGGGGGGGGGGGGGGGGGGGGGGGGGGGTTATCTCTTAGCCACTTAAGATATTATACCCTGCTTATCAGTATTGGAATATCATAGGGCACTACCTCTAGACCAGCTTTTAAAGAGATTAGACTGGGTTTAGGGTACTGGGCTTTGAGCCCACTCAACCCGTTCCAATAATCAATACATAACACGTGTAAATACGTGTTGCCTCATAGAACAATATACACAATATTATCCTATTATATTGAGAATATACTTATACATCCAACAATCTCCTCCTATATTCTCAATAAGTTAGGCTTAAGCAATGTTATATTATTGGATCACAAAAATTCAAACATCATTGAATCATAAAGAACATGGATCATAGGCTAAATCAATTATAACTTGAATGGTTCAGATATGACTAAACCAAAATAATCAAATAGTTCTAAGACCATAACAAATGAATAGTTCACAAAGACTAAACCAACAAAACAAAATATCATAATCTCAAGTCAACCAAATAATAAACTTCAAAATAAACGAAAAATTTTAAGCTCAATCAAAGTAAAGAGTCTTAAACTCAAATAGAAGTTCCTCCAAACAATTAACAAACTATTCTGCGAGTTCTTTTGTGTCTACTCCTCCATATCGAGCAGATCATCATTCTCAAAATCAAAGTTGACTGATTTATTTCCATTGCCTTTGCTGCCATCTGTTTTAAACATAACAAATAGAAATCTCATGAATCGCTTCTCTTAGAGTTCAAATGAAATGTATAAGAGTATCTAGTTCAAGCTGAAGAACTTAGTACAATTCAACATAGATATGCAAAGGTACATCATAAGCATCACAATCAAGTATCTTTATCAAAATAAAGTACAAGAACTATCATAGTTTCTACACAAGAACTATACTGTGTTTCATATTGGAATGATAGAACTGTTAAATCAATTATGGTTAAATTCTAAATTATCAAGATTGGAATGAATCATAACCCCATAAAAGAGATATATCATGAAAGTTGGAATGATATAACAATAATTAAACATCAGAAACACATCGACAAATTTTCATGCTTTCTTTTGGAATAAAAGATAATTCTAAGTAAGTTTTGAAACATATATATCATCATCAAATTTGGAATGAAGTTATATATCAACAATAAGTACATAGAACTTTTCTAATTATCTAAAACATGTCAACTGTCTAAAGATTGATGCTTAAAGTTTGAACTACTCCATGGTTCTAGCTTTGGATTTAAATTTATCAAAATAACTAGGGTGTTGAAACTTATCCTCAATAGTTTTTAACCTCATTTTCCCTACAGTTTTGATAATTAGATCTCTACTTAGTCCTTTTGTAAAGGCATCAGCCACATTCTTTTCTGATCGTACATCAGTAAGGGCAACAGTCCCTCGTTTAATGAGATAGTTCAACTTATCTTGTCTAAGGCTCACAACACGTCTCTTACCATTGTAAAGAGTGTTGTTAGCTACAACATTTGCAGCTTGGTTGTCACAATATAGACTGAAAGTGGTTACTTTAAACATTCTCCAAGGAATATCTAACAATAGATTTTTCATCCATTCCGCTTCTTCACCAGCACAAGATAGCGCAAAGAGTTATGACTTCATGGTTGAAAAGGCAAGACCAGGTTGTCTTTTAGATTTTCATGACACAGCTGCTCTTACTAGTGTAAACATATAGCCACTAGTGAACCTACTGTCACCATTTCCTGAGCACCACGATGCATCAGAGTATCCCTCTAGTACTGAAGGATAACCACAGTAGCACAAAGTAAACTCTTGAGTACCGTTTAGGAATCCCAATAGCCTCTTAAGGGCATTCCAGTGCAGTTGACTAGGATTGCTAGTGAACCTTCTTAGCATGCCTATCGCAAAGGCTATGTCAGATCTAGTGCATGTCATAGCATACATGAGACTCCCAATGAGTTTAGAGTAGTCTAACTATCTCACTGTTGCACCGTCGTTAGGTATCAACTTTTTGGTATTATCATAAGGTGTATTAAACCTTTTGCAATCACTGTATCCCCAGTCCTGCAGTACAATTTTAATATAGTGGGATTGGCTAAGGGTTTTCCTTGCCTTCTAAAACACACTCTCATGCCCAATATGGTGTCCACAATACGTAGGTCTTTCATGTTGAATTGTTTGGATAGCATAGTTTTAACTTCTATAACAACAAAAAGGTCACTTTCCAACAACTAGCAAGTCATCAACATACAAGCAAATAATGGTAATTTTATTCGATTCATCACGATAATAAAGGCATTTGTCAGAATTACTAGATTCAAAACTTAAACTCTTTATTGTTTTATCAAATTTTTCATGCCACGATTTTGGTGCTTGTTTTAGTCCATACAAAGATTTTATTAATTTGCAAACTTTATATTCTGAACCTTTAAGTACAAAACCTTCAAGTTGATTCATATAGATTTCTTCATTGAGATCACCGTTTAGGAAAGCAGTCTTTACATCCATTTGATGAATAACAAATTTTTCAATAGATGCTATGGCTAGAAAAATCCTTATTGTAGTAATATGGCAAACAGATGAATAAACATCAAAATAGTCCACCCAACTTTGTTGAGTATAACCTTTAGCTACTAAGCATGCTTTATACTTAGCTACAGTTCCATTAGGATTAAGTTTCTTCTTCAAAACCCACTTGATTCCTATAGTTTTAGCCCCTACTGGTAAATTAACTAATTCCCAAGTGTTGTTCTACAATAAAAAATCCATTTCATCATCAATTGCTTCTTTCCAAAGCAAACCATCTCTAAACCTTAAGGCTTCCTTAACACTAACAGGGTCAGCTACTAGTGCATGAGTCACAAAGTCATCACCATAGGTTCTAAGAGTTTTATCTCTTATGGAGAGTCTTCTTAATTCAACACTATGTGAGGGTTCAGTGTCAGTTGAAATGTATCTATATTCCTGTTGTGGATCATTCCTTGTGTCTGCATATTCAGATAATGAGATTTCTTTATCTTTGATGAACATATCTTCAAAGAATTCTGTATCTCTTGATTCTATTACTCTGTTAAGAGATAGATTTAAAAATCTGTCTGCAGCACTATCAACTGCATTACCCAAATACATACACGTATTTTTCTGAGGTCCAACTTTAGGCCTTCTAGGATCAGGTATCCTAATGAAAGAAATACAGCCCCAAGTTCTTATTTTATTAAAATTAGGTGTGCGCTTATGCCACAGTTCATACGGTGTAGCAGGTAACTTATAGTGTGGCAACATGTTCAAAATATTATTAGCAGTCAATACATCCTTACTCCAAAAGTGTGAAGGAAACCCAACAGTCAGCAACATAGAATTCAACATCTTTGTGAGTGTTCGATTCTTTCTTTCGGCGATACCATTTGACTGTGGTGAATAAGATGCTGTAGTTTCTGCTATGATTCCATGTGAGTTACAAAATTCTCTGAATCCTAATGAGACATATTCGTCGCCTCTATCTGATCTAAATCTTCTAATTTTAGCATCTAACTTATTCTTAACACAGTCTTTAAATTCTTTGAATTTTTCTACGGCTTCATCTTTAGTTTTTAACAAATAAATGTGACCATATCTAGAGTAATCATCTATGAAAGTGATTAAGTACTTCCGACCTCCTTGTGTCATAAAACTCTTGAAATCACATATGTCAGAATGTATCAACTCAAGTAATTGTGTACTCCTAGATACGGTATGAAAAGGTCTTCTAGTTATCTTTGTTTGAGAACATACTTCACATTTGTCACCTTTAATGGATGTGTCAATTGGCAAGTTAAAAGTTTTAGCAATATTAAGAATCTTAACATAGTTCACATGTCCCAGCCTATTATGTCATGTATGTAACACCCTAGATTTTCAAATCTTATTTATATTTGGATTTGTTTGATTTTACGTGTTGTGCACGTGCAAATTTATGTATGTATTTCTCTAAAAATATTTCATAAACTAGTAATCTCAATTATTCTTTTTTTAGAAAGCCTAATTTAATCCTAAGCCTAATTTGTCTCTTTGTAGCCCACATTAATTAATTAATTAATTAAATTAGTAGAGCCCATGGTCTCTTGTCCCATTAGTAAGCCCATTTAATTTAATTCCTTTTTATTTAGCATAACTTGTAGTGTAGACTCAAATAATAGACAATTAATTAAACTAACATGAACAACTTGTAAGTGGGGGACACTAGGGTGGCACGTGCATGCACTAGAGTGTGCAAAGCACACCCTTGAGCTTGGCTGGATTATGCATGAGAGGAGAGGGAGAGTGGATGAGGTGGATACTCCATCGTGGGAAGTTATGGTAACTCCCTAATTCATCTAGATCCTTGATCCTTAACCACTTGATCTAATCCTAGCCTTCTATTCTCACTAAAAATTTGTATAAATACCCCCCCCCTACATTAGTTATCCTTGCACCTAATCTATCAAAAGATAAAGATAAAGAAATACAATTAGAGAGTAAAAGATTAAGAGAATAGTGAGTTCAAAAGATTGAGTGGTGTGCCATTGTATGTACTCTTTCCCATTGGAGGCCGGCATTTCTTCAAGGAGCAAGGGGAGAGCTTGGGTTGTGCTTCAAGCTAGGAAGAGACGACTTCTGGTGGCTCAAACTAGGAGGAGAAGACCTCTTTTGATCATTCTAGGAGTTCTTAAGAGTTCATTTTGTTTTCTCTCCATTTAAGGTGGGCAATCTTCTCCAACTTCTAGATAGTTACCATGCTAGGTTGTGTTTTGATCATGCTAGAATAGATAAGTGAAAATACTGCTTTATGTTAGTACCATGATTAAGGAGAAAAATGAACATATGTGAAATTGCATAAAATGACTAGTGAAATTGATTGAATGATATGATTAGAATTATTGTTGTGGTAATTTGATATTGCTCTAGCATGTTAATTTAGAATGAATGTTTTTCCATGTTGAAATATTCATGTATGTGGGAAAAGTGCAAATTTAAGAAATGTGCTTATGTGAAAAATACAAATTATGAGAATCTCCATGTTATTAAATAAGATTGATTAGTAAATTATGCATGTTTATGGTTAGTATGATTGATACTTGATATGGCTAAAAATAGGGTTTAATCGGAACCATCTAAATCAGGCACGAATCTTGAAGCCCAGGGGTAAAACGGTAATTTCACCAACCAATGGGTCTGAAGCGGGTACGGGTTCTCCTCCTCGAAGACCCACTAACCCGCAAACGGATCCACCTCAACTGGGTGCGGGTTTTAACCCGAAGCAAACCCGGTCCAGAAAGGATAGAATTAGGGTTTCTGATTAAATCTTAATCAACAGCCCTGATTCATATCTATCCTTTCACTGGGGATTAGGGATTACATTCCTTATCTAACCACAGGGATTACATTCCTAATCTGACCCCAGCGGCACCTATAAATACCCCCCATCCATCTCCATTAAGAGGTAATCAATCTTTTGCTAGTTTTTGCGCTCTTTCTTAATCATCCCTGATTACTGACTTGAGCGTCGGAGGGTGCGTCGCCGGGAACAACCCCGGTGGCTCGCACTTTTTGCAGGTGTACGGCGGGAGACAGCATCAAATTCCGGCGGAACAGGTAACAGGCCTGCTATTCAGTTTTCCTAAGAATCCACAAATACTATCTGTTTGCCCCCACACCAGATTTAGCGGCAACAGATTGGCGCCGTCTGTGGGAAACTAATGAATAGAAACCTCCCCTCTTCCCGTTGGTTAGATCTTCTCCAGCCATGCCTCCTAGGAAAGTCAGATCCAGAGGGACCAACCGAGGACCCAACCCCGATCAGCAACAGGAAGCTCCCCCTCAGCCCGCTCAACAGCAGGGGCAACTTTCTCCTCAAGCCGTGGACCCTCTTCAACAGGACCTACCTCCTCCTCAGAATCAACAACCTTCTAAGGGTCTCAAACCGCAGAAACAACCTCTCCATCCGGACCACGTCTCCATCCACAATGCCTCTTCGGATACGATAACCTCCCACAATCCCCAAGTTTCCGACCTTTGCAACACCGTCCTCAATCGGCAGTAGGATGAGGATCTTCGCCGCTGTCTGGATGAAAAGCGGGCCCGAGAGGGAGCCTCCCGCCAACACCGTCCGGAGGAGCATCTCCTCACCGCTGAGACAACAGAAGGTCCCCCATCCGAAGGGGGTGGAGAGAGTCTCCCGAACATCACAGAAGAAGACCACACTCCCCTATAGGTCGGCAACAGCCTAGGAACGATGAGGCACCCATCACCCGTACCGAGTTCCAGCAGTTCCAAGCAACCGTCCTACAAGCTCTGAATCTCCATCCCAACGCCAATGCTCCGAAGATCCCCTCCCCTCCTCCGGTCCGAAGTCCTCCCCGACGGTCCCCAACTCCTCCTCCAGCTCCTAGCAACTCCTGACACATGCCAAGTCCTCACCGCTCCAGGAGCTACCGTCGTCATAGCCCCCGCTCTCCCTCGTACGAAGACGAGTCTAGAGGCTCGGCTGATTACCGTCGAAGGGATGAAGCCGTCTACGGCCGTCTCCACAAAATGGAGAGGCGCTTGGGTCAGTTAGACTGAGAAGAGGAGCTTAGGGGAAGGACCCTTCGTCCTAGTCGACCTCCCTTTTTCCGAACCATAATGGATGCACCCGTTCCGATCGGCTTCAAGCCTCCTCAATTTGAGACCTATTTTGGGGAGACTGACCCCGTCGATCACATCGAAAGCTTCAAGACCCCAATGCTCATCCACCAAGCTTCCGATGCCCTGCTCTGCAAAACCTTCCCCGCAACTCTCAAGGGCCCAGCTCAAGAATGGTACTCTCGCCTTGCCCCATCCTCAATATTCTCCTTCGAGCAATTCGAGACCCTCTTCGTCACCCACTTTGTAAGTAGCCGCAGAACTGAGAAGACCAGCATCTCTCTACTCTACCTCCACCAGAAGAAGGGTGAGAAGTTGAGAGACTATGTGAAAAGGTTCACAGCTGAAGCCAGGTCCATAGCATCCTTCGACCAGTCGGTCGCTGCAGCAGCATTTCAGTCCAATGTCCTCAACTCAAGCCTCCGCTCCTCCTTTGCCAAGAAACCCCCTCAGAACTTCTCTGACCTCCTCCTCCGGAGTGAAAAGTATATTCGGGCCGAAGAAGCTGAGCACCGCCCCAACTTGGAGGGGTCTTCCTCCGGGTCTAAGAGAAAGGGAACAGAAGAGGAAGGAGCCAAGAAGCTCCAGAAGGATAATGGCGGCCAGCGCCGACCTCCCCCCAGATTCGAGAAATTTACTCCTCTCACTACCAATGTCTCCACGATCCTAATGGAAGTTGAGAAGGAAGGGATCATACCTCCCGCTACGAGGATGAACACCCCCGCCAAGAAGAGGGATAAAGAGAAGTGGTGCCGCTATCACCGGGACCATGGGCACGACACCAATGATTGTCGAGCCTTGAAGAATGAGATAGAAGCCCTCATCCAGAGAGGGCAGCTGACCAAATTCGTGAGAAGGGACCGAGCCGATCTTCCTCCCCAACCTCGGGGGGCTAACAAGCGTCCGGAACGTGATGAAATGCCCGACTTCTAGGAGGAGCGTGTCCTACACCTCATTCATGGGGGCCTAATGGGGGGCTCCTCAAACTCCTCTCGAAAGGCGTTCATTAGGGAAGTCAATTCGGTTCGCGCCACCCCTCCTCCTAAAGGCCTCGGAGTGCCCGTCACATTTTCAGACGAAGATCTTGAAGGTGTCCGCACCCCCCATTGTGATGCACTCGTCATCAATCTCCACATGGCGAACTTCAAACTGGAGAGGATCCTAGTGGACAATGGTAGCTCCGTTAACATCCTCTTCCTCGCCGCTTTCAAAGGCCTCAAGCTATCCCGAGACAAATTGAAGCCCACCGGCTACACGCTCCATGTGTTCACGAGAGTGCCAGTGACTATTGAAGGGGTGATCACCCTCGACGTAACCGCTGGCAAAACACCTACTACCCGAACGGAGTCAATGGACTTCATGGTCGTGGATGTCCCTGCAGTCTACAACATCATTTTGGGTCAGCCCGGCCCTGCTGCCCTTGAAGCTGTCCCCTCCGCCTATCACCTCAAAATGAAGTTTCCCACTCGGGCCGGAGTAAGGGAAGTAAAAGGCAATCAGGAAACGGCCCGCAAGTGCTACATGACCTCTACCCTCGGTCCAGTCCTCTCCCTAGAAACTTTGTAAATCCCCCAAGATGTTGCCCGACCTACGTCCGAGCCGGTGGATGAATTGGAGGAAGTGCTCTTCTCTGAGCAGGATCCAACTCGAAAGTTCTTTGTTAGCAAGACTCTCCCCTCCGCCCTATGCTCGGACTTAGTCCAGTGCATCCAAAGGAACTGAGACCTCTTTGCTTGGTCAGCTGCAGACATGCCCGGAATTTCCGAAGAGCTTTTGGTCCACCACCTCAGTGTTGTTCCGGGGTCCAAACCGGTTCAACAGAAGAGGCGCAAGTTTGCCCCCGAGCGCCAGCTAGCTATAAAAGAGGAGGTGGACAAGCTCTTAAAGGCCCAGTTCATACAAGAGGTAAACTATCCCGAGTGGTTGTCGAATGTAGTAATGGTGAAGAAGTCCAATGGGACTTGGAGGATTTGTATCGATTTTACCGATCTAAACAAGGCTTGCCCCAAGGATCCCTTCCCTCTTCCGAGTATTGACACTCTTATTGATGCCACTTTGGGTCATGAACTCCTCAGCTTCATGGACGCTTCTCAGGCTACAACCAGATCCGGATGTTCGCTCTGGACATCCCGAAGACCTCATTCGTGACCGACCAGGGCCTCTACTGCTACAGGGTTATGCCCTTCGGTTTGAAGAATGCAGGCGCAACATATCAACGCCTCGTCAACAAGGTTTTCCAAGCTCAAATCGGCCGGAATATGGAAGTATATGTCGATGACATGCTCGTAAAAAGCATCCGAGGAGCCGATCACGTGACTGACCTACAGGAGGCGTTTGACGTTCTAAGAAAGCACAACATGAGACTTAATCTGAACAAGTGTGCGTTCGGAGTCTCGTCAGGAAAGTTCCTCGGCTTCATGGTCAGCCAACGAGAAATTGAAGCAAACCCTGAGAAAATCAAGGCCATATTAGACATGGCCCCTCCCAAGAGTGTTAAGGAAGTTCAGAGGCTAACCGACCGCCTAGCCGCCATAGGGCATTTTCTCTCGAAGTCCGAGGAAAAATGCCTCCCCTTCTTCAAGGCCCTCAGGGGGCTGAAGGTTTCGAATGGGGTCAGCAGCAACAGGAGTCGTTTTAACAGCTCAAGGCTTACCTCGTCAACCCTCCTCTCCTCAGCAAACCCATTCCTGGTGAACCCCTTTACCTCTACCTGGCAGCCTCCGAGCAGACCCTCAGCACCGTTTTAGTAAGGGAAGAAGACCGAGCTCAAAAGCCCATCTACTATGTGAGCAAAGTACTTCGGGATGCCGAGCTCCGCTACCCGAGGATAGAAAAGATGGCTTATGCTCTGGTGATGGCCACGAGAAAGCTTCGCCCGTATTTTCGGTTCCATTCGGTGGTCGTTCTGACAGACCAACTGCTGAAGCAAGTGCTCCACAAGCCAGAGACTTCCGGTCGTCTTATGAAGTGGTCTATCGAGCTGAGCCAGCATGATATAACTTATCAGCCTCGGACCACGATCGAGGCTCAGGCCTTAGCAGAATTCATAGTTGAAAGTACCATCCCCGAGTTCAGCCAAGCGATGAAGGGACCACCTGTCTGGTCGGTTTATGTGGACGGATCCTCCTGCAATAAGGGAAGTGGAGCCAGGGTCATTCTAGCAGGCCCAGATGACTTCATCCTCCAATACTCCCTCTGTATCAACTTCAAGGCCTCGAACAACGAAGCAGAATACGAGGCACTCATAGCCGACCTTGGAATGGCTCGCAATGCAGGGGCGCAACGCCTCCGGATCTTTAGCGACTCTCAGTTAGTCGTGAATCAGGTCCTCGGCGAGTATGAAGCACGTGATGACCGGATGGTTAAATACTTAGGCAAGGTCAGGAGCTTCATGGCACTGTTTGAAGAAGCCCTTATCCAACGAATCCCCCAGGAAGAAAATGCCCAGGCCGATGCCCTCTCCAAGCTAGCCTCTTCCTCCCTCCAAGGTCTCGAGCAGACCATCTTGATAGAGGTCCTCCTGAAGCCAAGTATAGAGGATGAAACATCCGACTCTATGGAGTCGCTGCCAGTCCTGCTTGAAGATAACTGGATGAAACCCATTGTCGAATTCTTAAGGGACGGGCTCCTCCTCGAGGATCCTAAGGAAGCTCGAAGAGTGAGAACCCGAGCCGAGCGTTACACACTGATCGGAGGCATCCTATATAAATGCTCCTTCACACAGGTGGACGGCAAGCCGTACCTGAGATGCCTCTCCCCCGAGCAGGCCGACTACGCCCTGCAAGAACTTCACGAAGGCATCGGCGGGGCACATTCGGGGTCCAGATCTCTAGCCCGCAAAGTGTTGAATTACGGATATTTCTGGCCCACTCTCCTACGAGATGCCGAATGACACGTTCGGCAATGCAGCTCCTGTCAGAAGTACTCCGACATCCGACGCCTCCCACAAGCTCCACTAACTTCCCTATCGAGTCCAATCCCTTGCGCAATGTGGGGGATGGATTTACTAGGGCCATTTTCGCCGGCTCCCGGTCAGTTCGAATTCTTAGTAGTGGCAATCGACTACTTCTCAAAATGGATATAGGCCGAGCCCTTGGCCATGATCACCGAGAACAAGGTAGTTCAGTTCTTTTGGAAGAGCATAATCTGCCGATTCGGCATCCCTCGGGGCCTCATAACAGACAACGGAACCCAGTTTATCGGGACTGCCTTCCGAGCTTTATGTGAAGACCTTGCCATCCAACACCGATTCTCCTCCGTTTCCCATCCCCAGTCGAATGGCCAAGTCGAGAATGCTAACCGACAGATCCTCTCCGGCATTAAGAGGAGGTTGGATAAATGCTCCAAAGGCTTGTGGGTCGATCAGCTCCCCAACGTGCTGTGGAACTACCGCACCACAAAACGGACCCCCACAGGAGAGTCTCCGCTCAATCTCACCTATGGGTCCGAAGCTATGATCCCCCTAGAAGTTGGTATACCCTCGCCTCGTCTAATGGCTTATGAAGAAGAACAGAATGCCAGAGAACTCCGAGCAAATCTAGACCTGATTGATGAGATCCGAGAAAGAGCTGCAATTCATCAACAAAGCTACCGAAGAAGGATCGAGTTGGCATACAACAAGAAAGTCCGTCCTACCGACCTCAAAGAAGGGGACCTGGTCCTCATAAAGTTAGTCATCTCTTTCCCCGGTCAGAAGAGCAAACTAGCTCCAAATTGGGAGGGACCCTACAAGATCGCCAAAGTCGTTCGGCCTATCACATACAGAATAGAAGACCTCGAAGGTAGGGAGATCCCCAGGACCTGGAATGCCGACCATCTCCTGAAATACCAAGAGAGAGCACCAACGCCTCTCTAAGTATTCTGGGATGTCGAACCGTTCCTCTCCTATTACTTGTTTTGCTTTTCTTTTATTTTCTCTCTTGTAATAACGGCTCGCAACTTTAGAAGCAGCCAGCTATTAGTCATTAATAAAGAAAGCTTTTTCATATTTTACTATTGTCTACATCTTTCTGCTTTTAACTCTTCACTCTAACAATGGTTCGGAGTCCAACACTTGGCTCGATTCTACTTCGCAAGTTCGCTCCTAAGCGAGCTAGAAGTAGTTCGCCATTCGGAATTGCTCCCACAACCGTTGAACAACTCTAACGATGGTTCGGAGTCCAACACTTGGCCCGATTCTACTTCGTAAGTTCGCTCCTAAGCGAGCTAGAAGTAGCTCGTCATTCGGAATTGCTCCCACAACCATTGAACAACTCTAACGATGGTTCGGAGTCCAACACTTGGCTCGATTCTATTTTGCAAGTTCGCTCCTAAGCGAGCTTAGAAGTAGCTCGCCATTCGAAAATGCTCCCACAACCGTTGAACCACTCTAACGATGGTTCGGAGTCCAACACTTGGCTCGATTCTACTTCGCAAGTTTGCTCCTAAACGAGCTAGAAGTAGCTGGCCATTCGGAACTGCTCCCACAACCGTTGAACAACTCTAATGATGGTTCGGAGTCCAACACTTGGCTCGATTCTACTTCGCAAGTTCGCTCCTAAGCGGCCTAGAAATAGTTCGCCATTCGGAATTGCTCCCACAACCGTTGAACAACTCTAACGATGGTTCGGAGTCCAACACTTGGCACGATTCTACTTCGCAAGTTTGCTCCTAAGCGAGCTAGAAGTAGCTCGCCATTCGGAATTGCTCCCACAACCGTTGAACCACTCTAACGATGGTTCGGAGTCCAACACTTGGCTCGATTCTACTTCGCAAGTTCGCTCCTAAGTATCCTAGAAGTAGCTCGCCATTCGGAACTGCTTCCACAACCGTTGAACAACTCTAACGATGGTTCGGAGTCCAACACTTGGCTCGATACTACTTCGCAAGTTCGCTCCTAAGCGAGCTAGAAGTAGTTCGCCATTCGGAATTGCTCCCACAACCATTGAACAACTCTAACGATGGTTCGGAGTCGATTCTACTTCGCAAGTTCGCTGCTAAGCGAGCTAGAAGTAGTTCGTCATTCGGAATTGCTCCCACAACCGTTGATCAACTGTAACACCTCGAATTTTAAAATACCGAAAATATTTGTTTTTATATTTTTATAGTGGTGCGAATTATTTTTGAGTATATCTTATTGTATTTATTATTTTAATATCGATACTGGTATTGAATATTTGTGGTTGATTGGTGTTATTGATATATTAGAGTTAAGAGTTAAGATTTTATGTGAAGAAAAAAAATATAGTTTATTTTATTTTATAATTTTGGGGAATTATTATAAGATAATTTAATGCATTTGTCTTGTTTGTATTATTATTATAGAAAAGAGTTGGGGTTTATTTATAATATTTTGAAGTTGGAGGTCTTATATGTAAATATACCCTATTATTATTATTATTATTATTATTATACTTATTTCCAAAACTAACCCCTTCCTTATTCTTTTTCCTTCCTTCATTCTTCCTTCTTCCCGATTCCAGCTCCCAGCCGAACCCATCTTTCGGCTTCCATCTCTCTCTCTTCAAATCCACTTTGTTACTTCGTCAAATCCAAATTAAATTGGGGAGTAGGCTAATTGAAGGGTTCTCTACAACGTGGTAGCATCGAATTTTCGAAAGGATTTCGAAAAGGTATACCCTAATTTATTTATTCGTATAAAATTGAGTGTGGTTCGTTTTATTGAGTAGAAATATTATAATAGAGAAATTTAGAGAGGTTGGAAGCGGTAGATTGGAGGAATTGGTAGATGGTTAGAGAAATTGTAAGTTGTTGATAAATTAGAATTTTGGGTTTGTAAAATAGAGTTATATACATGAGAATTATCCCTTGTATGGTAGTAAAAATTGTAGTGAGCCATTAGAAAAAAATGGGGAGTGGTGATTTTGGCATAAACTCGAATTATGGAGTTTATGAAATCGGGTAGAAAACAAGATCCAAATAATTGTAGAAAATGCATATGAGGGTGTAGAGTATTATGAAAGGATTAATATAAATTTAGGATGATTTTTATAGGCTTAAGCTCAATTAAATTGAGTGAAATAGACTATATGTGAAAAGTGCACGCCGAGTGTTCGATGAAATGCCCGAGCGAGATTTAGGTGAGAATTTGATGGGTTCGGAGATGTAGTTGAGTCCTATTATTATTATTAACCCTAATATGTGAGATTAGGACAAAGGGGATTAAGGAATTTAGAAAAATATGAATTTTTCTTATTAGAAAGCCTCCGATCAATAAGGGAGTGTTTGTATTAGAACCCGAATTCGAAATCTATCGATGTAGCTCACCTACATATGTCATTTGTGATGTGTGGGTGAAGACGGATTCAAATTTGGAGATCCGTAAGTTGAGTTTTGAGTTTTAAACCAATCGATCCTATAATTTCCTATTTAGGTGGAAAAAGTCGAACTTCGACTGGCTACAGGACGAACGTGGGACATCGTTTGCTCGATCCGTCAGGTGAGTATGTTGTAATTAGGTATATTCTATGTTGTGGCCAAATTTCATGGCATTTCGATATATTTGATAGAAGTTATGCTAAAAATTCAATTTTCCGAAAAATACGGATTTTTAAGGCCCGAAAATGAGATTTTGAGATATTTGGTGAAATTAACTATTTTAAGTGTATAAAAACTATATTATGGATTAATGTGACGTGTTGAAGTATAAAAATTAGATATATTAAATTGTTTATACATATTTTTACCCCGTGCATGTTTTGTGCATGTTTTTGGGGTATATAGGCCGATGTAGGCAATCGGGTATATGCGGAGCCTGGTGTGTGGGCTAGCATGCTATGGATGGATGCTATAAGGTGTAATTAGACGAAATTAGTGATTGTGATCATGTTTTGAAGATCTGTGTAATTATAGTGCCCGTTTTGTGTATGTTTTGGGACATATAAGCCCTTATAGGTGATTTTACCTATATGAAACATGATGTATGAGCTAGTATGCTATAATTAGATATTATAAGACTTAATTAGAGGAAATAAGTGGTTTGGCCCCTTATGATGGGAAACTCGCATGTGTGATGTTTATTTGTAATATATATATAGATGATTATGATGTGTGATGCAATAATTGATGAAATTAATAATTGGGTACATGTTTACATTTTAATTATGTTTGAAATGAATTAATGGGCAATAATATGACATGTTGGTTTATATGATAAATGACATGGTGTATGCATAGTGTGGTATAATGACATGAAGATAAAAGATCAGCTGGTACGTGCTAATAAAATGTGGTATTAATTCACGTGGTTAAAGTCAAAGACATGACTAGTTTGTGAATCAAAAATGAAATGCTTGTGTTGATAAAGTAAGTTGAAAGGATGAAATGATTAAGGCTAATAACAGATGATTTTGTTGACCAGTACCTACAGCAATCCTGGGGGTTTGGGCTAGACCTCCTAATACCCAAGGACCGGCTTGGGGTGCGGAGTTTATTACCCAAACTATGTTTGGGGTGCGGAGTTTTATCGCCTAAGCTATCGGCTTGAGGCCCGGTTTCCCTCGATGACAGCTGTCGCGAGGAAGTACCCAGTTTACCTGGGGTGCGGAGTTTTTCTCCTTTTGTTTTCCCTCCTGGCTGTCGGCTGGGAGGAAGTACCCAGTTTACCTGGGGTGCGGAGTTTTTCTTTTTTTTGTTTTCCCTCGCTGGCTTCGGCTGGAGAGAAGTACCCAGTTTATCTGGGGTGCAGAGTTCCCTCGCTGGCATAGGCTGGGAGGAAGACGTAGCCTCGGACGAGTAAGACTCTGTGTGAGCATCGGTCCGTGTGTTTTACTGGGCTGTCGGCTTTCAGTAGATTGGGATACTGTGGCTCACTGGTCGACAAACTAATAAAAAAAAATAACTAAGTGTAAATAAATGTAAGAGTAAAGAAAGTGAATTGTGATAGTAAAGAAAAGGAAAAGGAATTGTGAATGTGAAAGAAAGTGGTTGTGAATGAAATGAATATGAAGTGATACGAGTTATGAGTTGTGTATGAAAAGAAATGATAATTTCAGTATGTGGTTAATTTAAAATGAAAGTAAAAGAGGCATGTGTTATTATGAACAGTATAAAGTAATTGTATTACGTATGGGATCATTAAAGTAAAATACAGTTGATGTGAGTTGTACCTTGGAATTGTGTCAAGGAACTACCTGCCCGCTATTTCTGTAGAAATGGTGGGAACTACCTGCCTTGGCATAATTCGCAGGGTGAGTTGATATAGTAGTGGTAATGATTGATGGAAATGAGAAACAAAGTAAAGTGAAGATGATAAGTGATTGAAGTGATTAATAACCAAGCTATCGGCTTGAGATGTGATGTGATACTACCCAAACTGTGTGTTTGGGGTGCGGTGATTATTACCCAAGCTATCAGCTATGGGATGTGATATGTTGTGGCCCCAGATTGTGTTTGGGGGATTAAGTGAAAATGATAATAAGATTTATTGTTTATAAGAATGAGAAATTACTAAAGTGATATAATAAGATGTGAATGAGTTATAAAACATGGTTTTGATGCAACGAGTATAAGTATTCTAATTAATAAGGTGTTCATGATGTGATGAAATGTGAGTAAATCGCATGGACAATGAGATGTGGTAATTATGTCATAAGACATGAAGGAAGGTGGTATTATGAGAATAGATGCATATGTTTATGATATGATACTTTTTATAACACAATAAAATAAATACCTGTATTATGAGATTGAGTCTGAAAATGGTTATTAAAGAAATTATGTTGTGATATGAGTTGTGTACCTTGGAAGTGTGTCGGGGAACTACTCGCCTGCTATTTCCGTGGAAATGGTGGGAACTACCTGCCTCGGCACAACCTCCAGGATGAATGTGTGTGTTGATGACATAATATAAGTAAATGAAACACATGGCTAAATAGAGTTGGAGAAATGATGTAATAACATCATGTAGATATATTAATATAAATAGTGAAATGCTGGAAAAAATGAATATTCGTATTATGCGAATGTAAGATAAGTATATATATATATATATACATGCGAGGTTGATGTGAAGTGTATTATGAAATGTGGGAAGTTATGGATAATTAAATAATTGAAGGCAGGATTGGCAAAGTATTGGATATATCATTGTATTGACGATGTTGTTGTGTTCAGGATTCAGGTTGCACTATCTTAATTTGGTATTCGTAAGTTTAATTTATTTTCTGTATACTATTTTAATTTGTCATTAGATTAATAATTATACTCACACCAGAAATGACTAACCCCTTAGTGTTTGGGGGGTTAGGGGAGTCTGAGGACTACCCTAGATCCCTCACTGTTGCAGGTTCTCCTCAGTGCAGAGGTGAGGCGTGGATTGGTAGTATAACTTTTTATTTTAAAAATTTGTATTATTTAGTTATAGGAATAGTGAAATTTATGATTTAAATTGTATTATGGGTGTATAAGCATGTATATGACAATGATGAGTAGAGTGTGAGGTGGTGTGGTATGTTTGTGACCCGTACCCACCTCGTTGTGGAGTACCGGGCTCTGTGGTAGGTTTTATGAGGATTTTTCTAAAATTTTACCTCGTTTTTCAAAGAAATTTATAGTTTTTAATTGATATTTGATAATCCGTTGTGAGTTTGGCCCCCAGAGCATTATATTATATTGCCTGTATGTATCTGCTTATTTTGGCCTGGGGAGCCCATGAAAATATTATGTTGATTGTGAGCTACGGAATTTTGAGCAGAATTCCGTAAGCTTTTTGTGTTTCGGGGCAAAATTTACAGGGGAGACTCTGTCAAAATTTTTCCTGAAATATAACTTTCTTAGTTTATGATTAAAGTGATATAGAAATTGAAAGAATTGAATTTGGAGATTTAGTTTTTAAAAAAAAAAAATTTTGGGGTGTTACATCAACTCTAACGATGGTTCGGAGGTCGGCACCCCTGGCCGAACGCTCGCAGCGCCGACCCCCAAACGAGCGGAAGTCCCGCTCCGGGACCTCGGCACAATAGACACCGTCACAAACAAAGTAACCACACGGAGCAACAAAAAATGTACAAGTCTAAGAAAGAAATATTATTAAGAGTTGGGACGCAGTACAAGGCGGCTCTTCCATACAACAAGACTACACGGCGTTAAAAAGCAAAAATTACAATGCCGACTTGTTACACTTAGGCTAAATACAAAGACTTCAAAAAAAAAAGAAATCTTCAACACCTCCGTGGCGCAGGGATGTTCCGCTTTAAGGACACTCGAGGGCGGCGACGTTTACCTCCGGAACTCGACCCCAAACCAGCGAATTGAGACGTGTCCTCGGCACTGCTCCTAACAACCGCTCTGACGGACGCTCCGCTCGATGAAATGGCAACAGCACTTTGCGCATCCCCGGGACTAGGTTGGCCGATGGGCGAACGGGTCGCGAGCTCATAAAACGAAATGCCACGCTCGCTCTCCGTGCGAGTACACGAAGTGCTCCTGACGTTGATTGGCCCCGAACGCGGTTTGAGGCGAGCCACCTCCGCCTCCAGTTCTGAGATCCGCTCCCTCAGAGAGTCGTCTTTTACATTGACCTCGAAGCGAGGGGGTATCGCGGAGTTCGGCACGCCGGAGCGACTGGCGATAAGACGGCAGAGATGAGTGACTTCGATGCTCTTGTCCACCGTGGCTCTCTTCAACGCGTCGACCTCGGCCGTCAGTTCGTCATGCTCGGTCGTCAGTTTGGCCACCTCGGCCGTCAATCCCTTTCCCTCCGTCCGAAGCTCCGTCTCTACCGTTTGTAGGTGACGAATCTCAGAAAGCAGATCGTCCCTCTCCGCTGTTATTTTTGATAAAGTGTGGCGAATGCACTTGATCCGAAGGCCATAGCTAAAGGCGGTCGACAAACCATCATCCTCTCCTAAGGGGGCCATCTCGGCGATCCTGCTCTCCAGTCGCCGGATCTCGATGTCTCACCGACCCAGGATGAGTTGAAGGTGGTTCCGCTCGCTTTCGGCTCTGCGCAACCCCAGCTGGACTTTATAGAGCCGCTCTCGGCACCTCGCCAAGCACAACCTCGTCGCCCCTAAGCCAACCTCGGTCCGAGCGTTGTCCCCTGAGAGAGTGGGCTCGACGGCTTGAGTCACCACCATAAGCTGAAAAGAAGTCGAAGCAAACAACAAATTTTCAAACACATTGCCGAGCTTCTACACTTAGCCAAATTTCAAGAATTTTTTAGAAAAGATAGAGAGACGCGAAGTCGAGCACAAAAAGATGTTTTCATTACAAAAAGAAACAGCGGTGGCCAGTCCGCGAATAGGCATTACACTTAAAGACAAAAAGAAGAAAAGAAGAAACAAGCAAGGTCAGGGCGGAACCTTTTTCCCGGGGCAGCGAGAGTGGGTAGGGGTCGACATCCCTGAAGGGGTCACCGCCGCCAGCGGGGTCACCACAGACCCCTGGACCTCGGCAACGACCTCGATCTCAGGCTCGACCTCATCCTCCCCCTCTTCTTCTTCTTCTCCCTCTGACTCGGGGTCGAAGCCTTCAATGTGGCCCGGGAACAACCTCCATCCCAAGCAGTCCACGTCAGGGTATGCCTTCGTCACCCGGGCGAGGGCTTCGGCGTAGGCTTTGGCCATGTTCTGGGCGAGGAAACCTTGCGCCTTCACCATGGTCGCGTCCTCCGCCTCCTTCACCACGACAGCCTTAGCCTCTACCGCTTCGGCCAACTGCTTGGCCTCCTCCTCTTTCTGGCGAAGAAGGTTGCCCTCCAGCTTCACGACCTGACCATCGAGGTACTCTACCCTCGTCGTCCTCCCTTCGAATTCGACTCTCAGCTTGTCGAGCTCGTTCCCCATCCGGGCCTTCTCCTTCCGAGCTTGGTCGGACTCCTGCTTCAGCTTCTTCTCCAGAGCCGTCAACCTCTCAGTGAGGTGACCAAAATGGACGATGATCTGCGACAAGGGAAAAGGTATTAAAAGAGTTAAAGAAATCGGACCTAAAGGGAATCAGTGACGGCAAAAATTCAGCACTTACCGAGACCGCCGAGCGAGCAATCTCGATGACGTCGTCCCCTTCTTGCCCGGCCTCCATGGCGGCTCAATCCTTTGGCATCGCCAAGTGCTTGACCGCCTGCATGCTTGCC
Source organism: Hemerocallis citrina (assembly GCA_017893485.1). Taxonomy (NCBI): domain Eukaryota; kingdom Viridiplantae; phylum Streptophyta; class Magnoliopsida; order Asparagales; family Asphodelaceae; genus Hemerocallis; species Hemerocallis citrina. Next base: position 133,106,645 of record CM030360.1, on the reverse strand, counting down.
AAGGAATTGCCGAGGAAGCCATCATGTTTCCGAACCTGCCAGCCCGGAACATGAATCCTTTTGTGCTCCTCGGTCAGGAGCTCCTCGGCCACCACGGTCAACGGGGGGGTCACCATCCTGAGGGCTGCGGCGATGGGGAACTCGCCGGCCGCGGTTGACGCCGAGGCACCTCCATCGGCAGCGGCTGGGCTTCCAAGGGTCTCCACATCCTCGACCACCTCCGTGACCCTCGGAGCCTTAGTGGTCGGCAGCTTGGTGGCCACCATCTTGCGCTTCTTCGGCGCCTTGCTGGCAAGACCGGCCCTCAAAGCCAACACACCATCGTAGTCCATCGCCTCTGCATTAAAAACGAAGTTTGTTAGCGCAATAAAAAGTCGTGAAAAATGAAGTATGAAAAACAAAGCACGGAAGCGTAAAAGAAGCCGTGTACTGGGATCTATGCGGCAGAGCCCTCCCCTGAACAAGACATCCTCGGTCAGCTCCTTCCAATCATACTTCGGCCGATCGAGAAGTGTCCGAACTGCCTCTTCTTCTTCAGGGCGAAGCTTGGGCAGCGCCTTCAACCTTTTCGGCACCTCTTCCACCCAACTGGAAGGGATAGGCCAGGCCTCCGTACTCCGCACTATCAAGAACTTCTCACGCCAGTGCTTTATGGAGTCGGGGCATATGACGAGCCTACCGCCATGCCTCGGAGCCAAATAGTACCGAAACTCCGACTGGTTCCCTTGATGAAGCCGATAGATCGTCCGAAGTACATTCAGCTCCGGCTCGATCCCAGTAGCTTGGCAGTGGACTATGAACCCGTTTATGACTCTCCATGCATTCGGCATAAGTTGGATGGGGCTGACCCCAAACCACCTCAGAACGAGGATTGCGAATGGATGGAGAGGTAGCCGAGCCCCGGCGATGAAGGCATCAACCGGCCAGCAACACATAGTCACTGGCAGCGGCGAGTTGGCCCTAATCCCGGGACCCGGCAGCATAAGCTCGTACTCCTCTGGGAAATGAAAACAGTCCCGGATCACTCCCAAGTCTTCTTCGCGGAGGATCGACACTGTCTCATCCGCCTCGGTCGTCTCCCTCGCCGCATTCTCCTCGAAAGTCCTCCCCCTCCCGTGAACAATACGCTCGGCGTGTTCCTCCGGAAGCTCTCGAACTCTGTGGAGCCCAGTCAATTGCCCCGGCAATCTTCCAAACTCCCCCATACGCTTCGGCTCTTCCACGATCGAATCTTTGCCAAACACCTTCTTGCCTTTGTCTGGAGTGCGGGCTTCGACAACTTCAAGGGAGGGCTCGGACCAAGAAGAAGACGACTCGGAGACAGAGGGAAGAGACATATTTATACTTGGAAAGAGACTAAGTATAAATTAACTTAAAAAAAGTGCTGTCGGAAACTTCACCGGAATACGTATGACGATCACCGGAAGCACTCGCTTAGAACAAATAACCGCCTGAGTAAAAGAGAGGAGAAGTGAAAAATGAGAGAGGGGGGTGAGATTTTATAGAGAGAGGCGCGCAAAACGAGGTTAATGGGCCAATACTGCCGGCCCATTCACGCAAAATGACAAAAGCAACTTAAACCATCGCCTTGTTTGCCACGCCAAGCCGTACATCGCATTAAATGAGTGTCTCATTCGTCAGAGCTGTCAGAAGTTCAGAAGTCATCACATTTAATGGCTGCCACGTCTCCCAGGAGCGCAGAAGCCACCAACTCCGCATGGCATTTTCCGCATAAAACGACAAGTCAAGGACCTCGGAAACAGCTGCCGAGCGCTCTTGACACCGACCATGTTACATGAAAAGTTAGGGTTCGGCACCAGCTACCGAGCGCTCTTGACACCGACCATGTTACATGGAAAGATTGGACCTCGACACCAGCTGCCGAGCGCTCTTGACACCGACCATGTTACATGGAAATTCGGGGTTCGGCACCGGCGACCGAGCGCTCTTGACACCGACCATGTTATATGGAAAGTTAGGGTTCGGCACCAGCTGCCGAGCGCTCTTGACACCGACCATGTTACATGGAAAGATTGGACCTCAGAACCAGCTGCCGAGCGCTCTTAACACCGACCATGTTACATGGAAAATTGGGGTTCGGCACCAGCTGCCGAGCGCTCTTGACACCGACCATGTTACATGGAAAGTTAGGGTTCGGCACCAGCTGCCGAGCGCTCTTGACACCGACCATGTTACATGAAAAGTCGGGGTTCGGCACCAGCGGCCGAGTGCTCTTGACACCGACCATGTTACATGGAAAGTTAGGGTTCGGCACCAGCTGCCGAGCGCTCTTGAAACCGACCATGTTATATGGAAAGATTGGACCTCGAAACCAGCTGCCGAGTGCTCTTGACACCAACCATGTTACATGGAAAAGTTGGGGTTCGGCACCAGCTGCCGAGCGCTCTTGACACCGACCATGTTACATGGAAAAAGATACCTCGGACCTCACCGAACTCCCTCTCAGCACTCACAACCTGGCCGAGGCGCCTCTCTTCTTCGGAAAAAGGTGCCGAACCACCCATGGACTTTGGCCTCCTGGGCAGCGAGCGCTGGAAGGGGTCGGTAATGTGATACAAGGATGTAGGCCGCACAACGAAGGAAAACGACCAAGCCATTTGCCAAAAAATTGCGAAAAAACAATTAAAAATTCGGAAAAGTTAAGAAAACTCCTGGAAAATAATTATAAAGTTGGGGAAAAAATTTCTAATCCCCAAGCAAGTAATTATTGCCAAGGACAATCTATTAAGACCCCCGAACGACGAATCGACACTTCACAAAGATAAACGAATATTCCTGTGAAAACACGGCATGACCCGAAGAGCTCAGGAGCAACTCAGAGTGCAACCAACTTGAAAAATTACCGCCCTACCTCCTTCAAAGATTCAAAACCTCCCATTTGGACTCCGATACAACTCCACTAGCCTTAAAACAGTAAAACTACTCCTCAAAGGCTGATCAAGCTCAGTCTTCGGGAGTGGGGGGCTCTTGATATGGCTAAAAATAGGGTTTAATTGGAACCGTCCAAATTAGGCACGAATCTTGAAGCCCGGGGGTAAAACGGTAATTTCACCAACCAATGGGTCTGAAGCGGGTACGGGTTCTCCTCCTCGAAGACCCACTAACCCGCAAACGGATCCACCTCAACTGGGTGCGGGTTTTAACCCGCAGCAAACCCGGTCCAGAAAGGATAGAATTAGGGTTTCTGATTAAATCTTAATCAACAACCCTGATTCATATCTATCCTTTTACTGGGGATTAGGGATTACATTCCTTATCTAACCACAGGGATTACATTCCTAATCTGACCCCAGCGGCGCCTATAAATACCCCCCATACATCTCCATTAAGAGGTAATCAATCTTTTGTTAGTTTTTGCGCTCTTTCTTAATCATCCCTGATTACTGACTTGAGCGTCGGAGGGTGCGTCGCCGGGAACAACCCCGGTGTCTCGTACTTTTTGCAGGTGTACAGCGGGAGACAGCGTCAAACTCCGGCGGAACAGGTAACAGGTCTGCTATTCAATTTTCCTAAGAATCCACAAATACTATCTGTTTGCCCCCACACCAAATTTAGCGGCAACAATACTAAATAATTCTAAAGTTGTATGTTAGTTGTTGGAAAAATGAACATTTTGTAATTTAGGCCAAGTTCAAGAAATGATCAATTTGTGTGTTAATCAAAAGGAAAGAAGAAAACTCATTTGTCTAATAAAGAGGAACCAAATTATGATTGAAAGATATCAAGAAAAATTATCTTTGAAAAAGAAGTTGTTAATAGAACATTATGTGATTTCATGTACACTTTGTATAAATAAAAGAGTAGTACCTTATATGAAAAATGAGAATTAAATGGCTTTAAAAACCCTTAATTTACTGTTTAATTTGAAAGAAATCCTGTCAGGACTTTAATTAGTTTTAAAGAAGAACAAATCACATTTTCGAAGAAATGTGTCTTTTAATGAACTAGAATAGCTACAGTCGTATACAAAACAAATTGAAATTATTTTTCCTACGGGTTAGTCACTCTGTCCATACTGGTCAGTGGGTGCAAATTAAAAACGTTACTGCAGTAGGAGGTCATGGATTCGAATCTTGGCATAAACTCTTTATTTTTATTTTTGAAAATAACCCATTACTGAGCCTTCGAGTATAAATGAATTAAAACCCCCTCTGTAACACATGGGCGCTCTATCCTCCTAGGTCAGCCGCTGCGCCACAGTACGTTATTGTAGCGCTGTTGCTGTTGCTGCGGGTTCGAAACCTGGCTTCGGCCAAGGTTTTAATTTTTGATTTTTTTGGGAGAAATTAGTGTTTTTAAATGATTCTTTTGTGAAATTAATTTATAAAAATTATGTTAGTTATCCTGAGATTAATTTGAACTTATCCAGAAATTTTCTATGGATTGATTAAGAATTGTAGATCAAGATTAAAGAGATTATAAGGGTGTTTAATGTGACAATTAAAGCAATATGCATTTCTCTTCTTTAGGGAAAATTATATGAAGTTATTTTGAGAATTCGTGACTTAATGCAATTGTGAATAATTTCGCTTGGTTTAAATAAATGAGATTTTAGACATATGAATGCAAAGAAAAATTATGAGATTAAATATGTAATTCGAGAAATTGTGAAAATGAAATTATCTTGTCTCTTTATTGTGGAAAGTGATGCATAAATTGAAATGAAGAAGAATCATGATAATTTATGAAAATACTAGGTTTGCCCGTTGACACGTGCCTACAGCACGTCTTCGGAACGGTGCACCTTGTTTGATCATATAAAATAGTTTTGAAGGTCCAACAAATTAATTGAAGTAGCAAACATAGAGCAAAAAACATAATATATGATTTTTTTTTTGAATTAATTTTAAAGTTTTTAATTTTTAATTTTTTTAGTTTTTAAATTTTTTTAAAAATTTTTATTTTCTTAATTTTTTGAATAGAAGAGGGAGGGAGAGAGAGAGGAAAAAAATAATTAAATAAATATAAGAGTTGTTTTGAGTGAGAGATTTGAATTTGAGTTTTGGGGTGGAGAAATATGTTTTGTGAGGTTAGATCTAGGCCTTTGACTTTTTAGGGATTGAAGGAGAGCCACTTGATAGCTTTATTTGTGTTTTATTATATAGATTGATGAGTGTGAATACTCAATTTATGAACATGGAATGAGATTTTGAACTAGAGGGTAGCTAAGGTAGCGTTTGGCCCAGCCTAAAATTAGCTTCTCTTCTCCTTTAGAAGGAGAAGCTGGGCCAAACGCATATTTTGAAAAGCTCTACAGAAGGAGAAGTAGCTTATTTTTAATGAAGAAAATGAGCTTAAAAAAAAGCCCTCAAGAGCAACTTCTAGCTTCTCCTTTTCTCTTTTTTTGGCCCTTCCCACATATCGAACCCTAACAACAAAAATTTTTCCCCTTCCCCTTCCCCTTCCTCGCCGAACACTCGCAACCGAGGAACACCGCCGTCGAATCCCGCCATCGAAGAGAATGTCAGCGGAGGCAAAAGAAGAGGCAGAAGATTCATTTTATGTGATGAAAGTGTTCACTATCAATCGCAACTTCTTTCATGCATGGATATTTGTTTCAGATTGCTAGATTTTGTATGTGTGTGCGGTAGGGAGTAGTGTTTTGCACCTACAAGGCCATGATTAGCAAGATAGTTCAGATGGAGATCGTCCATTATTTTCGTCCATTATTTCCATCAGGATTGGTATTGTGCAAAGGGGGCGTTTGGCTAAACAGTTCAAACATAGGGGACCAGTGCTATTTTTCTAAGTGTATTGAAGGCGATAGGGTGTGATTTTGCAACTGAAGGTGGAGTTTTAAAGGTGAGCAAGGATGTTTTGTTACTCATGGGAGGATCCAACTCAACCAACTAGTACAGGAGGATTGAACGACATAATGACTGGTAGTTGTTCGATTAGCAAAGTAGAGAATGATATGGAGAATTGCTGAGACTTTAGAGCAATACAACATAGTCTCAACAGAGAAAGGAGTCTTAATGTGTTGCACAGAGGTTGTTTGCTATAAGGTATAATGGTGTTTTGGTATTGCGACAATGAGCAAGCAACGAAGGTGATTTAATAATAGTTATATGAGAGGTAAGGGGTTGCATATTGCTTTAATTTAGATGTATAGGGACTTGCACCAATTGCTATATATGTAAGAGCATCCACAGTCGTTTGCTTATTTGCCATTTCTACCATTTTTTTAGTACTGTAGCGCACACAGTCGTGATGTATTTTGCCATTTTTTAGCAATCTGTGTACAGTAGAAAGGGAGAAATAGCATTCGAAATAGCAAAATGCATATTATAGCTGATGAAACATCATGTTTCGTCTGGATTATTTAATTATATTTTTAATTGATCGGACGAAACATGATGTTTCGTCCGAATTAAAAAAATATATAAAAACCAAATAAAATATGTGGGAATAAACATGATGTTTATTCCCATATGTGGGAATAAACATGATGTTTATTCTCATGTGGGAATAAACATCATGTTTCGTCCCATTCCTTTTATTTATTTATTTATTTATTTTTAATTTCCTTTGGGACGAAACATCATGTTTCGTCCCGTATTTTTTATTAAAATTTTTTAACTTTCGGCCTGTATAAATTATTTTTTTATTAACAGACGAAACATCATGTTTTGTCTGTTACTTTTTAAATAAATTTATGCATTTTTTACCTTTCAACGACTGCAGCATTTCGAAGAAATCCATTGCTAAAATATGTATTTTGCCATTTTTTCCATTGAACGACTGTGGATGCTCTAAATGAGGCAACAACGATAGGTGAAGTTTTGAGGAATTGTGATGGAGGGGGTTTTGCCTCCATGGAGTTTCTGTAGTTTTGCAAGAATCAAGGATCGTGATAGGTTTCAGAGATTTGAGGCAAGAAGATGCATAAGCAGAGACACAGTTAGAGAATGCATGAAGTTCTCTAGCACAATATGCCATTAAAAGGGCTCCAGGGTAGAAGCAGATTCATGCATGTTATTCATGCATGTTATTTACTAGTTTTCTAGGTTATTCAAAATATTTCATTTATTAATAATATAAAGATTTTTTTTATAATTTGATAACTTATATTTTATTCTTAAATAAAATCAAAAGCTTAAATTGAGTATAAAAGTAGCTTACAATTAATATCTTATGCCAAACAACTTCTAGCTTAAAAGTAGCTTTAAAGTTAAAAAAAAAAAGCTGACTATCCAAACAGCTTCATATTTTAATTTCAAAGCTCTACTTTCTGCCTTCTCGTTCTGAAGTAGCTTTAATGCCCAAAAAAAGCTAGGCCAAACGTAACCTAAGTCCTATTACCGGCAATTGAATGAGTTATATTTGTTGAGATGAATTATCGAGATAAAAGACCAAGTTGGTCATGTTGTTGATTAAGACCAGTATAGAGGAAAGAGCTAACTCTAGGGGTTGATTTTATTCATGATTCAAATAATTAATGACTAGACACATAATGGTGATGTGACGAAAGTGAGAGAAAAACACGAGTATGAGGGCCAACGGATTGGAGGTGTGAGAGTGATTCACAGATTGCCTGCTTAATGCGTCATGACACGGCGTGAGCACTACTCCAGAATTATCGTTTCGGTGGCGATGGTTGTGGGGTGTTTGGTGACGACGGGTGGTGCCATCGTTCCACGACGGAGGCTGAACTGTCCATAGATTGCTTGCATGATGCGTCATGTCAGTGTGTGAGATTCCCCTCCAGATTGTCTAGACATGGGCTCGTAATTCATAGAACATGTAGGATACTTACCGTAGTTACTGTAGTAGTTTAAGTCATGGTGATGGACTGAACCCTACAAGATGAAGTACGATTAAGGGCTTGCCCTCGGACCTATGTAGTATGGGATGCATAGAATCCGAACAAATGTGCATTAGTGTCATATAATATAACAACTGCATTAAGGACTAAGTGCACCGCACAACACGCCATCTCTAGGATAGTCCCCGTAGTTTTGTTTGTGACAAGTGTGTGCTTTCTAAGTAGGAGAAAATTGATATTTTATATCCTTGTGTCAGTTGAATGAATTGACGAGCCCATATTTTCTATGCAGGATAAAGAGATTGACAAGATTAAAGTATGCATTCTGCTTAAAGAACGTTTCAAGTATTGTATATTTTATTCATGTAATTATTGTAAATTGCTTCCTCTGTTTAAATGTAATTCAAAGATATAACTCTGATGTAATAAAAGTTTTAATTTCCTTGTAAAATGGTACGAAGAGAAGTGAAAAGATCCTGTGAAACTTCGAATTCAGTCTGTTTTGGAATTCGGTGTATTACAATGTATGTGGACTACAAAATTTGGAACTAACATTGTTGATTACTTCATTTGCTAAACTAATTCTGTACATACCATTAACTAAATAAGCACAACCAAAATAAAAAGATTTTATAGACAAGATAGCTTTACCACTAATCATAGTAACAACCATACCAGCATGATTTAGTAAGCTAATAGAGATCAAGTTCTTTGTTAAAGCAGGCACATATTTAATATTTCGCAAAATTAAATTTTTACCTAAGGAGAGACTGAGACTTGATGTCCCAGTCTGAAGCACCTTCGCTGATTCTCCATTTGCCATTGAAACTGACTCATCTGCAGCTTTCAGATTAGATAGTAGGCCATCATCGTTGCAAGCATGGCAGGTAGCTCCCGAATCCAACAACCAACTAGCAAAGGTACTAGCCTTGACATCACCAACAACACAAAGAAAATTGGTGGGCTCAGTTTTCCCCTCTAACAAGTTCACATTTTCCATGTTGGGTTGTTCTACTTTGGGTAGCCTGTACTGAGAGGCGTGATGTCCTCATTTTTTGCAGTTGTAGCATTTTCCTTTCTTCTTAAAAATAATCTTCGTGACTTCTAACTTAGTTGGTTCACCTTTAAAATTAAACTTGTTCTTCTTGAACTTAGAAATGCGTTTAGTATTGGTTAACACATTAGCAGTTGAAAGTTGTTTATTAACCAATTCCAAATTCATCCTAGTTCTAGTCTCATCTTCAACTTTGATGCAAAGTTTCATATGTGCAAGTTTAATTTGTTTAGGCAACCTATACATCTCAGTCTTAAAAGATAGCTACGAAGCAGGTAACTTATAGATTATTGCACCAGTAAGGAACTCATCACACATAGTAATATTTTCTGATTTTAGTTTCCCTACAAGATCCTCTAAGTCTGTTACCTGAGGAAGGATTGCTTTTTCTTCTGTAAAACGGAAACCTATGAATTTATCAACTATATGTGCTTTAGATACTTTCTCTTCCTTCTTAAATTCATCTAGTAAATTATCCTAAATTTGTTTAATTGTTTCATATTTCATATACACGTCTACAAGGCGATCTGACAAGCTATTTAATAAGAATTCTCTACACAAGTCCTCATCAGTTACCCATGTTGCATCATCAACATCTTCAACACATTCATCATAGGTTGTTTGACATGTATAAAAAAATTTCATGAATTTAATTCCGTATTGTGCCTTTCTCTTCCAGCTATTAAATTCAGCACTAATGAATCCCTCTAATTTTGGAACTTCATACGGACGATTATGTTTTTCCAGCGCAAAGGAATAAACAGTAAATTCCAAACAGTAGAAGGTTCTTTCTGAATAGTTACTACTTATGTGATTTAGTAAAGAGAAAATAACTTGAGTTTAGAATGGACCAAATCTGAAGAGCACACAGCTATGAATCAAGAGGAAGAAGGAGCCCAGATCACTGTAGCGAATCTTGTACTCGGCTCCAAACGCCGAACGACAAGTCCAAACCAGCAAGAAAGCTCCACACACACCGATCCACTAGAGGATCCCGTGTTCTGCCCCACACACCGAACAACATATCCAACAGGGTCTGGATCTGACAATGCTCAAGTTTGAGAACACAGCCAGAAGGGAGATCCACACTAGTGACGGGTGTCCCTTCGGTCTGCGACGACTGCGACGATGTTGACGAGGTCGACGGTGGCACCGTCTATAGTCTCAGACGGCTGCGACGACTATAGCTACAATCGCGATCGGTGGCAGCGTCTCTGGTCGGAGATAGAGGCGACGCCCACACTGGTCGGAGATAGCGGCGACGACCAATCTCATCGGAGGTGGTGATTATAATATCTTAAGATTGTTAGATCTAATAAGGAGTAATTATGGTTAGGGTTTATCTCTTAGCAGCTTAAGATATTATACCCTGCTTATCAGTATTGGAATATCACAGGGCACTACCTCTAGACCAGCTTTTAAAGAGATTAGACTGGGTTTAGGGTGCTGGGCTTTGAGCCCACTCAACCCGTTCCAATAATCAATACATAAACTTGTAAACACGTGTTGCCCCATAGAACAATATACACAATATTATCCAATTATATTGAAAATATACTTATACATTCAACAAGTTCAAGGTCCGTTTCCCCTTTTATTTTATTTTTTAATTTCGGTTAGACGAAAGAAGATCTTTCGTCCAATCACCGTTTGAGATTTTTTTTATTTGGTACCTTAAAATATATATATATATATTTAGATCGGACGCAAGATGATCTTGCGTCCGACACCCCTTTAATTGTTTTTTTTTTATTATCATACGCAAGATCATCTTTCGTCCGAGGGAAAAAAAAGTTAGAACTGACGAAACATGATCTTTCAATTCCTATATCGTCTCTCAAATATAGACGGGTATTGTTCCTATATTTCCAAAATTTGAAAATATAGGGAACGACTACTACAGTTCGTTCCCTATATTTTCCAAATTTTGGAAATATAGGGAACGACTACAGTTGCTCTCATTCAATGTCTTTCTGTAAGGTTAATTGGTTACAAAAAGCATGTCTGAAACACATGTAAAATAAACTTTCAAAGCTTTTTTCTTTGGGTACATTTTATACAATGATTTACAGATTTTTTTTTAATATGCCACTTTTCGAAACTATTTGCTGAAAGATGATATTTGTCAAAGTATTTGCGCTCCCAATGGCGAGTTTAGTGCTAATTTTTTGAGAAACTCGTTGTTCCCAATGGCGAGTTCAGTTCAAAATTTTCAAAGAAAACTCGTCATTCTTAATGGCAAGGACATTTACACTAGACTCGCTATTGGGAATAGCAAGTTTAGTTCAAAATTTTCAATAAAGGCTCACTGTTTCCAACGGCGTGGACATTTATGCTAGACTCGCTGTTAGGAATGGTGAGGATGTAGAAAATTTCACAGAGAGTGAAATACTCCGTTGGACTTAGTGAATTTTCGAAAAAAAAACTCTAAAGAAAATTTTTTGAACTAAACTTGTCGTTTCCAACAGCGAGTCTAGTGTAAATGTCCTCGCCGTTGGGAACGGCGAGTCTTTAAAAAAAATTCGTCGTTCCCAACAACAAGTCTAGTGTAAATGTCCTCGCCGTTGGGAACAACGAGTCTTCAAAAAAGAAAAAAATGAACTAAACTCGACGTTCCCAACAATGAGTCTAGTGTAAATGACCTCGCCGTTCTGAACAGTGAGTCTTCATTAAAAAATTTGAACTAAACTCGCCGTTGAGAATGACGAGTTTCTCACAAAAACAAAAAACAAAAAACAAAAACTACATTCGCCGTGTTCCAATGGCGAGCATGAAATAACTAAATTTGCCGTTGGGAATGGCGAGTTTAGTTGTTGAATCCACGAGCATAAATACTTTGACAACTGTCCTCTTCCTGCAAATGGTTATGAAAAGTGACATATAAAAAAAATTCTGATTTACAACCACTAATTTTATGTTGTTTTCGAACATTGAGATATCACCTCTCCATAATCCCAACCTTTTCAGTTCTCTACTAATTCTAGATTGAGATGCGATTGACAAAAATTGAAGGCATTAATGCCCATTGTAATTATTTGCCAAATTAGGGGGTGTTTGGTTAGCTGTAAAATATTTGCAAACTATAAAGATTATTGTAGAAAAAATGAATTTGTGAAAATTAGTTCTAAAAATGTTGTTTGTTTAGATGTAATTTTATTTTAGCATAGGATAAAGGAGAGAGAAAGAAATTTAATGTAGATGAGTAGGTGAAATTAATTTATCGGATAGTGTAAAAAAAAAGAGGAAAGAGAAACAATTTTAAAATAGATACATAGTGCTATAGTAACTTTCTGCTGAGTTGAAGGTTTTTTTTTTCTTTTTCTGATTTCTTGGGGCGCTACAGCAGTAGTGTTACAATGTGAATTCAAATTCAAGCCAACTAAACCTGTGAACAATATGTTTTTCTAATTTTTTTTTTTGCAGTAATCTTCGTGCCATAGAACATGTCCTTAAGATGGGATGGCAAATAATTACGGTCAAGATCTTGCTTCCGCGTACTAAATCGAAATGTGATAAAGTTGTTGTTGCCTTCTTTCACATGCGGTAAAGTTTCGTGACTAAGCACACAGGTCAAACTTTGATTGTGATTTTATATGCGTTTTACTTTTTTTTAATAGATTTTGTAGTTTTCATCCCCCCCCCCCCCCACCCACCCACACACACACACACAGAGACACGACGTTCAGGAGGCAGACGAAGCTTAGAATTTTTTCTATTATAAAACACACGAACTAAAGATAAATTTTAGATAACCCTACTGAAGTATGTACCTTTAACAGTTAACCATACTTTTTTTTGTAGAAAAACCCAACTGAAGTTTGTTTTTTTTTTGACATTTTGGCATACTCCGTACTTAGAAAATTCTCAAAAATTTTACAAATGACAAGAAAAAATTACAAAATTTTGCGAGTAGGTAGATATCACCAAACACAAGCTAACTCAACTAGTAGAAGTGCGTTTCAACTCACGGTTTGCAAGATACATGAAAAAACAAAGTAAAGTGATACATGTTCGTATCTCGCAAATCGTGAGTCGAAACTCACTTCTACAAATTGATTAGCTTGTGTTTGGTGATTCCTACATACTCGCTAAGTTTCGTAATTTTTAATTGCCGTTTTTGGGCTTTTCTACTATGCACTTAGAAAATCTCAGAAAACAAAAATTACGAACTTTGCAAGTAGATAGAATTCACCAAATACAAGCTAACCCAATTTGTGAAAATGAGTCTCGACTCACGATTTACAAAATACAGGCATGTATCACTTTACTTTATTTTATATGTATCTCGCAAACCATGAGTTAAAAGTCACTTCTACAAGTTGGGTTAGCTTGTGTTTGGTGAATCCTACCTACTCGCAAAATTTCATAATTTTTGGTTGCCATTTGTAGTATTTTCTAGGATTTTCTAAGTGCGGAGTATGCAAAAATAAAAATAAAAAAATAAAAAAATAAAAGTATGATTAACTGCCAAAGGTGCAAACTTCAGTAGGGTTATCTGAAATTTAGTCTTTTAATAATGCTAGTTTTTCGCTAGAGTGAATGAGATTGTATAATTGCATGTTGATCTTGTGCTTGGTTATTATTATGATGTGGTGAGCAAGATTGACGTGTGAATAAAAGAATGGTGTAACTTGCGAACTAAGAAGATCATGTCTATGGTGCATAGTTTCTATTACCGAAAGAGATATATTACCGAATATTGATGTTGTTATATTCACTATTGGATTATCTAGGTTTTTACAGACTAAGACACCCATATGATCGGAATTAAGTTGTGAGAAACTGTAAGGATGGTGATTTTTGCAAATTCAAAAGAAAGTTAAATATGATCGATTGAGAGAGTTAGAGGTGACTTAGATCAAGATAAGTAAGTACATCTATCATCTATGATAAGTTGTTGGTCATTGGAGGATCTAATCCTACGACAGTATAATCCAACTTTTTGCCGTAATATTCCATCAACTTTACCAACCATCCCAAATTTTAGAAACGGAAAACATCTCGGTAAATCCAACAAATTTTTCATTTACGAGTCAGAACAAATATTTCGAGATAATAAGATTTTCAATTAATGTTATTGTTTAGGATAATAATGCATTATAAACAACACAACTCTAGCACATCCCTTTTATGTTTATGGGAAGAGTAATGCTACACTACCTTACACTACCTTAGGTGACACATAACTATTGGAGGTTTTTACAACATACTCTATGCTTACCTTCCACTAGTTGTGTGCCACCTAAGGTGTAACGCCCCGGACCCCGCTCAAAAAATTTTTAACAATTGCCCACCACAGACTGTCTCTCAAAAGGTATCATGACTAGTTGGTGCCTCTTGATCATAGGCTTCCTAATATGTACACACACAATCCTAACTCACATTCCATGTGGGACTAAGTCACCACCACCTACCATGAACATCATGGCCCCAAAGTAATTAATTCATTCTTTCTATAGGTTGTATACACACACTACAAATCCATAGGCACATCTAACCATGAATTAATTACTAAGCTCACCATAAAGCCCACCATGAAGGCACATCTCATACGGGGTATTACATAAGGTAGTGAAGAAAAAGGTAGTGGTATTGATAGTGGGTGTAGCATTACTCTTAGGGGGCATTTGGTACACGGATTGGAAGATTCCTATGAATGAGGGGATTACCAGGAATGTGATGGTGGGAATGAAGATTCTCAGGAATGTTGCATTATCGTGTTTGGTATAGTACATTGCATTCCCGAGGATTCCTGTATTGTTGTATTTTTTTATTCTAATTTTTTGGGTTATATTATTGTTTTTTTTAGGTTAAAGGTGGAATAACACCACCCTGTTTCATTAATAAGAGATTAATAAAACAACTCCTACGTACCAGAGGAGAGTACGGAAAGTTACAGTGCAGAAAATAAAACATAAACACCCAACAATACCCTGGAGGGTGGGTCAAACCAAAAGTACTACAAATGCTACAAAAGACCGAAACACAATAGAGCTAGATGCAGACCGTAGCTTTCCCAACTGTATCCTGTCCCAGGCCAGTATCTAGGGCACCTGCCCCTCTCAGTCCAGTGTCGGGCCAAAGTTGACCTCCTCATCATCAAAGTCATTCACCTGGAAGACTCTGACAATCCTCCCTCTTGCTCCTGAAGCAGCAGTTATGGCCCAAAAGGAAATAAGATGCATGATATGAGTCAGATTACCAGAAATACTATTACATGAACCACGAAAATAAAAATTATTTCTGTCTAGCCATAAAACCCAAGTAGTAGCCGCAATGGCGATGTACCAAGCATCCTTCATTTCGTGGCGAACAGAGGAAAATCTGGGGCCGACCCACAAATCCTCATATGAGCTGGGGTAATCACATGTCCCTAAGACCCGTAATACCTCTACTATAGTTGCCTTACTCCTTTGGCAGTGAATGAATATGTGATTCAGAGTCTCCGTATGTAAGTTACAGAATCCACAGTTGGTCGCGATCTGGGGTTGTCTTTTGGCAAGGTTCTCTCCTGTAAGGATTGCATTATTGAGGACTAGCCAGAGAAAGACCCTAACTTTAAGGGGCGCTTTGACTTTTCATAGCACCTGTGCCCAACTAGGTCTACATCCTCGGTAGTGAATGCGATGATACAGAGACCTAACAGTGATGCCCCTTTGGTCTCTAACCCCCAATGAATCTGGTCTGGGCCTTGAGCGCACATGTCACGCCCCACTTCCCAAAAATACAGAATACGAGCACATAACATTGGCCCAGCGAATGATTTTCATCATCTATAAGCTGTTCAGGAATCTTTACAACATATTACAGGAATAATCAGAGTCGGAAGCAAAGAAACAACCACACATGCAGAATCAATATACCAACAGAATTTACTTGAAACAAAAATGTATTAATCTCAAATAAATCAGATCTGAACAAGTCAAAAATTTGGGTCATACTGCCCAAACTCAAAGAATACAAGAAACAGATACATTGTTCAAAATGAGCAACAGGAAATAAATAAAGATAGCAAAAGCTCCAGCCAACTTGAACTTTAGATCACCTACTCCATCGGGCAGCTGATCACCAAAATCTGCAATTAATAATTGCAGGAGAAGGAAAGAGAAAACAAGAACCCGTCAATTGCAAGTTACGGGCCACTTATAATGTAGGATACAAGTACATGGAAAACTAACGAATAACATGGACTAATGCATCAACAGTAATATCTATCATGAATCAGTAAAGCAAAGTCAACTAGCATGACATACTAACAGGTATAGGTAACATGTGTCAAGTAACAGTGTCATAAGGAAACTAACAGTGTCCAGTAACAGTATCAAATAACAATCTCAGTAGCAGTATGTTCAGTGTATCAATGTAACAGTATAACAGTATATCAGTATATTAGAATAACAGTGTCAGTTTTATGTTCTTACCGTCTTGTGTGTATTACTAGCTAGGTAGCACTTCATGCAGCCCACCTTACATAGTTGCTGCATTCAAACAGTTTCGTTTTAGATTTCATAGGGAATCATATAGGGCAGTATACTTAGGTATCAGTAACAGTAACAGTAGCAGTAACAGTCAGGACCTAGTGGTCCTCCTCCGATTACACCTTCCTATAGGGAAGTGTGCAATCAAGTAATCAGTAACAGAAATCAGACAGTCAGAACCTATTGGTCCTCCTCCGAGTACACCTTCCGATAGGGAAGTGTGCAGTATGGTAATCAGTATAACAGTATAACAGATGCTCAGTATGGAAAATATGGACCCCCTTCCAAGTACACATTTCTATAATTTCCAACTACTAGATCTTTCCCTTAAATCCCGGCTTGGTTACTTTTATTATGGTCATCAAACAGGCATGGATATGTGCGAAATAGTATCAAACTAACATGGTATAATTAGTATTAGGTTCGGGAAAACAAATAAACATGCATAGATGATGTACAGTCATATAAACGAGCAAAACAGTGTATGTTCATATTCAGGACAGCATGACAATACAGTACTAAAATAGTGATTCCCATCACTACAGAAATCCAAATCTGAATCCGTCGAAAAATCTGGAAAATAGACTTCCACACGAATCCAGAGATTATAAATAAGTCATATAGTATTTCACAAAATCATAACTCAAAACTGATTTGAATCCAGAAAACATGTTCAGTCAGAAATCAGTAAAACAAATTCTCAGTCAGAACAACAGCATTAAAACTCCTCAAATAAATCCAGAAAAAATCTGGGGTATTCTCCTATATGTCTAGAATCAGAATATGAAGTTTCAGAATATTCCAGTAAAATTAGTTCAGTCATCAAAAATAAGAAAACATCAAGAAACGATAGTTTGGCAGATCTGGAATTCTCAACACTGCCGTACGAAAACTGAAATATCTCGCAAACCGTGAAACGAAATCCAAATCCGCTAAAGGGAGATGAAAATAGACAAAATAATCTAACTTTCATATTTCATAAATATTTTCCATACAGTAGAAGAAATAGGGTAAAAATACGATTCTTTACAGAACAGCGAGCAAAATACAACAAGTATAGCTTTCATAAATAAGCATGAAACGGCCTATAAAACTCATCAATAAAATTCACCAAAATTCTGGGTAATCCCTAAGTAGATATAGAAACACTGACCAAATTTTCATATCAAAATAATATGTGTAGCATAAGTATCAAAATAATTTAGTCGTCAAAATCATCAAGAAACAAAATTTGGAATTGATCTACACCTCTATAGTAAAATAGTCATAACTCACACATACGAAAACGAAATCGAGTAAGGTCGGAGGGGTTGGAAAGTAGACAAATTTCTCTACAATTCATGTTTTATACTGAAATTAAGATCCTGACCTTAATATGGTCTAAATTACTGATCAAGACAGAATAGCGGCAAAACACGGATTTTTCTTCAAAAACCAAAATCAACATAGATCCAACGAAACTTGATCCAAACACCACCAAACATGAAATCGATTCTACCAAGTGTCCAAACAACATAAAATAGGGTATACCAAATGTCCATAACAAGTATATCACATGGATCCAACAAATGCACAAATTCTCATAACTAACTCATATATTCGAATCACATCAAATAAATGGTAAATCCTAAGTTGTACTCATGTCATAAGTGTCATGAGGTAACTATGGTCAAGTTTTCATAATAGAGACAAAACTCATCAAAGATAACACACACACGAGTTGTCTCTAGAACCCAACTACACTATAGGTGGTATTTTTTGACTTGTATCAAACAAAGGAATTGGAGTACAAGTTACTTGCCTTAACCGATGATGAAAATGAAGAACACCAAGAATAACGGGAACGGATCCTGGCAACGAACGAAACGCACGAATGGAAAACAACCCAACAACGAACAAATACCCGAATGAAGCAACCAACCAACACAAACGACGAGTTCCGAACGAACCCA